>JANFAM010000017.1:11462500-12080833 GCA_024362665.1 Prunus padus | reverse complement strand
ATGGACATTGTAGTTCTTCGTACTAAAATTAACACGGGTTAATTCTTATAGTTAAAAGAGCCAATTTATGGATTGGTAAGAGAAGCCCAAATCGTCAAGAGCTTACTCAACATCTGCGAAAGCCCAATTGATAGCTAGAAAGGCCCAAAAGCCAGTCGGACACAAACCAGTTGCAGCATTGACCAAACACGTGGTCAACAAAGCGCTTTGGAGACAAAAGTGTATCAGACACAAGTGTCTGATGCTACAGTTCGGCACTTTGGACACAAGTGTCCGACGCTATAGTCACGGTTTCGGACACAAGCACTATAATGCCTTTTCGGACATAAGATCTGTCTGATGCTACAGTCCCATTTCGGACAGAAAATGTCCTAAGTAGCGAATAAATTAATGTGTTAAATAAACCATTAAAATGGTTTATTAATACAACCCATGCTGAAATCCTCGAAATCCAGGCCACTCTCTAACTGACTTAAACACCTGAATAGCCATTGTTCAAAGATTAAGAAAGGTGTGGTTCGAACTCTGGTTTTAAAACAATATAACTGCTGTGCGTTTACAGGTTTCGTGACCCATCATCTCCAGAATGGCAAGAAGGGACTGGCTAGACACAGAATATTCAGCCTAGAACAAAGCAAAAGCAGCATGCTTGTCAATCTTCGCGCACTCTTTTGTATTTCATGAAATGACAACGGCGGTGCAATCCAACAACCAATCAGAACTGTAGACCTTGAGACCTATAAATAGGAAGAATGAGAACTTTGCAAAACACACGCAACTTCAGCGAAAAGCCAGACTCAACGTCTAAAAACCAAGACTCAATGTCTTAGACTCAACTTCTTCCAAAGCGTCTCACTACAGACCAAAGCCAAGTCTTGAATCGAATCCCTTCCTTTTCTTTGAGTTTCCAGTTGACAACTCCCGATTGGAATTCTATTCTTTTCCCAAACACATAACTCTGTCTAATTCCCAGTTGACAACTCCGATTGGAATAACATTGCTATTGTTTGTAACCTATATGCTATGCCAGCAACGTTTGTAACCTATATGCTCTACCAACAACGTTATTCCAATCAGGATCGGCCAAGTAATTTTGACTTGATTATTCCTTCTCTTGATCTTCATATTTCCCTATAACTATTTGAGAATAGAGAACTTGAAATAGAGAACTTAAAGCCCAATGGACTTTAAGGGAATTACATTTGAGATTAAGAGAGAGGAGAGGCATGCAAACCCCTATTTAATTTACAAACCAATAAATCAAACCTATTCCATTCATCTAATGAATAATCGACCAATCACATAGTGTCATGCATTTGCGTTTATAAGTCCATAATCATCGCTTTAATTATTTAATTTCATTAGATAATTGACTTAGAATCTAATTCTAAAACTTGTTATTGGATAATATGGGCTTAATTTCCATTAAACATTTATTTCAAACAAATAAACATTTTTCATAAAAAGACGAAAACACTTTGTCATTTAGTGAAATGGGGCAAAATTGCAATTAATTAAAGTTTTGGGCAAAACTGTAATTTTCAGAAATTGCAAAAACAGCCCCTAAAATTTCGAAATTGCATGAGAAGTCCCTTGGTGGGATTCTCCTAGGAGGGCCGGCCATGGAGGTTTTATGTGTGTGTTGGTTTGGTGTGTGTGAAAAGATGATAGGATTTTGGGACCACAAGGTAGTACCAACTTTTGTACCCAAAAAGCATCTTCATTTTCATTGGTTTCTTTTTAAAACTTTAGGGGACAAAAACTATATACTATATGAAAATGTCATAGGATGTCATAAAATGTTTTTGACTAACATTCAACATACAAATTTCAAGTATCAAATAAGATAAAACAACATGCTTGACAAGAACTCCTATGAACATATTATGAACACCAAGAACATTTCAAGAACTTTTCAAAACTTTATGACTCTTCATAAATCACACAAAAATCCTAAATTCATGCAAAAATCATATTCATGCTTAGAATTTCAAGACTAACACAACCATATAAACATTTCACACATAGCACAAAACCTCTCCCTATGCCACCACCCCTCTATGTGTTCTCTCTTGATTTTTCTTTTCATGCTCATACTCATTCATCCTATATCTCATATCCCATGAATAAGTGACATGAAAAAGAAAATCTAACACATATATCATATAAGTTTGAAACAAGCCTATATTAAAACCAATAACCAAATCAAAAGGTTCAAAGAGACTAGACCTTGGCTCTTGATACCACTTGAAGGAAACATAATGCTTAGGAAATGAACTTTAGCCACAACCTATAACACAAAATCATTCTAAATGGCGAATTCATTTTGTTTATGCTAGTTGAGCTAAATCTTTTTCATTTTAACCCAAGTATCTTTAGCCTAGTCTCTTTGAACACAAAACAAAAGGGAAAAAGGAATAGAGTTTTATCATTGATGACCCTTTCTTGATTTCTCAAGAATGAACACCTTTGTTGGAAATGCCTTTTCTTTTCTTGGAATATTGACTCTTTCACCTCAAGGCTCCAAGATTGAAGTCTTCTACCTCACCACACCAAATGTATCTTAGAGATGAAGAGAAGGCAACCAAGAGGTATGGATGCTAGTCTACCTTTTGATTGGACCAATTTTTGGCTTATGGAAGATGAGAGGCAAAGATGATGCACTCACTCATCAACCAAAGTAGGAAGCCAAAACCTCTAGCTAGGTTTTCTCGTAACTTATGTATTTATAAGATGACACAAAGGAAAGGGAGAGAGCTCCCTAATAGTGCTGAAATTTGGGGGGGTTTGGGGCTCCATTTTTGAGTCCATGGGTTATGTCATCTTAAGCCGCTTATCCCTTTGTCCAAATTGCCCTTTGGGCTATTTTGTCCAATTCCTTTTAAATCATATTTAAAATTCCCAATCCAATATTTATCTATATGTCAAAGTCAATTCCATAATTAACTTTTAATTATGAATTATAATTTAACTCTTAAATCATAATTAAAGTCCAACTTTAATTGACTCGATCGAACTATTTGACTTTGGTCAATTGCTCCGGTCAACATGTTGACTTTTGATTATCAACCATTGACTTGTGTCTCCTCATTTCATTTCTCTTCATTTGTACCTCTAATCACATTCTTTGGGTGTGCAGATCCGTAGGTTATCTTTAGCAAGGTAGTGGGTTGACTCAACTCCTCAGAGATGATATACGAATTTAATTCCACAATTTAATTCTTCCTATTAATAAAGGTTAATTGAAACCTTTTAGGACATCCACAAACCATGGTTGTCACCTAGTAGCAAGTCACGGTTATCTGAGCTAAAGTAGACGTTGTGAAAGAATCTATTCAAATTGGAATGACCGTGCAATTGAATCCTTCTCTTATAACAATACTCCTTATTCACATTATTAGATTATGGAATCCGATTGTCAAAATCCTAATGTGAATCATTCCTTTTATATGATTATCCTGGTAAGATTTGAAGACCTCTTCTTTCAAATCTTATCCACTACTTTGCGCAGAAATTTGATAAATCATATCTTGGAGTATTCTCTCTCCTTTACTGAGAGTAGAGATTCCTTGTTGTACATTCATTTGCCTTCATGACTCTATTGAGAATCCTGATGAGCACCTTTAAGCTATGCTGAATTTAGCATGACCGTATAGTGCCCTCAAAGACTAACAACATAACCACAAGAAATTTATGATGTCTCAGGTCTAAGGATTAGTTTGCACCATTGCAATTTATGAGTTCTAGCTTGACATGTGAGTAAAGACTTCCATGCTGGAACTCATGCGTTGGATCGCGTTCAGTGTACTTATCCTCCTATAAGCACCTACACACATATCTAGGTGTCGCCACACTCAATGACTTGAGACCTTGCCATTCTCTACATATAGAGATGATACTATGTGCACCGGTCCTTGCGGAATATCAACGCCCAATTGATATTCCTATGACCAGGAACATATTCAGGATTAGGGATCATGATCAGTCTCCATGTATGTAATCTCATTACATAGTTCTCATGTCCACTTTTATATTCATAGGACTATAGTTGTTTGACCAAATATCATGGTTGAAAACAACTAGTCTTGCCCATGAATAACTTAATAAGTCATTACAAAAGATGTCCTTAACATTAATTATCATGTAATTAGTTGGCTTTAAGGGCATACTACTAACAAGAGTCGCATATTGTACATGGAACATATAATTGTCTCTTTGTGTTTGCCTTTTGGGAATTGATACTGTCACTTTCTGTATGTTCCATTGGGGAGTTTAATCCAAATCATCTTTAATCAATTGAGACTTTGATGCTTAGCATAATTCAGGATGATTTATTTTTAAATTGATTCAGGCAAATAGGACATGTCCGTTACATTGATGGAGAAGATTTGTTGAATTTTGATTGTTCTTTTGGCACTGAGACTTTATATATACCACCCTCAAATGCTTTTATTCATCAAACACATCCTACACAAGAGCACACAAATAGAGACAGAGAGAAACATAGGGAAAATGAAGAGCTTAGCAATTTTCTCATAAGGCTCCTGGTAATTCTCCTTGCAACAATTTGCTTGGTGACTGAAGCTCAGCAATGCCGTCCAAGTAGCAGAATTAGAGGAAGGAAGGCCCCTGCTGGACAATGCAACCAGGAGAATGACTAGGACTGCTGTGTCGCCGGCAAAATGTACCCAACCTACACATGTTCACCGCCATTGTCCGGAAGCACCAAGGCCTACCTCACTCTTAACAGTTTCGAGGTAGGTGGTGATGGCGGCGGTCCATCAGAATGTGACAACAAATACCACATTGATAACACACCAGTTGTGGCATTGTCCAGTGGATGGTACAGCAATGGAGGAAGGTGCCATAACAACATCAAAATTAGTGCTAACGGGAGCAGTGTAGTGGCCATTGTGGTGGATGAGTGTGACTCTACTGAGGGATGTGATGCTGACCATGACTACCAAGCTCCTTGTTCTAACAACATTGTTGATGCTTCAAAGGCTGTCTGGAAAGCCTTGGGTGTGCCTGAGGACAACTGGGGTGGCTTAGATATCACATGGTCCGATGCTTAGTTGAATTTTAGTACTGTATGTCTATAGTTTTATTTGCTTTTTGTTGCCAATGTCTGTGGAATGTTGTGTTCTAAAACATGTTATGTACACTATGAAAACATCCTAGTTTTTCTATGAACTTATTTTTGTTTTAACATGGACTTTTTTTCTGTTATAGTTTTGTTACCAAACTAGTCTCCACCATCTGGATTTCTAACTTACAAATGCAGTACATGTGACAATAAGATGGAAGTCAACCCTTCAAAACCTCTGTTTTGCTTAATCTATTACACTAGTATTCATATAGATTGCTTGTTGCACAAGGGCTTGAATGCTTCACCAATTTGTAACAAACAAACAAACAAAGACGAAGAGATGGGAGTTTTGTTTGTTTCTTTACAAGAGATGGTCTAAGTTTGATATACATTTCTTTCACTGAAAGCTTAAACTTTTGAAGTTAGTGGTTGTCTAACATGATATTATAACCTTCTTTAAAAGTGATCGTGAGTTCGAAACTAGTAGGACTAGTTCCTTCTTTGGAATGTTGATGTGCATGCCAATGCCATATGAACAATAAAAGAAACTATTCCTTCCCCTATAAGCCAAAATTTTCCTCATTGTGAAAAATCTTAAAGCACTTCCCGGTCTTAACATCCCAAATGTGCACCTTTTTTTATCGAAGGAACCCGAGACGATCATATTGGAATGGGGATTGAAGTTGGCAAAGAAGACGTAGTTGGTGTGGCCATGGAGGGTGAGTCAGCAGACTGGGAAGCGGGAGTCAGCATACACTAGTAAAAATACCCTTGCGCGACCAAATTTTGCGCAACGAAAACCAATTCGTCGCACAAAGTCACTTTGCGCGACGAAACTCAAAAATTCGTCCCACAAAATCTTGCACGACTAAATTTTGCACAACGAAAAACACATCGTCGCACAAATTCACTTTGCGCGACAAACTTTTTGCGCAACAAAATTATTTCGTCGCACAAAGTCACTTTGGCGACGAAGATCTAAATTCGTCCCGCAAAGTCTTTACAAAAATAAAAATTAATTTTTTTAATTTTTGACTTTGCATGACAAACCAACAATTCGTCACAAGAAGTTTTTGGCGACAAACATTTCGTCGCGCAAGACTTTGCGCTGATTTAATTGTTGGTTTGTCGTGCAAAACTCTAAAAATTTGGCGTGGGAAATTTTTTTAAATTTTTTTTAGACTTTGCGCGACAAACATTTCGTCGCGCAAGACTTTGCGTGACGAATTGTTGGTTTGTCGCGCAAAACTCTAAAAATTTGGCGGGCCCAAAAATTTTGCGTGAGAAATTTTTAAATTTTTAAGACTTTGCGAGACAAACCAAAAATTCGTCACGCAAAGTTTTATGAGACCAACAATTGTCGCGCAAAGGTTTGCGCGACCAATATTTTGTTTCGTCGCGAAAGTGATACGGTTTTAAAAACCGAAATAACTCCTCCATTTTCTCAATTTCTTTCTCTACTCTTACCTCTCCTCTCCCCAAATCCTACCCTTTCTCTTACACTCATTCCTTTCACTTAATCTCTCTTCTTTCTCTCTCTTCACTATGTTTCACTCTCTCATTTCTCTTTTCACTATATCTCACTCTCACTCACTCTCTCACTATCTTCTCTAATTCTCTCACACTCACTTCTCCCTCTCATTCTCACTCACTCTCAATCTTGCCAAAATATATATTCTCTCCAAATTTTAAATTTTTTTTTCATTAATATGTGTTTTTGGAGTTAGTTTTGAGTTTGTGAGGGGTTTGATGTTGAATATATTGGGTGAGGATTGAAGTTTTCTTAATATATTGATGTTGGATTTGGGGTATAACAATTTTAGGGTTGTATTATTGCACTTTTTTAATTTATGTGTACATTGTGAATATTATATATATATTGGACAATTTGATCAATTTATTTTGAATATGTCAATTTAAATTAAAGTAATGTAAAAAAATTAAATCATACAATTAAATTAAATTTAAAAAGAAAAAATTAATATAATTAGAAAAATCATACAAAATATTTCGTCGCGCAAACTACTAAATTAATTTATTTTAATTAAAAAAATTTAAAACACAAAATTTAAAATATTTAAAATATTTCGTCGCGCAAAACTTTGCGCGACCAACAACACTTCGTCGCTCAAAGTTTTGCGCGACCAATAACACTTCGTCGCGCAAAGTTTTGCACGACAAATAACACTTCGTCGCGCAAAGGTTTGTGCGACCAATATTACTTCGTTGCGCAAAGGTTTGCGCGACCAACATAACTTTGTCGCGCAAAGTAGTTTTGCGCGACAAAAATTATTTTTCGTCGCGCAAACCCTTTCTCCACGAGCTTTGCGCGACGGATTTTGCGCGACCAAAATTTTGTCGCGCAAAGTTTTGCGCGATGAAATTGTACTTTGCGCGACCAATAATACTTCGTCGCGCAAAGTGTTTTTTGTTGTAGTGATATATGGCGAGATGGGAGACACCCTGCGAGTGACCCTCGAAGGTTTGGATGGCGGAGATGGTAGGAGTGGAGGAGTACGAGTCATCGGAGAAGGAGAGAGAGGCTGGTGGATGGGATGGCTCACGAGGTTGGGTGTTGTGGTGGGCCGTGGCTGCTTGAGAAGAAGAGGGCGTAGAAGTTGCTGGGTTTACCAAATTTATTTATTTATTTAAATTATCTTATTTTGTTAGTTATTTATGTTTCTGAATTTGTAAATTGAAAATTAGTATTTTTTTAATATAAAATAATTAGAGTTTTTAAACTTTAATGAATTTTTTAACGCTAATTTAACGGAATGGACAATATTAGCTAATGGAGTAAAACACAAGGACCAAATCGGCCAAATTAAAAACGCAGGGACTAAATTGATCAAATAGGTAAAATACAGGGACCATTTTGATATTTAAACCTTAAAATAACACTATTGCTGGAATTAATACATCAATAGGAGAAGTCCGAATCAATTGTTCTTACAAGTAATTAAAAATAATACAAAATCGTATTTATTCCTACTAAGCACTCCAAATTAACTCATAATATTCTGTTGATACTTGTACATATCTGCAATCTTCAAGACTTCAATTGAAAGTAAACAAATTAAGATGATGGAGCTAAATATCAAAGTAAACAAATTAATACCCATCAGTTTCGAGAAAAAAAAAAATACATACAATCAGAAAATAATTAGGGATTCTTATGTATAGGTCCATTTTCATTCGTGCACATTGGATGTAGTCCTCATCCTTCCTCTTGTCAATTGAGGTCCACCAAGCCAACTGTGCGGGCAGTTACGCAAACCTTGCAACCACCATATTTGATGGCAAGTCTTTGCAAATACCACCCCTAAACTTTCGTTTCCACCTACAATGAAGCTTTTGGTATTCAAATGCTGATTTCACTCCGCATGGATTCAAAACTTTTTAAATTTATTTTTCTTTTATTGCAGCGTACATATGGAAACTATATTAAAGCATTTGCACATGCTCTTACCTCTTTGGGATTGATAGCATATACCGGCCATTTAGGTATAAATTCATGTATTGGGATTTCTTATTGACGTTTTTTTCATTAGTTATTTTACTATACCTGGTATGGAGATATGCCATTACAAATTTAAAACGTAATTATTCCATTAATTACCTAGATATTATCGACCAAAAAATTACCTAGATATTAGGTATTTAACTAATACTTAATTGGGTTTCAATGCCTGGAGCATAGGTAAATGTTTATTTTTTTTAGTTTTTTTTTGTAACGTCCAGGACCTAAAATAAATGAAATAATTAAATTAGAATAAATTAAATAAAAATAAGAATTTAAAATAAAATAAGGAGTTAATTTAATTAAAATTGGAATTTAATATTTAAAGGGGCGAGGAGGTCATTTAATTTTTGGTTGGGAATTTCGCGAAACGAGTTGCACCATTGTGCCCGGCTCGTCGAAACGAGTTCGTGGATATGCGGCACGCCCAATTCTGAGTTGTAACGAACACGTAACGGTCTAAGAAAATAACAATAAAAATAAAAAGGGTATTTTCAGATTTCACTATAGCGGCTACAGTGCCACGATCAGCCCTTCTCTCTCTCTCTCTCTCTCTCTCTCTCTCTCTCTCTCTCTCTCTCTCGTGCGAAACAGCCCCTCCATGAGGTAACAATCGACGGTTTTTGCCTCGCCGCCGCCACCTTCTACCTCCGTTGACGATGGGACCGGTCCCCAAATGATCGTGCCGTCGTCCTCTTTCCATCCCACCACTGCCCAGTGTGAGCCGATGGTTGTGGTTGCCGGAAAACGCAAAAATGTCGCAGACAATTACGTAATCTTACGAGCGATTGTTCGGGTGAATCCGGAGACCAAATTTATCGAACCAGGTATGTAAACTCATCTACTCTTCGAGCTCTAGCTGATGGATGGGTAGGAATTGATTGATTTTGAGTCTAGGTTATCCGATCTATGGCTCAAAGTTTTTGCCGGGTTTGAGGTTGAGTTTTGGGCCACTTGCAGTCCAAATTGGGTGTTGCCGTAGTTGACTTTTGTGTTCGGGAGGTCGAGAACTAGCTGTAGGTGGAAGGATGTTTCTTGGTTTGGAGTTTGTCCAAACGCCGAATTATCGCTTTAGACACCCATGAAATCTGCCAGCGTGTGTTCCTGCACTTGGGCCCACTTTTCGTTGCACATTTCCATCCCAAAATTATTCTTACGTTGTCACGAGCGCGTAGGTGTGCTCGATTCCAATTTAGAGTTCGTATGACAGTCGAATGGATTTACACCTATTCGACGTTATCAGGGTTCGATGTGTTTGGACCGTCGGATCGGTTCCAATTTCATATATGTTGTTCCCCGTATTTCTAGGATTGTGTAGGCATTGACGGATTGTGGATTGGAGCCCCGGATGCTCCGAATCAATGACTTAAAGTTTAATTAAACGAAAATTGTCCGATCGTACGATCGCGAGATCGAGACCAAACCTTTGGGATGTGATTGGTTGACTTTTTAGGCTTTTAGGAATGTCCGGATTCAATTGGTGGCCGTGGGCCCCGGTTGACCTATTCGGGAAGTTTGACCGCTCTGTTGACCGTGAGTCTTCCGAGGTGGTCTCACTGGTTGAAAGGCGTAGTTTGACTATAGAACTCTCCGGTAAACGAGCATTATTTTAAAGAACGAATTGAAGTGCATATAAATAGATTTCCTCAATTATTGGGATTTTAATATTGTTTAATGATTGAATATTGGTATTTTAAGAAATCATTGGTGCTATGGTATTTGGAGTTTGTGGTCGTTTTGAGAATATAATATTGGTTTCTCTCGGTTTTTGGTATCTTTGGGAGTTTATTGGATTATAATATGATAATTGAGATGTGTGATTCCTTTGAGTATTGAACTATATGTTTTGGGACTTGGAAGTCTATTTTATATATATACGTATGTTGGAGATTATAATGGAGTTTTGACGTCGAATTGCGGGATACTATGGATTTCTTGGATTACATAATTGGGTCCTTTGACGTTGGATTTTTATAGTCTTTAATTGAGAATTTAATGGATATTAGTAAAATGTGAAATTTACGAATGTTTTGGGTTTTGGATATTGTGTTTTAAGAATCATTATTTATACTTTAATTTTATATTTGGGTTTTGAGAGCCAAGTGTCAGGATGTGAAGTCTCTATGTAGTTTTATTGTACATATTTGTATTTTGAGTTTTAATTATAAGTTTTGGGAGATTTATGTTTATTGATTTGAATTAACTATGTTATGGGTGTGTACGGATGCTATCTCCGGTTGGCTAGTTGGGAGTGGGGCCACACGTGCCGTTGGATTATCGGTCGTGTGTGCTCACTTTGATAATTGGTACGAGACCCACACGTGGCATTGGAGTTTCCGGCGTGTGGGGGGCTCATTTGGTTATTTTGACTTGCTACACGCGACATTGGATTATCTTGCGTGTAGTAGAGGACCGGGCACCTTTGATCGGGTGTGTCGAAGGCCCTTGACTGGGTAGTCTGCGCGCGTAGGACAAAGGATTGGTCGAGCCACACGTGGCGTTGAATTATCTGGCGTGTGGGCTCATTTGAATGTTGTTCACAGTTGTGTTACCCACACGTGGCGTTGGACTTTCCGGCGTGTGGGCTTCTTTATGTATTCACTGCTGGTTTACCACACGTGGCATTGGATATTCCGACTTGTGGTAAAGAATCTGGATATAGTGATTTGCCTGGGCCTGCATTGAACTTGCTCTGCGGGTGCCCGGTCAGGATCCCTAGTCACCTACCCGATTTGTCTGCCCTGGTGGCTAGCCCGTTCCCCGTCCCCCGGTTGCCTTAGGAAAAATATACACTTTGATTTCTGTTACTTTACTATATGTGGCGTTGGACCTTACGGCGTGTAGTAAAGTAACAGGAAGCGGGAAAAAGATTATGTTAATGTATTGGGAATTGGGCTGAGTCATGAATACTAAGAACATAGTGAGTAAAGGTAAATGAGCTTGTAAGCAGAGGTTGAACCATTGTGATTTTTGTGTAAAGTAAAACTTTGAGGCTAGAATTAACTTGCTGGTAACACTTCAATTATTGGTGTAGTATCTGAATTGTGTTTGTCAGTTGGAAAGAGCTACGTGTGGCTTGATCCCTCAAGGAGGGTACGTATGCAGTCTAGATTGATTTAGGTGCAGCCACAACATAAACTGTTTGAGTTCTGTTTAGTACTTTTCAGTTATTGTTTTCAAGGATTGAAATTTGAGGCCCGAAGCCATTTGAAATGTGTGTGTGATTTACATTGTGCATGCTGGCAGTTGGTGCATATTATTCTGTTGTTTTTGAACATGTTGAATTGTGGAATTGTCCATTTTTCAGGGGAGACTCTGCTGAAATTTCGGCAGAAGTCTCAGCCCCTTCCCTTTTGTCTTGGGAAGAGTAAAGTTTATTTTTAGTAAGTGGGACAGACAATGGTTGGTTGCCGGATGAGGATGCTGGATTCGTCACGAATTTCGAGGAGGAATTCAGGACGGGTCTTGTGAACGGGGTTCGGCACGGATTCTAAGTTGGATTCGGGTCGGGTCCTGTCATTTTTAATGTGAGATTGTCACACCCCGAATTTCCAATAACAATTAACCTGCTTAGTTAATACAAACAAACTAATTCGGGCACGCAAAGCTTGGATCCTTCAACAAATGCACACGAATTTTTTTTCTTTTTCCATAATACAATACCACATGTTCCGAGCCCCAATGTCAATAGAGACTCAACTCTTCTGAGTCAAATATTAGATTCCAATAGTTACATAATAAATTGAAACTTCAACCTATTACATATCTGTTCCTCATAGTTTATTACACACAACGGAAGTCTCAACTCACAAACACTCTCACACCACACTTTGTACACTACAAGTACACCTCTTTATTTATGTTCTTGACGACTTGACAAAGTCATGCGTTCCTATTACCTGCAGGATTAGCCCCTACACCGTTGAATAGTATATTGAATTCATCATCAACAAACCCGATAAGCTTTCTAAAGCTCGTATGAGTAAACCACAACCAGCAATATAAATATGTCATTTTACACATAATATACAAACACATGCACTTTCATTAGCATACCACAATCCTTGTATAACCAAGGTACTCATAATCCACCAACTCACCACAATCACAATTATTTTATTTTTTAAGAAATGTTCGGTCATTAGCTGTTTGTTTCAAAATTCTTTAGAAACCCAACCCTCAATGTCACTTTTGGACAACGGAAGTGAAAATACGTTAGACTCTCTCAACGCACAAACAATTACACCATCCGAAATGGTATGATGTGGGTTTACAACTCCACAAAAATATAAAGTAACTATGTATTGCCCTCATAAACACTGTAATGGCGACAACTAGAGCTCTAACTGGTTTGGGGCCTCGCACCCCAAGGTTACAATCCCTAATTACTTGCCGCGGTCAAATCCTCGGAAAGATTGTCTTCCATTGAAGGAATCAATGCATTCTCACATCTACCCTCCAATCACAACATCACCCACATGAAAACAATATAAATGTCATTTTCACATTAAATACTGTTTTCTACCAAGATACATCCATCACAACAATATATATTTAATTATATATATCTACATGGTCATTCACTTATGAACACCATAATACAATTATAAAATAACATGTCTGTTCTCCACGAATACCATACATTTCTCAAAACCCTGCAAAAACTCATATAAAATCAAAACATTTTTAATTGATTTTAAACTCACACCAAACATTTTCTCAAAAACCACCACATTATGTTAATTACATCCATTAACATTATCAGAACCACATTATAATAAATATAATAATTCGTGATTTTACTTAGCATCCAAATGGTTTTACTCACGATTCGTATGATTTAACTCACCTTTCGTCCTTACTGCAACTTTACCAGCTCAACAAATCCTCAATCCCTAACAAGCAACTCAACTCCGACAGTACCTAAACGAAGTACGTAACTCAACTTAGAATCCAAAATCCAAGATTCCGCCCCAAATAACGAAAATGCCCTTCGGACCAACCCGGGGTCCAAAGCGATCAATTATCATCTAGAACACTTCAAACTGTGACGCATACACTGGCCGACGCGTCAAAACAGGACCAATGACACCCATTGTCCAAAAAGTCACTATTTGGGTCCCACGGGTCCAAACCGTCCAACCGACATGCCGAAAATAACCCTCAGACCTATGACTTCAGATTGCGCATCTGGTCGCACCAATGGACTCTGAATAGTCCCGACATCACCCTATATCAATTTGGACCCGATCCAACAGTCGGATCATTCTTGATTGCACGATCACACACAATCGAACGACGATCGCTCACTATAAATTTCAAAACACAACAACTTAAGATCTGGATGTCCGATCACCAATCATGTTTGTACATACAGACTCCTCACAGCACCGGCTACAACATATATAAAATCGGACACAATACAAAGTTCGATTTAACTGTCCAAAATTTGTGAGGCTCCGATCGTCAGTTAAACGACGAAATCTCACAAAACGGAGCACGCCACCGCCCTTAGGACGTCGAGGAAATTAACATAACCTCGAATTATGAACTTGAAACTTAAATAATAAAAAATTCACTATTTGAGCAATTTTGAAATATGAGAAAGACGCTTTGAAATTTACCTTAAATCGTAGGCCTCGTTTTCACAACCACGTAGGCGAAAACGGTTCATCAATCCGACCTCTAGAACTTAAAATATGAATTTCCAAAGTTTTAAGAAATTTTTTTTTTCTTTTTTTCTCTCATTTGCAGAATGACAACGGAAGAAGAATGAGAGAAAGTGTCTCCCCCCACCCCACGTGTGAATGGTAGATGGCTGGCCTCTTTTTTTTTTTTTTTAATGCCACATGTCACTCTATGATTGGTCCAACATCCATAATTCATTAAAAATTCATCCGAACTCCGAAAAATTATCCGAAAATTAGCACATGCTTGCAGCAACATAAACTATTTTTCCATCCAAGAATCATAATTTTCTCACTTCAATTTCTTGAATGTCCTTTGAAAAATCATTAAATTAAACGTAAGGACATTTTAATCCAAATTGAGATTAAACATACTTAAATCCATTATTCCCACACCAAACCACTTCATAAATTGCCCACTCATTTAGTTAACCTTATATGATTTTTCGGAATATTAATTACAACAAAATCCTAATTTTGAGGTTATTACAGAGATGATGTTTGGTGATGTACCTATATCTGAGGCATAAGTACGGTTTTGGCTTAATATACCTGTAACATAGTCATAGGCTTAATATACCTGTAACATAGTCTGGTGTATTTACCCTCTGTGTTGTTAATTTTGCCGATTGGTCATTGTGTTTTATTTCATTAGCTAATCTTGTCCATTGCGTTAAATTACCGTTAAAAAATTCATTAAAGTTTAAAAGGGGAGCTGATTTTCTCACTCATCTTTTATCCACTTACACTCCCCTTTTTGTTATAGTAAAAAGTATTAAAAAACAAAAGAGAGTGCAAGTGGACAAAAGAAGAGTGGGGAAATCAGCACCATTAAAAAAAAAGAAGCTTTTTTCCACAAATGGTCCTTCATGTTTACAAAATTATCACAAATCGTCCTTAAGATTTTTTTATGACACTAATAGTCCTTCAGGTTATCATCTACCCATCAAAATGGTCCTTCTGTTAGTTTTTGTCAAAACTGACGTTAAATTCACGTGCTCACCTGCCTTATTTTTGAAATGATAATCTCATCATTCCACTACCCATTAGACCAAACCCAACCCGAAGAGTATCGGACACGGAACCGGTAATCAATTTCTATAAACCGGCGATTACCGACCGAACCGACATATATATATTATTTATTAATTATTATTTTAATTACACGTGTCAGCATTTGATTGGGTGTAAAGTAGAGTTCTATGGGTTTACAATAGAGCCGGCTACACTGAATCACCCGAAATTTTAAGAGAACCCTAACCTATTCGATCGATCTCATCTCATTTTCGCCAAACCCTTCGAACTCTCTCTGCTCCTCTCGTTCTCTTCTCTCCTCTCCTTCGATCTGGCGACATCTTGGCCTCCTTGACGACGAGTTCTTGGCCTCCTCTCGTTCTCTCCTCTCCTCCGATTTGGTAAGAAAGCAAGCAAAGCATAGCCTCTCTGTCTCTGTGTGTCTCTATCTCTGTCTCTTTTCTGAGTTTATCTTCTTTCTTCTCTCCACTCTCTTTCTCCCTTATCTCTTATATATTTAGGTTTACCGTTTATGTAGAATATGGTTTGTTAGTTTGTTTAGGATGAAATCAATTAGGGTTTTCTTTAGGGTTTGTTTAGGATGAATTGGGGCTTTTCGATTAGGGGTTTCTGTTAATTGGGGGTTTCGAAAATTAAGGTTTATGTTAGAGTTTTTAGGGTGTTCTATATTAGGGTTTTTTTTAATTACCGTTTCTGTTAATTGTGGACAGAGACCTGCTGCTGCTGCTTCTTACCGCTTCGCTTCATCGGTGGTCTTCTTCTTCTGCTGTTTGGAAGCATAAATTGAGGTACAAATAAAAATCACAATGGAAGCTTAATTAGAAATTGAATGCATTCGTTTTTGTTTGGATTTGAAAGCATTTGTTTCTGTTTTTGTTTGTTGTTTTGTTTGGATTTGAATGCATGTAGCTGCTGCTTGGAATTGACTTTGAAAGCATATAATTTGTAGCTGCTGGTTGGTTAGGTTTTTATAAATATTTTGGTGTGTTTTTCTGTTTTTGTAGCTGCTGGTTGGTTAGGTTTTTATTGTGTTTTGTGTTTGTAGTCTGCTGGTTGGTTAGGTTGTGTGTGATTTTTTTTTGTTATGGTGTCTTTCGTTTTTAGGATATGATGGAGTCTAGCCAATCCAACACTAATGCCTCAGGAAGTGTACCATCCATTCAACCCCAAACAGAACCCCAATCCCAATCCCAAACTGAAACTGAAACTGAAACCCAATCACAAGTAGATTCAGGTATTGTGGGAGGGAAGAGGAAACCCCCAAAATATGTGGTGTGGCAACACTGCAAGAAAGTCCACAAGAAAGATGATAATGGGATGGAAAGGGTACTTGCAGTTTGCAACTATTGCAAATTTGAGATGCCGGGTGATTCTAGGAAAAATGGGACAACTGGTATAAGAAACCACCTAGAGAAGAGATGCAAGCTCTCTCCTCTTTTTCACAGTGGAGATAAGACTCAATCGATCTTGACAAATGTGACCATGGGCGGTCAAGCTCAATTGGTTCCCCACACCTTTAATCAACAAAGGTGTGAAGCCAAATGTGTGAGGTATGTCATAAGGGATGAGATCCCTTTTAGGCATGTTGAGGGTGGTGGGTTTAAGGACTTTGTGTATGAGTTAAACCCTAAGTTCAAGATCCCTAATAGACAAAAGATAGCCGCTGGAGTATGGGATTTGTTCTTAGTTGAGAAGGCCAAGATAATGAGTGTGATAGGTAATCAAAGGGTAAGTATCACAACCGATACTTGGACTTCGATCCAAAACATCAACTACATGGTAGTCACAGGCCATTTCATGGATAGTGAGTGGAATTTGCATAAAAGGATCATAAATTTCACAAAGATCACTAGTCACAAGGGTGTTGAAATAGGCAAGACTTTATGTGCATGCTTGAATGCTTGGGGATTGAAAATTTGTTTAGCATTACGGTTGACAATGCTTCGGCAAATGATGGGGCGGTTGTGTATGTGAGAAATAGGATGAAGGATTTCAATAACCTTTTGCTTGATGGGAAGTATTTGCACATGAGGTGTGCATGTCATATCCTTAACTTGATTGTTAAGGATGGGTTGAAGGACCTTCTTAGCTCAATTGAGGGGATAAGGAATTGTGTAAAATATATTCACTCATCCCCGTCAAGGTTGGATTCTTTTAGGGACCATGCCTTGGAGATGAGGATGGATGGGATGGCAAATGTGCCAATGGATGTAGTGACAAGGTGGAATTCAACTTATAAAATGCTTGATTGTGCATTCAAGTACAAGATAGTGTTCAATAGGATGGCGGTGGAAAATGTAGCTTTTCAAGCTTACTTTGAGGAGATAGAGAAGGATGGGATGAAGAGAGTGGGTCCTCCGAGTAATGAAGATTGGGAGAAGTCAATCTCATTTGTTCACTTTCTTAAGAAATTCTATGACACAACCTTGAAACTAAGTGCAACCAAAACGGTTACATCCAATATAATTTTCCATGAATTGGTTAGTTTACAAGTTGAGATTGAACTCAAAATGAATGATCCTAGAGATCCGGTCTTGCAAAGGGTGGCTTCATCAATGAAGAAGAAATTTGACAAGTATTGGGGAGTTTTGAAAGTGTGAACAAGATGATTTTTGTAGCATTAGTGCTAGACCCAAGATTTAAACTTCAAATGCTTAAGATAAGCTTCCAAAATCTCAAGGCCGAAGAAAATAAGATAGATGAGGTTGTGCGTGAAGTGAAAACATGCTTGTTCAATTTGTATAATGAGTATAGAGGGGTGGATGGCTTAGTGAGCCAACCAATGAATGAAGGCGAAGATGACAATGTTGGAAATGATCTTGAAGGCTATGATGATGTTCAAACCAAAATGTTTCATCAACTTGTGCAACAAAGGAAGGAGGAACAACTTGTGGAAATATCCAATGAAGTGGATAAATACTTGACCGACCCTTTTGAAAGCCCTTTTACCAAAAACTTCAAACTCTTGAATTGGTGGAAAGGCAATGAGGGTAGATATCCAATCCTTTCAAAGATTGCCAAGGATATCTTTGCAATCCCAAGCTCAACTGTTGCTAGTGAGAATGCCTTTAGCTTAGGCAAGAGGATTGTGGATCCTTTTAAAAGTTCATTGACACCTAAAATGGTATAGGCATTAGTGTGTACTAGTGATTGGCTTAGGGCGGATGAATTTTGCTTCTACAAGGAACCAACGGATGAAGAGCTTGCATTCTATAAAGAACTTGAAGCACTTGAAGCAAGTACGACATAATCTACTATTTTGTTTTAAATAAATTATGTTTCTATCTTTTTTTAAACATTCATGTTTGTTTTTTTAACATAATTTACTATTTTGTTTTACTTGTTTTTTTACTAGATGTGACCGGTACTCAAACTCAAACTTCTACAACACTACCTCCTCGATTTGCTTCCACATCATCATTACCTACTCTTTGAGTTGTGAGAGACACCATGGCTTGTTCAACAAACTTTGTTGTAACAATTTAAGTTTTCTTTGCACATTTCTATTCGGGTTGTAATTTTAAATATTCTCATTGCACTTCATTTCATTTCATATTTGGGTTGTAATTTAATTTTAAATAAGTTTTCATTGCACTTCATTTTCTATTTGGGTTGTAACTTTTTATTAAGTTTTCATTGCACTTCATTTTCTATTTGGTTTGGAACTTTTTATTAAGTTTTACTTGGCATATGTATCATAATTTGATGATGCATGATAATCAAAAGTTTTGAATGACAGGGTTTGAAACAAATGACCTAAAAAAGGCTTCTAAAAATTGGCCCAAATCTTTAAAACAGGGTTTGAAACTGAAAAAAATTGGGCTTCACGGTAAGCCCACAACCGACCGAACCGGCAGGATGATGCGGTTCAACCGCAGTGCGGTAAACCGCAACTTGCGGAACCGGTCGCGGTTGTCATTTGGGCAATTCCGATGGGTGTCGATCGGTAACCGGTTGCAATAGATCGGTGCGGTAACCGAACCGAAAACAGCACTACTCAGAACTATTTCCCTCAATTTCCTCCTATTCCTTCTATTTTGGCGGCCCAGTAGTATATAACGAATCTTAAAAATTAAACTTCTAAAGAAATTGAAACAATCAAAGCTCAAGAGAAAGACCAACAATAGAGAACTCCATAGAAAGACCAAACTCATGGATCAAAATGAAAATATAGAAGTTCTGCAAATTCATTATCAATGGCACATAAAATACAGAGCCCTCAAAAAACTATTGAACCACATCAGTACTCAAAAAACCAGTGCACGACATTAAAGACATCAATCTTGAGCAAGTCCTACACACAATATATCAAAATGAACTTCCCAAATCCTAACACAATACATCAAAATGAACTTCCCATACAATACATCAAAATGAACTTCCAAGTTCTAACTCAAACTCTCCATGGTCGTCCTCTTTTTGCTGGAGACTTAAGTCTTTTTTGCTGCGTTTGTGGTGTCGTGCCTTGGTTCGATGAAGAAGGTTGTGAAACCACTGTTGGTACCAATGTATGAGATTGTTCAGTTGTTGTCCTGTTATGGCCTCCTCTTGCCACCGAAACATAGTAATATAGTAGTAAATCGCCAAAGAAAATGACATTATATTTTGACCATAGAAAATGGCATATGAAGGTGAAAGAACCTTTAACTTTTGTTTCCTTTGCCTAACTAGCTTATCTTCGGGGTCCTTTCAGCCAATTTGAGGCTGCAAATCAAATCTCAACATTATTATGAATTATATACAAGGTCCCACATGTTTATACCTTTTTATATTGAAATGAAATGTGCAAATGAATTTTATACCTATTTGGTAGCTGCATTTGTGGTAGAGATCCCACATGTTTTCTTATTGTGTTCATCCTGGCCACATTTGTTGCATTTGAATTTGTCCTAAACCCATTTTCTCAGTTTATTTCCTAATGTTGCAGTTGGTGGCTCTCCTTGCTCTTTGACACGTTTCTTTTTAGGTCTCCTAACTTGCTTCTTATATAAAGGAGGCAACAATGGGTTAGGATAATGTCTTTGCCATTGATCTATGATGGGCATTGGTGATATAATAGGGTTATAAGACTTCAGATACCTTTTTGTAAAATTCATCTACATAGTCAAAAGGGTCTTGCCTTGTTCTACTAATGCAAGCAATTGCATAAGAACATGGGATCCCACAAAGATCCCATCTCATACAAGAGCATGATCTTGTTCCAAGATCTACAGCATATTGTCCCCCTTGCATATTTGTCACTTGGTACTTCATATCCCCAGATAATATTGGAATGCAGTACCCAGACTCAACCTTATTTTTTTCAACAATTTTTTCAATCCTTTATCCCACTGGCTTTTTCCATTTAAATGCAGCAACCCTCCTATTTGCCATTCTCACCATGAGATTGGTCCTTATACTCTCAAGCATTTGAAGAATTGGCTTGTCCCTTGCCTTCACTACGGAAGAATTAAAGGCTTCATGCAGGTTGTTTAACAACATATCACACTTATAATGGGTTTTAAAGTGTGATCTACTCCAATGTTGGGCTAGCTTTGGATGCAGCCACTTCCAAGCTGCTTCACTTTCCATCTTCATCCTTTCCATTTGACATTTCCACCAAGGGATTGTTGTTGCCCTAGCACCTCACAAAATTTGCTTCAATGTCAATCCAGGATGTGATCCCTTAAAGTTGTTGTAGAAATGCCTCATACAGTGTCTATGTTCTATATTGGGTATCAACTCAACAATTGCAATGCTTAAACCTTTTTGTTTGTCTGATATAAAAGCATAAGCATGGCCATTTTCAATCCTTAAATCCCTTATCAAATGTTGGATGAACCATACCCACGTTTCCTTATTCTCAATCTCCACAATTGCATAAGCTATATGAAACATTCCATTGTTCCCATCCGATCCAACTGCTGCCTATAATTGTCCAGGACGTGGCCCCTTAATAAAAGCTCCATCCATACCTATTAGAGCCCTACATCCTTCTATAAACCCTCTCTTGCAAGCATCCAAACATATGTATAGCCTATGAAATCTTCTTTGATCACCATCCATCTCTGTTTTAAGCACCGCCGTGCTTCCTAGATTTGCTTTCTTCAATTCCTCACAGTAGTCATGCAATTTGTGGAATTGATCCACAAAATCACACTTGTTCAATATACACGCCTTCTTCCTAGCTATATAGATTTGCTGGGAAGAAGGTTCCAACCTAAAATCCTCTCAATTGCAACTGCGAATCCCTTTCTGCACCAATCATGATCTGCCCTTAACTCATTGGAATATTTTTTTAGCCATAAAGGTTGAATTCATCCAAAACAACTTTTGATCAACTGAACAATCATGCTCCAAATTCATTGTTTAAATCACCAAGGTTGGTGACTCATCAATTCTTGATGCATATATTACAAATGGTCATCCTTCCTCACATGCAGCCCTCACCTATTCTTGTCATTCTTCTTAAACCAAATTTTTCTTCCTAACTTGCAACCATAACGAATCACAGCCTCTTTGAATTGACTTTTGTTGGGAAGGTGCATACCAATATCAAAGCTTGGATTCTGAACATAGACTCTCTCCTCCATTGTCGATAGTTAGGAACTACTTTGGTCTTTTTCTTCTTGCTACTAACTTCATCATCCACATCAGATTCATCATACCCATGTTTGCTACGAAAATCCTCAGAGTTTTCCACATGATATGAAATTTCCCCTGCAAAACCCATCTCTTCAGGCTCCTCTTCAATCGGATTATCTATATTTTCCTCAAACATATTATTATCGATCTCAATCTCTTTAGCTTCCCCTATTTGCTCATAGTCACTGTCTATGAAGTTCATATCCAATGGATCTTCCTCATCTTCATCTTGTTCCTCTTCAACCCCATTGTCGTTTTGCCCCTCATATTGTACCTCAAAAGCCTCATTTTCCCCCTCAGTAGGCTGGTCCCCAAGCTGCCCTTGATTTCTGCTTGAATTCTCTTGTTGTCTTTTAAAGGTATCAAGGTTGTCATCATTCCAATCAATAAACAAACCATCCCAATTCAAAATTGGGCCACATGAATCTCTTGCACCAATGGTATTTCTTTATCAACAGTGTTCATGGGCATGCATGGTTGATTTGGTGGTTGTTGTCTAACTACATACAAAGGCATATTTCTACTCTTAGGCATGGCTGCAACCTTCTTCAACACATGCTCATCATTTTCTAAGATTTTAAAATCCTCTTTGTCCACCTTCCTTTCATATCCTAATTGTTCTACAATCCCCACAAGCTCAATCCATGACATTTTATTTCCATCTACATGGTCAAGAAACACAACCTCTCCTCCTACATATTCATCAATGCATCCCCCTTTAATCAGTTTGCCTCCATGGTGAATCTCAAGACTAAATTTATCAAGATCTGCCAAGAAGAAATAATTAATCAATGCCAAAAGCCTTCTTTTAACTTAATTATCTTTTTTTATATCAACATCACATACCTAAAAAAATTATGTAAAAAACAGACCCAACAATTAGGTAATAAATAATACAAAACTCAACTACTATTACACAAAGTAGTAGTACACGACATATTTCAATAATTCTCAAACCAAATAAAACAAACATGGTCCACACCAAAGATAAAGCCAAACTGAAAAACATAAAGATACCATTGACAAATATAAAAAGTTTAAAAATAATACACAATCAAAATACAACCACATGTTTCACACTTTTGGCTGTTTTCCCCCCTTTCGAAAGAACTCCTCTGACTCATCCATCTAGTCTCTTTTGTAAGAAGAATAATGCGTATTTGACTCTTACGAACCTAGATATTCCTTTTGCAAACCAGCTTTATCAATCAAATACCCAAAAAAACCCTAATTACGCCAACTGGAACCCAAATAGATAGGAGGGCCCAAGGAGGAAATGGAGGGAAAAGGTTTAGAGTGCCAAAATTGAGGGACCGATGAGGAAATGGAGGGAAAGGGTTCTGACAGCTGGTTTTGGTCCGTTGAGTGGAATGACGAGATTATCATTCAAAAAGCAAGCACGTGACTTTTAACGTCAGTTTTGACAGAAACTAACAAAATGACCATTTTGATGAGTAGATGATAACCTGAAGGACTAAGAAAGATCTCCAATGTACCTCTTCAACCACTTTGGGATGCCCAATAGGTGAGCCACATCGAAAAATTCCTCCAATGTACCTCTTCAACCTCGGTCATCAACCGCAACCTCATTCTCTCTCTTCAAAACCTGGTAAGTTGACTTTTCTTCAAAACATTTATTTTGTTTTGGGAAAACCAAAATCATATCAAAAGGCTAAAAACATTTATTTTTTTATGGGTTTGATGTAAATTTCATAAATATTATCTTTATAAAAAGAATGTTATTAATTAATTCAAATGTTATTAATTATTATTGTTTTAAGTCAAATATTGTATTAATTGAATTGAATAGATGAATGGCGACAAAATATTAAAGTAGCAAATAAGCGCTTCTTCAAATCATGCAGTCAACAAACTTCATTTGAAGAGTTTTTTTTTCTACCACCGTTGGAGATGCTCTAATAGTGTCACAAAAACCTGAAAGACGATTCGTGATAATTTTGTAAACCTGAATGATCATTTATGATAAAAAACCAAAACATAAATAATTAACAAAATAAGATCATTTTAAATAAATAAATAAATAAATAAATTTGGTAAACCTTGCAACTTCTACGCCCTCTTCTTCTCAAGCAGCCACCGCCCACCCAACCTCGTGAGCCATCCCAACCACCAGCCCCTCTCTCTCTCTCTCTCTCTCTCTCTCTCTCTCTCTCTCTCCCCAATCGATCCCACCTTCTCTGATGACTCGTACTCCTCCACTCCTACCATCTCCGCCGTCCAAACCTTTGAGGGCCACTCGCAGGGCGTCTCCCATCTCGCCAATATGATCGTCTCGGGTTCCTTCGATGAAACGTTGCACATTTGGGATGTTAAGACCAGGTCTTCAGCTGTTTCAAACTATCACATTTTTTTCTCCTCTTCTTTTCTCAATTGGGGTTTTGTTTAATAATTTATTTCTGTGGTTTTTGAGGCAAAAGCTTGGATCTTTTAAGGGTTCTGCTTTGATCGAGAAAGGGAATATTTGATTGGCTGAAAGAGACCCAGAAAGAGGGTTTTTAACATTGGAGAAGAAGCTTAAAGGTTTTAGAGCTTTTTTGGGGTCAACTGGGAAGCCTTTTCTTACTGGGTTTTTGGTGTTCAGTAGCTTTCTGGATCAGTTGGGAAGCTTTTGCCCACTGGGTTTTGGGTTTTGGTATCTGGGTCCTGCTGTTTTTTTTTTCCTCAGATTTCAGCTTCGCCAAATTGGTTCAGGTACTGAAAGAACTTTTAAAGCTGCAGTTAAGTTGCTATTAACATATCATTTTATTTGGCTTTTAGCATTTATAGTTCATTTAATTATGATTTAATACTATTTGGTAGGATAGAAAATGCTAATGGCCAACGCAATCATAATATTTTCTGATCAGAATGAAAGGAAAAGGAAAATAAAAGTAATCTAGTTTAGTTTGTGGCTAGAGCCAGTTCGGGTTGGTTTACTGACTAACTGTAAACAGAAATTAAAACAACTTGCCTTTTTCCAATCTTTTAAGTACTTTTTCACGCGTTTTTTTTCTTCTTCCTGTTTTTCTGTTAGTTGTCCTTCGTATGTTTGCCAAGTTACTTCTTCACCATCATTATCCTAAAATTCAAAAACACAGAAGCCCGTAATATATATGATAGAATTATCTTCTTTCAATTCATCACAAAGAAAACATCATACTCAAAGAAAATAGCAGGATATGTAATGCAGTTTAGGTAAATTTCCATTCAAAACATAAATGAAAATGGACGATATTGATTTTCATATCTCCTGCATTGTAATGCAGTCTTAATATATGTAATCCTTAATTGGTTTAATCAAAAAGCAATTTATGTGCCATAAATTAAATTGTTTGTTAACATAAATTCCAAATTCTAGTCCTCCTCTTTTTCATCCACCAAGTATAAGTTTTCTCTACACTCGAGAAAACTTGAATTCCTTTCCCCCATTTTCAATATTGCTTGAACCAAGCCAATTCCTCTTTAAATGAATATTGAATAGTGTTTAATCTCATTTAAACCAAGTCTAAGACAATTTCAGATACTTTGTAGAGTTCAAGTTAGAATACTCAAAGTTTAGGATTCAGATAATTTATTCTTTTATATTATAACACGTGTATATATTGACAATTATAACATATAGATTAATAAGATGTTATGAGGATGGGAAGTATATAAAAATAAAATATTAGCAAACCCAAAATTTCTAAATTGGAGCAGGCGAAGAAAAGAATGAAACCCGGAGAATTTGTCGATTAGCAGATGCAATAACATTACAATATGTTATGTATAGTCGCACTCCTAATAGCGTGTGGGGCAATGGCAATGCTATTTGGTATTTTGTGTCGCACGCATTACAGTTCTTCACATAGAATGAATTAAGCATGACATACACAAAATTAGAAATACGAATTTAAGTACTGTAATGCAGACAAAATGTTTAGTACTGCACATACAATTCAATAATTTCTAGGAACAAACCAAAACCATCCAAGCGATGGATCCCATTCTGCACATATCAAACATAGAAAGTGAGTTTTAACAACCATACCTCACTTCTCAGCGCCGATTTCGCAGCAAGGGTTGAAAGAGAGTCTTCCGAGCATCTTAATCTTCAAAGGCCGGTACGGGATTCGGATTTTGGAATGGGAGAAGAGGAGGCGGCGCGTTATGCTTTGGACCAGGGAAAGCTGATGACATGAAGACCAAAAGGAGGGCTGGATTTGCAGCGCGCCTCCCAAACGAAATCGACGGCTCAGCAGATCTCCAACAGTGAACGCCAATCTTCCATGGTTGCTCCCCAACCAGCCAACCAAGCTGGTTCGAAATCGATTGGAAACGGATGCCTTCTCTGAGCGAACGAAGCGAACGGAAGAGACGCGAAGAGGAAGGGGCAAGAAGGGAAAGGAGGGAAAAAAAATTAGTGAAGGGCAATCCGGTCATTTTACTGTGCTGCTGAATAGGACAAAAGGGAACAAAGAACATAGGTGGGGGGTAAAACCGTAATTTCACTGTTCCGAATGAGCAGCTTAGGAACCGTGAATCCTTGAACTCAGTTTTAGTATATATAACTAGCAAAAGGTGTCCGCGCGATGCTGCGGGTTTTTAAACCAAAGGCAGTTTGTACCAAAAATATGTCTGAAAATCAACCCAAAACATCAATCAAATGAAAGCAAAGGCTGTTTATAACAACTCCATGTCCTTTTTCATGTTAAAAAAGCTCCCTAAAAAAACAAAACATTTCAAAAAGCCACACGAAAAGGCATTAATATATAATCAAAAGCAATATTATGTTGTTATCACTCTTATCAACAACTCCTCCAAACACATCATATCTTCCATAAACTAAAAGTTAAAAGTCAAAAATATTAATATGTATCTAAGCACAGATCATACATGAAACAGCTCGTCATTGGTTCAAACCACATAAGAATTTATAGCTGTACAACCATAGCAATTAGTTCAAATTTATCCCAACCAATTGTCAATTGATGCCATTAGCTAATTACTATGCTTTATTCACGTAACCGAAACAATAAATTGGAATTTCAACATAGAAACGCACCTCTAGCTTAAGAGAACCAAAAACAACCACCAAACAGCTTTTATCTAAAGCAGCAAAACACCACCTACAAAACATCAAAAGGAGACATGGTTAAGAAAGAAGAGGAGAAAAAGCAAGAAAAATTGCAGTTTATGATTTTCTAGTCCCAAAGCTGTCCAAATATGTTTTTACGTGCAGTGTTTTTATATGAGATGCTTGAACTTCGTTAGTCCACTACTAAAACAAAAGAAAAATCTTGGAAAACAAAAACAAACACATGCTAGTTCATCTTTGGCCAGTGACTACACAGCATCAATCAACCGCATGATGTGGAGCCCTGATGGGGCACTTTTAGGTAAGCAGGTGTCCTTGTTTGTTTAGTGTCTATTTAATTTTATTCTCATATTGTGACGTAGACACCTGCTAGTTCATCACAACAAAGTATTATCAAGAAATAGGAAATGAATCTTAAGCTGGTTATGATCAATCAGGTTTTAACTGCAGGTGTAGCATACTCTAAAATCTAGAAATGGAAACCCTAGTCACATACTTTAAAAGAGCATGCGGGTTTTGAAATCGTGTGAAATGTGTATAAAGTCGTGAAAATATGCAGGGAAGATGGTATTATTTATATAAACATGGAGAGCAAAGCCCAAAAATTGTCTAGCCGCCATAATCAATAGATCTAAAAAATGGAAAGAAATCACTCAAGACTACCTAAAAGAATCAAGATTTTTTTATATATTTCAATTCCATTTTTGTGTTTTCCCCTTTTTTTTCCCTTAAACAGATGAAAATTTCATATTCTAATTCAACAATTGAGTTTTCTCAAAGTCTCTTCTAACAATCTAAAGGTCAAGCTCCAATTTTGTACTAAACATATATGTCTGAAAATCAACCCAAAACATCAATCAAATGAAACCAAAGGCGCTTTATAACCACTCCATGTCCTTTTTCATGTTAAAAACCTCCCTAAAAAAAACAAAACTTTCAAAAAGCTTCAGCACACGAAAAGGCATTAATATATAATCAAAAGCAAGATCATGTTGTTATCACTCTTATCAACAACCCCTCCAAATACATCATATCTTTCATAAACTAAAAGCAAAAAGTCAAAAACATTAATATGTATCTAAACACGGATCATACATGGAACAGACTTGTCATTGGTTCAAACCACATTAGAATTACTTGGCTTTATTTACAGCTGTACAATCATAGCAATTAGTTCAAATTTATCCCAACCAATTGTCAATTGATGCCATTAGCTAATTACTATGCTCTATTCACAGAACTGAAAACAATAAATTGAAATTTCAACATAGAAACGCACCTCTTGCTTAATAGAACCAAAAACAACAACCAAACAGCTCCATCTAAAGCTGCAAAACACCACCTACAAAACATCAAAAGCAGACATGGTTAAGAAAGAATAGGAGAAAAAGCAAGAAAAACTGAAAAAAATTGCAGTTTTTGATTTTCTAGGCCCAAAACTGTCCAAATATGTTTTTCTTTGCAGTGTTTTTATATGAGATGCTTGAACTTCGTTAGTCCACTACTAAAACAAAAGAAAAATCATGGAAAACAAAAACAAATAGAGACAGAAGAAAACAGAATATCAGCCATCATTAAAATCCAAAGCAAAATTCAAGTTGTTTTTTTCGAAGGAAAGCCACCAAAATTGATCCATACGTATTACATGTGAGGCCGTAACATACGGAGCAAATAGGCATGAAGGTAGTAACATTTGTGACTACTCGGTTCAATCCCATTACAGAGAACATATCTTTTGTACAAATTTGTTGTGCATATCTGTTGAATCTCTGGGATTTTACTTTAATAATAAAATAAAATCATTCTTTGTATTTAACCCAGGCGATAAATTTTTTATGGCTTTTGAACTGGTGGTTTAAGCCAATTAGGAGGAACTTGGTTGGTCAGCTATAAGTAGTCTCTTTTCCCATTTAAATTTGGTTTTATTTTAATCTCATTAGAAGAATCTGCATAGGCAATATGGTCTCCAATTCATAGTTTAACAACACAAACATGTTGTGTTGCCGGTACCCAAAAAAACACATAATGCTTCTTTGTGCTCCTCACGAGTTGGTTGTGTTCCTAACCATCCTTACTAAAATTAGCAGGAGTTCTCTAGAGGAGGGATCCCAAAAAGAAATTAAGAACTTGATTAACATCCCTCAAATATAAATCTTTTTCGACATTGGCAATATCACAATGCATTTATAATCAAGTAATTAATCAAATTAATTATCAATGCTAGCAGAATTGTAGATCAATGGGCATTGACATAAGTGTTGTTCTATATCAGATTTTCCAATTAACACAAATATTAGAGTCTCTAGAGAGCTTGAATCTAGCTTAGCATAACCAAGTTGAAAAATGGTTCTATAAAGTATCAGGCTGCCTTATCTCTCCTGTTCAAAGAGGGATCTTAATAAAATTAGAACTAACAAACTAAGAACAGATTGAGAATGGTTACATTCATCAATTATTACGGTATATTTATGCTAAAATACATGTCAGCCAAAAATACATTGAACCAAAAAAAGAAATGTAATCCTTAAAGCCTCATTAGCAGCCAGGGGACTCTATTTGAGACATCAAAACAAAAACTGGTGCTAGCACAAATTCAAACAAATGCAAGACTATACAAAGAAGCCATACCTACAATGCACTTGAATACTAATGCGTAGCCACCATGTATAATCATCAATAAACCAGTAAAAACATGGACACATCGGAACAACATGTTTCTTTTGACAACTATCAAAATTGAGAAGTAAACTGGGTAAAGCATTGAACATTATTGAAAGTTTCAAATGAGTAGATGTTATAAAGCTTGTCTTTGTTAGTAACAAACTTTTTTAATTCAGGGTCACAATATCACTGTTGTTGAAGCCGATGGAAATTATGTGGAGCCATTTGAGACTGAAAACCTATATATTTACTCTAGTGAGACATATTCTGTCCTAGTAACAACAAACCAAGACCCATCAAGAAACTACTGGTTGACTACAAATGTAGTTAGCAGAAAACCTGCAATCCCAACTGGCTTAACAATCCTCAATTGCTATCCAAAATATTTCAAGAAATCCTCACTCTCCATGGCCACTCAAAACCGCTCTAACAATTATCATCATTTACCTAGCACCACACATTCATTCATCCAACAACACTCTTATTAGTGCATTGTTTAAGAGGTGGACAATAGCCATGATAGACTAACAACTAACAACTAACAACTAACAATCAATCTTTTCAAACTCTCTCTCTCTCTCTCTCTCTCTCTCTCTCTCACACATGTTCACACATGCAAACACACCCACACACAGAGCAGAAACCATGACATCAAATATAAGCACTTACTTGGCGGGTAATCCAAGAATCGCATAAATAGCTTTCTCAGGGTCTGGAAATAAAAATACATAAAAACCATTGTTATGAAACACAAAACATAAATAATAAATCCCTGAGCAATACATTCATCTAAACTATCACTTACAGAAGCGATCGTGGTAGAGATTTCAGACTGAAATGATAATCCTCTCTTGAATTCCGTATATGAGCAACCTAAAGAAATGTAGTTTTGAAATTTCGTTATCAAAGAATGATATTGCCACAATGATCAAATTTGTGTATACTAACAATATATATTTTTCTATAAAAAAATGAAAAATCAGAATATTGTAAAGCTGAAAGCTTACCATCTTTTGAGAAATATCATACTTGCGGGCCAATATAGACAGATTTGGGCACAATTGCTCTTTTCTTAACTTCTTCCTCCCTTGCGAACACGCTCCAAATTCCTCAAGTTCATAATTTCTGAAGTTTTGCAAGTAACAATTCAACTTTAGACACGACCGACTTCAATTTCAAGTAAATATAAATAAGTACCCAACAATTCAAATCACATACTAATTACGAATATTGAGGCTTAAAGTACAAACCTGTTTGAGCCGCTTCTAAAAGCATCTCTTCTTGGGTCAACCTCTTCTCCTCGCCTTCCCTTTTTCTCTTTATCGGCTAATGTAAAAGAAAATTTATATTCATTAAAAATAGTATGATACGTTAATCAAAGCAATGAGCTCACAAACAAATATCACTGGTCTTTAATCAGAATTTGGAGTACATTCAACATCAAATGCTCTTGAAAACTGACCTTCATGGTTGCTTGCAACACCGCTCGTATTGCATCCCTCTTGAACACAGGGGCAAAAAATGGGAGAACGATGACCTTTATAAGCACTAACCCATACAACTTTATATTTCAAATGTCAAAGAAAGCCTACAGTGCATGTCCATACTGCTTTTTGCCCAAAAACTTGAACTCATCAATCCTACAATTTTTCCTATCTAAAACCATCATCCAAAGAGCCCTGACCCCTAAAATCTAGTCATCCAAAAATTTCAGGGTAAAATATTTTCTTCTTGTTGATCAACCTCAGATATTAAAAATTAATTCTTGTTTGGAGCGCAAAAGTTTTTAATCACAAACAACATTCCTACAAAGGGATCCAAAAATAGGAACATCATTAATTTTTTATTTTTATGAACATAGGAGAGAAAGTCGCATTCATGAGCTTCAAAATACACTTTCATTATCCAAAAGATTAGAGAGAAAGTCACATTCATGAGCTTCAAAATACACTTTCAGTTTTTTATGAAAAAGAATTACATTTTAGGCTCAATTGAGCAGAGCATTGTTTAGGCAGAGCATTACTTCATGCTAAATATTTATGATGTCCTCCAGTCATTTTAGTTTCTTCTCTTCCTAGAGCTCAGGTGGTATTTCTATAATTCTGCTCTATGGAATCTAGCACTTAGCCACTTATAGCGTATTTAGATAAAACAGACAATTTAAAATTTGAGTTACTTGCATTCACAACTCAAGTCATGAAACCCCAATGCCAACTATTTCAGTTCGGTAACCCAAATTTGGCATAATTATTTAATAAAAACTGGAACTAACAGCCTGAAATTGTATCACATTATTTGGTACATGATTCTCACTTGTCTGTAACTATCAGTTTCAATGACCCAATCATTCCATTCTTTTTGTGTTGGACATAGCTAACTCTTAAGAATTTTCCATATTTTCTACTTGGTGAAAAAAATGGGGAGTTTCACAAACATGGGCATATGTTACGAATGACACAATCAAGGCACAAATAGGACATACTCAAAGCTTTAGCTATAACAGCATAAATAACGACTTTGATGCCACACACCAAATCAATCATATAAGAGCATAAATTTGACGCCACAACCACATCAATCACAACACTTGCATGTTCATGAATTTTTTTACAACAGCATGTCTGATGCATGGTCATGATTCATGACTTATTTAACAGCACAACTTTGACGCCACACCAAATTAATCACAAAAGAAATACCCAACACACCTCAAATTCCCCAACGACGTAAGCTGGGGCCATTTCCTTAAAACTCTCTTCGTTGATTGTCGAGAAAACTTTCAAATCCTTCTAAAGAATCTCGATGACTCTAGCATAGTCATGCCTGCATTAAAGAAAAAGTTATAACAAAGCCACTACAAAGTACTTTTGTTTCCGAATCAAACAAAGAGCTTACCTGTCATGGGCCTCAAAGTATTTTTGTTTCCGAATCTCAAAGAAAATCTTCGTTTGCAAACCTTTTCCTTTTCTCTACTGAGGCCAGGCATGCTCTTTCTCTTTTAAGTCTTTTTACAACCAAACCAAAACTCTGCTTCATGGCTAAAATCTAGAAATGGAAACCCTAGTCACAACCCACGATCGGTCATTGAGCATATTAAAATTGAGTCCACAATGAAACTTAAACAGCAAAAGTCCCAATTTTCAGCAAAGCCCCAATCCCCCAATTAATCAACATTCACAATCACATCCACCAAAACCTAAACAATACATGCAACCCAACAACAGAACCTAAAAACAATCCAATTAATAAGCAAAAGCCCTAATTAATTTCCATCAAATAACAAAACCGAAGCATGCATAAGGTACATGTAAACCCTAAAATCCTTTATTAGGCCCTTCTATTTACCTCAGAAAACGCCTACAGCCCAATTAAAATCGAAGTCCCTAATTAATTTCATGACACACAAATTTTAATTTTGAAGAAAAGCCCTAATTTTGTTAATTCAAATTCAGATCCAGAGCAATTAGAGGAAGAGGAGATATACCTGATATTGAGATGCGAGAGCAAGCCTGAGAATCGAGCAATTTGATGAAGGCGATCGGAGAGTGAGAGGCTGCTAAGTTGGCGATGAGAGCGAGAGTTAGGGGATGAAAAGCAGAGAGAGGATTGAAGAGATGAAAGAGAGAGAGTGAAAAGAAGCTGACCTGGTTCGGATTGAGAGGAGAGACCGGTGGAAGCGGAGGACCACGATCTCTCACGGCTCTCTCTCTCGCACGCTGGAGGCTCTCTCTCTCGCAAGTCGCAACTGATTGGGAATTACGGTTCCCACGTAGAGAAGAGAAGAGGTCTGAGGGCAAAAATGGATGCCTCAGTCGAACCATCCAGAAGGGGAAAGAAGAGAGAGGTTTTAGAGAAGGGCAAAACCGTAATTTCATTGGAAACAGACAAAAGTGAACAGCTTAGGAACAGTGTCCGAAACTGAGTTTTAGTATATATAGAATTTGAAAAACCTAACAGTTTCCTCTTGAATGATTACTACACACTTCTAGTTTCTTGTTAACTCGCAAGTGCACGAGGCGTTGGATAGTATAGCATGTGTAAGTACGAGGTCGATCCCACGAAGATTGATGATAGATTGATTCAATTTGATTCCCTGCACAAAATAGAAAACCAAAAGAAAATAAATAAAACAAGAAAGAAAGAAAAGAAATTAACTCAAGCAAATTAGTTGCCAAGTTCAATTCATATTCTTAGATTGATTCTAGCTAAAGTATGATTAAGCCATGGTGTCTGGTCCTAACCTTGTATTCCTAATTCCCTAATTAGATCCTTGTTGTCGAACCTAAATTAAGCATTAGAAATCCATTAAGCAAAGAAAAATGTTTTAAACAACCAAGCATGTATCTAATCCCTGTTGTCGAATGTCCATACATACTCTTCCTATTCATAGTTCAATTTGAATTAATGCATGGTGTCTACTCTTAATTCAAACCAAGATAGCTAACATACAAATTTTAATGGTGATCACTCATTCAAACAAGCATATTAACTTATAAGCATAATGAATAAGAACAAGAACTATAATTGAAACTTGGAAACTAATTAAACTTGAAAACTTAAGAAAAGAATTTACATTACAATGAAAAATAAATTACAACTAAGAGAAACTTAAAGGAAAATTTAGCAAAATGATTTTGTTACAACAATTGAGAACTAAAAAGGAAAACTAAGAGAATTTGAGGGAGAGAAGGGAGAGAAGGGAGAGGAGCTCTAGAGAGGTGTTTGAGAGCTCCCCCCCTTGGGGTGTGTTTTCAAGCTTGGGAAACCTCACTATTTATAGGCCTAGGGAAGTATAAATCTGATTATACAATTGAGTTTACTAACCACACTCACTTCACCAACTTACACCACTCAATTCACCAACTTTACCTAACTTCCCCACTAAAATGATTAGCTCATGCATGACAATGCATTGCAGTCAGCTTGTCGGCTCGATTTGGGCTTGTTCCTTCACTCTAACAAATCTGGAAAAATATGGATCTTGAAGCTCTTTGTCTTATCTTTCCAAGCATATGCAGCCCAACTCAAGGAAAAATCGGGAAGGCCTTCAAAAGTCATTTTTGGCCCAGTAACGCAGATCCTGTCGATTTTGACCTTAAGCTGCCAAAACTTGCATAACTTCCTCTAGAGGACTCGGAATCATGAACTGTAAAATGCTCCAGAAAATAGACTTCCGTATCTTTCCAATGATGTATGGCTAATTATCTGGTTCTTCTTGAGCAAGTACAGTCCAATCCGTGAATTTGACTGATCTGCAGACACCGTTTTGAGCTAACTTGACTCCAAAATGCATTAAATGAGTCCCAAGCTTATTACACTGAAACAAACACAAAATAGATTAAAAGCAAAAGTTTAACTAAAAACATAACCAAATCATAAGTTAAAAGGGTACAAAATGATATGTAATTATGCACCAATCATTTCTTATCCTTCTAAGCTCCATATAAGGAAATTGTTGTTAATTTGGAAACGACTTGAGAAATAATTACACTTGAATCTCAATTGTAAAGTTCATACAAGTAATTTTGAACACTTTTACAACACCTAATTAAACAAAACCCAGATACAAGAACAAGATCCAAAATTTATTTGTTTATGACCTTATCCTACGCCAAAGTTACCAAATTTAAAAACAAAATAATGTCGAGGCACGTAAAGACCTATCAGCTGAGATATGGCTTTGGGGAACTTAGAGATGGTGGTGGCGGCCGCTAGAGTTGGTATATGGGGCGCTTGATAATAGCTGAAAAGTGCATCGTTTATGTCCCTAACATATACCCTTAGAGCTTATTTATCTACTAATTTATTCATTTTGGTCTACTATATTTTTAATTTGTCAAATAAAGTTTAATATTATTTGACATTGACTTTGGCCAATTTTATGTAGGCAAATATTATTGGAATTATGTGGGCAGCTTCCTGGAGTGTAAAAGAGATTAAATAAAAGACAAAACCAAGCCAACTGGTTGGAGACTCATCACGTGCTAAGTAAGAGACCATGACTATTCAAAAGAGGAAGCTGACGTGCATGCATAGGACTGTGGAGAAGTTAAATTCGAGGAGGAAACTAAATCCTAGGTGGGGGGGAGGGTTTGACGGAGATAAAGGGAGCTATTTGCTCTGCCTCAAGGATTCTGCTATTTTTTTTGTGAGAACAATCTATTTTTCTAGAGTTAATTTTTTCCTTTGTTATGGAGCTTTAATGTTAAATTCTTATTTATGGATTTGTTCTATTTTATTTTATTTTTTCTCTTTGATCGATTGATGGGTGCTTGATAATCTTATTCATAGGTTCAGTCATGCTTTTCCTATAGTTGAGTAAAAACATCCATGCTTTTGAGATTTGAAAAAAATTAGTAGATTACTTTGATTTCATTGAAGTTATTTCTTGATAGGTTGTTGTTGTAGGTACAGGTTATGCTTGAAATTCTCTCTAAACGAAATTAAATTGGGTTTTAATTGTGAACAATCATAGTGAGAATCAAACTAATGGGATTACATATGTATTTTGAAAGTAGAACCCCGACATCTTAGTGTTTTATTATTATTGAACTTTCTTCTAATCTTTTAATCCTATTCTCCTTGTTGCAGTTATCTTACGTATTTTGTGCACTTTAACACCGCTCTATGTGGATACGATACTCGACTTACGAGATTTACTATTGCGCGACACCTGCACTTGGGTTTAGCAAGCCATTTTTGGCGCCATTGCCGAGGAGCGGCTTTACAAAGAGCGCAAGATTTTCTATACATTCGGTACACTCTTTATTTATATTTATTTATTTATTTTGTTTGAATTTACATGCGATATAGAGATCATTTAGGAAGATTTGCTAAACGACCTGAATCAGAAACTTTGTTTGGAAATCTTTTTGATATTTCTAGTGAATCTGAAACCATGGGTGATCAAGTTAATCAAGGTGAAAATCCTCCATTTAGAACATTAAATGATTATTTGCATCCTAGCCGTGCTGCATCTCCTTCATGCATTGTTTTTCCAAATAATATTCCCAACTATGATTTTAAACCTGGCATGATTCAACTCCTTCCTATTTTTCATGAGATGGATAGTGAAGATCCATATGTGCATGTTAGAGAATTTGAAGATGCTGTAAGCACGTTTTATAATCAACATGATAGAATTGAGATCATAAAATTAAAATTCTTTTCATTCTCTTTGAAATAAAAAGCAAAAAGTTGGTTATATTCGTTGAGGGCTAGGTCTATAACTTCTTGGAATGATATGACTCATGCATTTTTTCAGAAATATTTTCCAAATCATAAGACAATTGCTTTGAAGAAAAGAATCTCAAATTTTGCTAAAAAAGAAAGTGAAACATTGTATCAAACATGGGAATGATTTAAAGAACTTTTGAGTCTTTGTCCACATCATGGTTTTGAGAATTGGCGACTTGCTAGTCACTTTTATGATGGACTCCTTTCTCGAGATAAGCAATTTGTTGATTCTATGTGTAATGGTGAATTTATGCAAAAAGATCCTGATGAGGCCTTAAATTTTCTTGATGAAATTGCTGAAAAATCTAATCAATGGACCACTCCTAGTCCATTTGAAAGTACTGATCGCTCTAAGTCTGCTTCCTCTTACGTTAGTAAAGGAATTTTTCAATTAAAAGAGGAAGGCAATTTGAAATTAAAATATGAGAATTTGGCCAAAGAGGTAGCTGCTTTAAAAATCAAAAAATCTAATGCACCTCAACATGTTTATTCCACCAATATTAATCAGATTTGTGATGTTTGTTATGAGATTGGTCACTGCACTAAGTATTGTCATCTGTTACAGGAGATGAAAGGAGCTTATGAAGAACGATGTGCAGTCATAGGAAATTATCAAAAGGCATATTCTCCTTTTTCTGAGACCTACAATCCAGCAACAAGAAATCATCCTAATTTCCGTTGGAGGAATAATGAGTCCCACCCTCAGGTAAGTTTCCCTAACCAACAATCTTCTGCTCCAAATTCATTTAATCCTAAACCATCACTGGGAGATACTCTTCAAGCTTTCATACAGGAGAACCAAAAGCAAAGTCAAAGGTATAATGATTCAATGTTTAATCAATTGTTTGAGGAAAATAAAGAAATTAAGAGTCATATTTCCAAATTAACTAATTCTTTGGCTGTTAATGAAAAAGGGAATTTTCCTTCCAACACTGAAGCAAATCCTAAAGGTGTCAGTTCATTTGAAATTGGATACGAACATGCAAAGTCTGTTATTTCTCTTAGAAATGGAAAAAAATTGATACTACACCTCCATCTAAAGAGATTGAAAAATCTAAGAGCAATAACGAACTTGACGAGTCCAAGGAGAGTGGAATTGCTGAACACTATCATGTGCCTGCACCTTTTCCCAAAGCTTTGCTTCCCCAAAGAAAAATTGGTCAAAACTTTGAAATTTTGGATCTTTTAAAACAGGTAAAAATTAATATTCCATTGTTAGATGCAATTAAACAGGTTCCTGCTTATGCTAAATTTTTGAAAGATATGTGCACATATAAGAGAAAGCATAATGTCAAGAAAATTGCATTTTTAGCTGCTCATGTCGATTCGGTGTTGCAAAATAAAATGCCTCCAAAATATAAGGACCCAGGAGTCCTACTCTTTCATGTGTAATTGGAGAACATTTTATTGATCGTGCTTTACTTGATTTAGGTGCCGTGTCAATTTCTTGCCTTATTCAGTTTATTTGCAGTTAGGTCTTGGAGAGCTTAAGTCTACAATGGTGAAACCGCAACTGGCCAATCGTTCCATCAAGACACCTCGAGGGATTATGGAGGATTTGTTGGTCCAAGTGGACAAATTTTATTATCCCGTTGATTTTATTGTTTTGAACACTGAACCAGTTTTAAATTCTCGATAACCAAATTCTGTGATTTTAGGTCGACCTTTCTTGGCTACATGTGATGCTAACATTAGCTGCAGGAGTGGGGTGATGAAACTTAATTTTGGGAATATGACCATGGAAGTTAATATATTTACCCAATTTCTGATAGTGAGTGGGTCAGTCCTACTCAAGTTGTCCCCAAGAAATCTGGCATAACTGTAGTTAAAAATGATAAAAATGAATTGGTTCCTACTCGAGTTGTTTATAGTTGGCGCATGTGTATTGACTATAGGAAACTTAATTCTGCCACGAGAAAATATCATTTTCCTTTGCCTTTTATTGATCAAATCTTAGAAAGGGTTGCTGGTCATGAATTTTATTGTTTTTTAGATGGATACTCTGGTTATTATCAAATTGGAATTGCCATTGAGGATCAAGAGAAAACCACTTTTATAAGTCCTTTTGGTACTTTTGCTTTTCGTCGAATGCCGTTTGGATTATGTAATGCTCCTACTACTTTTCAAAGATGCATGTTTAGTATTTTTAGTGATATGGTGGAGAAATTTCTTGAGGTTTTTATGGATGATATCTCTGTCTTTGGTGATTCTTTTGATGATTGTTTGAGTGATTTGGAAAAAGTTTTGGTTAGATGTCAAGAGAAAAATCTTGTTTTGAATTGGGAAAAATGTCATTTCATGGTTTCTTCTGGAATTGTCTTGGGTCATATTGTTTCTTCTAAAGGCATTGAAGTGGATAAAGCAAAAATTGAATTAATTTCTAAATTGCCCATTCCAAAAACCATAAAAGATGTTAGATCATTCTTAGGACATGCTGGCTTTTATAGGAGATTTATCAAGAATTTTAGTGTTATATCTAGACCATTGTGTAATCTCCTACTAAAAGATTATCATTTTGAGTGGACTGATGCTTGCCAAGTTTCTTTTGATAAATTAATTGACATCTGCTCATTTTGATTGGAATTTACCTTTTGAAATTATGTGTGATGCTAGTGATTATGCTATTGGGGCTGTTTTGGGACAAAGAAGGGATAAGAAACCTTATGTCATTCACTATGCAAGTAGGACTTTGAATAGTGCCCAAATCAATTATTCGACAACTGAAAAAGAACTTCTTGCAGTGGTATTTGCTTTGGATAAATTTCGTGCTTATTTGGTTGGATCCCCTATTGTTGTGTTCACTGGCCATGCTGCTTTAAAGTATCTTCTTACCAAGAAGGATGCTAAGGCTCGATTAATTAGGTGGATCTTGTTACTCCAAGAATTTGACATCACCATTAAGGACAAAAAGGGAGTAGAAAACGTTGTGGCTGATCATTTATCCAGATTAGTTTTTTATGAATCTTTTGAAAATACGCCAATTAATGATTCTTTCCCTGATGAGCAACTTTTTGCTCTTTCTGAGTTACCTTGGTTTGCTGATATAGTCAATTTTCTTGCTACAAGTCAAATTCCATCTCATTGGAATGCACAAGATCGGAAAAAGTTTTTGGTTGAGGTACGCAATTTCTTTTGGGATGATCCATATCTGTTTAAATATTGCCTTGATCAAATTATTCGTAGATGTGTGCCTATTCATGAAATTCATGCTGTAATTTCTTTTTGCCACAATGGAGCATGTGGTGGTCATTTTTCTGTAAACAAAACCGCTGCAAAAATTTTGCAATGTGGATTTTATTGGCCTTCTCTTTTTAAGGATACTAATATTTTTGTCGGATCTGTGAACGTTCTCAAAAATTGGGGGCCATAACTCGTAGAAATATGATGCCTTTAAACCCCATTTTAGTGATTGAAATATTTGATTGTGGGGGCATTGATTTTATGGGTCTGTTCCCTGCATTTTTTGGGTATCTATATATTTTGGTAGGAGTTGATCATGTTTCAAAATGGGTCGAGGCTGTTCCTTGTCGACTTAATGATTATAAAACAGTTTTACGGTTTTTGAAAGAAAATATTTTCTCAAGATTTGGAACACCTCGAGCCATTATCGGTGATGGGGAAAGCATTTTTGCAATAAACCTTTTGAGGCTTTAATGAAAAAATATGGTATAACTCATAAAGTCGCTACCCCCTATCATCCACAAACAAGTGGCCAAGTTGAACTTGCTAATCGGGAATTAAATTTTTTTTTGGAGAAAACAGTAAACCCAAATCGCAAAGACTGGTCTCTCCAACTAACCGATGCGCTTTGGGCATATCGTACTGCTTTTAAAACCCCTGTCTCCCTATAGATTAATCTTTGGGAAAGCTTGCCACTTGCCTGTGGAATTGGAACATAAAGCTTACTGGGCTATATGAATGTTTAATTTTAATGTGGATGATGCCAATTCACTTCGAAAGCTTCAATTAAATGAGTTGGCTGAAATTCGAAATGATGCATATGAAAATTCAAAAATTTACAAGGATCGAATGAAAGTTTTTCATGATAAATATATTCTGAGAAAAACTTTTAAGCCTTCACAGGAAGTTCTTTTGTACAATTCACGATTGCATCTATTTCCTGGCAAGCTTCATTCTCGATGGACAGGACCCTTTGTGGTGAAAAGAGTTTTTCCTTTTGGAGCTGTGGAGATTGAGAACCCCATAAATGGTGATGTTTTTAAAGTTAACGGTCAACGCCTTAAGCCATTCTTGGAGAATATTGTTATGCAGACGAGACAACCCCTTTGGAGACTCCTATTTATGGGGATTGATCCTCTACACTTTCTACTGTCTAACCCTTTGCTTTCGTTATCTTGTTTTTTTTTTTTTTTTTGTCTTTTGTACACTCACTTGTTGCAGGAATTTTTTGGAGATCTTTTGGACACTCCAGTGCATTCCTTCGGATTACGAGACTCTGCATTTAGCATTGGTGCATTTACACGCATTTAAGAGAATGTTAACCATTAGATTAATCTAATGAATTTTAATAAGTCCACATAATCATATCTATTCAATAATTCTGAAATTAAAAATTAAAAAATAATGGGATTTTGGTTTAGTACAATTATGATGATGTGGACTTATTAAAATTCATTAGATTAATCTAAAGGTTAACATTCTCTTAAATGCGTGTAAATGCACCAATGCTAAATGCAGAGGCTCGGGATCCCATTCCTTCCTCACCCTTGTCTTTTATGAGCATTTTTTTTTTCTATTTTGCCTATTCACATTGAGGCCAATGTCAATTTTTAATTTCCAGTTGGGGGGGGATAGATGTGTCTCTTTAATATTTTTCGCAACCTGTTAGAATTCCTTTTTTAATTTCATTTTTTTTTCTTTCTTCTTAACTTCTCTTTAAAAAAAAATGTTTTGTCTTTGTTTTATTTTATTTATTTTTCTTTATGAGGTTAGACATTTGTGATGTTTTTAACTTTACATTATCTTCTCAATCCTTATACCTACTGTTGTAAATTTGAAAGCAGTAAACTTACATGTTGATTTGATATTCATGAGTGATTTTAAGATTGAGAACACATGAGCAATATGATAAGTATCCCGATTTTGAGTCTTTTTCATTTATTTCCGGTTAGTGGATAATTCATGAGTTGCACTTTGAAATTTGCACAAGCACATAACACTTTTTATGGGGAGTAAGCTTAGAAACCGATTGCATTCAATCTTTTTGTTCAAGTGTTGTTGGATGAACTTACTCTTTGACTAACTTTGGTTTAAAAACAAAAATATATATATATATATATATGTGTGTGTTCTATCCAAGATTTTACTTAGTAACCAGGCCTCTTGCCTAATCGGCAGTGAATGTTTGCGTCAAACGGTGGAGTTTTGGTGTGAGATATTATGTGACTAGTTTAGCTTCGTAGCCTTTTTAACCCGAGTTATTAAGCTCATAGGGGTGTCTTTTCACCTAATGCCTTAAAGCCTTTGGGTTTGAGAGTCATTGGCAACGCTCGCTACATGGGTAAATTAGAAAGCTTAATGGAGTTAGACATAGCATAGTTCGCAAAAAAAAAAAAAACACTTTGTTTGTTTTAGGTAAGAGAGTCTAAAAATCCTTGTTATAAGGAGGTTGGTATGATTGGAATTTAGCTTATGTCTTATGATTGTGTTTGTTCACTCTACACCAAAGGAAGTTTGTGAAAGGTTTATTAACTTGTTATAAATGATTTGGACTTTGAGTTGGGATAAACTTGGAATTTTGGATAAGTGTTCTCTCTTTTAACATTGTTCATGAGTTGAAAATCAAAGCTTTGTGATGTGTTATTTTTGTTGATGACAGTTGGGTGTTGGATTTATTTTCAAAGTTTTGACTAAGCAAATTGTTTTAACCTCATACTTCGATGTTTGTGGGTATCATCCCTGGAAACCCTCACGAGACTATAACTCGTCCTCTCTGGGTAACTTTGAGGTTTAAAGGCTTGTTGCATACGCTCAATGCAATCGAGTTCCCTGTGAAAGTGGCTTATTCATTTTTATTTTCTTGTTTTTATGTTTGAGCTAGAGTTTCCTTACAGACGCTTAAATTGCTAGGCTCTAGCAATAAGCTAGTTGGGGGGTGTGATAATAGCTGAAAAGTGCATCGTTTATGTCCCTAAAATATACCCTTAGAGCTTATTTTTCTACTAATTTATTCATTTTGGTCTACTATATTTTTAATTTCTCAAATAAAGTTTAATATTATTTGACATTGACTTTGGCCAATTTTATGTAGGCAAATATTATTGGAATTATGTGGGCAGCTTCCTGAAGTGTAAAAGAGATTAAGTAAAAGACAAAACCAAGCCAACTGGTTGGAGACTCATCACGTGCTAAGTAAGAGACCATGACTATTCAAAAGAGGAAGCTGACGTGCATGCATAGGACTGTGGAGAAGTTAAATTCAAGGAGGAAAGCCTTCGAGATACTATGTGGTTTCGTTAGTTTGATTCGAATGGAGCTTTAATGTTAAATTCTTATTTATGGATTTGTTCAATTTTATTTTAGTTTTTCTCTTTGATCAATTGATGGGTGCTTGATAATCTTATTCATAGGTTCAGTCATGCTTTTCCTATAGTTGAGTAAAAACATCCATGCTTTTGAGATTTGAAAAAAATTAGTAGATTACTTTGATTTCATTGAAGTTATTTCTTGATAGATTGTTCTTTGTAGGTACAGGTTATGCTTGAAATTCTCTCTAAATGAAATTAAATTGGGTTTTAATTGTGAACAATCATAGTGAGAATCAAACTAATGGGATTACATATGTATTTTGAAGGTAGAACCCCGACGTCTTAGTGTTTTATTATTATTGAACTTTCTTCTAATCTTTTAATCCTATTCTCCTTGTTGCAGTTATCTTACGTATTTTCTGCACTTTAACATCGCTCTATGTGGATACGATACTCGACTTACGAGATTTACTATTGCACGACACCTGCACTTGGGTTTAGCAAGCAGCGCTGCTTTGGAAGTGGAAGTGAGCCAAAACCTTGCGATCCGGCAATGGCCTCAGAAGCAACTCCTCCCATAAATCTTCTTCGGTGACCGTTCCCAAGGCAGCTTTGGAATCGAAAATTGGGGCAAAACAAATAGAGAGAGAGCGAGTCAGACAGAGAGCCAGAGAGAGTGAATGGATCAAAATGGCAGTGGTCTGCAAAGGCCAACTGGATCGATGGGTTGCCAAAGAAAAACGAAGAGGTTGTATCGATTTCAGGGGAGTTGGGCAAAGATGGCGAACGAGGATGAGAGAGAGCGGAGAGAGCGCTGTCAAATTTTAGGGGAGAGAAACAAAGATTTGGGAATTTAGAGGAGAGAAACAAAGAATTGGGATGAGAGAGAGAGAGAGAGAGAGAGAGAATGAGTGAGTGAGTGAGTGAGTGAGTGAGTGAGTGAGTGAGTGAGTGTGAGAGTGAGCTAACGAGAGGGAGGGGAGAGAGAGATCAAAGCTCGATTTGGGAATTTTGGGGAGAGAAACAAAATGGCCAAAATGAGATAGGAGGCCAATAACAATGTATTTATAGGAGCCAGATTTACATGGGTTAAAAAAGTTGTCATTGGACCAATGTGACGACCCTGACCCAAAATTAAAAGAAAATAAATAAAATAAGTGATTTAATTAAATGGGGAAATTATTAGGAATTAAAATAAATAAAAAGGAATTAATTGGAATTAAATTGGAATTTAAATATTAAAGGGGTATTTTGGTCAACGATATTTTCGGGATAGAATATGGCGAAACGAGTTGCGCAATTGCGTCCGGCTCGTCGAAACGAGTCCGTTGACAGGGGGAACGTTTCGATTCGAGTTTCGGAGGTTTCGGAGGACGTAAGCTTCATTTCAAAATTTGAGAGAAATCTGATAAAGCCACGTGGGCCAATCAGATCTCTCCTTTTCTCTCTCTTCTCTCTCTCTCTCTCTCCGGTCATTTCTCTCGCGCGTCAACAACCCAGTCGGTAGGGTTTTTGGCCGGTTAGCCCACGTCAGGCCACAATCGGGGCCGGCACCGGTCCCAAAAGGACCGCCACTTCCCCGCCGACATATCCCGACCATTTCCCGACGCCACACCGCAGATCCTCGCCGGAAAACGCAGAAAACAATCTGGTTCTCTTCGAAGTTTCACGGCGTCGCACGGCCATTTCCGGCCACCTCCAGCGTCGATCCAAGTATGGATCTGAACCCCCTCCACCTGCTCTTGCTATCTATAACCTTGGTTAGGCTTGATTTGTAGCGTAGGGTGCTCGATCTGAAACCCTTGATTTGGCCGGATTTTCGAATGAATTTTCCGGCCAGTGGCCGGCGGTTCTGGGTCGGTTCATGGCGGTTTTGGACTCCTGGGGTTGTTCTGAGTCCATTGGTGTATGGGTTGTAGCTTGGATCGAAGAAAAACCAAAAGCCGGAATCGCTCTCCACACCCACCACCCACGGTGGGGCGTGTGGCGGCGCATGGTGGTGGTGTGGTGGCGGTTCTGTGTTCCTAAGCGATCCTCATGTCACTACGAACTCGTACGTGTGCGCGGATTCCAATTCGGACTTCGTTTGACGATCGAACCAATGTACGCCTATTGTGCGTTTCGTGGGTTCAATGTGTTCGGACCGTTGGATCGAAACCGAATTCACATATGTTGATCCCCGTATTTCTAGGAACGTATAGGATTTGACGGATCGTGATTCGGAGTCTCGGATACTCCGGATCAATGACTTGAAGTTGGAATTAAACCGTAATCGTCCGATCGTACGATCGTGAGCAATCCGACCGTCCGATCGTGACCAAACTTTGTGGACACGTTGTTTAGGTCGTGTTGAACCTGTAGGAACTTTCGGATCTAAGTTTGGAGGTCATGGGGCCCACGGGCCAGGTTTGACCTATTCAGGTCAGTTTGACCAAGTTTGACCAGGTTTGACCGAGGCCTTCCCGAGGTTACCTTGCAATGTAGTTGACTTTGTTGGACTTCTAGGAATGTCCTGATCCGTTTGGAGGTCGTGGGCTTCGCGGGCCCGGGTTGACCGAAACGGGGTGTTTGACCGCCAGTTGACCGTGTGTCTTCCAGGGCGGTCCCACTGGTTATAAGAGGTAGTTTGACCTTGAAATCCTTCGTAGGACATATGTGCACGTTAAGTGGAGTTTTGTTAAGATTTAAGTTTACGGTTCTCGTACGGTTCGATTACTATTCTAATCCTCGTATTTAACGTTTTAGGTACCTTGACTCTGCGTACTCTGTAAGCGGGACCCTTTGAGGGTTGTGCAGCATAGGACCAACGGTGAGTGGACATTGTTTTCAACAGGCATAATTTGATTGAATTGCATGAAATGCATGAAAGGAGATTTAATGGTTTTAAATCTTGAATTTATTAATAGTTTAAGTCTTGCTTTGACTTTGGTTGAAATACATTTAAAAGGAATTGCATTTGAGATTTATGCATGTTTTGGGTTGCCGGGTTATTTGTAGGGCCCTAATGTTATGTTTTATTATTATTTATACCTTTGGGTATTGAACGGGACGTGGTGAACGCCAGGTGATTTTCATATCGGATTTTAATTATATAAATGAGCTATATTAAGCTTGGAACTGTTATATTATATTTTAATTATATAATTGAATATATGGACGTTAGTATAGTCCGTTTGATTTCATACTCGGTTTTGGTGTTAAAAACCTTATGATTAATAATACGTATACTTTGATTATATATATATATATATATGTATGTATTTATATATATATGGCTAATTTGAGTAAATACTTTGGATTAATGGGAAAGGGTTATATATATATATATATATATATATATATATCACCTATACTTTGGTTATATATATATATATGTTTATACCTTAGATTTGACGTCTTAGGAACTTGAGATTTTAATATGATTTTGTATGCTTGGCTTGAGCATTGAATGAGATTTAAATAGGATGTTTGATTTGATATTAATCTGTTATGCGGTCGTTAGACCCTTGTGATTATTTTGAATAAAGAAATATATGTTTTGGACGGTGATGTCCTGATTTTGAGTATATATATGGGTTATATGCTTGACGGACTTGTATATGTCCTGATGTTGGTGTTTTGGGTTGAGTACTTTGTGATTGGTTAGGTATATATATATATATGTATATATACTGGTGATCGTGTGGCGATTGATGTGTGTGCTTTTAGCACCTTGTATTGTACCTCCCCCTGTTCTGATACTAATGATCGCATGCCGATTGATATGATACTATTACCTGTATTTGGTATGATACGATCCGGTGCATACCTTAACGGGGTGTAGCTGTAGACCCTTGATTGGGTAGTCTGCGCGCGTAGGACAGATTTCGGAGTTATGGTTGATAAGTTTTTACCATATAGTCATGTGAGTTTAGTCCCACTTTGGACGGCTCAACCCTGGGCACGGTGTCTCGATGAGACTGTACCGGTGTCCAGTCAAATGATCCCATGTTGGATTGTTTTCCCATGGTACTTGTGTTTGTGTTATGGTTATACTATACCTATACGTGTGTGTTAGTACCTTCGTATTCATATTTATTTTAGTGAGGATCGTTCCTCGCTTGTCGTGCTTGTTAGCAGGTGGTTGTGAAAGTGGGGAAGTTTGGGAATGTTGTTTACCTGTTTCGGTTGCAGTGCATGATTGGATTTCAGTACTTGATAGGTTTTACTTAAAGGATTGTAAATCCTGATTTTATATATGTATATATATATATATATATATGATTTGAACTACAATTGAGTTACGTATTATTGTCGAGTTTGGTTTTCTCGGGTGAGTGAGATCTTTGACATTTTAAATGTTCTTTTGTTATTTGAGGATTTTATTATATTCTCATGCTTACATTCTTCAAGTTATTTCAGTTATACTTATACATACGTATATGGGTTTGTGATTTGGGAGGTTATGCCTCGGGAAAAGTAAAAGGTTAGTTTATTGGGAAAAAGAGGTTTTAAACTGGAAATGTTTTCTCATACTTTGAGATAGTACGGTTTTCTAATCAACCAAATATATAAACGGTTTCATATGCATGTTTAACATGGTTTTAAACGGTGGGGTTAGTACTTTGATTTAAGTATGTAAAATCTTGTTTTTGTCCACTCACACTCTTTCTATTTTGCGCCCCCTAGACCGTAGTCGTCGTTTCTTTACTGTTCGGCTGTGCGCTTCTCTTCTCGAGCTTCATTGGAAGGGTAGGACTGTCATCCTTGAACCCTAAACTTGTATTCTATTATTCTTTTCCGCTGTTAAATTCTTAAACTCTTAGATTGCTCTGTATCACCCTTTAGGGTTGAATTTGTTTGGCCGGAGGCCTGTTATGTATATGTTGTATGCATGCTGGCGCTTGGGTTGTTTATCTGCTGTGTTTTGGCAGGTTGTAAATTTTGGGTTAGTCCTTGTTGTAGGGGAGACTCTGTCCGTTTTTCGGCAGAAGTCTTGGCCCCTTTCTTTGTAAATTTCGGGAAGAGGGTAACTGTTTAGGTTGTGGGCCCGACATGGGTTGGTGTCGGGCATAACCGCAGGGTCCGGCACGGGTTCCGGGGTGGAATCTGGGTCGGGTCCTGTCAACCAATGTTTTTGGAGCCCATGCTAAAGCCCGCTAATTTCCCAAAATAAATTACTATGATATAAAATAAAAATAAAAGTCAAGGTTGACAACAAAACTATGAGGGATACCCATTCATAATTGGCTTTCTGCAGAAAATAAAATTCATGGCAAACAATTGTTTGGAGAAGTCCTATTCATAATTGCTTACAAACAAAAATACAGTAACAAATCCTTATTATGGAGTTGAGCAATATAATTGCTTCCATGTCTCCGAAGATGCAACAAGCACCCGTAAGTTTTGATGAAAACCAAATTAAACAAAAATAGCATTGCTTCCATGGCAACTATGCACCCGTAAGTCTCCGAATATATCATTCCTTCCATGGCAACTATGCCCTCTTCAAGTCAACTCAAGCATGGAGGTTGCCTCCAACTCCGAAGATGCTGGAGCTAAAGATACAAGCAAACAAGCACCCATAAGTTTTTATGAAAACCAAATTAAACAAAAATAGCTTAACTCCATATGTTTTGTTTAAAAACATACAGAAGAATTCATGTACTTACAGCCAATCATCTATTAAGCATATCCTTGAGTTGCCGCTTGATCAAAGCTACTCTCACATAAAGCCAATCATTTAAACCATTCAGGAACTTGAAGTATGCGTATCTCCATGACCTCTTGAATATCAAAGTGCCACAAACTCCCCAAAATCCAACTGCAAACCCAAGCCCCATACTGATGTAAAATCCCAGTGTTATAAGCTCATCCTTATCATCCTCTTGATTGCTCAAGTCTGTTTGCACATTTTGATCGGCACACATCTTTTTAAGTGGAGGTCCACAAAGTTTAAGATTTCCAACATAAACAGAGGGATCAAAGCCTTGGAGCAAAGGCCCGATTGGAATTTCACCAGATAAGTTATTAAATGACAAGTCCAAGACACCGAGACGATCTATCCGAGCAAGGCTTGTTGGAATTCTTCCTTCTATCTGGTTTCTTGATAAATCAAGGGCATCGAGTGACTGCAAGTTTCCAATCTCTGGAGTTATTTGACCTGTTAATTGGTTTCTCGATAGGTTTAAGGAAACCAAGCCAACAAGATGACTGATTTCACTTGGAATCTCCCTGTTAATCTATTGCTTGAGAGATCAATTGTCTTCACAAGCCCCAAAATACTTTTGTAAGTCTGCATTCTTCCTTTCCATATGAATGTTGCATCATCCTCATAATTAGCTCTAGCATATCCCCGTTGATAAATTTCATAAGAATGTGTCAAGTTGAGCCTTGGACTTCCTTTCCGAACCAGAGTAGTTAAATTGTTGAGGCATTTGGGTATGCTTCCAGAGATGTTGTTGATGGAGAAATCCAAAATTTGAATGTGTGTTAGATGGCATATTTGTGTGGGCAAGCTTCCATTGAAGTGATTAGACGAAAGCATCAGGATAACCAAATTCTTTAAGCTAAACCCTAACCATTTAGGTATGGGTCCGGATAATTTATTATCCCCAAAATCAACAACTTCTAACCTTGTGCAATTCTTCAACGACGAAGGCAATTGTCCGACAAATCTATTGCTTCTTAATTTGAGCGTTTCAATCCCAAATAGAGAGCCTATTGTTGTAGGAATTTTCCCGGAGAAAGCATTGTAACTCAAATCAAGTATGCCTAGTCTTTCCAAATGTGTCAAGCAATCTGGAATTTCTCCAGAAACATTGTTGTTTGAGAGATCAAGAAAGGCTAAACCAATAGCTGCACTTGAACATAAGAACGAAATTGACCCTGAAAGTTTATTATAAGAGAGACCCAGATAAAAGGCTTTTGATAAAACTGAGGGGATTGGACCTTCCAACTTGTTAGAACTCAGATCTAGTTCAGGGAATATGAAAATTCCAATGTCAAATCTGCAAATGTACCTCTAATTTGGTTGCCACTGAGATTCATAAATATCACATTACGACATGAACTCCAAAACCAACTTGGAAGGACGTCGGAAATTCCCGCATCAGAAATATCAAGGTATGAGAAAATTTTTTGAGTTTGAAGCCACTTTGGGAAATCCGGACCCATCTTGCAAGACCCCAAAATTATACGGTCCAGTTGGAAAGGAGGAATCCAATAAGCATGGATGTCTAAACTAGTGAGTTAGAAGAATTTTGATAAGATAGATCCAAATTCTGTAATTTGGAGAGATTTGAGAAATGAGTTTCTGAAATCACTCCTTCCAAAGAATTCTTGCCAAAATCAATAGTTTGGAGCTTCGACATTTGCCCTATACTTTCAGGTATCCCTCCGCTTAATTGATTGTCGTAAAGATACAACTCCTCCAATCAGTTTTGAGCACATAAAGAAAATAATATTTGAACAAACTTAGCAAGTTGTCCACTCAGACGATTCATTACAAGATCCAATGATTGCAAACTACATAACCTGGCAAAAGAATGCGAGTCCCCTCCTTCAAGTTGGTTAAAAGAGAGATCAAGATGTGCCAGAGAGCTAATGTTTCCAAAAACATCAGGAATTGAACCGGCTAGAAGGTTATTAGAGAGGACAAGATGAACAAGGCTGGTATTATAGTTGGACAACCATAGGAATATTGAGGAAGTACTCAAATGGTTGGAACGGAGGTTAACGCTAACAAGAGATTTAGAAGAGTTTATGTAAGAAAGAGTGGAAAGAATTGGAGAAGGAAGATCACACTTAAATAGTGTCAAGTTTCTTAGTTCAGGAAGCTTATTAATGGCTTTCGGCCAATCGAAGACATTGCTGAGATTCGTGGAACTCAAGTCCAAATATCTTAATGACAAAAGAAGAGGAAGCCAATCGATATTTTCTACATTTGTAAAGTGATTACCACTTAAGTCCAGATACACCAAGTTCGTAAGATTTCCGACCTGACTTGGAAACTTGCCGCCAAAATAAGTCCAAGAAAGATCAAGGTATCTTAAATTGGATAGAGAACCAATGAAATCTGGAATTTGGCTCCCAGTGAAATTAATCGAATTAAGGTCCAAATGGTGTAAATGCTGCAACTCAATCAGTTTAGGACTAATCATCTTACCTTCCAAAAAAATCATAAATTTGTCTGAAAGATCAAGTTGAAAAACATGACCTGTTTGGTTGCTACAAGAGACTCCTATCCATTTGCAACAATCTTGTTTATGGGCTTCTGAACCCCATGAAGAGAGGAGATCGTACTTATCCACCAGGCCACGTTTGAATGCAAGGAGTGCTTGCCTTTCCTTCTCTATGCACCTCCCGGTCACGTTAGCATCCCTGTGGTTGCGACCAACTGCTCCTCCTTGGACGCACTGTAGCAAAATCAGCGCAAATGCAAGAAAGAGTTTCAAGCACATCCCGTGACCCTGCATGTTAATAGATTCAAATGCGAGATCAACACGATTCAATTAAGAGGCACAACTGTTAATTAGCGTTTATGAATGCAATATAATGTCGAAGATATAGGGGGGAAAAACAGTGTCTTTACGAATAGTATGCATGTAAATTGACTTGGACTTGGGATGGTAATTTGCCTTTGTAATGTAACACGGACTTTTTGTCTACCCATGGTGTGCATGCCACTATTTTCAACCCTGTTGCTGTTTGCTTTCGTAGAACGACAAAGCATGATAAGTGTTCGGGAAAGTGGCTTGATCTTTTCTCTGTCGGTGGCCGAAATTTAGAAAACACGTGAAAAGGCAGGAAGGTCAATTGCGGAAATGAAAAAGAAACTAGGGGAAGTGTCTATAACAAAACATGCCACATGGTCCAAAAAGAGAAAATTTCAAACCAAATTTACAGATGAAAAGTTGAATTGAAACCATGAATGGTAAATTGACATCAAGAATGCTAAATTTCAAACTAAATTTTGAATAAACTAGAGAAATACGAGTACATATCCCCAATGTCTACCATGGATAAACGAAGTTAGAATTATCAAAGCAAAGAATCAGCTGGCTTCTGTTTTCCATCATCGATGCTTCAATGAATAATAGGTTCGACTAGCCATGAATGAAACTGAAATGTACATACAACGCCCGTGTAAATAAAACAAGTCACCCTCGCATTAAATCAATGTCAACATGAGTGTTACGAATATCCAACGCCGGTGATGCCTGCCACGCCGCCAATGAAGCGCTTTGAGAGGGCCCGTTCAGTAACGTTTTCGGAGAATGTTTTCTTATAATATTTTTAGAGAATTAAAACAAGAAAACGAATTTGCATTTTCAAGAAATGAAAATGCGTCTGGTAGATTAATTAGAAAACATCTTCAGAAAACAAACACTACTACAATTTTAGCTTATACTGACAAATTAATACCGGCGAAGGAATAGTTTAGCCAGTACTAGCACCCATTACTGACTAAGTAATGTAATTTGTCACTACTAAATGATACTGACAAAGTCCTTTGCCATTACTAATATTACTGGCGAGCCACTGCGCCAGCCCCTTGAAGAGCGGGAAGTGAAATACTAAGCGCCTAAATTTTTAGACGTTGGGAACCCAAATTTTGTTACTGATGAAATTGTTTGCCAGTACTAGACTTAAATATCATTTTTTTACTTCAACTCTCTTTGTTATTTTTTGGTTTTGCTTGTGAATTGAAGTGGATGATGATGAGTGATTAGGGTCATTCAATGGATAATAAATTGAAGTAGATGGTGACGAGGGTCATCCAATTGAGAGACCGTATGCATGAGGGATGATCTATGCTGAATAATTGTTTGTATTTATGCATTAATTTTAATTACAATATTATTGTACAAGAATTTCTTTAGTAGATTGTTTTGCATTGAAATGTTAAAGTAATAGTTTTTTGCCAATGATGTCTGATTAATTTGTCACTCCTTTAATGTTATGTATATCAAATTTTTTAGATGAGTAGTTCTGGAGATAGTTCACAAGAAGGGCCCAACGTTGACTTGGGGGATGATCTAGTGAGAGATGGTTCTACAAGTGGTATTGGTATGTTGGGCTTTTTCTTTTTCTTTTGATAAACTGGTATATATGTTTGAATCATCATATAAATATATTGTATAGGGGATGGGATGTATGAGAAACTTATTGTGGATGCAGGGCACCGTTGAATTTCTTCCTCAACAACATTTGATTCATATATTCAAGGATGTAACAATGAAGAATATTGAAAACTTGTGGATAAGTTTCAAGAGTAATGTGAAGAAAGCTTATTATAAACCTTTCATAGGAAATAAAAGACACTGGCAATGTGGGGATTATCTGTTTTTAGGGGTGGATGCAGACCTTACTGAGACTGACTTTATAGAATCAGATCAAGGTACTCATGGACTTGAATAGATGTAGTTAGTGTTATGCATTTGGACCCTAATGATGTATGCATACTTTTGTAGTGTGCTTGTTGAATATTTGGCATTGCATAGTTTTGTATCGTAAGGGCAACTAAAGTTATTGAACTCTACTGATGTACGTAGGAAGATCTTTGTAATAATTTGGCTATTGTAATCGACATTGCCACATTGGTACTTTATATTTTATAAGGATGGTGATTGTATGGTTCAATCTTTGACTATTTATAATATTGTGTTTATACTTGTTACATTTTTAGTATCAATGAAATTTTTAAGAAAAGAAAAATGTCCAGATATTTTAATAGGGCATGAGCTCACAAAGAAATTGACAAATAATCCTGGCAAATGTTTTTTTTTTGGGTAAAAACAATCCTGACAAATCTTTGGCCACTAATACCCCAATCCTCAAATAACAATCCTGACAAAAATTTACTTAATACTGGCTATTTGTTTTGCCAGTAATAATCTATAGTCACTTAATGACTTGTGTCAGAAACAAACCTTTACTGACCAAAAAGTTGCAAAAGTTGGTCAGTAATAGTAGTACTGATAGGACTTTTACTGACGACTCTTATTTTCGTCGCTGCACTCGCCAGGAAGCCATTAGTGACGAATTTTCGCCGGTAATGGGGTTTTTACTGACCACAAAGGGTTGTTAGGACAAGGGAAAATTGTAGTAGTGAAAAACAATGAAAACGTGTCTGGTAGTACAATTTGAACACTACAAGAAATGCAACCTTTTACAACATTGCTTTGCAACATTTATTTATTAAATGCTGTAAATAATGACTATTTACAGCATTTAGTAAATAAATGTTGCAAAATGTTGTTTCACAATGTTGTATTTGTCCATTAACATTGCAACACCGGTTTTTCACCATTTACAACACACTTCTCATGTTACAAAAGCTCTTCCTCTCACGGCGATAGTCAAACGCTGTTAACCCAAAAGTTTTCCACCAATTTTTTTCCTTCCCGCCGCTTGTGGCGCCATCTTTTCAGTCAAATTTCATCTCCCGCAATTAGACAACACCACAGCTCTTTTATCCCAAAACTCATTAAAATAATTTTAAATCAGCTCTCTCATCCTCTTATTACCTCTCTCATCCTTTTGCGAAACCTCAGTCTCGCTTCCTTCCGTGAAACCTCAGAGAAAACCCACCTTTGTGAGTTATTTTTAATTTTTCTTGTCAATAATGAAATTTTGCTTGTTGGATTATGCTGGTTGTTTATCCATATATATACATATTTTTTTTTTCTGGAGTGCTTTGCTTTCCACCATCGTTGAGACCTCAGTCCGCTTTCTCATTCTTAGGCTTTAATCTCTCAATCATAGATGAGAGAAGGCCTCTGTCTCTCGAATCGAAGTTGGGATTCAGATAAACTCAGGGGTGGAGTGAGAAAACCCTTTCAATCCATCAAAGAAATAGTGGGTAATCACTCTGATATTGATATATTGGGCTCTCAAAGAGATCGACACAGATCCTAATGAAACAGCCCAGAAATTGCTAAACCAAGGTGTGCATAACGTTCAACAGGTTCATTATTAGTTTGGGAGTTGTTTTGTGGAATGCACAATAATCAAATCTGGTTTTTTTTTTCTCTTCAAGAAAAACAGAACCTTGGTGGAGCAGCAATACCTTGAGTATTATTATGGGCTAATTGGTTTTGTAGGTCGTGGAAGCACGATAAGTCGCTGGTCTTGTTGATGATATGATATAGGTAAATCTCTTTCATTCTCTTCTTATTCCTCTTCTAAAATCTTTCTAATTGTCTCGATTTTGTCCACTAATTCAAAACACTAAAATTCAAATATTTCACCTACACGGAACCCACTACACCTCAATTAAATCAAAATATTCAAATATTTCATTTTCAAGAGTTTTACTCTTGTGTAGGGTTCTAGCATTCTTAGTTGTAAGTAGTGATAATTTCCTCTTTTGTTCTTTTTTAAAAATTCTTGGTTGGTCGTGGTATTTTGATTTGACACTTGCTCTGTTTTGGTAATACCCATTTTGTGATTTCGATTATTTGCAAACCGAGTAAAACTGGATATCAAAGATTGCATACTTGGATTGGAATCAAGGACTTAACTTTCAGAATTAGATAGCCTTTTTACACGTAGCTAAGGAAATTCGACATCGGGCTTGAACATGTGTGAAGTAGTCTATGGATCGCACAATAAACAAAAGATATTGCCTTGTGAGCTTTGTAAGTGGAACATGACTATTGGAAAGAACATTAGTAAAGTTATAAAGAAGAGACATAACCTAAAATAAGCAAAATGGAAATGGCGTCATCGCTTGAAACTTGGAATTACTTAAATAGAACATAATCTATTAAAATTCATCACTCCTGAAGTTCTTACATTAGAAAGAGAGAAAACTTGTTTTTAGAAATGTTTTATGTTCGTTGTGTTACAAGGATTTGTGAATATATAGTGTACAGATTCTTTGAGATCTTTATCAAACATATCGCTATTGTTGGATGCATCTTGAAATTATCATGCGTATATGCTTCACCTCTTGCATACCTTTTTAGGCATTATAGTTTTTTTGCCCACTTCAGACATTGAAGTTTTTAGATCATTATCATGGCCATGAGATAGGATTCACAAATAGTCTACCTGTCTTTTGCAGTTGGCTATTATTATTTCTTCTCCAGTCAGGTTCGCAGAGGTATAGTTTATGGCGATCAACCAAGAAATAGGTAGGATATGAGATTTGAAGGAACTTTATGAATATATGGAGATTTGAGTCTCTCTGAAACACAACCTCTGTTATCTATGAAAATAAATTAATCTAATCTAATCCTTAGCTACCCGATTTTAGTCATTATCTTGATATGATTTCTTCGTGCAGAAATTTTCCTCAGGGTACTATCAGTGATATGGTAAAGGATGCTTCTCAAGGAATCTCATTTGTGTGCAATTGTATTGCTGATTATGGAGGCGATCTTTTAGGTAATGGAATCTTTTGTTCTAAATTTAAGTTGTGGAATTTTTTTGTGGTTCTATAATTTGGTTTAGTCGTGGAGATAATCCTAGTAGCTAAAGTTGGCGTTTTTCATGCTATGTTTGTGCATGATTTATCTAATGGAACAATCAGCTGGTGCACATATTGGTGCATGTGCACTCATCGACAAGGTAATCAAGGAGGCTGGTGAAGGAGAGAGCACTTCCTGGAGTGTTTCCCAGATAAAGGCTTGCTTTGGTCTATCTGGAGGGTAAGTGTCAAAATTCATCTGAAATATGTTGCCTTCTTCTCTGTTATAGTGAATGATATTAGATGATAATTTACTCTTTCGTTGAGATCTTTTTTATAGAACTTCTGCTCACAAACTTGTACCATGACAGGAAAGATGAATCAGGTTTTATCTGTAATAGACAGCCTAAAGTTACTTAAGGATGGAAGGGAGCTAACATATGATGAAGTTTTTCGTGCATCAGCACTTGCTTGGTGTATTGAATGGGCATGGCTACATAGGGCAAAAACAATCTTCATTGAGAAACATCTATATTATAGTTCAGACATCATGCTAGAATCATGTGTAATATGTGTATCTTTTATAAAGTCCACTGAACTATATGTGGTGAAATAAATGAAGTTATTTTCCATTTGTTTACCTAGTTGACACGTTGTAACTAATTTTTATTACTACATTTGATTTTAATATCTTTTTGGATTGCCTGTATAACCACATAATTGAAAAAACAATACAAAAATAAGAAAAAAGCTGTAGTAGGAATAGGGATATGTTCTACAACATCAAATGCAGCGTTTGTTCAGTGTTGTAATGAAAACAAAAACAACGTTTTTTACCTGTTGTGATTATCAATTTGCAACACTTAAAACATGTTAGGATTAGTCTTTTGCAGCATTGCTTTGTGGCAGAAGATAAACGCTGCAAATGAGCTGGACCTTTTGCAGCATCTCGATATACAGCACTTCGTAAAACGCTGCAATTGACATTTTGCAGCATTTTTCCGATGTTGCAATTACCAATTTTTCTTGTAGTGGAAATAATAATATGTGAGTTATTTTTATGAAAATATTTCCCATGAGAATGAAAACAACTTTTTTTCTATTTTCTACAAGTACCCATGAACTTGTTTTCATTTTACGAAAACATTCTCAATGTTTTATGTTTTTAGGCCACCAAACATGTTTTTGCCTCATTTTTGTTCTCTGAAAATGAAAACAACCCCTTAAAACGTTACCGAACGGGGCCTTTTGAAAAGTTCATGATCTATTTGAAAAGTGATTATCTTTTTGAAGTGGGATGCACTAATTTTTGGCATATCCTTGCAACGTGTTTCACATATTCACATTATCTTTTTAGCTGGTATGCTAAAAAGAAGATGATGCATTAATTTTTGGCATATCCTTTCAACTTGAGATCGGATTCTTTCCTATTTAAATAATTGTTGGCATATCATTGTAACGTGTTTCACATATTCACACATACATTTATTCAACACAAAACATGAAAAATGACTGTATATATCATTCATCTGCTACTTCTAGAAATTAAGTTGGCCGCTAATTTCCAAGATGCAAGTGCCCAGAAATTGACTTGACTTAAGGAATTGACTACATTTTGAAAGTCTTAATCAGATAATCGCATTTTTCTTCTTTTTTTTATTTTATTTTTTGTTGGGTATGAATATAAGAAGTTCATTAATTTTGGGATTAATGTACAAGAAGACTTGAGGAAATTAATTTTTATACCATAAACTCAAGAAGAATGAATGTGTGATCAGTGGACCAGATTTTTGAGTCATAAAAATAAGAAAAAGTGATGAATAGCTACAGATTCAAGTTAATACTAGGCACAATTGTTACTTGTACCCTAAATGCCAAAAACGACGATAGACACTCTGAAAAATGACACAATGTATATATATGTTGCTAGTACTATATAAATTGATAAAATTGAACTTTATATGGAAAAGATTTAAGGGGTAAGTAAGAATATCAATTTTTTTTTAATATTTCTGCCATACCGGGGCTTGTTTGTGACGCTCAGAGACTCTGGATTGGTAGAAAGGGGATTGGTAGAAACGTGGAATAAAATGGTTGAATAATTTAGAATATAATAAAACGCACTCCACTCATTGTGCATGATAAAATAGGAAAAGAAAAAAGGTTAAGATATTGAAAATTAATAATAGGAAAATTTGCAAAATATCATCTAAATTATAATAAGGGTGTACAATTACCATCTAAACTTTTTATTTTAACAACATTCCACCTAAAATTTGAATTTGGTGCTAATGTGGCACCTAACTCTGTTTCCATCCAACCTCCGTTAAATCAAACCCATGTGCCAGATGAATAAGGTTTTTATAAGGGTAATTTTGTCAATGTCTTACAAATTGATAAAGAAACAAATTAAAACTAAAAAATTTAGAAAACCTGGAAAAACAAAAAGCCGCCACTTTCCCCCCCATCTCCCTCTCGTAGCCCCCACGCCCTCCATATCCCTAATGCCCCAGTCGCAGCTACACAGCTACCCCCGAATCCTCTTCCCAATCCTCATGCTACTCTCTCCACCGCAACAATCTTCAACAACCATAGTTTAATGCACATGTCAGCCGGAGAGTAGCAATAGGAAGTTGTCGGAGGCGTCGGTGTTTAGGACTTCCAATTTGGCTTGCTGCTAATTCGGATCATCCAAGTCATTCTCAAAAGCAATATTAGAACCCAAGAATTACACACTATAAACTTGCTATTACATGGCTGCTCATTGTGTCTGAGCATGGAGAGAAGGCTCCAAATGTTGTTTATAAAGGGAAACTGGAAAATCAGAGAAGAATTGCTGTTAAGCGCTTCAATAGGATGGCCTGGCCTGATGCTCGGCAGTTTTTGGTGGACAGCTTTTAACTTGATTTCTTTTTCTCCCACGGTTTCTCGAATTTTACTTTCCTCCAAACCATTAACATGATATTTTTCTATTTCATAAACTCTTAGTCAGCACCGCACAACTATTGTTTTATCTTTATGTTCTAAACCGATGTAATTTTCTGTTGAGGTCTTATGTGGTTTGAAATTTGGGTCGTAGACTACTTTTGGCAGATAGTTTTCACAAAATGCAGTGCTGTATTTCTCTGACTGTGAAGTCCATTTCTCTTGGACCATATATTACCTCATTATGTCGTTTTATCAGCTCCATTGAAGGAAGGCATTTTCTGTCTTCTCTATTCTATGACCACTTTTGTGAGACAATTTTGTTTTGCAAAACTGCAGGAGGAAGCAAGATTGGTTGGTCAGCTCCGCAACTAGAGATTGGTCAATTTCGCTAAATTATCTGGTTAATTGTACTATGCTAATGTTCTGTGGAGATTAACTTTATTACTTTCTTGAATCGGGGGAAACACAGCCTACTACATCTCGCACAGGCTATAGAGTACTGCACAAGCAAAGGGCGTATTCTTCGTGTGTTCTTTCTGATGAAAACAGAATACATAAAATGTTGTAAACAACAGTGGGAGGAAAAAGCATGTAATTTGTGAACAGAATACAGAAAAGATTCCTGGTGTATTCTTTCTGACGAAAAACAGAGGATACCTATTCATAATTGCTTACAAACTAGACACACTAACAAATCATTTACCAAGGAAAATGACCACTACATAATTTCTTACAAACAAAGATACAGTAATTTCGTCCAAAAGAAAAACAAAGATACAGTAACAAATCCTTATTATGGAGTTGAGCAATATTAATCCAATACTTGAAAACTTCTGCAGATATATCATTGCTTCCATGGCAACTATGCACTCTTCAAGTCAACTGAAGCATGGAGGTTGCCTCTGACTCCGAAGATGCTGGAGCTAAAGATACAAGCAAACAAGCACCCATAAGTTTTGATGAAAACCAAATTAAACAAAAATAGCTTAACTCCATATGCTTTGTTTAAAAACATACAAAAGAATTGATGTACTTACAGCGCATATCCTTGAGCTGCCGCTTGATCAAAGCTACTCTCACATAGAGCCAATCATTTAAACCATTCAGGAACTTTAAGTATGTGTATCTCCATGACCTCTTGAATATCAAAGTGAAGCAAACTCCCCAAAATCCTACATAAAACCCAAGCACCATACTGATGTAAAATCCCGGTGTTATAAGCTCATCCTTATCATCCTCTTGATTGCTCAAGTCAGTTTGCACATTTTGATCAGCACACATCTTTTTAAGTGGAGGTCCACAGAGTTGAGGATTTCCAGCAAAAATAGAGGGATCAAAGGCTTGGAGCTGAGTTCCGATTGGAATTTTGCCAGATAAGTTGTTAAATGACAAGTCCAAGAAACTAAGAAAATTGATCTGCGAAAGGCTGGTTGGAATTCTTCCTTCTATCCGGTTTCTTGATAAATCAAGGGCTTCCAGTGACTGCAAGTTTCCAATCTCTGGAGCTATTTGACCTGTTAATTGGTTTCTCGACAGGTTTAAAAAAACCAACCCAACAAGATGAGTGATTTCACTTGGCATCTCCCCTGTTAATCTATTGCTTGACAAATCAATGCTCTTCACAAGCCCCAAAGTGCTTTTGAATCTGGCGATTCTTCCTCTCCATATTAATGTTGCATCATCCTCATAGAAAGCCTCTGAACGACGATATGGGTTTTGATCAGTAGAAAATGTATAATAATGTTCAAGGTTGAGACTTGGATTTCCTTTCTGAGCCATAGTGGTCAAATTGTTGAGGCATTTGGGTATGCTTCCAGAGATGTTGTTCATGGAGAAATCCAAAATTTGAATGTTTGTTAGACGAAAGCATATTTGTGAAGGCAAGCTTCCATTGAAGTGATTAGACGAAAGCATCAGGATAACCAAATTCTTGAAGCTAACCCCTAACCATTTAGGTATGGGTCCGGATAATTTATTATCCCCAACATCAACGAGTACTAAACTTGTGCAATTCTTCAAGGATGAAGGCAATTCTCCCACAAATCTATTGCTTCTTAATTTGAGTGTTTCAATCTGAAATACGGAGCCTATTGTTGTAGGAATTTTCCCGGACAAAGCATTGTAACTCAAATCAAGCATGACTAGATTTTGCAAATGTGTCAAGCAATCTGGAACTTGTCCAGAAACACTGTTGTTTGAGAGATCAAGAAAGGCTAAACCAATAGCTGCACTTGAACACAAGAACGAAATTGACCCTGAAAGTTCATTATCAGAGAGGTCTAGATATGAGGCTTTCGATAGAACTGAGGGGATTGGACCTTCCAAATTGATCGAACTCAGATGTAGTTCAGGGGAATATGAAAATTCCAATGACAAATTTGCAAATGAACCTCTAATTTGGTTCCTTGTGAGATTCATAAATTTCACATTACGACATGAATTCCAAAACCAACTTGGAAGGATGTCGGAAATTCCAGCATCAGAAATATCAAGGTATGAGAAACTTTTTTGAGTTTGAAGCCACTTTGGGAAATCTGGATCCATCTTGCAAGACCGCAAAATTATTTGGTCCAGTTGGAAAGGAGGAATCCAATCAGCATGGAAGTCTAAAACTAGTGAGTTATAAGATAGATCCAAAACCTGTAATTTGGAGAGTTTTGAGAAATGAGTTCCTGGACTTACTCCACTTAATTGATTGTTATTTAGATACAAGAGTTCCAAAGATGAAAAGTTTGTGAGATCAGGTAATGACCCTGCAAGATCATTCCAACTGAGATGCAACTCCTCCAATGAGTTTTGAGCACATGTAGAGAATAATATTTGAACAAATTTAGCAAGTTGTCCACTCAGACGATTCCTTATAAGAGACAATGATTGCAAACTACATAACCTGGAAAAAGAATGCGGGTCCCCTCCTTCAAGTTGGTTATAAGAGAGATCAAGATGTGCCAGAGAACTCATGTTTCCCAAAACATCGGGAATTGAACCGGCTAGATGGTTATAAGAGAGGACAAGATCAACAAGGCTGGTATTATAGTTGGACAACCATAGAAATATTGAAAAAGTACTGAAATGGTTGTAAGGGAGATAAACACTAGCTAGAGATTTAGAAGAGTTTATGTAAGAAAGAGTGGAAAGAATTGGAGAAGGAAGATCACAATCCAGTAGTGTCAAGTTTGTTAGTTCAGGAAGCTTATTAATGGCTTCCGGCCAATTGAAAACATTGCTGAGATTCGCGGAACTCAAATCCAAATATCTTAATGCCAAAAGACGAGGAAGCCAATCGAGATTTTCTACATTTGTAAAGCAATTAGCTCTTAAGGCAAGATACTGTAAGTTCGTAAGATTTCCGACCTGACTTGGAAACTTGCCTCCAAAATAAGTGAAAGACAGATCAAGGTATCTTAAATTGGATAGAGAACCAATGAAATCTGGAATTTGGCACCCATGAAAATTAATCCCATGAAGGTCCAAATGGTGTAAATGCTGCACCTCAATCAGTTTAGGACTAATCATCTTACCTTGCAATGCAAGTCTTCTTTGTTGCCAATTAGCTTCGTATAATATAAGTTTAAGAACATGACCTGTTTGGTTGCTGCAATCACTGGCGGATCCACACTAGGGCAAGGGGGGTCACTTGACCCCTGCAAGCTTGAAAAACACCATTGGAGCTCAAGAAATTGACCCCTGCAAATTGCCTTGCAGGTGTTTGATGAAATGCTCCAAAGAGGAGCAGCCCAGCAACGAAGGAAGAGAGCGCACGCTGCGCTTATGGATCCGGAGGAAATACTGGACCTGCGCTTATGGATCCGGAGAGGTTGAATAATAATATTGGAGGTGGAGGAGAAGAAGAAGGCATGTCATCTGAATCTGCTATCTCCACCACCTGCAATAGTGCTGTCAGTCTCTGTACTTGTCAACTTGATTCTGCGTTTCATTTTTAACTCTAGCAAACCAAAAGTGTTGGATTTTTAGCCGACAATAGTTTATTATTATAGAACTGTCAAGTCATCATGAATTTCAGATAACTTGTACAAAGTCAGGTGCACCATCTGCTTCAATATGGTGTAAGTGCTCATTTGGTCCCAACTGTTTTAACCTCATTTGGACCCAAAGTTTTGGGCCTGCTTCGATTGAAGATGTTTTAGGGGTTTGTAAAGCAAGTTTCTTTTGATGTTTCATTTTTGTCTTTGAGGCATTTCATTTTTGTGCTTATTTAAATTGAAAGAAGTTAGTGACTTTCACCGAAATTTTACTTTTATTTTAAATTAGAAAGTAAGTTATCCTAATTTCTTTATGCTTTCATTAATTAATAAAGATTCTTAAATGTCTTTGTTTTTCTTGATTAGTTGTTATTGTTGTTTGTTGTTGAGGTTTTATTTTGGTTTGTTAGTTTGAATAAATTAGGGCTATATGTTAGATTATATCTTGGTTAGTTTGAATAAATTAGGGGTTTTGATTTTGGTTAGTTAATTTCAATAAATTAGGGTTTTACTTTTATGTTTTGGTTAGTTTGAATATATCTCTTGGTTATCCTAATTTCTTTTTGCTTTAATTAATTAATAAAGATGTTTAAATGTTTTTTGTTATTCTCGATTAGTTATTGTTGTTTGTTGTTGATGTTTGATTTTGGTTTGTTAGTTTTAATAAATTAGGGCTATACTTTTATGTTAGATTATATATCTTGGTTAGTTTGAATAATCGTCGTGGTATATATATCAAAAGATGTCGGTCGATTTAACGACAGTTGAAAAACCGTTTCCACGACGGTGAATTCCCGTCGTCTATTGCGATTTTTGTAGTAGTGTTATTGCAGACCTTGAACTTCGACCTCAAATGTTGGATTATGATCCCAACATTCGAGACGAAGTTCAAAGAGCATATCTACAAAAGGGTCCATGTCAGCTTAAGGATCACACATTTCCACAAATTGATATTTCAGGGTATGATCGACACATTTTCTATTAATTATGAATTATAATATTGTCGTTTCATTTTTATGGGTATATTTTGTATAAATTTTTTTTAAGCCTTTAGACGTTGACCCCTGAAAGGAAATTTCCTGGATCCGCCACTGGCTGCAATAGACTCCTATCCATCTGCAACAATTTTGTTTCTGGGCTTCGGAACTCCATGAAGAGAGGAGATTGTACTCATCCACCAGGCCACTCTTGAATGCAAGGAGTGCTTGCCTTTCCCTCTCTATGCACCTCCCAGTCACGTTAGCATCCTCGTGGCCGTGACCAACTTCTCCTCCTTGGACGCACTGTAGCAAGAGCAGCGCAAATGCAAGAAAGAGTTTCAAGCACCTCCCGTGACCCTGCATGTTAATAGATAACAATGCGAGATCAACAAGATTCAATTAAGAGGCACTATTGTTTAGTGTTTATGAATGCAATATAATGTCGAAGATATATATAGGGGGGGAAAAACAAAGTCTTTACAAAGAATAGTATGCATGTAATTGACTTGGACTTGAGATGGTGATTTTATATCAGTATTTAATAACTGGAACTTACTCGACATGCACCAAACTATTTAATAACTCGACCTCACTTGACTTGAGATTGTCATTAAAGTGGCCCCTTAACTTTTGATATTTCTTAGCCACTTTCCTCAGTGACTTGTACATTTCATAAGCAAATTCCCAATGTTTGTGTGGATGGGAAATTCCTTGACGGGGGACTAGGCAGAGGATGAGGATAATAAATTTTTGCAAGGATAGGAATGTGGGAGGGAAATCCGTCCTGTTGGCATCCTCAATTGACTTGACTTAGTAATTGAATCAATCTTATTGGAAGTATTTGTTTGGCAGTTGGAACACAATTATATTGATTTAAAATACTCTGCAGAAATGTTTGGAGAAGTCCCATTCAAATTCTGACAAACAAGACACAGTAACAAATCATTTACCAAGGAAAATTCCCACTACATAATTTCTTACAAACAAAGATACAGAGTTGAGCAATATTTAGGGTTTAGGGTATTTCTTAACCAAACTTTCCACAGTGACTTGTTCTTTCATGAGCAAACTTTATGTGGTGACTTATAACTTTCATGGCTCTGTTTCATAATTTGTTTCCTTCGTGCTTAATTAATAGTGTAAGTATTAGCTTGAAAACTTGGACTGTTTAATTCCACAAAAGCACATCTTTAATAATTCGGATTTCTTTTAATGTGCCAAGACAGGTGTGTCTATGTCAAACTTTTACCAACAACAGATTTTTCAAAAATGAATTATCTTTTTGAGTGAACGATACGACAGGAGACCAAAAAAAAGCCATATATTTATACATCCTTTCAACTTGAGATGGATTCTTTCCTTTCAAATGCTTCTCCATCTCGTAATGTGTTTGAGATATTCACACATAGGCCGGAGACCAAAACAGAGCCATATATTTATACAAGACAGACATGACATGAAAAAGACCACGAATCATCTGCTACTACTAGAAATTAAAAGTTTGACACTAATTTCCACAAAGTAATTAAGTGGGTGGGGTATTGACTTGACTTAAGTAATTGAATAAATTTTGGAATTCTCGATTAGTTTGGGGGTTAGTTACTCAGATGGTCCTCAAACTTATAACCGATTTACATTTTGGTCCCTCAATTAAATTATTCGTTCAAGTGGTGCATCAACTCTATATTATTCGATCCATTGGTCCTACCGTTATATTCTGTCAATGTTGCCATCAAATGTAAGGGTAAAACCATCCATAACCGTCCTATGTTCCCCAAATAGGTGATAAAGTGGTGAAAAATAAGTGATAAAGTAGTGATACTGTGGTGATAAAGGGGTGATATAAATTGATGTGTGTGTTTACCTTTGGTTTCTTGTTTTGTTTCAATTCTTCTACTTTTCTTTACTCATTTCTATTATCCTAATTGTATTTTACCACTATCCCATTAAAATCTCCCAGCAGTCCCCTATGATCTTCTCTCCAAATGCCAGACCCTTTAGATTTGAAGTGATGCGGATGCAGCACGGAAGTTTCAAAGATTTTGTGACTCAAAAATGGGGGTAGACTCCTGGTTTGCTCTTGATTTTGTGACTCAAAGACCAAATAGGTTTCTGTCTCAATTGGAGGATTCCTTGGTACTGGATTATAATCCATTGCTTGATGTTGTATTAATAATTGGCATGCACACATTAATGTGCTAATTATCCAATTAAAAATACCCGCAAGTGTACGAATCTACTGAAGTATAGATTTGTAAATACGGTATCGTTCCCACGAGGAACTGGAGGCCTATACAAAGTTTTAGTTTTAGTAAGTAATGAACACTTATGTAACTCAACACAAAGGTAAAATACAATTAGGATACTAGAAATGAGTAAAGAAAAGTAGAAGAAATGAAACAAAACAAGAAGCCGAAGGTAAACACAAACAATAATTTCTATCACTACTTTATCACCACTGCACCACCACTTTACCACCTATTTATCACCACTTTATCATCTATTTGGGGAACATAAGACGGTTATGGACTGTTGACGGCAACATTGACAGAAATGTAACGATAGGACCAATGGACCGAATAATATAGAGTTTATGGACCATTTGAACGAATAATTTAATCGAGAGACCAGAATGTAAATCGGGCATAAGTTTGAGGACCATTTGAGTAATTAACCCATTAGTTTGGATCACACTATATTTATTGACTTGGTAGATGAAAGCAAGATGCATGCTCAAGAGTATCCAAATCAAACAATCACTTTTTCTTTTTCCCTTTCTTTTTTCTTATTTCTTGGGTCTGAATAGGAAGTTGATTTTGTTGGGGACTAATGGATGAGAAGTCTCGTGGAAATTTTTTTTTGGAAGAATGGATGTGTGATAAGTAGACAAGGTTTTGATTGGGTCATCCAAAATTAAGAAAGAATATCATAGTGACTTTTGTGATTAGAATTTTCATAACAAAATATTTCATAATGTTAAGGGTGTATGTTGACTTGACTTGTTTTAAAGGAAATTAGGAGGACGAAGGGCATTACTTTAGGCCATCTCCAGCCGTGGAGGCCTAAACATAGCCCACCCATAAAAGTTAGCACACTATTTATAGTTTTTTTTAAGGAATAGTGTTGAGCTATATTTTGACCGTTTCCAGCAGTACAAATATTCTTCCGGTCAATTGATTGTTTCGTAGGTTCAAGGTTTTGAAAGATGAAAAGCTTGTAATATTAGTCAATGACTCTGCAAGATCATTCCAAGAGTGATCCAAATGCTCTAATGAATTTTGAGCACAGGTTGGCAATACTTGAGATAATTGTCGACTCAAATTGCTTCCAAGATATAGTGTTTTTGCAAACTACATAGCCAAGCAAAAGAATTCGGATTTCCTCCTTCAATCATGTTATATGGGAGATCAAGATACGTAAAAAAGAGCTCATGTTTTCATTGACATCGGGAATTAAAAACCAGTTAGATTGTTGAAAGCGAGGTTAACAATAACATGGCAGTGTAGTTGGATAACCAAAGAAATATTGAAGAATTGAGATGGTTGTCTATGAGATCAAGATTTTCAAGAGATTTAGAAGTGTGTTAGAATGAGTACCGGAAAGAGTTGGAGTAGGGGGAGGAGGAAGACTACATCTATATAAATGTATATTCCACTTCTTCTATTTGATAGACTTACAAATAATAATACAACTCATTTACTAAAGAAAATTCCTAATACTTGGATTCCAATCTCTTTATTATGGAGGTAATTTTCCTAATAGTTGTTCATCAGTCTCCAAATTTCCATCTCCAACTAAAAGGAAGCATGTCGTCTAATAGGATTTTTAGTACCTGCAAAAACAGGGTTAAAATCACATAAAATACTTGCAAGAATACAAGGTTATTGTAGTATAGATGCTCATGCAAGGTCGATCTCCTCAGGGACTATTAAGCAATTTATGTAAAAACGGTTTCCAATTAACTAAAATTAAAAGTAGAGAAAGTTGATTTTGATTTTCTTTAAAGCTAAAAACGAATTTAATTAAAAGGACAATTAACTGAAATGAGTTTTAGATATCAATTTATAAAAGCACTAGGGATTCACCGTCACCTAGCAATCCTATGTATTTTTACCAATTACTTATGATTTGCACATGCCACTTTGAAGGTTAGGTTTTCCTAATGTATATTCTACTTGGAACCTCCAACAAAGAACGTATATCTAGCATGCAACCCGTCTGGACGTTCAGATCAAATCTGAACACGAAAGACTCATTACGTTTTGTGAAAACGCTTTGAAAAACCATGCAACCCTTAAGAGCGTGGTGTTCGCCTTAAGTGAACTTACAATTATTAATCACAAGAAGCCAACGTCAATTCCAGGGAACCTTCCGACCAAAATTGCATCAAATTACTTTTCTAAATATCCTAATGGTGATCAGGCATCAAGACAAGTAGATAGTTTAAAACAGTGATTAACAATTCAAAGTATGCATGCAATCAATCATAAGCAATTAATTAAAAATCACATATTCATGCTAAGGCTAAGGTTTCACCCTAGCAAAAAGGAAATTAGTTACGCATAATTATAATTGACATCATAGAAAAAGATTGAATACACCTTGAAGTTGAAGATCTTCAAGAACCCTAGCAATTGCTCTCCACAAAGTCGCGTTTTTAATAAGTAAAAAGATGATAGAATAGCATCCTAAAATTGTTGTAAAAAGGGACTTAAATACTTCCTAAAACCTAGCTGTCCAATGCAGCCTTTCTTTTCCCACAAGGAAACTAATTAAAATAAAGTAATACTAGGAAGTAAAATCCAAATAGGATTAGGGAAATTTGCTCAAAATCTGCCCAGCCACGTTCTGGGCTCAAATCTGCTCCAAATCAGGCCCAAGATAGCTCGTTTTGAAGATAAAAATATTCTGAACACATCTCCAGAAGGTCACAAACCCATCCGGGGTCATCTTGGGCTCCAAAAACGCAGAAAAGCCCAAAACGTCACTTTTCCAGCACAGCGCATTGCTCCTTTATTTGACCGCCAGAAAATAATCGCTCGGTAGAAAAATCTGAAATTTTGATACGCTCAAGCTAAGTGACTCACGCACGTCCTCCAACTGGAATTACTCCAAAATTCATCCATTTGATTATGTTTTGCTCCAGCTGAAGTCGAAAGTCCAATATTGAAAATACAATTCAAAGTATCAAAATTCTTCCAAAATATTAACCAAAATATACTAAGAATAGGGTTAAATATATAATATAAAATATGCCCATCATCGTCCCAAAAGATGTACAAGCTGAAAATTAAGATGCAGGTAAACAGTAAACCCACAACAATCATCATTAGATGTGAAATTAAATACAACTAGAGAAACCAAATTAATCATGATGGCGATGAGTGATATGAATCATGATAACAACTTCAATTAATTTTTAGCATATTATTGTAACGTGTTTCACAAAATTCACATTATCTTTTGAAGTGATTATCTTTTTAGCTGGTATGCTAAAAAGAAGAGGATGCACTAATTTTTGGCATATCCTTTCAACTTGAGATCGGAATCTTTCCTATTTAAATAATTGTTGGCATATCATTGTAGCGTGTTTCACATATTCACACATACATTTATTCAACACAAAACATGAAAAAGGACTACATATATCATTCATCTGCTACTTCTAGAAATTAAGTTGGCCACTAATTTCCAAGATGCAAGTGCCCATAAATTGACTTGACTTAAGTAATTGACTACATTTTGAAAGTCTTAATCAAATAATCGCATTTTTCTTCTTTTTTTTATTTTATTTTTTGTTGGGTATGAATATAAGAAGTTCATTAATTTTGGGATTAATGTACAAGGAGACTTGAGGAAATCAATTTTTATACCAGTAACTCAAGAAGAATGAATGTGTGATCAGTGGACCAGATTTTGAGTCATAAAAATAAGAAAAAGTGATGAATAGCTACAGATTCAAGTTAATACCAGGCACAATTGTTACTTGTACCCTAAATGCCAAAAACGACGATAGACACTCTGAAAAATGACACAATGTATATATATATATGTTGCTGGAAAAGATTTAAGGGGTAAGTAAGAATATCATTTTTTTTAAAATCTTTCTGCCATACCGGGGCTTATTTGTGACGCTCAGAGACTCTGACAGGTGGATTGGTAGAAAGAGGATTAGTAGAAGGTGGAATAAAATGGTTGAATAATTTAGAATATAATAAAGCGCACTCCACTCATTAGGAAAAGAAAAAAGGTTAAGATATTGGAAATTAATAATAGGAAAATTTACAGAAATACCACCTGAATTATAATAGGGTGTACAATTACCATCTGAATTTTTTATTTTAACAACATTCCACATAAAATTTGAAATTGGTGCTAATGTGGCACCTGATAAGTCCATAAATTTATACATTTATGTACTCTTTATACTTAGTTTTTGTAGGAGAATTGGATTTAAAAAGGACTTATTACTTTATTTTCTCCATTTTCAGATTTCCGGAGCAGTTAATTGATTTTCTACGAAAATACGACTTTTTGGTGGAGTTTTTGTGCAAGGCCAGTTGGAGATTGAAGCTAAGACCCTGAAGATAACTGTGGAATTTTTCTAGAATTTTTGGAGCAGCCAATGAGAACAGTCTTTGAAGTTAAGTCAGCATAAAGTGCAATCCCGTCAGATTTGAGTTACTGTGCGAAAAAGGCAATTTGAAGGACTTCCCGATTTTTCCTCAAGTCCTGCGATATATGGTTGGAAAGATAAGACAAAGATCTAAAATTCTCATATTTTTCCCGATTTTTCTTGAAGGAGGAACGACCCCAAACGTGTGAGCAAAGAAACTGACGTGTTATCCCAATCAAAGTTGGAAAAGGAGTAAATTATTTACCCATTTTGGATTTATGTTTTAATTAGGTTTTTCTTTATTTTTGGGCTGCTGTAAAGGCCCAGCTAGGGTAGGAATAGGATTGTGGTGCTTTATTTAAGCGTTAGAAAACAACTCATTTAGGGTTACGCAAGATTTGGAGAAATTGGAGACGCCGGAAGAGTACCGCAATTGGCTAAGTTTTATTATTTCTTCCTTATGTTTTTGTTTATGCTGAATTCTATGACTATGTGTAACTAATTTTCCTTTGCTAGGGCATGATGTAGCCCTAGTATGATGATCTAGTTTTCTTATTTTACCTATCTATTGATTGCCGTTTGATGTTGGATTCTTAATCACTGTGCTTAATAACTTGGTTGATTATCTTGATGTTTGATCACCATCTAGATTTTTAATTGAGTTAATCGGATGCAAATTAGAGTAAATACCATACTTAATTTGAGGCTTGCTTCTTGTGATTAAGATTTGTAATTCGTCTAGGGTAAATACCATACTCCTAGGGTTTACATGCTTGTTGGAGGTTTTCACTGATCTTAATGAGTTTCTATGTGTTGATATTTGACCTAAATACCATAGGCGAATTGCATGTAGGAATATACGAGTTAGCCTAAATACCATAGGTAATTCATGGAAAAGGAAAACTAAGCGGCAACATCAATTGGATAATTAATAGGTAGGTGAATAAGAGGCTAGATTGGATTACTAGTGGTGAATTCATTGTCCTAGTGCTTTTATCAATTTGAATTTCTCATCTGTGTGTTACGTGACTTTCTACTTCTTTTGTCTTTTAATTTCGTTGTTAATTTAATCACTCATTCAAAAACCCCCTTTGTGTTTACGTGAGTATGCTACGTGTTTAATTTCTTGTTTATATAATTAGAGTAGTTAAAGTATTTTGTTAAGTAAATTAGGTTAGACTAATTGGAAGTTGAACTCAGTCCTCGTGGGAATGACCTCGTATTTGCCATACTAAATTACGATTGACCTTGTGCACTTGCGAGTATAATTTGTGTTTAGACTAATCTTTATAATCTCCATTTTGCAGGTTGTCTAAAATTCACAACAGCACCTAACTCTGTTTCCATCTAGGGGTGGGCATCAAAACCGGAATACCGAAACCGTCCCGAAACCGTGCCAAACCGTGCCAAACTGTGCCAATCTCGTGCCAAACCGTTTGGTGTTGAAGTGTAAACGGGATGAAACCGTGTCATCCCGTTACTATTTGGCATGACACCGGTATTAGATTTGTGATCCCGTTTGGTGCCATACCGTACTGAATAGTAACCAATTATTATTAAATAATAAATATTAATCCCCAATTTTTAGTATTTGTATGATTGTATCTCTCCTCATCTCCCACAAATGAAAATTTCCAGATCCAGAAATTCTTTGTTTTCCTTCCTCTGTGTCTCCCTCCTTCCCTCCACCATCGATCTCTCAATCTCATCTTCTCCTCCTCCTCCGACTCTCTCTCTCTCTCTCTCTCTCTCTCTCTCTCTCTCTCTCTCTCTCTGTGTTCCTCCCTAGGCCTACGTTCCGTTACGTAAGTAAAATCCAACAATGTTTTTTTAAGTTTAATTTATTCCTATTTTCTTCTTTTTCTGGGGACTTCAAATTTGACTTCAGTTTATCAAAGTTCAGTAATTTTGACTAATTCTTTGGTTTGGGTTCGTGCGTTTGCGTTAGATACTTGTGCCCGGAGCCGTATCCGAAGGAGAACAAAGAGTTTTTGAAAGCAAATGGGGTTAGGCTTTTCCAGTTTGGGATGGATGGCTCTCGTGTTTCCTCTTCTTTTTGCCTTATTTTGCAATAATGGTATTTTGACATAATTGCTTGAGAGTTGGGATTAGACAATAAGATGATACTGATGCAATCTTTCTCATCTCTATATTATAATTCCTGCTATAACCGTGCGTGTTTATCAATTTGGATGCTCTTCTGTAGAAAAATCATTATGCAGAAGATTTGAACCTCTGGGACAAAAGCTTGAATTTATTAGAAATCACATTAGGGCTAGGGGAAAAGAAAAAGACTATTTGATTGATGATTTCATATAAAATTTGTTTTTGGAGTGAAAGAGTTTTTGGTTTGAGTTCATGGGTTTTTGAAATAATTAACATCCGTCACCACTTGTTGAGAAAAAGAGACATGGCAAATTGCATGTCAAAATCACTTCACTTCATCAGCTTAAGTGCAAGTGTGATGAATTTTTGGGCAAGAGATGCATCACCATGAGCCTATTGAGAAAGATGTGTTTGCTAGTATTGATAATGAAATTATAATGCTACGTTTTCAGAATATGAAAACTCGTCGTGGACAATTGTAATGTGGTTTTTTCTATTAATTATGAATTATAATATTATCGTTTCATTTTTGTGGGTATATTTTATATAGAATTTTTTTAACCATTTAGACGTTGACCCCTGGAATGAAATTTCCTGGATCCGCCACTGCATGTTGGCCGGAGAGTTGCAATAAGAAGTTGTTGGCGGCGTTGGAGTTTAGGACTTCCAATTTGGCTTGCTGCTAATTCATATCATCCAAGTCATTCTCAAAAGCAATATTAGAACCCAAATAACACTATAAACTTGCTATTACATGGCTGCTCATTGTGTCTGAGTATGGAGAGAAGGCTCCGAATGTTGTTTATAAAGGGAAACTGGAAAATCAAAGAAGAACTGTTGTTAAGCGCTTCAATAGGATGGCCTGGCCTGTTCCTCGACAGTTTTTGGTGGACAGCTTTTTAACTTGATTTCTTTTTCTTCCACGGTTTCTCGAATTTTACTATACTCCAAACCATTAACATGATATTTTTCTATTTCATAAAACTCTTAGTCAGCACTGCACAACTATTGTTTTATCTTTATGTTCTAAACGGATGTAATTTTCTGTTGAGGTCTTATGTGGTGTGAAATTTGGGTCGTAGACTACTTTTGGCAGATAGTTTTCACAAAATGCTGTGCTGTATTTCTCTGACTGTGAAGTCCATTTCTCTTGGACCATATATTACCTCATCATATTGTTTTATCAGTTCCATTGAAGGAAGGCATTTTCTGTGTTCTCTTGCAAAACTGCAGGAGGAAGCAAGATTGGTTGGTCAGCTCCGCAACTAGAGATTGGTCAATTTCGCTAAATTATCTAGTTAATTGTACTATGCTAATGTTCTGTGGAGATTAAATTATCAAATTAAATGATCCATCATATGTTGAGTACTATGCTAATGTTCTGTGGAGATTAACTTTATTACTTTCTTGAATCTGGGGAAACACAGCCTATTACATCTCGCACAGGCTCTAGAGTACTGCACAAGCAAGGGGCGTATTCTTGGTGTATTCTTTCTGATGAAAACAGAATACATAAAATGTTGTAAACAACAGTGGGAGGAAAAAGCATGTAATTTGTGTGCAGAATACAGAAAAGATTCCTGTGTATTCTTTCTGATGAAAAACAGAGGATACCTATTCATAATTGCTTACAAACTAGACACACTAACAAATCATTTACCAAGGAAAATTCCCACTACATAATTGCTTACAAACAAAGATACAGTAATTTCGTCCAAAAAAAAAAACAAACATACAGTAACAAATCCTTATTATGGAGTTGAGCAATATTAATCCAATACTTGAAAACTTCTGCAGATATATCATTGCTTCCATGGCAACTATGCACTCTTCAAGTCAACTGAAGCATGGAGGTTGCCTCTGACTCCGAAGATGCTGGAGCTAAAGATACAAGCAAACAGGCACCCATAAGTTTTGATGAAAACCAAATTAAACAAAAATAGCTTAACTCCATTTATTTTGTTTAAAAACACAAGAATTCATGTACTTATAGCGCATATCCTTCAGTTGCCGCTTGATCAAGGCTACTCTCACATAAAGCCAATCATTTAAACGATTCAGGAACCTTAAGTATGAGTATCTCCATGACCTCTTGAATATCAAAGTGAAGCAAACTCCCCAAAATCCTGCATAAAACCCAAGCGCCATACTGATGTAAAATCCCAGTGTTATAAGCTCATCCTTATCATCCTCTTGATTGCTCAAGTCAGTTTGCACATTTTGATTAGCACACATCTTTTTAAGTAGAGGTCCACAGAGTTGAGGATTTCCAGCATAAACAGAGGGATCAAAGCTTTGGAGCATAGTCCCGCTTGGAATTTCGCCAGATAAGTTGTTAAATGACAAGTCCAAGACACTAAGAAAATTGATCCGCGAAAGGCTGGTTGGAATTATTCCTTCTATCTGGTTTCTTGATAAATCAAGGGCTTCCAGTGACTGCAAGTATCCAATCTCTGGAGCTATTTGACCTGACAATTGGTTTATGGACAAGTTTAAAGAAACCAACCCAACAAGATGAGTGCTTTCACTTGGAATCTCCCCGTTAATCTATTGCTTGACAAATCAATTCTCTTCACAAGCCCCGAAGTTGCATCATCAAAATAGAAAGCCTCTAAACGAAGATATGGGTATTTATCAGTAGAAAATGCATAATAATGTCCAATGGTGAGACTTCGTTGCTGAGCCAGAGTAGTCAGATTGTTGAGGCATTTGGGTATGCTTCCAGAGATTTTATTCATGGAGAAATCCAAATTTTCAATGTTTGTTAGATGAAAACATATTTGTGAGGGCAAGCTTCCATTGAAGTGATTAGACAAAAGTATCAGGATAACCAAATTCTTGAAGCTAACCCCTAACCATTTAGGTATGGGTCCGGATAATTTATTATACCCAACATCAATGAGTACTAAACTTGTGCAATTCTTCAACGACGAAGGCAATTCTCCCACAAATCTATTGCTTCTTAATTTGAGTGTTTCAATCCGAAATACGGAGCCTATTGTTGTAGGAATGTTCCCAGACAAAGCATTGTAACTCAAATCAAGCATGACTAGATTTTCCAAATGTGTCAAGCAATCTGGAACTTCTCCATAAACATTATTGCTTGAGAGGTTAAGAAAGACTAAACCAATAGCTGCACTTGAACACAAGAACGAAATTGACCCCGACAGTTTATTATTAGAGAGATCCAGATATGAGGCTTTTGATAAAACTGACCTTCCAAATTGATCGAACTCAGATGTAGTTCAGGGAAATATGAAAATTCCAAAGTCAAATTTGCACAGAGAGAGAGAGAGAGAGAGAAAAAGAATTTCAATTTTATGTTTTTTATTTTATTTTTCATTTTTTATTGGATGAAATGTTGAGAATTTGGACGGTAGGGGAAATTGAGAATAAAATTTAGTTCGAGTCCTTAATTTTGTAAATTAAAAAAAAAGGTCATGGGGTAAATTGATAATTAGGTACAAGTTCAAGGGGCAATTCAACAATTTGCCCTTTTTTTAGAAATGAAATTCATTTGTAGAACTGAAATAACGTACATAGAACGACACGATACAGTGGCCTCTTTAAAACCTTCCTAGGGAATAAACCCTAGGGTAGGAAAGAGTACCACACATGTCATGGACTATTGGACCAATACAAAAACAAAGCAAAACAACAACGACACGAGGAAAATTCCCATTACATAATTTCTTACAAACAAATCCTTATTATGGAGTTGAGCAACATTAATTCAATACTTGAAAACTTCTGCAGATATATCATTTCTTCCATGGCAACTATGCACTCTTCAAGTCAATCAAGCATGGAGGTTGCCTCCGACTCCGAAGATGCTGGAGCTAAAGATACAACCAAACAAGCACCCATAAGAAAACTCCCCAAAATCCAGCTGCAAACCCAAGCCCCATACTGATGTAAAATCCATGTGTTATAAGCTCATCCTTATCATCCTCTTGATTGCTCAAGTCAGTTCCCACATTTTGAACAGCACACATCTTTTTAAGTGGAGGTCCACAGAGTTCAGGATTTCCAGCATAAACAAAGGGAGCAAAGCCTTGGAGCTGAGTCTCGATTGGAATTTCACCACATAAGTTGTTAAATGACAAGTCCAAGAAATCGAGATTATCTATCCGAGCAAGGCTTGTTGGAATTCTTCCTTCTATCTGGTTTCTTGATAAATCAAGGGCATCCAATGACTGCAAGTTTCCAATCTCTGGAGTTATTTGACCTGTTAATTGGTTTCTCGACAGGTTTAAAAAAACCAACCCAACAAGATGATTGATTTCACTTGGAATCTCCCCTGTTAAACTATTGCGTGACAAATCAATTCTCTTCACAAACCCCGAAGTGTTTTTGTATGAGTACATTCTTCCTTTCCATATGAATGTTGCATCATCCTCATATTCCTCAATTCCATGCTTCCAGAGACTTGGATGTGTGATGTTGAGACTTGGATTTTCTTTATGAGCCTGTTGGTGTGTAATCCTTCAGCCTTCAGTCTTGGAGCAGAAGGAATTGGCTTTAATTTTTGTTGGTTTTAAGTTGTTTTATGTATCTTTGTTTGTGCACCCTTGGATCACAGTCCAAGTGTCTTAATCTCTAGCGTAGGTTGTAAGTGAGTTGTTTTGACAAGTGTAAGCATCTAATAGGGTGTTAAAAGTGAGCTCAGTGTAATACCGTTAGAGAGAAGAATCTCTCTTCTCTCTCCTCTAACGGTTATATCCTAGTGTAGCTAGCATGAATCAATACAGAGCATTCCATCTTTCCTTCAGTGCAACGATCTCTTCCTCTCAACTCTCTCTGTGATTTCTCCATTGCTCCCAAAATATCCAAACATATACAAAAAGCTAGAATACTGAAACTATGAATTCTAACAGAGCCAGAGTAGTCAGATTGTTGAGGCATTTGGGTATGCTTCCAGAGATGTTGTTCATGGAGAAATCCAAAATTTGAATGTGTGTTAGATGGCATATTTGTGAGGGCAAGCTTCCATTGAAGTGATTAGACGAAAGTATCAGGATAACCAAATTCTTGAAGCTAACCCCTAACCATTTAGGTATGGGTCCAGATAATTTATTATCCCCAACATCAACGACTACTAAACTTGTGCAATTCTTCAAGGATGAAGGCAATTCTCCCACAAATCTATTGCTTCTTAATTTGAGTATTTCAATCTGAAATACGGAGCCTATTGTTGTAGGAATTTTCCCAGACAAAGTATTGTTACTCAAATCAAGCATGACTAGATTTTGCAAATGTGTCAAGCAGTCTGGAACTTCTCCAGAAACATTATTGCTTGAGAGGTTAAGAAAGCCTAAACCAATAGCTGCACTTGAACACAAGAACGAAATTGACCCTGAAAGTTTATTATTAGAGAGATCCAGATAAGAGGCTTTTGATAGAATTGAGGAGATTGGACCTTCCAAATTGATTGAACTCAGAAGTAGTTCAGGGGAATATGAAAATTCCAATGACAAATTTGCAAATGAACCTCTAATTTGGTTGCTTTTGAGATTCATAAATTTCACATTACGACATGAACTCCAAAACCAACTTGGAAGGATGTCGGAAATTCCAGCATCAAAAATATCAAGGTATGAGAATTTTTTTTGAGTTTGAAGCCACTTTGGGAAAATAGGACCCATCTTGCAAGACCCCAAAATTATTCGGTCCAGTTGGAAAGGAGGAATCCAATCAGTATGGATGTCTAAAACTAGTGAGTTAGAAGAGTTTTGAGAAGATAGATCCAAAACCTGTAATTTGGAGAGTTTTGAGAAATGAGTTTCTGAAATCACTCCTTCCAAAGAATTCATGCCAAAATCAATAGTTTTGAGCTTCGACATTCGCCATATACTTTCAGGTATTCCTCCGCTTAATTGATTGCTATTAAGAGACAAGACTTCCAAAGATGAAAGGTTTGTAAGATCAGGTATTCCTCCGCTTAATTGATTGTCATAAAGATACAACTCCTCCAATGAGTTTTGAGCACATGTAGAGAATAATATTTGAACAAACTTAGCAAGTTGTCCACTCAGATTATTTTCTGAGAGGGCTAATGATTGCAAACTGCATAACCTGGCAAAAGAATGCGGGTCCCATCCTTCAAGTTGGTTAAAAGAGAGATCAGATGTGCCAGAGAACTCATGTTTCCCAAAACATCAGGAATTGAACCGGCTAGATGGTTATAAGAGAGGTCAAGATGAACAAGGCTTTTATTATAGTTGGACAACCAGAGGAATATTGAAGAAGTACTCAAATAGTTCCAAGAAAGGTCAACGCTAGCAAGAGATTTAGAAGAGTTTATGTAAGAAAGAGTGGAAAGAATTGGAGAAGGAAGATCACAATCCTGTAGTGTCAAGTTTGTTAGTTCAGGAAGCTTATTAATGGCTTCCGGCCAATTGAAAACATTGCTGAGATTCGCAAAACTCAAGTCCAAATATCTTAATGACGAAAGAAGAGGAAGCCAATCGAGATTTTCTACATTTGTAAAATCATTATCACTTAATGCAAGATACTGCAAGTTCGTAAGATTTCCGACCTGACTTGGAAACTTGCCTCCAAAATAAGTGAAAGACAGATCAAGGTATCTTAAATTGGATAGAGAACCAATGAAATCTGGAATTTGGCACCCATGAAAATTAATCCCATGAAGGTCCAAATGGTGTAAATGCTGCAACTCAATCAGTTTAGGACTAATCATCTTACCTTCCAAATAATAATCGTGGCCAATGACTTTGGATGAAAGATCAAGTTGAAGAACATGACCTGTTTGGTTGCTACAAGAGACTCCTATCCATCTGCAACAATCTTGTTTCTGGGCTTCGGAACTCCACGAAGAGAGGAGATTGTACTCATCCATCAGGCCACTCTTGAATGCAAGGAGTGCTTGCCTTTCCCTCTCTATGCACCTCCCGGTCACGTTAGCATCCCTGTGGTTGCGACCAACTTCTCCTCCTTGGACGCATTGTAGCAAAAGCAGCGCAAATGCAAGAAAGAGTTTCAAGCACCTCCCGTGACCCTGCATGTTAATAGATAACAATGCGAGATCAACAAGATTCAATTAAGAGGCACTATTGTTTAGTGTTTATGAATGCAATATAATGTCGAAGATATGGTGATTTGCCTTCCAACATGCACCAAACTATTTAAGGACTGAAACTTACTCGACCTCACTTGACTTGAGATTGTGATTAAAGTGGCCCCTTAACTTTTGATATTTCTTAGCCAAACTTTCCTCAGTGACTTGTACATTTCATAAGCAAATTCCCAATGAGGAATATTGGCCCCAATGTTTGTGTGGATGGGAAATTCCTTGACGGGGGACTAGGCAGAGGATGAGGATAATAAATTTTTGCAAGGATAGGAATGTGGGAGGGAAATCCGTCCTGTTGGCATCCTCAATTGACTTGACTTAGTAATTGAATCAATCTTATTGGAAGTATTGGAACACAATTATATTGATTTAAAATACTCTGCAGAAATGTTTGGAGAAGTCCCATTCAAATTCTGACAAACAAGACACAGTAACAAATCATTTACCAAGGAAAATTCCCACTACATAATTGCTTACAAACAAAGATACAGAGTTGAGCAATATTTAGGGTTTAGGGTATTTCTTAACCAAACTTTCCACAGTGACTTGTTCTTTCATGAGCAAACTTTATGTGGTGACTTATAACTTTCGTGGCTCTGTTTCATAATTTATTTCCTTCGTGCTTAATTAATAGTGTAAGTATTAGCTTGAAAACTTGGACTGTTTAATTCCACAAAGCGCATCTTTAATAAATCGGATTTGTTTTAATGTGCCAAGACAGGTGTGTCTATGTCAAAATTTTACCAACACCAGATTTTTCGAAAATGAATTATCTTTTTGAGTGAACGATACGACAGGAGACCAAAAAAAAGCCATATATTTATACATCCTTTCAACTTGAGATGGGATTCTTTCCTTTCAAATGCTTCTCCATCCTCGTAACGTGTTTGAGATATTCACACATAGGCCGGAGACCAAAACAGAGCCATATATTTATACAAGACAGACATGACATGAAAAATTATTCGGTCCTCAAACTTATACAAGACAGACATGACATGAAAAAAGTAATTAAGTGGGTGGGGTATTGACTTGACTTAAGTAATTGAATTAATTTTGGAATTCTCGATTAGTTTGGGGGTTAATTACTCATATAGTCCTCAAACTTATAACCGATTTACATTTTGGTCCCTCAATTAAATTATTCGTTCAAGTGGTGCATCAACTCTATATTATTCGGTCCATTGGTCCTACTGTTACATTCTGTCAATGTTGCCGTCAAATGTAAGGGTAAAACCATCCATAACCGTCCTATGTTCCCCAAATAGGTGATAAAGTGGTGATAAATAAGTGATAAAGTAGTGATATAGTGGTGATAAAGGGGTGATAGAAATTGATGTGTGTGTTTACCTTTGGTTTCTTGTTTTGTTTCAATTCTTCTACTTTTCTTTACTCATTTCTATTATCCTAATTGTATTTTACCACTATCCCATTAAGGGCTAGTTTGGCGTTCTTGCTTATAAAAAACTGCTTCTGTGTCTTTGCGAAAATAATCATTGTGAAAAAAAAGCATTTAGGCGTTTGGTAAGCTGTTTTGAAAAACTACCGTGAGTAGTCAAAGTGTTTGGTAAATTTTTATCGAAGTGCTTTTAGTGTATATAATGACAAAAAAGGACATGATGATGAAAGTGTTTGTTATTTTCTTCATTCTTTTTCTACTTAAAAAAAAGAAAAGAAAACCAACTTCACTACATAATTTTTTTCTTTTTTAATTCACACATTTTTTTATCAAAAATTTTAATCTACAAATTAGCACACATATTTTACCATAAATTATAAATTACTATTGTAACAATAGTAGTTCTAAATATTGTTAAATTTAATAATAACAATGTATTTTGAGGGCTTTAGACATAACAAATATACAAAAATTGTTCAATTTTAAAATGCCCCAATAGATCACTACAATATAAAAGAAGCTAATTAGATGCATTCATTAAACTTGTAGCAATGCTATTTCTCAATGCATTCATTAGCTCTTTTTTTTTTTCCAATGGTTATCTACAACGATTTTAACTAAAAACAACCATAATGTTTTGTGAACAATAAATTCAGGTCCAAATCTGCTATTGCCCACACCATACATATATATACTCAAAAATTGTTTCTTTTATAAAACTTGAAGATTCAATAGTAATTACATAGTTTACCAATCTTGATTCCAACTATATCCATACAAAATACCATATCCATTGAATTAAACTAAAATTAGAAATAGAGGAGCTACATGTGATTATAAATGTTGTCCATTCGATCCGAATTTCATCAATTTGTTCTTGTGTGTATGAGTTAGCTCTGCCTTCTTGCACTGCAAAACCATCATCTTCTTTGCTTGTTGGCTGCATTCTCATCATCATCATCTTCTTCTTCTTCTGTACTTTGCCTTTCACAAATGGACAAGATCAGATGGTAACGTACACGACATGGTCCACATACAAATAAATTTTGGGTTCACTAGGGAACATAAAAGAGTGTTTAGATGAATACAAAGTTAGTTAAGTAGTGAATGAAGTAAAACTATTCTGTACAATTATAGCTGATGCAGTCCAAAAAGGATAAGAAATAAGTCAGGATTTGTGGCAAATTTAGAAACACATATCTTCATGCTAAGTTCCAAACATGCTGGAAGATTTTCCCTAATTGTCATGAATACTAGAAGAATATATGCAAATATCAAGAATGGTAGTAGAAGCGGTAACAAGTTTATATGGCTTCAAAACAGAGAAAACAGAGGTAACAAGTTTATATTTTTCACAAGTATTCTGAAGAATATCATACCAACACCTTCTTCAATGTCATACTGAGTTAGCATGGATGAAGCAATGAATGATTAAACAGTGAAGGATTTAACAAACAAACAAAAGCACAGCTTCAGAAAATATAATCTAGTTGAACAAACAAGAATCAAGTAGATTCCAAGAAAGCACAATCATGACTTTTCTTTTTTCAAGTTAAGAGAATACAACTCCTTACCTAAACAGCCAGGGGCTTTGTGTTCTGGCAACATCTTCATCATGATCCCCATGGCTATCAGCAGCAGGCATGTCCCATGCAGGTCTGTCAAGGGCTTTGTGAATATCGTGTATGACAGCAACAATGTGACTACCTTTCTAGCAGTTGTAATCTGCATAACACATATAAGGGTATTTGAAATATTGACATATAAGGGTATTTGAAATATTGAAATCATGAACTGAGTTGCAGCTGAAAATTACTTGCAAGAGAGATGATGTGCCTCAAACCTTGAGCAATAATTATCAAGATTCAAGACCGTTCCTAACCACAAAGCAGGACACTTTGATGCATTAATTACCAAAGTAGAACTTTTAATGGGTCCAACATGTTTAAAACTGTTACATCTTATTTTCCAAAGCAAAAGCTGCATAACTTTTTTTTTTGGGTCAAACAAAAGCTGCATAACTAAACCTACAGAGATCTATCAACTGATGCATCTCCCATGTGAGAACTCATGGAGTCAAAATTAACATAGGAAGGAAGAAAGGGCTACTTTTGTTCCCTACTGCAGTGAGCATGTGTTTGCTTTAAACGTGGATTGCCCTGATTTGGTATTGAGCCCAGCAACCATAAGGATGGAAGCAGGCAACTTTGTCAAAGACGTGTAGTTGGTATGTAACTTGTAGCTAAACCTAAATAGTTCGAATACTATTATATTCTAAAAGCAGAGACGGCTAACTTATTTAAAACTTAATCCTATCACTGATTCAGATCGTAATTCATATTTCATGAGTCAAATATCCAAAAAAACTTGGCATAAATCACAAATCAAACTACACATACATACTTCATTATGAACCCATTAACATAAACCTATTAATTTTCCAAAGAAAAAGCAAGGTGGTAGTGAAATTAATAGTAGCAGCACAAGTATGAAGATATATTCCTAAGTTATTGTCCCAATATGGGTAAAAAAGAAATCAAATTTTCTCAGCTACCAAACAACAAATTACAAACCCAAAATTGAAAAACCAAAAAACTAAAACATGGGATTGATAAAAGCCATACCTTGGAAAGAATAAACGCAGAGAGATCTTCGGGACCGGTCCGCAATTGGGGGTTAGAGACTGAAACAGAGGCCAATATCCTCAACGTTTGGGCCGACGACAATGAGTGTAAGGTAAAACGGCAAAAGCAAAATTTGTGGGTTTTGAGCAAAAGTTGAGGAAAAACTTGCCTGAGTCAAGCTTTGAAGAAGAGCAGTCAATGTTGAACGAAGAGCTAGAGTCGATGTTGAACGAAGAGCTAGATTCGATGTTGAACGAGAGAGAGAGAGAGAGAGAGAGAGAGAGGCGGACTCGCGTTCTATTTAGCGTGCGGCTTATTTTGCGAAGAAGAAGAAACGTGAATTTGAGTGGGAGGAAGAAGAAGAAACGTGAGACTTTGAGAGAGAGAGAGTGAAGGTCTGAAGGTCTGAGAGAGTGAAGGCCTGAGAGAGGAGCGAGAAAAACCCAAAAATCGAGAGGGTCAAGCGCTGTCATTTTGCAAAATATTTAGGGGCATTATAGGAATAATGAAAAATTCATTAATCAAAAAACCGGCTCTTTTTTTAAGCTGCTTTTAAAAGTTGGCTTTCAGCCACTTTGGGAAATTGCTTTTTTATGAGGACTGTTTTTAAAATAAGCTGGGTTTTTTTGGTTTACCAAACACCCAAATGTGGCTAACTTTTTATTAAAGCTGCTTTTTTAAAAATTTAAGCAATGCCAAACCCCACCTAAAATCTCCCAGCAGTCCCCTATGATCTTCTCTCCAAATGCTAGACCTTTTAGATTTGAAGTGATGCGGATGCAGCACGGAAGTTTCAAAGATTTTTTTACTCAAAAATGGGGGTAGACTCCTGGTTTGCTCTTGATTTTGTGACTCAAAGACCAAATAGGTTTCTGTCTCAATTGGAGGATTCCTTGGTACTGGATTATAATGCATTGCTTGATGTTGTATTAATAATTGGCATGCACACATTAATGTGCTAATTATCCAATTAAAAATACCCGCAAGTGTACGAATCTATTGAAGTATAGATTTGTAAATACGGTATCGTTCCCACAAGGAACTGGAGGCCTATACAAAGTTTTAGTTTTAGTAAGTAAAGAACACTTATTTAACTCAACACAAATGTAAAATACAATTAGGATACTAGAAATGAGTAAAGAAAAGTAGAAGAAATGAAACAAAACAAGAAGCCAAAGGTAAACACAAACAATAATTTCTATCACTACTTTATCACCACTGCACCACCACTTTACCACCTATTTATCACCACTTTATCACCTATCTGGGGAACATAAGACGGTTATGGACGGTTGACTGCAACATTGACAGAAATGTAACGATAGGACCAATGGACCGAATAATATAGAGTTGATGGACCATTTGAACGAATAATTTAATCGAGAGACCAGAATGTAAATCAGGTATAAGTTTGAGGACCATTTGAGTAATTAACCCATTAGTTTGGATCACACTATATTGATTGACTTGGTAGATGAAAGCAAGATGCATGCTCAAGAGTGTCCAAATCAAATAATCACTTTTTCTTTTTCCCTTTCTTTTTTCTTATTTCTTGGGTCTAAATAGGAAGTTGATTTTGTTGGGGACTAATGGATGAGAAGTCTCGTGGAAATTTTGTTTTGGAAGAATGGATGTGTGATAAGTAGACAAGGTTTTGATTGGGTCATCCAAAATTAAGAAAGAATCGCTATCATAGTGACTTTTGTGATTAGAATTTTCATAACAAAATATTTCATAATGTTAAGGGTGTATGTTGACTTGACTTGTTTTTAAGGAAATTAGGAGGACGAAGGGCATTACCTTAGGCCATCTCCAGCTGTGGAAGCCTAAACATAGCCCACCCATAAAAGTTAGCACATTATTTATAGTTTTTGTTAAGGAATAATGTTGAGCTATATTTTGACTGTTTCCAGCAGTACAAATATTCTTCCGGTCAATTGATTGTTTCGTAGGTTCAAGGTTTTGAAAGATGAAAAGCTTGTAATATTAGTTAATGACTCCGCAAGATCATTCCAAGAGTGATCCAAATGCTCTAATGAATTTTGCGCACAGGTTGGCAATACTTGAGATAATTGTCGACTCAAATTGCTTCCAAGATATAGTGTTTTTGCAAACTACATAGCCAAGCAAAAGAATTCGGATTTCCTCCTTCAATCATGTTACGTGAGAGATCAAGATACGTAAGAGAGCTCATGTTTTCATTGACATCGGGAATTAAAAACCAGTTAGATTGTTGAAAGTGAGGTTAACAATAACATGGCATGTAGTGTAGTTGGATAACCAAAGAAATATTGAAGAATTGAGATGGTTGTCTATGAGATCAAGATTTTCAAGAGATTTAGAAGTGTGTTAGAATGAGTACCGGAAAGAGTTGGAGTAGGGGGAGGAGGAAGACTACATCTATATAAATGTATATTCCACTTCTTCTATTTGATAGACTTACAAATAATAATACAACTCATTTACTAAAGAAAATTCCTAATACTTGGATTCCAATCTCTTTATTATGGAGGTAATTTTCCTAATAGTTGTTCATCAGTCTCCAAATTCCATCTCCAACTAAAAGGAAGCATATCGTCCCAAAAGATGTACGAGCTGAAAATTAAGATGCAGGTAAACGGTAAACCCACAGCAATCATCATTAGATGAGAAATTAAATACAACTAGAGATACCAAATTAATCATGATGGCGATGAGTGATATGAATCATGATAACAATACTTAAATTAATCCACTACTTTAACTATCAAGAGAAACCAAATTGATTTTTGTTCATATGCATGTTTTTCTTTTTTTCCCATTGTTCCTTGATTCTTTGCATTGTTTTGGTCCTTGGTCCCCTGTTGTATTCTTTTTATGGGCCCGATGTTTCTTATTTTTCATCCCACACTCTATGGACTAAGACTTCAGATGTTGATTTGCCTTCCAACGTACACAAGACTGCTCACTATTGACTTGCAGGTTGACTTCGCTTGACTTGACTTGAGATGTACCGAGCCTTCCCCCGTGGCCCATGCAACCTTTTAATTTCGCATTCCATCCACTCACTTAGACTTAATTTGAAACATTTGGAAATATGTCTACCAACCCAACATATTATAATACTTATATATTTTGATACTAATATTATATGTGAAAGTATAAATCTTCCACCAATCACATTTTATAATTTAGATAGATTAATATTAATTAATAAAGAAAATTAGATATTAACCCAAACGTTCATGCATTCATCGGAAAAATTTAGAGTGTTATGATTACACATGAAAATTTTTCACGAAATTCGTAGGTTTTAGTGCTGAATCTGATCATATAATGTATTAAATTAATATTTTAATTATTAAGCATTGAAATTTTTCAATAAATTGTAGTAAATTAATATTTTTTTCATATTAAAAAATTTAAAATCAAAATAAGAACATGGGTCTTAATTCAAAATGGAAATAATAAATTTTAATTATTATGTCGTAGTGTAAGTATTGATGACTTGACTTTAAAGACTTGGACTCTTTATTTCCACCAAAAGCACATTTTTGAGAAAAAGAAAAAATTGGGATTTTATAATGCAAAATATAAGTGTGTCTTTGCCAAACTTTGTACCCAACTACTTTTTTTTTCCAGTCCACCGAGACTTTATTTTTTTGAGAAGTGATTATATTTTTGAAAAGTGATTATCTTTTTGAAGTGGGATGCACTAATTTTTGGCATATCTTGCAACGTGTTTCACATATTCACATTATCTTTTTAGCTGGTATGCTAAAAAGAAGAGGATGCACTAATTTTTGGCATATCCTTTCAACTTGAGATCAGAATCTTTCCTATTTAAATAATTATTGGCATATCATTGTAGCGTGTTTCACATATTCACACATACATTTATTCAACACAAAACATGAAAAAGGACTGCATATATCATTCATCTGCTACTTCTAGAAATTAAGTTGGCCACTAATTTCCAAGATGCAAGTGCCCATAAATTGACTTGACTTAAGTAATTGACTACATTTTGAAAGTCTTAATCAGATAATCACATTTTTCTTCTTTTTTAATTTTATTTTTTGTTGGGTATGAATATAAGAAGTTCATTAATTTTGGGATTAATGTACAAGAAGACTTGAGGAAATTAATTTTTATACCAGAAACTCAAGAAGAATGAATGTGTGATCAGTGGACAAGATTTTGAGTCATAAAAATAAGAAAAAGTGATGAATAGCGATAGATTCAAGTTAATATCAGGCACAATTGTTACTTGTACCCTAAATGCCAAAAACAACGATATGGCAGAGACTCTTGGCTTTGTTGGATTCTTGCTTTGAATGGATTTTTCTCTGTTTAGAAAAAGAGAACAGAAAAATGAACGGAATCAGAATTAGGTGCCAGTTTCGCACCAATTTCAAAGTTTAGGTGTAATGTTTTCAAAATAAAAAGTTTGGGTGCCAATTATACACACTCCTTAATAATATAAAGTCAAGTGGTATTGCTGCAAAATTCCATTAATAATATAAAGTCACTTTTGTTACCTAAGGACAGTGTCAGTCTCAATAATGGGCTTTTCGGGCCCTATAGAATGAACGGGCCGGTCGAACCAGCCCAATATTAGATATACTAAGCCCAAGTCCGTGACATTTTTGGCTTTATTTTTACTTTCCAAATTTTATAAAAGCCCAATCAAATTAAGTCTTTAATTATTAAACACAATAATATTATTTAATCTATTATTTATATAGTATTAAATGTTAGGGTTCCTTAGTTTTTAGCCACTATGGAAAATAATTAGGAAAAGGCCAAAGAATAAGCCTAAACTCAAATCCAAAACAAAACTAGTCCATTGACTAAATCCTAATTATTTTCCATTTTATTGAGTGTTGCCAAAATTTTCTTAAATATTAATGTATAAACAAATTGGGGACAATGAAAAAACCAACCATGACTACTAGTGTGCCCAGAATGATGGTCCAACCTTGGAAAATGCCCTTGTTCGAATATGTTGATGTTCATATTATGTTATTATGGCCTCTCTCTCTCTCTCCCATTGGCACTGACAGACTGACTGGGCACTGCCATTGTGTTCGGGTATCCTTCTTTGTTTCTTTCTTCTCTGTTTTTAAAATTTTAAAATTTAAGAATTAACGATATTTTAGTCCCTGAGGTTTTAGGGTCAGTATCGAAATGGGTCCCGAGGTTTCAATTTCATCAATTTCATACCTGACATTTCAAAATATGACCAATTTACAACGGCTGTTATATTGATCGTCAGGTCAGACGTTAAATGCTGACGTGGCAGTCGTGGAACCCACCATAAAACCTATTTCTCTCTTCCCCTTGGACACAGTCAGGACAAAATTACCACAATGTATATTCCACCTTCTACTTGATAGACTTACAAATAATAATACAACTCATTTACTAAAGAAAATTCCTAATACTTGGATTCCAATCTCTTTATTATGGAGGTAATTTTCCTAATATTTATGTTTTTTGATTTGTAAATTGAAAATTAGTTTTTTTAAAAAATAATTAGAGTTTTGAAACTTTAATGATTTTTTTAACAGTAATTTAACGGGATAGACAAGATTAGCTAATTGAGTAAAAACAAAAGGACCAAATCTGCCAAATTAAAAACACAGAGACTAAATTGGCCAAATAAGTAAAACACAGGGACCATTTTAACATTTAAGCCCAAAATGAATAGTCAATTCATTTTAATGTGTATTTTCATAAAGAATTGGACTTTTTTTGGTGTTATATTTGTTATCTTATAAGTTATGTCGGTGGTGTTATATTTGTTATTTAATATCAGTGTTGATAATAGTGAGCTAACATGGACTTTTTGTCTACGCATGGTGGCATGCCTCTGCTTTCAACCCTGTTGCTATTTGCTTTCCTAGAACGACAAAGCATGACGAGTGTTAGGAAAAGTGGACTAATCTTTTCTGTCGGTGGCCGAAATTTTAGAAAACACATGAAAAGGTACCGTATAACATAACATGTAACATGGTCCAACAAGAGAAACTTTCAATCCAAATTTCGTACATCTAAAGTTGAAAGTGAATTGAAACCATGAATGGTAAATTGACATCAAGAATGCTAAATTTCAAACTACATTTTGAACAAACTAGAGAAATACGAGTACATCCCCAATGTCTACCATGGATATAAATGAAGTTAGAATTATCAAAGCCCAGAATCAGCTGGCTTCTGTTTTCCATCATCGATGCTTCAATGAATAATAGGTTCGACTAGCCATGAATGAAACTGAAATGTACATACAACGCCCATGTAAATAAAACAAGTCACCCTCGCATTAAATCAATGTCAACATGAGTGTTACGAATATCCAACGGCCGTGATGCCTGCCACGCCGCCAATGAAGCGCTTTGAGAAAGACTTTGATCTGGTGAAATGCTATTTAGCGCAACTGAATTGTCGACTGTCTGATGGTCCAAGTCTGTGGCACCTTCTACAGCTTCCCTTTTCTTGTTCTTTGTCTTTGAGCTACCCCATATGAAGCTACCTACTATCACCTGGCATCAACCATTCAGGTGTTTCAGCCTCAAAATTAACGAAGAAAGAGAAGGAAAAAACAACGATAACTCCTTTATGACATTCGCTAATCTACTTGTGTCAACTCGTAGCATTTAGATGACTACAATGGTGCTCTTTTGGTTCAATTTGTGACATAATGAAATGAAATGATGGTTGAATATAATTTACCACAACTAAATAGCCAAAAACTATCCTGGCATGTTTCTGTTCTGTTGAACTCATCACCTCGCTACTCTATGTGACTACCATTTATGGTAACGGTTACAATATTTGTAAAGAAAACAGCACCAATCCCTTAACACTTTCCATGTTGAAAATATCGCAATTCATAGGAAAACAATTTACTGAGTGAACACAGTGATTGAAAGCCAAAGAAACGAAGAAGTTATTACCTGAACAGGGCTTGCTGCAATAAGCATGCCCCCTACGCCTCCACCAATGACACGACCATCAGGACTAGCAAGGGAGACACTCAGACCGCCAGTTCGGTTCCGGGAGCCACCACTTTCAGTGAGCAAGTAAGAGCCTGACAGACATATTATCTCAAACCGTCCCTAAAGAAGTCACAATTCACAAGAAAAGAAACTGGTTATTATTAGAAAAAGAAGATTCAAAGAAAAACAGAAGGATAATATGAAAAGTAACATACATAAAAGTGTGTCAGTGTGTGTAAGCAGGCACACACATGTTTGTGCATGTACGAGTTCAGGACAAAATTACCAAAAACATATCACAGACGTTAATTTTGAATTATTTTCCTGGCAACATATAGTTTTTTAGCAGAAATTTGTGATGGCTAAAAAATGAGAACGCCTTTCGCATTTGCCTTGCATATAAGACAAGCCTCAACCAACCTTTGATGACAAGGCTCTGGAGTTGATGAGCTCAGTTTCCCGGCATCACCTCATAATCATAAACAATATAAAAGAACATTTAAACCTATAATGACTCTTGAACCTTCACAAAGGATTAACAAATTTATTACTCATCTACTACAGACAGCTCATAACTGAGCTAGAACTGGAATATCATAAAGTGTTCACACCTCATATGTGACTGTACCACCAGAAGTTGAGGGCTGACGAAGTGTCACGGTAGAGACAGCACCATTGGCTGACAAGATGCACAGAGCTCTTGGCCCCTGCTGTGAAAACGACATTATTTTTGTTGCGATGTCCTACAAAAAAAAGATAAGCAGATTCAAGACAAAAGAAACTTCTTAAATGCATCAACTATTTAAAAAGATAAGCAGGTTCAAAGTTATATTGAATATGTAATTAGACAACCACTTAATTCATTGGCTTATTATTTAGCATCTTTGATGGGTTCACAGTAAGGATTAAGCTACCGAGGGCATAAATTTGCAATTTTTTTTGCAGCATCAAATGCAAAATGATAGGATTGAATGCAAAAATTTGATTGCCAATATAGCAGTAATAACAGAAAAAGGATCACACCAGTCCTCAATGTTTTTTCTTTTTCCCATCAGATTTAGCATTGATTTCATTTAAGTAATGATCATCATTACTTTGGCAGTTCGTGGTGCTCCTTCGAAACTTTGCTTGTCTTATACTATATACAAGCCAACCCACATTAAAATCATGGCCGCCTCAAAACTACCAAACTCAAACTGACTCGAAAGTTTGGCTCATTTGGGTAAAACATATTCTTTTATATAATTATTATGTATAATATCTATACCTCTATATAATTACATATAAACAATAATATAAAAAGTACTAAGTCAACATAAACAAATATATATACATCTATATAACAAATGAGCCGGCACATGACTCATGAATCAGGCCTCATCAAGCTCAGGCGTCTGAGCCATTCAATTCGATTGCAGACCTAATCAGAATCTATGCCACGTATGAAAGGTTACAACACAAAGTGAAAGAAATAAATAAAAACTAGCATATAAATGGCATCCAGCTGCCTGCCCTATGACACCATATCTTGGCCACCTTAGTTTATCAACAGAGAACTATTCATGACAAAAGAGTTGTAAGTGCTTGCATATAGGAATATATATTGATGAGATAATATGACATACTTCTCCCGTTGCAATGGTGATAATATGAGGAGTAAAACCCATCCCAGCCGAACCAGACAGCAATTCACCTAGCAAAACAATCAACCATTTGCAACATCATTCCCATATCAACAAGTGCCAAAGCAGGGGAAGAAGCATATATTTAAACTACGTATGTTATATGAATCCCCTTATAACCAATCTACCCCACATGGAAGAATGCTGCTCTCACAGACAACTAAATTAGTAAAATGTAGCTGTTATGTTTGGTATAGACAATCCACATCGAAATTTGTGAAGCTGAAATCAAAAGCATAAAACATTGTAAAAAGAGGTGCTAATGTTGGAAGCATGGTTCAAAGTTATATTGAATATGTAATTAGACAACCACTTGATTCATTGGCTTCCTGCTTATTATTTAGCATCTTTGATGGGTTCACAATAAGGATTAAGCTACCAAGGACATAAATTTGCAAATTTTTGCAGCATCAAATGCTGCAACTTCTCTCTGGATTGCTAAGAAATTTGTATTTCATGGCATTTCTAACCATTGCTGTGTCTACCTGTATATGACCCAAAGTTTTTCAAAAATTTCTGTCCAACCCAGTAAATTCCTTTTAGTGAAAATGTAGCTGCTTTGCTAAATTCCTCCTTAACATCACCCTACATAATTCCACATTTTAGTGCCCTTGCAGGGATCCATATGCCTCATAGTTTACTCTAAATTTTGTTTCACCCCTAGACTATCCTGTCTACTATATGTTGAAATTTTGTGGAGATACTGTACATCAAAGTAGTCGGAATGTCAGTGTATTTACTTCTGATAATGAGCATTCCAGTTATAGAGGCAGATTTGAACTAGCAACTAATCCCAGAGAGTGCACAACTAAAGCAGATCATATGACAATGTAAAAAGATGCACTATACTCTAACAAAAGTCTCTGAGGTTTCTCTTAACTTAAAGAACCCAGACCATAAAATTAAAAATCCCTTCAACAAGCTATCAGCAGTATTAGCAAACAACCATAAGTCACCCATTAATCATTGTCAATGTCAAGACCATACAGAAACTTACCAAGAGATGCTAACTGCTGCTTCTTCCCAGACCCTGGTGGCCGTCCTCTACCTCGCTTTGGGGTTGATGTTACCATCCCGGGATTAGCAGACGATGAAGGACACAATGCCAATGAAACAGTCCCATCAGGTCCATATTTTCGAGGTCTTCCTCTTTTCCTTTTCATAGGTTCACCTGGTGGCAGCATAGATGGTGCACCCACATTGACACCATGAGGTGTAATAGCTGAAGAAGGCTCTATCGGTAATGTTGAACCAATGTTACCGCCCCGAGATTGGATTGAAATGCTGTGTTTGGATTAGATAAGGGATGAATGCCTTGTGATCCATGTAAACCAGACTGTGTTACAGACCCAGTTATTCCTCTCGATGTAAAGTAAGAGGCTGACCCTGATAATGCCATAGGGTCCCTCCGATCCATGCATTTATTCAGTTATCTTTCAAAAGCAACTCTGAACCCAACCTTGCAACTCAATGCAAAATGTCTCCTCCTGCTCTAATATTCACTACTCAGTACAAGGGCAAGCTCTACAGACAAGCACAAAATGCGGAAGAATGTGACACAATTTGCAAATACTGGACAAGAATCCTTCAGGAAATTGAATGTAGACTCTGTTTGTAAACTCAAATAAAATTCTTATGAAACAGTAATAAGAATTTTTAGATTGAAAATGTCTCCTTCCACGCAAATACGTTGTTTAGAAAACTGCAACATTTTACATCTTTTCAAGAATGGAGCATAACAAAATCCATATCTTGATACTAAAGTTCACAGATGAAGCTTTTCAAAACTATTGATGAAATTAAAAACTAAAATAAAAGAGAAACAGAACGAACTTCCTACACCTTCGGATGCTAAAGAAAGAACTACGAAAAGCAAAAACAATTATACAAAATATAAAAGGGAACAGAATTAGAGCAAAAGGCAAAACTTTTTGCAACCAAGAAAGCAAGAGAAAAAGAAGTTCAAAGTTCAAAGGCTAATAATATTAATAAGTTAGAGAAAGACAAAGATGGAAGCTACTTTTACAGCTTACCAAACCAAGGGAAACAACAAAAAGGCTTCATGCTGAAGGCAAAGAACAGAGAGACTGGAAACAGGTCCACTGTCACCAACCCATTATAAAGCCTTTGACACCAAGCATCTTCAAAGGCAACCCCATAACCATATACGAACAAAGTTCAACCTTCAACACCACCCCTCTCCAAAAACTTACAGTAAAAAAAAAAGACCACAAATTTAAGTCAATGCCAATATCTATGCCACAACAAACTCAAACCCAGTTCTTGTTTAGCACCACAAAGTGTGAGGAAGCAAAAGATAACCCAAGAAGTAAAGAGTCAAAAAAGACACAGTCAAAATGCCATTTTTCAAAGAGGTTAAAGGACAGACTGTTTTGCACTCTCTCTGTGTTTCTCTAGGTCTATGACTGAGAAAAAGGAAAGAACTTTGAATGTGTAGTAGGAGAGAGAGACAGAGAGGAAAATAGAGAGATTTTTGAAGGGGCATTAAAGGTCGAACAGTTTTTTGGGAAATGCCCAAAGGAGGAGGTCATTTGGTGTGTGAAAGAGAGCGGTATTTACTACTGGGTCTAGCACAAGTCCTTATCTGAATGCAATTCTCTAGGATGAAGTTTACTCTCTGAGAAAAAGCTGCTTATCTCTCTCTCTCTCTCTCTCTCTCTCTCTCTCTCTCTCTATCGTGTTTGTGACACAAGCGGAAGTGGGTGATGATCCTTGCTTTGCTTTCCTTTCCTTTCCCTTGTTGGACTATTCATAATTCATGAGATAGAGTTTGAGAAGCAAACAAAAACTTGACAGAAAAAGCACTTCTTTGGATAATACCGATTTTTTATTTATTTCGTCATACATTAATAGATTTTCCTTTTTTCTTATTATATTTATAACGATTTTCTCTCAAATTAATTTTAGATATGTATACCCTTTGATGTTGGGTATCTGAGGAACTTTATCCTACGCGCAGATAAGGCCGTGCGATACATGTGCCTTAGCCTATGTTGTATTTGTATCCTATGGAGATATCTAAATACAGTTATACACCACCCATTAATTAGTTGTGCAACTCGAGTCGGGTCAGCCTAAATATGCCCGAGTTCAACCCGACTTTTAACACGAGTAGGTAGATTTTGGAATGAGGTAAAACTGAATTCCACCTCAACTCGTTCATTTTTAAATATTGTTGTTAACACTTGAAAATATAACGAACAATTTGGCATTTAAATTAAATTTGTGTCGGTTTAATTATTGACAAACTCATTTATTTACCCAATTTCGATAATTAACACTCATGAAATTTGTTAGTAATTTGCAAATGATTGTTTCTTCTCTCTCAATTTTGATCTCATTACCCATATAATATCAAATCTCGCCGAACTCGACCTAATCGAGCCTATCTCTTAATGAACTGTCAATTAAAACTTTAAACGATTGATCATCGGTCTTTGAAGATGGCTCATTGATGGTGATAATTCAATTGCCAAGTTTGACTAGAATCCAAATTAAACCGCACCGAGCCCAACATTTGTGATTGGAATTTAGCATAGTTGTATTATATTGGGGGATTAGAGATGGCTCTCCTCCCCTCCTAAATAAATGGGGACCAATCACCAATGCATGCCAAACTTACATGTCTACACACATTTTATCCACTATCCATTATGACAAGCTACGCATCTCTGAAGAGCGTGAGAGGCATCAGAGGAGCAAGTAGCCGTTGTCAATGAAAGGTGACCTCACTGAAAATGGGTTTGGGCCCGGCTCCGAAGAAAGTGACTTGGTTTGCATGTGAGTCTATCCAAGTGTATGTATGACTTGTCTCTCTCCCCACGCCACTTTCCATGGCCTACCTATTAAATTAGAAAAATATCTAAAATTACAGGAGCACTGATATTCTCACCAGCCTGTAGGAGCTGTGGCTATAAAGTCTGCCTTTAGAACTTACAGAGTACTTCTTTAATGTGAATGTGTATATCTTGTCTGTTCGATTCAAGGTTTGAGCAAAATGTAAGCGTATGTTAATCAACCCTAAGGCTTCTCAAGTGATTGTCGATGCAATATTTGGTATAAATATTTGTGTACTTTTAATTCTGGATTGATCAACACGATCGATCAAATAACGTCAAGAGACATCACACGAAAGAGACGTCAAATAACCAAACTTAGGACTATCTCTTTATCAATGTGAACCAGATGTTCTTTGAGCTAAGATTGATGGGCTAATATCGAACATTAATTAAAGGATTAACAAGTAATTAACATATATAAAAAGGCTAATTAGCCCTAATTGCATACTAGAAAACCTATGTGGAGCATCATAGAGTGAACAAAGTCAAACTCAAGTTCAATTAGAGGAGTGCACTTCAAGTTCAAAGTCAAGGAGCTGCTTTTTCCATCTGCAGATTAGAATAATGTCACAAATAAAGAATGTTGGAAAACAGATGATGCTTCATTCCATGCCTCCAATCCAATAAAATATATTGAGCGACTAAATTTTATATAAATATTTGGATTGGATAGTTGCATAGATTTATGGAGATCTCTTTGTTTGGTCCAGCATTGGATCATCAACTCCAAAAGTGGAAGTACCTTGAACTCTGTTTTTAGAAAAATTCCCAATATTTTATATTTTATAGGGAGGCCTCTTTGTTCTGGTGCTTGCCCAATTAAGATTTGTTAGTGGGCCAGTGTGTTACAGGTGTCGTTTTCAACATCAATCATCAATTTCGAAAATTGCTATTAAAAAAATGTCAGTATAAACCATGTTGGATTTTTATTTTTATTTTTTTCCTGAAAACATTTTATGTTGGTTTTTCAACATGCTCAAAATCTTCAAAACAGCATTGTTGCTTCAGAATATATGGAATCAATTTTATGAATATGATGATCCAATTGTTCATTTTTATTTAAAAACAAGAAACAAATCACTTTCCTGAACATCCATTCTCTCCCAAATGAGAAAGGAATATTTGAGAGGGGAAAATGACCCAAGAGTTAAAAAGCAGAGAGTATGTTGGTTGGTGGAGCTACCCTCAACCCATAGTTGTTGAAGAATAACTTGTAGGTATTTTGGGTGAATTGAAAAAAAAAAAGAAGGAAAATTACAATATATGTTGGGTTTGACTAGGAAGTTGTACTTGCTATTTGTTGGTAACCATGTCTTTTTCTTTAGCTAGTTTCTGAATTTAGACAGCAGAAGAGTTACTGTCCATGGAGAAATGGTCAAATGGAAGAGGGCACACCAGACAGTACCAGATCTTTTATTGGCAACAAAGCAAATAAATCAAAGCATAATTCAAAAGAAATCTGACTGTCATGATTATAGCTCAACACAAGTCACCTAAAGCAGCTAGTCCGTCGGTGCGCAATGAAAGATGCAAGGTTTTCACCAAAATGCCACTACTGGCAGTTTTTGTTTCATGAGAATATGTAAGTTTTATATACATTTGTAGCCTATTTTTTTGGTAGTTTAAGTTTTTGATATAGTGGTTGTCTATCATGGTATTAGCGTCTGTTTGTGGGTAAAACAAATTTAGGCATCAACAGAGTCGTTTTTGTTGAGTAGTAATGAGTTCGATTCATGTTCCGCACATCTTTGTTGGTTTGCAAGGTGTAGAGTAGGCCTACATTTATACGTTTGTCTCTCTCCCCTATTGATCTACCTCTTCATGTGCAAAATGACTTGAGCGTGAGGTAAAGTGTAAGTTTAATATACATTGTTAGTTCATTCTCCGACAACATAAAGTTTTGAGACTAGCAGTTGTATAATAGTGTAAGATGTGCACACTTGGAAATGAGTATGAGAAGATTTTCCATTTTATGTTTAGCAAGTGCAAACTTGAAAGATTATTTGGTAATTCGTAATGCAGAATGTTTTTGTTTGTTGAGTTCAAAACCATTGGGGCATAATTTCTGCAACTTAATCCAAATTTTTATAAGAAAAAAAGTAAACAGAACTAAAATGAAAATAGAAATGTTTAACGATCGGAAAATTTCATAGAAAAGGGCAAAAGGTAGTATAGCTGAGCTTTAATTGGTAATTGCTCAACATAGATGGTGGTGCTTCGCTCCAAATCTGCCAAAAGTTTAATTAGCATACCAGAAAGAAACAGTCTTAATTTCTTTGTTTTGTTCATTTTATTTTTATTTATTTTGCTATGGCTGAGAGATGAGAGATGAGAGTAGGCCAATTTCCACTTTAACAGAAGAATCAGTTTGAACTTCTAACAACTAAGGTCCATCAAAAGCTCAACAAAATTATAATAGCTCCTACAAGCAAAGGTCCGAGACACCAGATTTCTATACAAGATCAAGCTACTGGGTTGCCATTTGCAAATCAAGTTCAACCAAGACCACATCTCACCCTCCCCTTCTTTCGTATGGCAAATTTTGAGAGGCCATTACCTCTTAAGCCAAATTCAACTCAACTCAAGTTCTATCCTGAGAATAGTTAGTTTTGGTGTACTTGGTGTCCTAAACATAACACTCAAGATCTATCCAAATCCATGCTCTCCACTAAAACCTTCATAATTAATACCAACGTGGAAGATGTGCCAATCTTCCCGTCAGGGCGGCAGGCAATTTGAATGTAAGGATACAATCTTTGCCAAGGCACGGCTCCTATAGAAAAGGAAATAAAAACAGTACAGGATACTCTTTGGTCCCTGATAGGAAAAATGATTAATCTTGTGATGAATCAACCTAAATTATCAGAAAATTTCCATCAACCACATACTTCATAGCACCTAAATTCAGGGAGCCAGAAATGAAAGTTTAAGTCCGTTCAATAAAAGAACCATTTGACGAAAAATATCTTGAAAGACGTTACACAAAAACACCGCTTGAAGATTAAATTCTCAACTAGATGAGAAGGTTGTCTGGTTGATGGCTAAAACATTCAAAATAAAATAAAATTTATCAGTTCCGATCGATCTCTTATCAAAGTCAGGCTATAAACTACAGGCCGACCAACAGTTACAACACGAACAGTGGCGGACTTAAAAGTTTGCCATTACTTCTAGCATTTTTAACATCATTCAACATCACAAATTGGCTACTTACAAGTTTAACATCATTCAACATCACAAGTTGGCTACTTACAAGTGATTGAATTTTCTCATCATAACACCTTTCAGGTGAGGTTAAAATTAATAAAACAACATTTTGTTTTACAATCTCCTTCATCATACTGTCTAAATTACAACCAACTGGGTTTATTTTTAAGATCATTTGAGTTTAACTCTAGCTGATCTGACCTTTTGTAGTTCAAAAATTTACATTTCACACTACATTCTTGACTACAGAAAAATTGTTGAACACACTTTGATAAAAAATTTAAAGCTTTTTCTCGCCATGCATATATGAACTTAATTTATAGAATATAGATTGTGTTAATAGCTGACCCCAATTACTTGTATCCAAAGCTAAGTTGAATTAAAGCATTTTTCCTAAAAGACCAGATATGATTTACACTAGCAAGTGACAAAGTTTATACAACTTCCCTAATTCTGAAGCAGGATTCAATCTAGCACCACCAATCCTAACATAGGATGAACCAATGTCAGTTTTACCAAATCAAACGTTTCCAAATAACATAAACCTCTTTTTCTTCTTTGCATGCTTATCTTCTAACAAGTTCTTATACCTCTCACATTTTCTTGGTGCTAAGCATGAGATGCACGTGTAAAAGCATTGTAATTAAGGACATTGAACTTGGACTGGACTCTGAGCAAGATCTAAGAGGATATAAATCACAATCCTCAATTTGAAGACATAATAAGCCATGCACCCTAAGGCAGATGACTGTCCGTCTTTGCTTTTGATAATCACCCTCCACATTCTAACTTCTAAGCCACACTACGCACTCGGACACGGGTAAACATAATGTTTTGGTATTGTCTTGACAACCCAAAGTTTCCAACTAAAATGGGACATCATCTTTGTAAGCAAATTGATTAAAGCAAAACTGTGAAAGTGAGCAACAACATTAGAGAAACCTAAATTACACATTAAAAGGAAAATTCAAAACCATTCCTTTGAATACTTCTTAACATACATAGACAAGCATTGCAATTGAACCTCATTTGTCAACCTCCATTGCTTGGGCAGCTTTAGCTTTTGCAGTCGCTGTCAGTTTGGTCTTCAATTTTCTCTTGCCTACTTGAAACCCGCCCTTCTTGCTCTTGCCACTACCATCAACCTGGTGCATATAATTTGACATAATTTAACATAATAAAAATCAAATTTAAGCAATCCAACTCCAATATAGTGTCTTCTGTTCAATGGGGCAACTCAACAGTCAAAAGAAATGAAAGCTAAAGGCCAGCAGGCAACCTTTTTCACTTCAGTTGAGCTAAGCAACATCTAAAGAGAGGAAAAGACTTACTTTCATCTTGCTCTTCTTTGCTTGAAGCTTCTGTGCCTTCTTTTCTCTTTCTTCTTTCTCTCCTAATTAATCACCAAACAAAATTGAAACTTGTAAACTACGGATCCGTAAACTAAATGTTATATAACATGTGCCAAACATATAGGTATCAATATATATATATATATATATAGAGAGAGAGAGAGAGAGAGTGAGAGAGAGAGAGAGAGAGAGAGAGAGAGAGAGAGAGGCTTACTTTTGAGTTCGAATTCGTGCTGCCTTTTTCGACGAGCAAGATCGTTCTTTTTCGACATTTTTCTCGCGCAGCTCTGAATCACCGGTAACCCCTTTGGTTTTAGTTTTCACTTTCCTTCTTCAAAATCTTCCGCGAAAATTGACTAAAACCCTAAACCTAGTCAGATGTTCAACAGAGAGAAAATATTGAAATAGTTTCTTAAATCTATTTTTTTCAGTTTTCCTAATAATATTTACTGGGCTTTCTTCTTCGGCCCAAATAACATAAAGCTTCTTGGGCTGTGAAAATTGATATTTCTGGGCCATGAGTGATTTAAAATGAAAAGCAATGATATACGGAAAATACCAAGCTTAGGAAGCTTTTGCTTACTGGGTTCTGGGTTTTGGAATCTGTGTCCTGCTCTCCCAGGTACAAGTACTTCTTCACCTTACCTTCAAAGTCTCGGCCTTGCCGATACTCTGATATCCGAGGAGAAGATTATATAACCGGAGACAGAAATCAACCATTAATCAGGTACCAAAGGAGACCAAATCAACTTTCGTTCTCTGAAAATTTACGGTCTGGTTCTTGTAATAGCTGAGATAGTTTTCGATTTTTTTATTTGGGGTTCTATTGATTGTATTGAAATGTGCCTCTAATGCCCATTCCCTCATCTGGGTCCTGTCGAATTCTGTCAAGTTCTATGATTATTTAAGGTGTATATTGGGTTTTCAGGCTATGATCTTTTGCGATGCCCAGAAAGATAGGTGGCAATTGGAAATTCAGTTTGAAACTGAGAACTTTTTTGTTATGAATTTGACGGCTTTCTGCTTCGTTTTGCCTGAAAAAGAATTCCAGTGTCACTTAGTTGGGTTGATTTACGAGGATCGCATACTCTTAAGATTACAATCAAGGCGTTAATGCTCTTGTAATGGCACTTGCATTTGTCTGGAACCTTCAAAATCTTTGGCCCTTTTCGATACTCAAATCCGATGACCTGAAAGTGTCTAATGAATTAGTACGCAAACTACCAATACCTGAACACACGAAACAGTTTGTTTACGCGGTTCGGGAGCCTGAAACTCAGTCTGTAATTTACATACTTTGTGCTCAGAGTTTATCAGAGTGGTCAGCATTGGATGCCGATTGTCTAATTAGGGAGGTTAGACCTGATGCTGTTATTTCCCAGGTGGGTCTTTCAACTGTGACTGAAATTCAATCTGCAGAGACTGTATTAGGAGATGGTTTTGAAAACTCAGTTCCCACATCGTCGTTTCAAGTTCTCAAAAGATGTTTTCTGGAAAAGGTTAATAAGGAGAAGTATGAGGATATTGCAGGAAACTTGGTTTTACAAGAGATCTTTGGGGTTGGTTTTCATGGACACTTTTTGGTAGCCAAAAAGGTGGCTCAGGAGGTTGGGTCTTCATTTTTGGTGCTTGAATTGCCATTTGTAAAATGTTCTGGTGGGGAGAATACCTCAGGTGAACGTGAAGCAGTGAGCAAGTTCCAAGGTTTAGCTAGTAGTTTGGTTCCACAGAAAGTGGGTTCAGTTGCTTTGTCGAGTTCGTCGAGGTTTTGCATAACCAATGATGTTCATTCACAGATGGTTAAGTTATTAGCTCCACATGTTGATTTATCAATATCAAGGCTAAGTCCATCGACTTCTGTTTCTGAGGTGGGGTCAAAAGAAATTCAGCTGCAATCCAGTTATGAGGCCCCACAATTTGTGCAATCAATTTATCCATTTCTTGTGGATCTGCATAATATTTTTGCTGATATCCCATCAATGGGAAAGGCTCTAGCTTGTGCACAAAGTATGTTTTATGATGTGAAAAGAGGTGAAGCTGTAGATACCAAAGTTATATCTGAAGTCTACGCCTTTCGGATTGCAGTTGAGGGGCTGAGAATTTCTATGAACAATGCTGGTCGGCTTCCCATTAATAAAATAAGGAATCCGAACTTAAACAAGATTGATTTTTCTGAGCTTCCAGTTGAGGACAAGTCATATGCTCTCTTTGTCCAGGCCCTTCGCAGCCAGACTAAGAAGTTCAAGACTATAGTGGCAGTAGTGGATGCTAGCGGCTTGGCAGGTCTTAGAAAACACTGGAACACCCCTGTTCCTCTGGAGGTCAAGGATTTGGTTGGACAGCTTGTTACTAATTGTGAAGGCGAGGGAGAAATGTCAAACGATACTGATAGGAAGCGGCTAATAACTAATAAACCTTTGGTGGCAGTAGGGGCAGGGGCAACAGCAGTTTTAGGAGCCTCTTCGTTGTCTAAGGCTGTGACACTCAAAGTTCCTGCTTCAACCTTTATGAAAGTTGTGACACTCAAAGTTCCTGCTTCACTTAAACTCTTTCTAAGCCAAACCCATAAGACAGTGGGACTTGCCCTTAGTAAGACTCTTGGCCCATCAAAAGTGGTAGCTCCAGGTTTTATGAGTTCTGGAGTCAAATCAACATCTATATTGAAAGCAACTGCTTCCGCTGAGAAGATCCGAGCAGCTGCTCATAGTGTTATAGCTGCTGCTGAGAAGACTAGCTTTTCAGCTATGAGAACAGCATTCTATCAAATAATGAGGAAACGGCAGCTCCAGAAAATTGGTGTCCTACCGTGGGCTACATTTGGGTGTAGTATGGCAACTTGTGCCGGGTTGGTTGCCTACGGAGATGGGATTGAATGCGCTGCTGAATCTCTACCTGCAGCTCCATCAATAGCCAGTTTGGGTCGTGGGATTCAAAATTTACACCTGGCGTCTCAGGAAGTGGCACAGAGAGATAGCACCAGATTACAAAAATCGATTGAATCCCTCATGTACAGATTGAAGAAAGTCAGAACTCAGTAGTAAGAATGCAATTCCTATATCTTGTTTGTGTAATAGTGGATGCTCTTTACAAACTGGTTGATGGCTAAAAGATGGACTTCATGGAAAACAAAGGAAAGAAAAGAAAAAAGTGTCTAGCGCAGGGGTTCTTCATATCATCATTTTTAGTTTTTTAGTTTTTTTTGCTGGTTCTGTATTGGGACTCTGTTGCTAGAAATACAATTAGAAACAAATTTTCTAGAAATTTTTCCTTGTATATTGTAAATATCCAGAGTTCTTTTGAGCTAAAAAGTGAAAGAAAATGAACATATTTTATATATGAACAAAGATTTATCTCTATCTAGGTTTGAGCAAGGTTGAATTTTGTCATATGCTTCTACAACAAATTGGGTCTCTCTTTTCTCCAATACAGGCAGCTTGAATTTTTTCTATGGGCTTTGTAACAGTGCGACATACTATGGGGCACTTGTTTATTTTTATTTTTTGTTTTTAATTTTAAGAGCGTTTGGTTTTTCTATTGTTTTGAGACATAAAATCTTAATTTAGAAAGTTGAATTATATATCTTTTACCTGGATAAAAATGTCTGATTGGATTTTTATTTCATCTCTCACTTTTTTCAATGCTCCCAAAACCTAGCACTCACTTCTCTTTCACACCCTTGGTACATTAGATGACAGGATCCGACCCAAATTCCACTTTGGAATCCGAGCCGAGCCCTGTGCGTGTAGGACACCTGTCGGGTGTCGGGCACACTTGACCAAATTGCCCTTTTTAAAATCAAACTTAAGAAAACAACTTTTAAAGGTTTAACTTCTGCCGAAAATTCGGCAGAGCTTCCCCAGTAATTAGCTCGTTTCCCAAAAATTTTACACCTGTACAAAACACAATTCTTAATTCCCAAACTTCTAGCATGCATACAAGAGAGTCTCACACAACTAAAAACATTTGAACTAAAAGGCCTTCGACCCAACAACAAAACCAAACGTAAGCATTAACATCAATTCAAACCTAACATTTTCATCCCTTGAAATCATCAATTCCAAATATAAATATCAATTTGGGCTTAACAACAACATTCCTAGCCATCATATGCCATCCAAGACGAATCCTAGCCAAACATTCAGCTACATTCATTTTAGTAGTCATTAATTCGACACGCACATCATCAATAACAAAAGCATTTCATAAGAAAATTCAATACTTGAAGTTCATTCTTAACAAGCTTCATATCTCAAATATAAATCAAGCATTGAGTCCACACATCCGTTCAGATTTCATTCAATTAACATGTTCAATAGATTTCCAATTCAAGCCCAAAACCAAATTCCATAGTATCCTCGGCCGTGGTCGCACCTAGATTAGTCTAGGTCGCCTCACGTACCCTCTAGGAGGGATCAAGCCACACGTAGCTCTTAAAAGACTAAAGTTCGAACCATAAAATACTTGAATTAAAATTCCCACATATTTCCAATTATTAAATTGTCCCGACTATAATCAATCGCTTAAAACCGTAATGAACCCGAGTGATTTCACAATGATCTCATGATTCAAGTAATGCTTATAAATAGTATAATATCCTTTACTTTGAAAACTCTTATTATTTGCCCCATAAATCTGAAAATATATAATAAAGTTCCATCCAATAAGTATTCAAGGTCAAATCATTAAATTCTGTTTAGAAACATCTTAAATCTCAAAATACTCCTCACCCAGTGTACCCCCAATCATATCCGTCAATGCCCAGTATCATACATGTCACATCCTCACGTAACTCGGAAACACAAAGTCAGCCCGAGATGCGTTATCCGTCAATTTCCAAGTATCAATCCGTCAATTCCATATATCATGTACCGATTACATCCTCGCGACACTCGGGGATCACGTAATCGGCTGAGGTGCGTATCTTTGTTTTTCCGTCAATTCCGGCATTTAGCCGTCAATTCCATTTCCTCGCAAGACTCGGTGACACGAAGTCTGTCCGAGCCGAGTCCTCGCAAGACTCAGGAGTCACAAAGTCAACCTAAGCCGCGTCCTCGCTAGAACGGGTGATCGGCCAACGCGTATCCTCGGCCGAATCGGGGGACACTAAGTCTACCCGAACGTGTCCTCGCTCCACACGGTTCGGGCGTCCCGAGACTCGTGGGGCGTATCATAAATGACAACTCTGTTTCCAAGACAACATGGGGGTACTCCTGAGGTGGGTTTGAAAACCAAATCCAAAGCGAATATCGTCACCCTTCGCCAAAAATCCATTTTTATACTTAATTATATAATATAAAATATAATACTCTTAAAATCAGTTTCCCATGTATTCAAAAGTACTCAACCATATACTTAATTATAATAGTAATAATAATAATAATAATAACAATAACAATAATAATAATAATAAATAAATAATGAAACTAATACTAAATAACCAAAAGAAATCCCTATCTCAATGGACTACTTCCATTATCAAACCCGTAACAATATCCACCATTAAACATAAATGGACCATTAACTAAATAAATAAGACCTCATCTTTCCAAATCATTCAAGTTCCACAAGATCAAAATCCAAATATCATTTCCGGACCAATTCCAAGCTTAGACCAATATTCATAACAATATTTCAAATAAAACAAATGAGTTCGATTCCAGGCTTGTAACACATAAATCATAATAGTTTATTCACGAGTATTCGATAAGACCATTTATTAAATTAAGTAGCTCGGCACGATTATTTTATTAAAAACCCAACCCCTAGACCTTAAAGTGCTCGTACTAGCTAGAAAGTGTCTCTAGGCCCATTTAACTCCATTTTACCCGATAAATCAATTTAATAATCCCCGGAATGAAATATCCGATTAAAAAGAATTAATTTAATCCAATCCGGTCACCCGTAGGGTTTGTGACCTCCAATAGGCGATCCAAGAGTTCCAAGGACTTCAATAGAATTTATAAAGCTTATCCTGAAAGTTTAGTCTCGGTCGAACGGTCGGATCGCTCATGACCGCACGATCGGACGGTTACGGTAAACCTAACCCTAAGGTTGGCATTTTCGGAGTATCCGGAACTCCGATTCACGATCCGTTGAATCATACACGGTCCTGGAATTACCCCTATCAACATACTAAGAATTGGGACCGATCCAACGGTCCGAACACATTGAACCTGGATAACGCGCAATAGGCTTAAATCCGTTCGACTGTCGTACCAAGTCCAAATTGTAATCCGAGCACGCCTACGCGCTCGTGACTACGTAAGGATAATTTAGGATTAAAAAATTGACAATTATAAGTGGGCCGGCGCATGGGAACACGCACTGGCAGATTCGAGTGCCTTAAAAGTGATAAAAATTGGCGTTCGGTCAAACTTCGAAACGAAAGCTATCCTTCCGGCTACAACCAGTTCTCGGCCTCCCGAACACATTTCTCAACTATGGAAAAGTCAATTTCGAACCCTAAGTGGGTCAAAACCTAAGCTCAAAGTCAGCTGAAACTAAAATTCGAAATTTGAGTTACCTACGCTACGATTCGATCAAAACCTACTCAACCACCAGCTAGAGCATGAAAAATAGGTGGAAAAGCATACCTCACTTGTCCCGATCGGTGGCCGGAGGAGGGAGAACGAAGCTTGAGAAAATCTGCCAAAAATGGGTCAAAACCGATTTTGGGCCCTGTTTTCGATCGATTTTCTGGTTAAATCCCTTACAACTATGACTAGATATGATTATTTATGGAAAGAGGGAAGAGAGACGAAGAGTTTGCAAGTTGTAGCACCCCAATTTGGTGGCTGGACGGAGGAGAAATCAGAATTTGAAGTTGGCTCCTCCCAACTCGCGAAAATTCTGGATTTTTAAGAAAACTGAATTTCGAAATATTTACGGTTATGCCACTAGCCTATTTTTGATCGCCATTTCTTCGTTACAACTCCGATTCGAGCCCACAATATATCCACGAACTCTTATCGACGAGCCCGACGTATATGTTTCGCCAAATTCCCCTCCAAAATTAACATTGACCATTTTGCCCCCTTTAAATATTAAATATTATTTTTATTTCTTAAATTTAATTAATTCAAACTATCTTATTTCTTTATTTCATTTCTAATTTACTTATCTATTCTACTTCTCCGAACCAAAGTTAATTTAAAACCCATTCGAATATTCCCGGGATAAAATCGTCTTTTACTTGAATACTTTAATATTTGAATATTAATTTAGGACCGGGATGTTACATTAGAGCTTAGATGGCAACCCATATGTGTTGTACTATACAACATATATTTATGATTATAGATTAGTTGACTCGTCTCCTTATACTCAAGTTGGATCCCCCTTTTCGTCCATTAGAATAATTTAGAATATATTTACAAAAACTATATAAAAATTTCTTAATTTTTAAATTTGGGAAAAAAATTTACTCTGATGTTGATTGGGCTCTCAAAGGAGAAAAACTTTCTTATAGGGAATAGTTTGTAGTCCTATCCCCTCCAATCAAAGCTCGCCACGTGTCTTTGTCTCTCTCTCTTTTCAATAAAAGTGTCCACATGGCGAGTTTTGATTGGAGGGGATAGGACTACTGATCTATCCCGGTGCAAGAAAGTTTTTTTCCTCTCAAAGAGACCAACACGGATCCTAATTAAATCGTCAGAAATTTGTCAATCAAGGTGACTTCACTCTGCCTTTGAATGATTGTTTTGTGGCTGCTTCTCTTTGTTTTAGGGCTTTTTGCTCTGATTTGGGAGATTCATATAGTGCATTGAGGTTATTGTTGTCCATATATTTCTAAATTCTTATGTGTCTGGTTTTTTTTAGGCAACCAGGTGCTGAGGGTGTTCAGTGATAATTTGTCCATGTGCTTCAAATATCTGTTGTGCACGTTTGGTTTCAAAAAACAGAAAGAAAAAAAAAATGCAGAGAATATTTGATTGGTGAATTCTCGTGTCATAACATAATTGAACGACATGTTACATATTTCTCACTTTATCCATAGCAACATATTTTTCACGTTTATTATATAATACTACTAAATATCTATTTATATTATAACAGATCGCAGTATTCTAGTAACACCTATAATTACTCCAAAAGTGATATGAAACTGAAAATTTCATTAAAATAATGCCTTCTGAATTGTAAAAGAACATTTTGTATTAACCTATAATTATTTATCTTTTCTAGAGCAATACCATTTTAATGTAGTTTTATATGTGCCATAAAAACCACGGCGTGCCCTTTATAAATTCATATCCAAACGGCGCCGTAAAGCTTATCTTCAACAACAATAATTAAAGCAGGCAATTGAGAAACGATTATGGAGGGAGCGATGGGGCAGAAGAATGATGAAAGTCTTCGACTTGCGTTGGCCGTTGGCCCCATTCATCAATAGTACCACACAACAAAATTCATTTCAATATCTCCACCAACAAAATCCAAAGACCATTGGCGGTGGAATTTTAAAAAATTCAAAGCAAATAATAAGACCCAGCAAATCAAAAGTAAAAGAGGAAGAAAATTAAGCTGGTCTAATTCTTCGCGATTAAAATAATCAAAGAATGATTTATATTGTTTCTTAATTTAATATCCTTTGACTCATGATATGGTTTGAAAAGATTAATGACTGATTTGTTTGTTTATGAAAATTGAATAAAAACAAAAGCAAATACTATTGCAAACACCGAGCTTTTTCTCCTCTTCTTATATTCTATACGGATCTTGAGCTGTTTCAAACCATCACATTTGTTTCTCCTCTTCTTTTCTCGATTGGGGTTTTGTTTAATAATTTATTTCTGTGGTTTTTGAGGAAAAAGCTTGGATATTTTAAGGGTTCTGCTTTGATCGAGAAAGGGAATATTTGATTGGCTGAAAGAGACCCCGAAAGAGGGTTTTTAACATTGGAGAAGAAGCTTAAAGGTTTTAGAGCTTTTTTGGGGTCAACTGGGAAGCCTTTTCTTACTGGGTTTTTGGTGTTCAGTAGCTTTCTGGATCAGCTGGGAAGCTTTTGCCCACTGGGTTTTGGGCTTTGGTATCTGGGTCCTGCTGTTTTTTTTACCTCGGATTTCAGCTTCGCCAAATTGGTTCAGGTACTGAAAGAACTTTTAAAGCTGCAGTTAAGTTGCTATTAACATGTCATTTCATTTGGCTTTTAGCATTTATAGTTCATTTAATTATGATTTAATACTATTTGGTAGGATAGATAGAAAATGCTAATGGCCAACGTAATCATAATGTTTTCTGATAAGAATGAAAGGAAAAGGAAAATAAAAGTAATCTAATTTAGTTTGTGGCTAGAGCATTCAGTTCGGGCTGGTTTACTGACTAACAGTAAACAGAAATTTTAACCAAGAAATTGTGTATGTAGTCCAAACAAATCTCTGCTAGTACCTGTTCTCTCCCTCTCTACTTTTCCTGCTACTTGAGTTTGCTTGAGTTTCTGCTTTCATCACATCTCTAATTCAATGTTCCTACAAAATTAATGAATCAGGTTTGAATAGTAGTAAAGTTGATCTAGTTAGCGTGAAGCCAGATGAACCTGATTTTACTTTATCTTCGTTTTGTTTAGAGACAGTTTCAAAAGGGATAGTTTAAGTTGATACTGTGACATTGACATGGGGTGCCAATGCTCCAAACTCATACCATGTTGCTGGAATTCACAATTCAAGGCAGCGGTTCTTGAAGCTCCTGACATTGGTGGGTTAATATGTGTCCTTTTTGTGTGTGTGGGTTTTAATGGAGAAGCGGATCATATCTGATGCTTGTGGATTGTTGCCTTTATTGCAGATAATGAGGAGAAGAGCGAGGTTGATTACTTGCCTACATTTTGTGAATTCACATTTGAGCAACTTAAAAATGCGACATCTGGTTTTGCAGTGGAGTACATTGTGTCTGAGCATGGAGAGAAGGCTCCAAATGTTGTTTATAAAGGGAAACTGGAAAATCAGAGAAGAATTGCTGTTAAGCGCTTCAATAGGATGGCCTGGCCTGATGCTCGGCAGTTTTTGGTAAACAGCTTTTAACTTGATTTTTTTCTTCCACGGTTTCTCAAATTTTACTTTCCACCAAACCATTAACTTGATATTTTTCTATTTCGTAAAACTCTTAGTCAGCACTTGGGTGACCAGAATTGGTGTATGTTGTCTGCACAACTATTGTTTTTATCTTTATGTTCTAAACCGATGTAATTTTCTGTTGAGGTCTTATGTGGTTTGAAATTTGGGTCATAGACTACTTTTGGCAGATAGTATTCACAAAATGCAGTGCTGTATTTCTCTGACTGTGAAGTCCATTTCTCTTGGACCATATATTACCTCATCATATCGTTTTATCAGCTCCATTGAAGGAAGGCATTTTCTGTCTTCTCTATTCTATGACCACTTTTGTGAGACAATTTTGTTTTGCAAAACTGCAGGAGGAAGCAAGATTGGTTGGTCAGCTCCGCAACCAGAGATTGGTCAATTTGCTTGGTTGCTGTTGTGAAGGTGATGAGAGATTGCTTGTGGCCGAATACATGCCCAATGAAACACTTGCAAAACATCTTTTTCATTGTAAGGTTTAGTTCTTAAGTTTATATGAGGCTTTTGGTTACTCTTCTAACTTGCACTCATTTTTCAATTAGTGGATACCTGATCCATTTGGTCCTGCAATTGCCTCTGGATAATAGTTCCATTTGTCTTACTGATGACTTACCATGGACTTCATTTGGAATTGGACATATTAAGATATTAGGCATCACATTTATTTTAGTAATGATGACCACATGTTACATTAGAAATTCAAAATATAATTGTCTGGCATAATTTCTCACTTTTTTCACCCTGAATTTTGTAGTACCAAATGCTACTTGAGAGTTTATATTGGTGTTGGTATGAGTATCTACAATGATACAATGGTTGCTAGCCTGACTTTTTTTTTTCTTGGTGGTTCTTCGTTCTAGTTTTTACCCCCTTCCCTGTCCGGCGTTAGAATTTAATTTTGGTTATTAGACAGAAGTTAAGGAAAGATACCCTTTTGCTTGGTGCAGCTGTGCGGTCTTGTTTCAGTTATAGTATCTTTTCTTATTTCGCTAAATTATCTAGTTAATTGCATGGATCCATCATCTGTTGAGTACTATGCTAATGTTCTGTGGAGATTAACTTTATTACTTTCTTGAATCAGGGGAAACACAGCCTATGAAATGGGCAATGCGATTAAGGGTTGTTTTACATCTCGCACAGGCTCTAGAGTACTGCACAAGCAAAGGGCGTGCCCTTTATCATGACCTTAATGCTTACAGAATTTTATTTGATGAGGTAACTATTTATTAACTCCATCTGTTCGGTACCATTTTTCTTTTATGTATATTCTGCTTGCATTCCTTGATTTTATGTATTATAATTTTGCAGGATGGAAATCCTAGAATATCTACCTTTGGCCTGATGAAAAATAGTAGGGATGGGAAGAGTTATAGTACAAATCTGGCATTTACTCCTCCTGAATATCTTAGAACTGGTATGTAGCTCCTAGAAAGCAGGCAATGTTTTTTCTCCAAACAACGCTCATTTAAGTTTATGATTATCTTGACAGCTGCATGGTTTAGTTATTTAAGGTAATAAAGTCATATTCTTGTTTGGCATTTGATAATAACTTGGAATGTCCTTGTTAACAAGCATCCTTTAAGCAGATGTAAATGATCTTCCGACCATGGTAGACTAACTAGTCTTAATTATCAAAATAGATTAACAATTTACTTTCCAGAATAGTTTCTTTTGTTAGAATGGCAGATCTGTCTTCGTGAAAATTTGTCTCATCATCAGATTTATTTTCTCCTGATATGTAAAAAGGAGTTCAATATGGAAATGTCGGTACTGAGACAATTACTCTTGATGTGGATGCAGTTCAACAATTATTGTACAGTGAACAGGCATACTCCTGTTGATATATAATGTTTTTGAATTATAGAGTGAGCGCCATTAAGTCTTTTCACCCGAACTGATCCTTCTCAATATCTTACTATAAAGTATTGGTTGATCATATTTTCCCTTACATATCATGTAGTGGTGCTGATTTGGAGTCTCCATGTTTGTTTGCATTTGTATTTATGATTTAAGATCTGACTGCTTTTGGCGTCACACAAGGTACAGTAATTACTCATTGGTTTGCAAGATAAGTCTATGACTTTGCTTCACGTCCCTTGTCATGCAGGGAGAGTAACACCAGAAAGTGTAATATATAGCTTTGGGACTCTTTTGCTTGATCTTCTCAGTGGAAAGCATATTCCCCTAGCCATGTAAGTAATTTCTTGAATGGTAAAAGGGAACAAAATAGAGAAAAAAGTGTTAACAGGAAAAGAATATTGGTTCTCGATGTTAAACTTTCTCCATACACCATAATATTGTTTACTTCCAATTGTTATGAATTCTGCATCACGATTTTGTCTTCTTAGGTTAAGTGTAAACACTGAAGTAAATTTCTTGACTTGATGACTGATTATTTTGTACCAGGCCCTAGACCTGATTCGGGACAGAAATCTTCAGATGCTGACAGATTCTTGCTTGGAAGGACAGCTTTCTGATGATGCCACTGAGTTGGTACGGTTGGCTTCACGATGTTTACAATCTGAACCCCGAGAGCGACCAAATCCAAAGTCATTAGTTGCTTCTTTGATGCCTCTTCAAAAGGAAACTGAGGTCAGTTTTGTGTTTCTCTTATAAAGCATTCGAATTTCAACTAAATCAGGGAGCATCATTTGACCACTTGAAAAGTTGCACAAATAGTTTCTAGATCCATTTTTTTGGGCTGTCTTTTAAGCACTATATTTAATGGATATCTTCTTTCCACTGGACTCAATCTGAGCTATTTCTGCAAGGGCAGATCTACCAGATCTTTATTTTTCTCGGCAGTGATCGCTTCAACAGAGAACCTTTTTACAAGTGGAATATTTGAAAATTTGAGAATGGGACATGACACTCATGTGTTACTAGTTATGTAGGACTTAAGAGAGCTACACTTTTGTTCAGTGCCTTTCATGGTGAGCGATATTCTAGGAAAAATCTTCAAAAATCTGTATCACCCCAAAACTGAGGGTAATTTTTATATGGATTTTAAGGTATTTTGAGTTTACAATCCCTTAAACTCATAGTTACCAACCTCAAAGTTAGGGAGATGGAGAACCACCTTCTATAAAAACATATGTATTTGAAAGTCTATGCTTACTTCTTCGGTGTGAGTTCAAATCACTAATGATCTAAACCATCTTAGTAGTTCGATTAAACATAGAGGCTTAACATGATGCTGGTATCTGTAGTTCCTTTAAATTTCTTTTTTGCTTACGACTGCAGGTTCCCTCTTTTGTTTTGATGGGTATTCCAAACAGTACCTCCTGCTCTCCTCTTTCACCACTTGGTGAAGCCTGCTCAAGAAGGGATTTGACTGCAATACATGAGGTCCTAGAGAATATCGGCTATAAAGATGATGGAATGACAAATGAGGTTCTATATTTGTTTAAAATGATGGAGAAATATAAAATTGCCTCTACTTCTACATATTTAGCCTTCTAGATAGTCTGCTTCTGTATTAATTTTGTGCATGGGGTTGTCACTGAACTTCTCAGTTGCATATGTTCTGTTGCAACTGTCTGTTGAGTTTCTTGCCACTTTTATCTTGTATGCAAAGTACTGTTACTGAAACATTTTCATTTCTCACGTTCCACTGCAGCTCTCGTTTCAGATGTGGACTGACCAAATGCAGGAAACATTAGATTCAAAGAAAAAGGGGGATTCTGCTTTTAAGCAGAAGGACTTTAGAACCACAATTGAGTGTTATTCACAGGTTAAAGTTCTTATTGTGATACTGTGGTTGGTTGGTTTCTTTTTGTGTTCTCTTCTATTGTAGGGAAATTATACTCATTCCAGTTATTAGAATTACTTTCAGAAATAACAAAATATGCTTGTAACATCTTATTCGCCAAGTCTTATAGGAACGAGTGAAATTGGTAGTTCATAAACAGTCGCAAAATTAGTGGATTTGATCCTAGTAAAGCCTTTGTTGCTACTTTAGTTGTATGTGTTATCCTGCTAACAGTTTCTTCCACTTGCAGTTCATTGATGTTGGAACCATGGTTTCTCCAACAATTTTTGCCCGGCGTGGTTTGTCTTATCTCATGAATGACATGCCTCAGGAAGCTCTGAACGATGCAATGCAAGCTCAAGTAATTTCCCCAATTTGGCACATTGCATCTTATCTTCAGGCTGCTGCCCTTTCTGCCCTTGGAATGGACAATGAAGCACAAGCAGCACTGAAGGAGGGTACTATGCTTGAAGCCAAAAGGAACTCTGCAGCTGGAAAGAAGTGAAAACCAAGGGTCTGGTACTGAATTTGACACTTCTCAGTTTGGCTCTCAGCACATTTAGATGTTGCTCATAAGGTTTCAAACCACGGAAGTCAAAGCTTCAGTCAGTTCCATGATATTAAGATTTTGGTCATTTTCCAGCGAGATATGTTGTATTTGAATTCTTTGATTTGATTTCTTTCCATTAAATGTTTCCAGTATATGAATTACTCTGGAAAAATGGAAAAATATATATATGTTGTACAACAGTGGGAGGAAAAAAGCTTGTAATTTGTGTACAGAATACATAAAAGATTCATGGTGTATTCTTTCTAATGAAAAACAGAGGATACCTATCATAATTGGTTTTCTGCAGAAAATAAAATTCTTGGCAAATAATTGTTTGGAGAAGTCCTATTCCCCATTCATTGCTTACAAACAAAGATACAGTAACAAATGGGGTGTTTTTTTTTTTGAGAAATGGAATTCAATCATAGAACTTAAATAGCATAGAACGACATGATACAGTGGCCTCGTTAAAACCTTCTTAAGGAACAAACCTCAGGGTATGAAAGAGTACGCCACATCATGGACTAACAAGAGAGTCTGATAGAGTCACATTGGACCAATACAAAAACAAAGCAAACAACACTGACATAAAGACCTCCGATAAGAACACTTCAACACAACCCAACTGTCAAAAGAGTCTTGCTATGAAATCATAGTCCTGTGAAATCAAAAGAGTCCTGCTATGAAATCAAAAGAGTCCTTATTATGGGGTTGAGCAATATAAATCCAATACTTGAAAACTTGTGTAGATATATCATTGCTTCCATGGCAACTATGCACTCTTCAAGTCAACTGAAGCATGGAGGTTGCCTCCGACTCCGAAGATGCTAGAGCTAAAGATACAAGCAAACAAGCACCCATAAGTTTTGATGAAAACCAAATTAAACAAAAATAGCTTAACTCCATATGTTTTGTTTAAAAACATAAGAATTCATGTACTTAGAGCATCCCCAATGGGGAGGTGTATAAGGAGGTGTATATCACATTTACACCCCCTTTGGCCGGAAACACCTACAATGGGAGTGTGTATATGGTTGTAAATATAGAGGAAGGGGCTGAGATGTAAAAAAAGATGTAGCTTTACATCTGTTTTTACATCTTCAACATGGGTCCCACAGGAGAGAAAAGTAGGAGAAAATAACTTTTCTTGTTGGTGGGCCCCTTTGCATGTGGGAGTGCTGTGCTTGTAGCCGTTGGAGTTGCCAAATATGGGTGTAAAAATTGGATGGCTTTTGAAATGAAGGGCCACCATTTGGTTGGCTATGATTTTTTAAAGGCCTCCAATGGCTACAAATTGGATGGCTGTTATTTTTGAAAGAAATTTTGTCCGAAAATTGTACAAAAAATCTAATTCTCTATATATAGCTACAACCTTTGTTCATAAAAATCACAATTTTTCATCACTCTCAATTCTCCCTCAAAGATTGTTCACAAAATGAGTGGAACCGAATTTAAATATTTTTAGATCTATTTGTTTAGAAAAATAAAATAAACCTAACACACACAAAATTAGTTTTATAAAGTTAACACACAAAAAAAAAAAAACCACAAAAACGAATTAAGACAAGAAAATCAAATTTACATCTTTGAATTTACATCTTCTCCATTGGAGCAAAAATCACATTTACACCCCCCATAGGTGTAAAGGGGATGTAAAAGAGGCTTTACACCCCCGAAAATACACCCCTCACTGGTGATGCTCTTACAGCTTATCTATTAAGCATATCCTTGAGTTGCCACTTGATCAAAGCTACTCTCACATAAAGCCAATCATTTAAATAATTCAGGAACTTGAAGTATGCGTATCTCCTTGACCTCTTGAATATCAAAGTGAAGCAAACCCCCCAAAATCTAGTTGCAAACCCAAGCCCCATACTGATGTAAAATCCCAGTGTTATAAGCTCATCCTTATCATCCTCTTGATTGCTCAAGTCAGTTTGCACATTTTGATCAGCATACATTTTTAAGTGGAGGTCCACGAGTTGAGGATTTCCAGCATAAACAGAGGGATCAAAGCCTCAGAGCTAAGTCCCGATTGGAATTTCGCCAGATAATTTGTTAAATGACAAGTCCAAGACACTAAGAAAATCTATCCGCGAAAGGCTTGTTGGAATTCTTCCTTCTATCTGGTTTCTTGATAAATCAAGGGCTTCTAGTGACTGCAAGTTTCCATTCTCTGAAGTTATTTGACTTGTTAATTGGTTTCTGGACAGGTTTAAATAAACCAACCCAACGAGATGAGTGATTTCACTTGGAATCTCCCTGTTAGTCTATTGCCTGACAAATCAATTCTCTTCACAAGCCCCAAAGTGTTTTTGTATGAGTACATTCTTCATTTCCATATTAAGGTTGCATCATCCTCATAGTTATCTTCGGCGATATATGAAGTTGAATAAGTATGTCTGATAGTCAGACTTAGATTTCCTTTCTGAGCCAGAGTAGTCAGATTGTTGAGGCATTTGGGTATGCTTCTAGAGATGCTGTTCATGGAGAAATCCAAAATTTGAATGTGTGTTAGATGGCATATTTGTGTGGGCAAGCTTCCATTGAAGTGATTAGACGAAAGCATCAAGATAACCAAATTCTTGAAGCTAACCCCAAACCATTTAGGTATGGGTCCGGATAATTTATTATCCACAACATCAACGAGTACTAAACTCGTGCAATTCTTCAACGATAAAGGCAATTGTCCCACAAATCTATTGCTTCTTAATTTGAGTTTCAATTCGAAATACGGAGCCTATTGCTGTAGGAATTTTCCTGGACAAAGCATTGTAACTCAAATCAAGCATGACTAGATTTTGCAAATGTGTCAAGCAATCTGGAACTTCTCCATAAACATTGTTGCGTGAGAGGTTAAGAAAGACTAAACCAATAGCTTCATTTGAACACAAAAACGAAATTGACCTTGAAAGTTTATTATTAGAGAGATCCAAATATGAGGCTTTTGATAGAACTGAGGGGATTGGACCTTCCAAATTGTTCGAACTCAGATGTAGTTCAGGGGAATCTGAAAATTCCAATGTCAAATCTGCAGGGGATTGGACCTTCTTAATTTGGTTGCTTGTGAGATTCATAAATATCACATTACGACATGAACTCCAAAACCAACCTGGAAGGATGTCGGAAATTCCCGCATAAAAAATATCAAGGTATAAGAATTTTTTTTGAGTTTGAAACCACTTTGGGAAATCCGGACCCATCTTGCAAGACCGCAAAATTATACGATCTAGTTGGAAAGGAGGAATCCAATCAGCATGGATGTGTAGTGAGTTAGAAGAGTTTTGAGAAGATAGATCCAAAACCTGTAATTTGGAGAGTTTTGAGAAATGAGTTCCTGAAATTACTCCGCTTAATTGATTGTTACTTAGATACAACTCCTCCAAAGATGAAAGGTTTGTAAGATCAGGTATTCCTCCGCTTAATTGATTGTCGTCAAGATACAACTCCTCCAATGAGTTTTGAGCACAGGTAGAGAATAATATTTGAACAAACTTAGAAAGTTGTCCGCTCAGATTATTGAATGAGAGACCCAATGATTGCGAACTGCATAACCTGGCAAAAGAATGCGGGTCCCCTCCTTCAAGTTGGTTAGAAGAGAGACCAAGATTTGACAGAGAGCTCATGTTTCCCAAAACATCAGGAATTGAACCGGCTAGAAGGTTATTAGAGAGGTCAAGATGTGCTAGAGAGTTCATGTTTCCGAAAACATCAGGAATTGAACCGGCTAGAAGGTTAAAACAGAGGTCAAGATGAACAAGGCTGGTGTTATAGTTGGACAACCATAGAAATATTGAAGAAGTACTCAAATAGTTTAAACGAAGGTCAACGCTAGCAAGAGATTTAGAAGAGTTTATGTAAGAAAGAGTGGAAAGAATTGAAGAAGGAAGATCACAGCTGAATAGTGTCAAGTTTGTTAGTTCAGGAAGCTTATTAATGGCTTATGGCCAATTGAAAACATTGCTAAGATTCGCGGAACTCAAGTCCAAATATCTTAATGACGAAAGAACAAGGATCATTCGAGATTTTCTGCATTTGTAGTAAAGAAATTACCACTCAAGTCCAGATACACCAAGTTCGTAAGATTTCCGACCTGACTTGGAAACTTTCCTCCAAAATAAGTATAAGACAGATCAAGGTATCTTAAATGCGATAGAGAACCAATGAAATATGGAATTTGGCTCCCGGTGAAATCAATCCCAAAGAGGTCCAAATGGTGTAAATGCTGCAACTCAATCAGTTTAGGACTAATCATCTTACCTTCCAAAGAATAATGCCAAAGATCAAGTACCATAACTTTGTATGAAAGATCAAGTTGAAGAACATGACCCGTTTGGTTGCTACAAGAGACTCCTATCCATCTGCAACAATCTTGTTTCTAGGCTTCTGAACCCCATGAAGAGAGGAGATTGGACTTATCCACCAGGCCATGTTTGAATGCAAGGAGTGCTTGCCTTTCCTTCTCTATGCACCTCCCGGTCACGTTAGCATCCCTGTGGTTGCGACCAACTTCTCCTCCTTTGATGCACTGTAGCAAAAGTTGCGCAAATGCAAGAAAGAGTTTCAAGCACCTTCCGTTACCGTGCATGTTAATAATAGATTCAAACGCAAGATCAACACAATCCAATTAAGAGGCACAACTGTTTAACGTTTATGAATGCAATATAATGTCGAAGATATAGGGGGAAAAACAAAGTCTTTACGAAGAGTAGTATGCATGTAATTGACTTGGATTTGAGATGGTGATTTTCCTTCCAACATGCACCAAACTATTTAATGACTGGAACTGACTCAAATTCACTTGACTTGAGATGGTGATTAAAGTTCCCCCTTTAACTTTTGATATTTCTTAACCAAACGTTCTGCGGTGACTTGTACATTTCATAAGCAAACTTTACTGAGTATTAGCTTGGCCTTGAAAACTTGAACTGTTTAATTACACAAAAATCTTATCTTTAATAATTCGGATTTCTTTTAATGTGTCAAGACAGGTGTGTCTATGTCAAAATTTTACCAACACCAGATTTTTCAAAAATGAATTATCTTTTTGAGTGAACGATATGACTGAGAGTGGGATATTGTAAAAGATGAGCATGTATTAATTTTGGCACATCCTTTCAACTTGAGATGAGATTCTTTCCTTTTAAATGCTTCTCCATCCTTGTAACGTATTTGAGATATTCACACACAGACATGAGACCAAAACAGAGCCATATATTTATACACGACATGAAAAAGACCACGAATCATCTGCCTTTGCTAGGTATTGACTTGACTTAAGTAATTAAGTAAATATTGGAATTCTGGATTAGTTTGGATCACACTATATTGATTGACTTGATAGATCAAGATACGTAAGAGAGCTCATGTTTTCATTGACATCGGGAATTAAAAACCAGTTAGATTGTTGAAAGCGTGGTTAAGAATAACAAGGCATGTAGTGTAGTTGGACAACCAAAGAAATATTGAAGAAGTGAGATGGGTGTCTCTGAGATCAAGATTTTCAAGAGATTTAGAAGAACTTGTGTTAGAATGAGTACCGGAAAGAGTTGGAGTAGGGGAGGAAGACTAAATCTATATAAATATATATATATTCCACTTCTTCTTTTGATAGACTTATTGATCTGATGGGACATTATTATTGGTGTAATTTATGTTCTGGTCGATCATTGGCACTACAAGAAACACAGTTATTAGTGGCCAGTAACTTAGGCACAAAAACTACCAATTTGGTCACTGAATACAATTACTGTCCAAATATCAGTGGTCACTAGGTGATCACTAGAAGCTCGTCACAAATTCTATTTAGAGGCCAATGTCAAGTATTGGTCACTACAACCCAAAGAATTAGTGACTTCCTCTGTGTGGTCACTAATAAAAGCGCTATTAGAGACTGCAACTTCGGTCACTAAAGGGCTACAATTTGGTCACCAAAACATGCATTTTGGTCACTGAAAGTGGGTCACGTGCCCACATTAGTGACCTACTTGCTTGGTCGCTAATGTATTTCAAAAAATTGGTAACTAATTTTGTGACAATAATATTAAATCACATCTAATTACTTTTCAGAGACATTGTTGTAGATAAAATTTTGATACTAAAAAATAATATAAAATAACTCATTGCATTCAAAAGCTATCCATATATCATCATTCTTCCAACAAATTCACAAGATGACTCAAAAACAAAATCCTATATATTTTTTAAAATTCAATCCTATATATTTAAATTCAACTTAGATGTCAATTGATCCCAAAAAAACATTTAAAAAAAAAAGAAGATTCATCACTAGACTGTTTGCAATCTCCTCTGGTCATGTAGTTGCAACTTCAACCATATTATCAATCATACCTGCACCACCAAATAATGAATAAATAAATGAGGTGCAGAAAATAGATCAGTACCAACTATCATAAGGGTAATGCTAAGGAGACCATCTATTTGTACCACATTTGTGTACCATCTGATGTGGCTGTTGAGTTGGCTATGTCACATCATTAAATGAGTTTTTAACATTTTTAATTACTTTTTCACCCATACAGAAACCTAAGAGCAACTCCAGCGTTGCAGGGGGGGCAGGCAACAGGGGGCCCGTAGGCCAAAATCCAACTCCAGCGTTGCAGCCCGAGCCCAGGCAAGGAGGGGGTCCCACCGAACAGGGCAAGCCCGAAGGCAATTTTTGCCTCAGCACAAGCCCGAAGGCAAGCTGACGTCAGCAGCGTGACGTCAGCTTGCTTCGTTTAAATTTTTTTACCGTTGGCGCGTGCAATGCACGCGCCAACGTTAAAAAAATTTGACCAGGCGCGCGTCGCGTCAGAGCCCAACGGCTCTTTGACACGTGGCGCGCCCTGGAGCCTTGGATGAGTTTTTTTGTTAAATCCAACGGCTGGGCCATTTTTTTAGGTTAAAAAATTGAAAAAAATTGCAAAAAAATTTTAAAAAATATAATAAAATGCTGGTAATTTTTTCTATAAATACCTACCATACCCATTCACTTTTCACACCTAATTTGCATACAACTTCATCTCCTTTCAATATTTTTTACTTTCCACCCAATATTTTCTACTCAAAAATTCTATTTTGTGTAAAAATAGAAATGACCACTTCTATCGAAGCCGGAGGTTCGTGGAGCACCATGGAAGATCTTTTGTTGTGTGAGTGTTGGGTCAGAGTTGGTCATTGCCCGATCACGGGCAATGAGATGAAGTCTCAAAATATGTGGAGAAAAATTCATGGAGAATTTTGTGAAAAATCCGGTTCCGTTAAATGCGGAAATGGCATTGGCTAGTAGGTGGAAACTTCTAAATAAAGAGTTAGGGAAATGGAGAGATGCATTGGCAAAAGCAAGGGACAACATTAGAAGCGGTCAAAATCTTTCGGACGAGGTAAAATATTCATTCAATTTAATGTCACAATTTTTTTTCCATTTTCTTGCATTTTTTTCTATATTTTCTTGAGGGTCAATTTTTTAATATCTTTTCTTGCATTTCCTTTTTTCTATATTTTCTTGCATGTCAAATTTGTTTATATATTTTTTTGCATTGTATTTTTTCTATATTTTCTTGCATGTCAAATTTGTTTATATATTTTTTTGCATTGTATTTTTTCTATATTTTCTTCCATGTCAAATTATTTTATATATATTTTTGCATTGTATTTTATTTTTTTGATTGTTTTAGTTGTTTCCTTCCATGTCCAATTTTTTAATATTTTGTTGCATTTCCAATTAATTTTTTGTAATAGCTTATGCAAGCACAAATGTGGTTCGGTGCCATGGGCGGGGGCAAAAAAAGTTTCATCAATCACCATTGTTGGGACGTTGTGAAGAATTGTGCGAGGTTCAAAATTCTTTCCACCGGTCCAACGGTTGTGTTGAATGAGACCCCGCTACACGATTCAACGACAACCGATTCACCATTGGACTCCCCAATGGATCAAGACTCACCATTCGAACGTGAGCCGAGGCCTATTGGGAGAAAAGCGGCAAAGGCAGCAAAGGCAAAGAAAGGGAACACTTCGAACAATGATTGTGTAAAATATATGGAGCAAATTGCTAAGAATAGCGCACTTAGACTTGAGAGAGAAATGCAAAGACAAGAAGCTGACAAGGCCCGACTTGAAACAAATGCAATTCTAGCACAAAAGGCAGAAGAAAAAGACCAGGAGGACAGAGAGATGAAAATCATGTCCATGGATACGAGCCATTTCTCTCCTGAAACAAAGGCCTATTGGAAGCTAAAACGAAGAGATGTTATTAGAAGAAAGCTTTTCCATGAAGATGGACCTAGCAACACGGATTGGTTGAATGATCAAAACCAATAGGTTGTAGTGAATGAGTTACCATATGTATTAATTGTTGTATTGTTTCTCTTTTATTAAATAAATGAACCATTAAATAATATAGCAATTTATTCATTACAAATCTCACACAAACAAAGCATAAATAAAAACAAAGCTTAATTCATTACAAATCTCACACAAACAAAGCATAAATAAAAACAAAGCTTAATTCATTACAAATCTCACACAAACAAAGCATAAATAAAAACAAAGCTTAATTCATTACAAATCTCACACAAACAAAGCATAAATAAAAACAAAGCTTAATTCATTACAAATCTCACACAAACAAAGCATAAATTCAAACAAAGCATTAAACTTGACTTCATCCACCGTGATTGCCTTTCATCTCCCATAAGTGCTCGACCAAGTCAACTTGACGTCTCTCGTGAATATAAGACGATTGCATTTCTTGATAACGGTCAATCATAGGGTTGTTGTATCGACCGTCTCTAATCAACGGTTCGTGCTCCACCGGTTCTCCATTTGGTCCCACCGGCCGTTCATAAATTCTTGTTAATGGCGTGTTCATGGGATCGGGTTCAAAAACCTCTGGGGCATCATAATCATACTCATCCTCCACAATCATGTTATGGAGGATGATGCAGGTCATCATGATGCTCCGAAGCACCTCTTGATCAAACATACGTGCAGCACCCCTGATAATTGCCCAACGAGCTTGTAGGATGCCAAAACACCTTTCGACATCTTTTCTATAGCCCTCTTGAAAGGCAGCAAAGCTTTTATCCTTTTCCGATTGGGGATTTGGAATTGTTTTGACGAATGTCGTCCACCTCGGATAAATGCCGTCGGCTAGGTAGTACGCACCCTGATATTGTGTATTGTTTATTTTACACGTGATCTGGGGGGAATGACCTCTCAAGACATCATTGAATACCGGGGATTGCCCAAGCACATTGAGATCATTCTGAGATCCGGCAACTCCAAAAAAGGCATGCCAAACCCAAGTGTCGAATGAAGCTACAGCCTCCAAAATGATACTTTTTGGCCCTTTTGATTCCCATAATCTCCTTGCCAAGCGGTTGGACAATTCTTCCACTGCCGGTGCATGCGATCGATGCTCCCGATCATGCAGGGAAACCTCGAGCCTCAGCTTTTTGTAGAAGCCTTTTGAGGTCCCTCCGAGTGGGTTTGCGGAGGTATTCCGCCGTGTAGAGTGCTTCTATTGCAGCACAAAATCTGACCAAGCACTCTAGGACAGTTGATTTCCCCATCCTAGCAATCTCATCCACCTGGTCTGCAGATGCCCCGTACGCAAGCATCCGTAAACCAGCTGTAAGTTTTTGCTCCGGAAGAAGACCCAATAACCCACAAGCATCATGCTTCTGAACGAAGTATGTGTCGTGATTACAAACATCATGCATGATTTTTTGGAACAAATGGGGCTGCATTCTATATCTTCCTCGAAAAAAAGAAACAGGATATAAAGAATGTGGGATAAAGTAATCTTCCAAGAGATTCTTACCCCGAGAATTCCTATGTCTGTCCACGTTTGGGGCACGACGACGGTGGGGTTGGCTTGATTGATTCATAATATGGAATGCTAAAAGAACTTCTTCGTCCTCTTCATCCATCTCAAGATCTTCTTCAGCCCGTCTGCGCATGATTTCTTCCTCTTCTTGTTGTTGCCTCTCCAACTCCCTCCTCAAGTTTGACATTGAGAATATAATGTGTTTTTCTGAATCTGAGAAATGAAAGGATAGAGAAGTGTGTGAGATGTTCTGAGTTGAGGGTGTAGTTTTATAGAGAAATTTACAAGATAAAGATGACACGTGGCGCAATTTAAGAGGATGAAATCATATCTCAAATCTGAGCTTAGAATTTTTAATATATCTTGACACGTGTCAACAGAGAATCTTATCCGAAAATCTTATCTCAAAATTGAGATATGAAAGTTTCATCAAAATGTCGACATGTGGCAACCAAAAATCCTATCCGAAAATTTAATCCAAAATTTTTATCCGGAAATCTTATATCAAATTTTATATGATAATTTTTTAATGAATAGTGACACGTGGCAACCCAAAAACTTATCCGAAAATCGTATCCAACTTGATTGTTTAAGTAAAAAAATAAAAAATATTAACGTGAATAGTATTTGCCCTACCTTGCCCTTCCATGGGTGGAGCAAAATGCAAGGGCTGCCACTATTCACGTGAATAGTGCCCGCCCTTGCCCCCCCTTGCCCTTGCCCTTGCCCTTGCCCTTATGGGTGGAGTTGCTCTAAGAGCTGTTTTTTCACATCGTTGCTTAGACCTGCACCCCTACCCCTACCTCCTGCTAATCTGACAAGAAATCTTACCGGATGTCTCCCTGACGCCGACGATTGCTCCCCTTCTCCCAGTTTTTCATGCTTTTATTTTTATTTTAAACCTTTTTTTTTCCTTTTCTTAAGAGAATGAAAACAGATTCGGCAATTAAGTTCAACGTTGGTGGTTCAATTGGGTAGATATCATATTGGGTTCGATTGAGTGGCAGTGCTGTCAATCTGGTTCGATGGAGTGGTGGTGATTTTGATTGGGTGATTGTTTGGATGTGGTCACCAAATTCCAACCAAGTCAAGTGATCCTCAACTCCACAAGGCCTAGCCACATGAAATAAAACAATGAATAAGTAAGATCCAACTAGTGGGAAGAAGGTAAGCTAAATGAACGATCCAATGGGGGTTGTCTCACTAACCGATCTCTCCAAATTTGGGTTGGGTATTCATCCAACGTTTGCAAGAAGCTAGTTTTAAGGTGACTGATCTTGAGTCGAATGGAGAAGTGTGGCTGGTGAGATAGCAGCTGGAGCTTTTTGGAAGAGTTTTTGTGCTATTGATGTTGTGAGTTGGAAGAGTGAAAGTTTTGGCTGGAGATGTACCGAAGAATGTGTGGGGATTGGATAATTGGCTATTACTAGCCAAACCCGTATACTGACGAGGGAGGTAATTGGTCAGGGACCTTGTACACAACAAAGCAAATGTTTATATATATATATATATATATATATGTATTGGTCAAAACCAACGTTTGACTACGTATGTTGTGGTCAATAATCATTTACAAATGAAATGCTTTAATATAATGACCAAAGCAATTGGCTGGAAGAGTTGGCTGGTTTCGAATTGGATGTAGATGTTTTTATGTGGATGAGGTCTGTGAGTCGGCTGGAAAAGGAGGATGCGTGCGGCTGGTGTGGTTTGTTTGAAGAATGGAGTGTTGCTAGGGGTGGCAATTTCCGACTCGACCCGTTACACGACTCGAAACCCGCACGGGAAAAACACGACCGAACACGACCCATTTATAAATGGGTAATTTTCGGTCAACCCGCCATCGACCCGCTTATAAACGGGTGGGTTTAGTCAACCCGCCAACCCGTTTAAATACTGCTTAACCCGTTTATTAAGCGGGTTGTGTCGCGGTCGTGTCAACCCGTTTAATATATGCCAACCCGCGAAAAAATCAAATAAAATGAAAGTTTTAGCACACATGGGTTTCGAACCCTTGCCAAGTTGCCATGTCCACTCCTCTCCTTGCACCTTATCCATCATGGTGTTGATAAATTTGTGATTATATGTTACAACATTAGAGATTTATAATGTCCTTACATAATGATGAGCACTCAAATATTACATTTTTATCCCTAAATTATTTTTGTTAGTAATTGTTCCTTATATAATTTGAGTTCATTAAATATCTAGGGATTAGGGTTTAATGTTTTAATCCCAAAATCATAAACCCTAAACCCTAAACCCTAAACCCTAAACTCTAAACCCTAAACCCTAAACTCTAAACCCTAAACCCTAATCCCTAATCCCTAATCCCTAAACTCTAATCCCTAATCCCTAAACCCTAAACCATAATCCCTAAACCCTAATCCCGATTCCCTAATCCCTAAACCCTAAACCATAAACCCTAAACCCTAAACCCTAATCTCTAAACTCTAATCCCTAATCTCTAAACCCTAAACCATAATCCCTAAACCCTAATTCTGATTCCCTAAACTCTAATCCCTAATCCCTAAACCATAAACCCTAACCATAAACCCTATTTATTTTCAAAATGCAATAATTATTTTCTTTGTTCCTTCTTCATTTTCTTCAATTTTTTAATTTTTTAATTTCTCTTTCTCAATCTTTATACATAGAGAGAGAGAGAGGCAAAATGAAATAACTATTTTATATCTAAAAATGTAATTACTTTATTAAATTATCAACATTTAGAATTTTTTATTTATTTTTACTTGCTATCACTTAGCGTCGTTAATCTTAAGGTTAATGGGTCAACCCAAACCCGCACGAAAATAAATGGGTAAATACGGCCAATTCGTATTCGACACTTAATACTAAATGCAGCCAATACGGTAGACCAGTATTCGACACGCGATAAATACGACACGACACCTAACCCGACCTCGACACGACCCATTGACAGCCCTAGTTGTGGGTGAGGTCTTGGGCTGGCCAAAGAATAGAGGTACAGCTGGAGTTGTTTTGTGTGGCTGTGGTTTTTAGTTGGAAGGTAGTGAAAGGAGTTGGAGACATGACAAGACCCACGTGGGTTCATCGATTTTTTCAAACTGACCAAAAGGCTAGAAAGCCAAAATGGTCATTAGCTATGTGAATTATTTAATATTTGAATATCAAACCAGCCTTTGCCCAGTACGAATTTACCTTCACAAATTCAACTTGGCCAATTCAATGGTCTTTAAATTGGCCAGTTCGATTGCTATATATATATGGCCAAGAGATGGCCCTTTAGAGCTGGCTGGTACTTCACATTGACAGAGAGATAGCGTGGGTTGAAGTTTGTTTTTCTGACTTGGTTGGGCATTTGAGTTGATAGATGGAATAGGCTAGTGCTTCACCCTATATCTATAAAGTTAAGTGGAAAGGGCACAGATAAAGCCCCACCGCTGGAACTAAGTCTGAGAGTTTTGTGAACTTTTGTTCATTGAAATTCCATGGCCTTGGTTTTCTTTTATCTATTTAATATATTATATATAATATTCAAGTATCAGACCACGAATTGTGAAGGCCAATTGACTTTCACGGATTACTTGGCCAACTCAATGGCCTCTAAGTGGCCATTATATATTATATTGCCAATTCAATGGCTTTTGAAATGGCCAATTCAATCTGTTATTAGCATATTATTGTGTTAGTATATTATATGTATATATATAAATATAAATATAAATATATATATATATATATATATATAAAATAGTATAGTTACAGATATTAAATCATGGCCTTGTGGTTTGGGTATTCTCGATGGCCATTAAATGGCCCATTTGACAGATATATTACGTTTTTAAGTGATAATTCATGCATATTATATATATTAAGATACCTTAAAAATTCATGTGGATTTATTGGGCTTCGAGTTATCCAACTTCAGGATGGTTTTCAATTATGACTAGAACTCCATTTCACGGATGTCAAGACAAGTCTTTGAGTTCAAGTCCAACTCACGGACGTAGGCCCGAAACCTCCGGATGTTTTCATGCACGTGGCGAGATCTACCTCGTGAAAGCAATCAAAGAAATTGATGTAAATCCGGAACATTCCTAAAAAGGAGAGAATCAAGGAATCAGATTTCAATCCGATGATCCCATGTAAATCACTTCCGTGGATTTAGGAAGCCACACAAGGCAAGGATTTTGAACGAAGTTGACGTATGGGCCATTTAATGGCCAGCCTATGGGTGGATGATCACCCTATATAAACCCCATCGATGAAGAGAAAAGGACCCCCGACATCAGACACAAAAACCTACATTTTGTCTTTCACTTTTCTATTCCTAGAATAGGTTTTATTTTCCAAGCAAGTAGACTAGATCAGTTCTTCGTTTTTGTTAGTGTAAGTTTAATTTCTCGCAATTTATATTACCTCGTCTTTTAAATTCAAGTTATTTCAATTCCTTTACTTTCATTGTTATCGAATTTCATTAAGTTTAAATTTAAGTTTAATTTAGTTTATTGTTCTTGTCGTTCTTATTTCGTTCTTACTTTATTTTACATTATTTATCGCTTTGATTCATTTTCTTGCACTTTAATTATTATTATCAGTTTAAATTCGTTTTTAAGTTAATTGCACCGTTCTTACTAAAAACCTAAAAATCACAAAAACATCCATACGAAACCTAACCATCCTCGACCCCGAGGAAGTGAAAGAACCTAGGCCAAGAGGAGGTTCCTTGCTTGGCCGATCAATCGGCTGGTTAGAAGTCAGAAGCGCGAACACAACAACCCGACCTTTTCCATTCAAGCCAATGAGTGGCTTGGTGGTGGCACGCCTACGCAATCCAACAGAAGAAGGACCAAAAATTCCTTCAATCGGCCACCTCAGCCGAAAAGAGGGAAACAGTGATGGTGGTGGTTCAACCTTTGCATGTGGTTCAGATTCCAAGCGACTGTGTTTGACGGTCTGTGGTGGCGATGTTTGACGGTGGTGGTGTTTAACGGTGTTGGTCACGCGTGGTTAGGTGGTGGTTGTGGTTTGAGTGAGTTTAATTGTCAGTGTTGGTGGTGATGATTTGACTGGTGGAGGTTATGTTTGAAGATGTTGAATCTGTAATTTCATAATTATAACTAGACTTTTGAATTCATTTTCAGAAATCAAATTTCAAAGATTGGGACATGGCGGGTGGTTTGTGCAATGATGGAGTGCACTTATAGGTAGGCAAAGTAATAGAAAATAGTGGTTAATTTTTTTGTCGCTGGCAGATTGGAAAACTCTGGTTTATTGTGACTGGATTAGGGAGAAGATAAGGGAGGAGGAAGGGGATGAGTTGGGCGAAGAACCAGTTGAAGATACAGGAAACAAAACTTCTCACGTGCTTGGGTTTCTGTAAAGAGGGTGAAAAACATAATAAAAAATTAAATATATATGTTAAAAACTCCTTTAATGATGTGACATAGCCAACTCAACAGCCACATCAGATGGTACGCAAATATGGTACAAATAGATGGTCTCCCTAGCATTACCCCTATCAGATGGTACACAAAAATAGCTTTTAAAATTTAACAAAAAAGTGAACATTGTAACATAAGAGACAAGTGGAATTCAAAAGCAAATGTGAAGTCGCAGAGGAGCCAAAAAACACCATAAAAAAAACAATTGCAGTAAGAGGAGAGTTATAATCTAACCCTGATAAAGCCGAGGAATACTACTGCATCAATCTTTTTACAATGCATGGAAACCTAGAAAGGTCCATATGCATCCAGTTAGCAGGCATTCATATACAAGGCATGGAAACCGAAAAAACGATATAATGAAAACATTATGAGACACAACACAAGGAAGCTGGTGGAGACGCTGCATCATCAAGAGTATAATTCCAGTCTCAAACAAAGGCAAAATATAGTCCCCAAAATAAAATCTTTCCTGCAAAAAAGAAAAAGAAAAAAAAGAAAGAGTAGTGAACGCAAATATTAAGTCAATAAAGGTAATGGCAAGCAACAATATGCAGTCCCAATCTAAAATATCGATAGCGAACTGACAAACACTGTGAGTGTAGAAAATATGTAGTGTTTGTACCATATCCGACCTGCTTCTCATGCCATGACACGTGGAAAGGCCCATGGCCCACACTGAAAAACACAGCTTGATGAATCGGGAGGCCCATTCGGTAAGGACGACTGATTTATCGCCAGCATAGCCTCTCTGCCCATTCCGGCTGGTCCAGTCCTACAATCGGCAGTCACCTCCTGCCGATCGTTTACTGACTAGACAATGAGCATCGTATTTCTTCGGTAAGCCATACCGATTCTACGACATCACATATATCTGGCAGATCTTTCTCGGGTTCTCCGCTAAGATATTTACTCCAACACGTGTCAGCTTCGGAAGGTACTCCCAGGAGTCCCACATCGAAACTAAGTGCTTGGAGAACTCCCAGGTCGCTATATAAATAGAGCCTCACACCCCAGCTACAAGGTAAGAGTACTCACTGGACTTTATGCCTTTGCACTGTCAACAAGTCTGCTTCCCTTTCAAAACTAACTTTGGCATCGGAGCACCTTCGGCTAGTACCACACCGGTATCGAAGGTCCGATCAGTCTCTTCTCTGGCAAGGATCCAAGCGTCGTACGCCGAAAGAAGGAAAACCCCTCTCTCAAAGGTTCATTCGGTCCCTCGACCGTCCACTGTTGAAACAAAAATTTCATTGACAACAAATTAAATTATGGCCCAAGTTTAAAGAAATTGGGCTCACAGCTAACATGGTCTTCTGGGTTTATTATTAAATTGGTTCAAGCCCAAAATGAATTACTATTAATATTTTTTTATAAGAAAATATTAATACATTTGAAAGCACTAACAGGATTTGCTACGTGACTTTGGAATGTGGAGTTGAGGGCTGACTGAAAATGGGAAGTTACTCCCACATACGGTATCCACACAGTACATGAGCCCATAACTGGCTCCACTCCCTTTAGTTTCTTTTGGTCTATAAAAGGGGCCATTGGAGAAACAGAAACAGGGGCAGACACAGAAGCAAAGGTGGGGGCAGAAAACACAAGGGCAGAACGCAGAGGCAAAAGGCAGAGGCTAGAAGTCTGAAGGGGAACGAACTGCTGCAGAAATTGAAGGCAAGAAGCAAAAGGAGAAACTCCAAAGTGCTGCAAAGAAGAAAGAGTCGGGCTGCTGAAGTTCTAAGACGCCAGAAAATAAAAAGGAACCGGGCATCTGAGAAGGTAAAGTGAAATAAATGTTCTGTTCTTATTTCAGGTGCAATATGCGTTCAAAGCTTCAAGGTTCTCTCGTTCATCCAACAACAAATCTTGAACCCGATGCAAACATCAAATTGTGCATCATTGTAGATTACACAAGCAAGCCAACAAATCAAGGCAACGCATAGGCTTTGAGAATTTGCAGCGCGAAATTCCTGTCACAAAAGAAGTCTCAAGAGACCACAGGCGGAAGAAATCTATCCCTCTCAAATTGGTGATGGCTGCACAACTTACACAAAGAGAGCTCTCGCAAGGACCTCTCTGTTGTGAAAATATACTGATGGGCTTCCACAAGACCCCACTATATCAAGTGCTATGATTGCCTTGCAGGTGTTCATAGGTATCCAAAGCAGAAGAAAGGCTTGACACAACTTTGCCTTCTCATTGCTACCTGTGGCCAACAAAAGAAAATAGCAAGATGAGATCATTGACAAAAAAATAAGAAGACCGAGAGCCAACACTTCTCAAAGCCTGTGAATTGAGGCAATAAACAAAGGCGTGTCTTCAGAACTCTCAACAAGCAGATGAGGTTTCTTTGGATCTCCAAGTCTCAAAGTCACAAACATGATTTCTCAAAAGGCCAAAACAAAATGAAAAGAGAAGCAGAGAAGACAAAAGTCACCAAGAGGCCAAACGAGACCTCAAGCATATAAACAATGGATAAACCCAATTACGTGAATTTTGTACTTTACAAAAAGAAGACGGTTAATCCATGAAGCCAGCACTGCCAAACTCAAAGACACAGATAACTCTTCTATTCTGCTGCGTTAGACAAAGAAACCCACTGCTTCAAAAGGATTTCCAGAAAAGGGAATTCAGCAAAATCAAAATCAAACTCTACAAATTGGAAGGCATTTGTTCTGTTAGTTCACACAAATTATGAAAGAGAAAGAAGAGCAGAGCTACAGTTCTTATTGATACGGCAAAGAAAGTTAAAGTTGATGCTGCTGGAAATCCCATTATTCCTCCCATCTTAATCTTTGCCAGAAGTCATAAATAAAGACCATATCAATAGACGGAGACAAAAGAAAGCTGAAGGAAGACTGGAATGGCTCGTTGCTTCGTTCGTCAAGATTTCACAAAGAGTGAAGCCAAAATTAAACCAAAAGACAGAAGCAAACATTCACCAGTGATCAAATGACTATCTTGTGCTAAGCAAGAGAAATTCATCACTGCCATTTTCACTTTTTCCTTACTTCCAGCAACCAAAATAGAAGTACTCTTTCTTGCAAAATCCAAGGTAAGCACTCATGACAACAAAACCCATGAAGATGGTTTGGTCAGCCACTCATCCTCCCACGATGACGACAACCCAGAAGGCAGAGCAAAGGAAGGGCCGCAAATTGGTCGCTCAAGCAAAAAAGCAAAAAGGGAATGATGGCTCGCCAATTTCAAGCCAAGAAGCCTCCTCCTGTGTTGCTGCTGCTGCTGAAGAATCAAAAGCAACAGAAGCCAAAAAAATAGAGAAGCCTCAAAAGCTGAAGAAGAAACCAGCAAAACAAATAAAGAAGAAAATGAATGCACAAGTGGGCAACAAGCCTTTCTCTGGCGTTCAGCAGGCCAAGTCAAGTAAAAGCATGTGTTTGTGCCAAAAAGTCGTGATAAACTAATGGGACTTTGCCCCAGCAAAAGCTCCAGTCAAACAAGACAGATGGCAATCAACCAAATTCATTCTTTTTTAGTGTGAAGACCCGTGGGATAAAACAAGTACACAAAGTGTAAACATGTCACAGAGACAAGGGCAGCAAGAAAAACAGGAAGAAGAAAAAGGCCAAAAGAAAGCCAAAGAAGAAATGTTCACGTCTTTATCGTCTTCATTCACCAACACAGGTTGTCCTGGACCTTTTTCCTCCTCAGAGCATGTCCTTGGGAGTGGTTCTCCACAAAGCAGAGGATTTCCACCATAAGCGGAGTCAAAGGTTTGGAGCTGAGGGCCTATTGGAATTTTTCCAGACAAGTTGTTTTGTGACAAGTCCAACTTACTAAGACGATATATCTGAGAAAGGCTTGTTGGAATTCTGCCATTTATCTGGTTTCTTGATAAATCAAGAGAATCTAACTCCTACAAATTTCCAATCCTTGAAGGTATTTGACCTGTTAATCGGTTTCTCGACAAGAAGAAACCAAACCAACAAGATAAGTGATTTCAGTAGGAATCTCCCCACTCAACTTATTGCATGAGAGATCAATACTCTTTACAAGTCCCAGAGTACTTTTGTATTTTGACCTTACTCCTTTCCATGTTAAAGTTGCTTCATCATCATAAGGCAAAGAAACATATAATTCTCTGATCTTAGTTGTAAAGCGATGTCGCATAGTTAGAGTTGAATTTCCTTTTCCTTTTTGAGCCAAAGTAGTCAAAGTGTTGAGACATTTGGGTATAGTTCCAGAAATGTTGTTCATTGACAAATCCAAAATTTGAAGGTGTGTAAGATGGCATAACTGTGGTGGGATGCTCCTATAAAACTGATTAGATTGAAGGATAATGATAGCCAAATTTGGAACAATTTCGCCTAGCCATTCAGGTATTAATCATGATAATTTATTTTCCCCAACATCAATGAGTGTCAAATTTCTGCAATTCTTCAATTGTGAAGGCAACTCTCCGACAAATCTGTTGTTATTTAGCTTTAGTGTCTAGACACTAAACAAGTATCCCATCATGGTAGGAATTTTCCCAGATAAAGAGTTGTTGCTCAAATCAAGAAAGACTAATTTTTTAAAATGGATCCAGCAATGAGGAAGTTCTCCGGATACATTGCTGCTTGAGAGATCAAGAACGGTTAATTTACTCTCCTCAGTTGTACACAAAAATGAAGCTGACCCTGAAATTTTATTATTGGAGAGATTTAGAAATGATACTTTTGATAGGATTGAAGGGATTGGACCCTTTAATTGGTTAGAACTCAAATTTCCTCTAATTTGGTTGCGAGACAAATCCTTATAAGCGATTTCATTTCTCAAATCCAAAAACCAAGTTGGAATGGTATCAGAAATTTGAGCATCAGAAATATCCAGCCATTCATAACTTTTCTGAGTTCGAAGCCATTTCGGGAAATACGGCCCCATCTTACAAGACCCCAATCTTATCTCATACAATTGGAAGGGAGGAACCCAATCAAAACTGAAGTTTAAAACTAGTGAGTTAGAGGATAAATCCAAAAAACTTAATTTGGAGAGTTTCGAGAAATGAGTTTCTGAAATGACTCCTTCAAAAGAATTCGTACTCAATTGGATAGTCTCCAGATTGGACATCTGTCCAATACTTTCAGGTATTCTTCCACTCAATTTATTTCTCGAGAGAGACAAGTACTTTAACAATACGAAGTTCGTAAGATCAGGCAATGAACCCACAATGTCATGATTGCGAGAGATATACAAACTCTCTAATGTGTTTTGAGAGCATTTAGACAACCGTGCAACAAAGTCTGAAAGTTGTCCATTTAGACTATTATCCACAAGGAACAACACTCGCAAACTACATAACTTGGAAAAGGAATTCAGCAACCCTCCTTCAGAAATTGAGGTGCCATTGAAATTGTTGTATGAGAGATCAAGATAAACAAGGTTGGTATGAGCATCGGGCAACCATTGGAAGATTGATGAGTTAAGATTGTTTGCGTCGAGTCGACATGAACAAGAGATTTAGAAGAATTCAAGAGAGAAACAGAGGATATAACTGGAGGAGGAAGATTACACCAGTGTTTTGAAAGGCGAGGCGTAAGCGCGCGTCGAAGCGCGCATCGGAGCGAGGCGGCGAGGAATCGCCTGAGGCGGCCGTCAGTTTCGTGAGTTACACGTTTAGCGCAGCGAGGCGGAGTGAGGCGGAGCAAGGCGAAGCCAGATCTGGACACTTCTGAACTGGAGGAGATTGCACATGACAGGATGACTGTTTTGAAAATGCCTTCGCGATGACTGTTTGTGTCTGTAACTTGGGTGCGTGAGGAAGAAGACGGCGCAAGGAAGAAGACTCTTTTTTTTAGGGCTTTTGTATTGAAACGACTTCGTTTCACTGAGTGTTTTATAACAAAAAATAATACACAATAGCCTTTTTAATATCTCCAGCCGACTGATTGTTTTAAAAACTTAAGATATTAATATATTGGAATTGCTTTTTCTAACTCAAGCCGACTGTTGCTTTATTGGACTTACCTTTTTCTTTTTTCTTTTTTCTAAATTAATATATTAACACAAGCCGACTTAGTGTTTTAAAAACTTAAGATATTAATATATTGGACTTCCTTTTTCTAACTCCAGACTGTAGCTTTATTGGACTTACCTTTTTTTTTTTTTTTTTTTTCTAAATTAATATATTAACACATGAACTTTTATATATTTATATATATAAGAATTACTTGTACAATTTAATTGTATTGTATTATTTATAAATTTTTCTTATAAAAATAAATTAATGTTCAAAAGGCTTACGCCTCACTGCTTCAAGGCTTACGCCTCGTATAGCGCGACTGAAATGCCTCGCATCAACGCCTCGCCTTTCAAAACATTGGATTACACCTATGTAATGTCAAGTTTGTTAGTTTAGGAAGCATATTAACTGCTTCCAGCCAACCAACAACATCACTGAGATTAACGAAACGTAGGTCCAAGTATTTTAGACTAGAAAGATTAGGAAGCCAATAGAGAGTTTTTACATAAATGCCAGAATACATGAAAGGAAAATGATCTTGATGCCCAAGATCGAGATGATGCAAGTTTCTAAGGTTTCCAAGTTGATATGGAATTAGACCTCCAAAATTTGCATAAGAGAGATCGAGATATCTTAAATTGCTCAGAGATCCAATGAAATCTGGAATTTGGCTCCGACTGAAATTATTGGAACTAAGGTCCAAATATTCCAAGTGCTGCAACTCAGTGAGTTTAGGACTAATCTTACCTTGCAAAGATTGGGATCCAAGATCAAGCTTAACAACATGGCCAGTTTGGTTGCTGCAGTAGACTCCATCCCATTCGCAGCAATCTTTGTTTTGGGCTTCTCTTCCCCACGAAAGGAGGCGATCGCCGTTGTCACCCACGAGACCTTGTTTAAGGGCAAGGAGTGCTTGCCTTTCTCTCTCGCTGCATCCAATGCAAGGATTGTTCATGTGTAGTAAAATCACCACCACAATTGCATAGAGGAGTTTGAAGCAGCACCTTACTCCAACCATGTTAGTTAGAGTCATGATCAAGACGAAGAAGCACAACTATTCAGACAAAGATAAAGGCACAACCAGATTTGGGCTACTTAGAGGTGCATTTTAATTTATGCAATCCACTTCCCTTTCATTATCAATTACAATCCAATGTGGACAGGTGAGCCATTTTTTTTACCCACAATTTTAAAGAAAATTACAACATATACCATTATCACAAAAGGCGTTTATATGAAACATATCTCTTATATTTAGGCATGTATTAGATTTTGTTTCATTTTTAGTGTGTTGATGTCATTAAGAGACATATTGTTTAATTCCACAAAAAGCACATCTTTAATAATTCGGATTTCTTTTAATGTGCCAGCAAATACTCAAAGCAGACAGATATATGCCAGCAAATTCTCAACCAAGCAGAAACATTTAGAAGGAAAATTTTACATGAAATTATGTGTAACTTAGAAGGACAATACCAGATGATTTACAAGTGTACAGGACATGATAATGGGATTAAAAAATGAAGACTAAAATAATAGATAAATGCATAATATAAACGTATGGGAGAGAGAAAGAGAGAGAGAGAGAACATGCCTCTTTTTTGTGCGTGTCTGTGGATAATATCAAAAGTTGGATGGATGGATGGATGCATGCATGTGGCGTATTTTCGTTTAATGTGTCAAGACTGGTGTGTTTATGTCAATCTTTTACCAACACCAGATATTTCAAAATTGAATTATTTTTTTGAGTGAACGAAACGACTTAGAGTGTGGGATATTGTAAAAGATGAGTATGTATTAATTTTGGCACATCCTTTCAACTTGAGATGAGATTCTTTCCTTTCAAATGCTTCTCCGTCCTTGTAACGTGTTTGAGATATTCACACACAGACAGGTGACCAAAACAGAGCCATATATTTATACACGACTGACAGGATATGAAAAAGACCACAAATCATCTGCCCCTGCTAGGTATTTATACACGTTTGGTGTCTAGCATGTGCTGGCCACCCCCAACCGTTTCTAGTTGATGTGCTATCCTGGCGTTAAGAAAATAGTACTGCACCTCGGCAAAGACACTTCTCAAACAACCCACCTTTCTGGGTTTACTGAGACAAATTTCATTCTTAATCTCAAGTAAAATTACATACCAAACTGATCATAAATAGGAATGTTACAACATCTTGACTGATCCCTTTGAAGAATCAACTCATTCAAATTAAACATTACACCCTTCAATGAATCCCTTTTATACTAATATCATGGGGTAGGCTTCAAGAATTCTACTAGCCCTACCATTCAAACAACATTGAGATAGCAAGAATCAGAGAGACCGTTTTATATCCCTTGTTAATGTACTTCAACCAGACCATGGAACAGTAGGATTATGGAACTGTTTCTTTGCCCCCATTAGCTCGAAATGACTCCTTTGTTATCCCACAGTAGACTGGTTCACGGCCTAAAAAGGTGATAAAATTCCAGCCACAAGCTGAACCTCCAACAACATATGTCCCTTGATTTGACCATCTTCAGCCTTCTCGCTGGATATACCTGATGGAAATTTATTTTCTGTTGGTTTTCCAGAAGCTCTAGAATCTTGGAGCTTTTCACCTGACAAAGGGTGGCCTTCTGGCACATTCTTGCATCTTGCTATGGAAACTGCTTCTGCTGTCATCTATTTGTATAGTTCCATCAGAAGCTTCACTTCTGCAATTTGCAACATACACGATTGTAAATACATCTCTTAATCAATCCAATAAAAGTTACTTTCTACGTGCCCATCACATGAGAAGTAATAAGCAATGTCTCATGCAATTGGCTCCACCATTGAAAAGACAGATGTCTCAGGATAAAACTCAAAACTCAGGATAAAACCATGTTTGGAATTTAAGAGATGAGCAAGACAGATGTCTCCTTACGAAGGAGGCCAAAGTCCATCTGAATATTACGCTAACGATATTCTAGAATTTGGTGGCCAAGAAGAAAAATACGGCAACTAAGTTTCAAGGATGAAACTTGTTGTTATCAAGAGATGGAGTCCTCATGGGTCCACAAACGTCTGTGTGAATAAGCTCCAACAAGGCCTTAGCTCGCCAAGCCTTTCCGGATGGAAATGCTTGTCGATGTTGTTTGCCAAGTTGGCAACCTTCACAGACATCTTGGATCTCTTTTATGCTCGGGAGGTCTCTCATCATATTTTTATGGTAAAGTATTTTTAGTGCATGAAGGTTAAAGTGGCCAAATCTTTTATGCCATAACCATGATTCGTCCACATTAGCTTTCATGGCTGTGGCTTTTATGAATTGCCATTGGATGGGAAAATTTCTATTTTCCATCCTTACTTTTGTAAATATTTGATTTTTATCTCTTTTATCAAATATTGTGCAGGAGTCTCCAGAAAAGTGCAGAGAGTATCCATTTTCTATCATTTGTCCAGCACTCAATAGATTATGCTCCAGGGCAGGTACTAGTAGAACGTCTTTATTATATTCAGTTCCTTTATTAGTTTGAATAGAGATCGTACCTTTTCCTTTTGTCTCCACCACAGCGCCATTTCCCATTTTAACTTGTGATTTTATGGACTTGTCTATGTTGGTGAAGATGCTCTCATCTCCAGTCATGTGGTTACTGCAGCCGCTGTCAATATACCACTTCATGTTGGCTCCTTCTGAAGTTGCTTGATGCGCATAAAGCACATGCTCATCTTTCTTTTCTTCAGAATAATTTGCTTGAGAATTGTTTTTAAATCTGCAATTTTTTTCTATGTGCCCAAATTTTTTGCAGTTTTTACATTTGGGCTTGTCACGGAACCAACAATATTTTTCTAAGTGGTTTGTGTTTTTACATACCCTACATGGAGGAAAGTTTTTCCTCTCTTTCATTTCTTTTTTATTTCCCCAATTCTTATTGGATTTATAATCTTCTCTTCTAGAACTTTCTCCAATTTTCCTTTCCCCTTCTTTAGTTTTCTGAGACCTTAAATTTAGTTTTGACTGAAAGGAACTTTCAACTGAATCTTCGTTTCGCCTACTCAGTCTTTTCTCATATGCTTCAAGAGAGCCCATTAGTTCTGTCACTGACAAACTAGTTAAATCTTTTGTCTGTTCAATGGCAGTAACTAAAGGATCATACTTATCAGTAAGACTGATAAGTATTTTTTCTACAATTCTTGAATCAGTTATATTTTCTCCATATGCTCTCAATTGATTGATTATTTCTTTTATTTTTGCATAATAGTTTTGAGCAGTCTCAGAATCCTTCATTTTGATATTCTCAAACTCTCTTCTCAAAGTTTGTAGTTTTACTGCACGTACCTTGGCATTGCCTTGAAATTCCTCCTTCAAAGTTTCCCATGCTTCCTTTGAAGTAGTGGCTCCCATGATCCTTGGAAATATCGTATTATCCAAGGATTGTTGCAAGGCGAATAAGGCCTTTGCATCCTTTGACTGATCTTTCTTTTGTTGCCTTATCTGCTCAACTGTAGAATTTTCTGGATTAGAAAACCCTTTTTCAACTATGTCCCATAATTCTTGAGACATGAAATAGGTCTTCATCTTAATGCTCCAGAAATCATAGTTTTCTCCGGTGAAAATAGGAAGAGGGATAGAGTTTTGGCTAGTGGTGGACATGATGGAGGATTAGAATGAACCAACACCCAAGATTGATCGGAACAAGCTCTGATACCACTGTTGGAATTGTAGGAGGTGTGTGATGTGATGAGTGGTATCAAAGCACCACTCATCACATCACACACCTCCTACAATTCCAACAAAACTCTATAGAATCATTAGCACGAAGAACTAATAAATCAAGTTAGGGCGTGAATGAAAGTCGGACGCAATAAATCAGTTCAGCTTTCTCATACAAATCTAGGGATACCTATGTGTCACTGTGTTAAAATGAAAAAGTAAAATAAAATCACAATGAGCTTACGTTCTTGGATGTCATTGGCCGCCTTGCATAATCGAAAGTCAGGGGTCCGGAGAACCATCAAGATAACAAAAGACAAAAAGTTACACCCTCCCTACTTCACATAGTGTAGCAAACAAAATAAGCAGTTCAAAACATTAGGATGTAGAGCAATTAATTGATGGCATATTTACTAATCTGTAATTGGATTATGATGAATTGAATTGAGGATAAATTGAATTGAGGAGGAGTTGGATTGAGGAGAATTAGATTACGGATTCCTATTGAAGTTGTTTACTAAACCAAATGGATTGAGGGGAGTTAGATTCCGGATTCATATTGAGGTTGTTTACTAAATCATATGGAATTAGGTATATATGAGTGGCACTAATTACTAAAATGTCCTCGTTAGGTTAAAGTAGATGACAAATTTGGAATTTCTAAAATTGTGTGAGTATATAATAGGTAAAAAAGATGAATTCCTAATGAGTTAGTTCTCCAGGAATTAGAATACCACATCTCATTCAAGATTCCTCCAAAATCAGGAATTCAATTCCTAATTTTGTGTGGGCCCCACTTACGTTTCAATTCCTTGATGTGAAGTGAACGCATGAATCCTCCATAGGTAGAATTCAATTCCAGATGAGAATTCTAATTCCTAATTAGTAAACACACCATGAGAGTGATTACATCCACAAACTTTGATAGACAAACACTTTAAGATCCAAGCTAACACCCAACGTTCTATCCCCAGCAGTCTCTAGAGGACTTAATGTACTTTACACCAGCCATGATCTGCTAATTCTACCCATGGCATATAGACTACATAGCATGACGCATTATACTTTCTCTGCAGCCTAAAACAATCAAACACAGACAGAAATGGTAGCATATAGACAATACTTTTGAGAGTTTCACTTAACGCAAACTAACAACACCTCAGTGCACTTGAACCATAAATTTCTTGTCTTCATCCTTCACTTTATTAAATGTCATTAAATGTCATGTGCAACAAAAATAAAAAAAAGTGTATTCAATTAAGATTTTAAAAGAGTTTAAAAGTCCAGGTGTATTCAATTAAGAGTTTAAAAGAGTTTGTCAAATTTTGGGTGTATTCAATTCAGATTTCAATTGACTTTAAAAAATACATCGAAATTTAGGTGTATTCAATTATGACTTTTTAGAAGTCAAACAAAGTTTGGGTGTATTCAAAAACTCATTGATTTTAAAGGAAATACAAAAAGTGGTGGATTTTGTTTGATTATAGACTAATTTTAGGTTATGAAAAATCTCAGCTTCCCTCGAGAGATTTTGATAGATATACTTAAATTTCCAATAAGTTGATTGCGAGACAAATCCTTATCCGCCAATTTATTTCGCAAATCCCAAAACCAAGTTGGAATGGTATCAGAAATTCGAGCATCAGAAATATCCAGCCGTTAATAACTTTGGAATGGTATCAGAAGCCATTTCGGGAAATACGGTCCCATCTTACAAGACCCCAATCCTACCGTATATTATTGAAAGGGAGGAACCCAATCAAAACTGAAGTTTAAAACTAGTGAGTTAGAGGATAAATCCAAATACGTTAATTTGGAGAGTTTCGAGAAATGAGTTTCTGAAATGACTCCCTCAAAAGAATCCATACTCAAATCGATATTCTCCAAATTGGACATCTGTCCAATACTTTCAGGTATTCTTCCACTCAATTTATTTCCCCAGAGAGACAAGTCCTTTAACAATACGAAGTTCGTAAGATGCGGCAATGAACCCACAATGTCGTGATTGTAAGAGATATCCAAACGCACTAATGTGTTTTGAGCGCATTTAGACAACATTTCAACAAAGTCTAAAAGTTGTCCACTTAGACTATTACCCCCAAAGAACAACTCTAGCAAACTACATAACTTGGAAAAGGAATTCGGCAACCCTCCTTCAGAAATTGAGGTGCCATTGAAATTGTTCAGTGAGAGATCAAGACAAACAAGGTTGGTATGAGTACCGGGCAACCATTGGAAGATTCATGAGTTAAGATTGTTTGCGGAGAGATTGACATGAACAAGAGATTTAGAAGAATTCAAGAGAGAAACAGAGGATATAACTGGAGGAGAAAGATTACTCATCTGTAATGTCAAGTTTGTTAGTTTAGGAAGCATATTAACTGCTTCCAGCGAACCAACAACATCACTGAGAGTAACGAAACTTAGGTCCAAGTATTTTAAACTAGAAAGATTAGGAAGCCAATAGAGATTTTTTGCATAAACAGAGCCAAAAGTAAAATCTTGATGCCTAAGATCGAGATAATGCAAGTTTCTAAGGTTTCCAAGTTGATATGGAATTAGACCTCCAAAATTTGCAGAAGAGAGATCTACGTATCTTAAATTGCTCAGAGATCCAATGAAATCTGGAATTTGGCTCTGACTGAAATTATTGTAACTAAGGTTCAAATATTCCAAATGCTGCAACTCAATGAGTTTAGGACTAATCTTACCTTGCAAAGATTGGGATCCAAGATCAAGCTTAATAACATGGCCAGTTTGGTTGCTGCAGTAGACTCCATCCCATTCGCAGCAATCTTTGTTTTGGGCTTCTCTTCCCCAGGAAAGGAGACGATCGCTGTCGTCACCCACAATACCTTGTTTAAGTGCAAGGAGTGCTTGCCTTTCCCTCTCTCTACATCCAATGCAAGGATTGTTCATGTGTAGTAAAATCATCACCACAATTGCATAGAGGAGTTTGAAGCAGCACCTTGCTCCAACCATGTTAGTTAGAGTCATGATCAAGACGAAGAAGCACAACTATTCAGACAAGGATAAAGGCACAAACAAATTAAGCATGCATGCAGAACTGGTGAAATATATATGCTTGCATGATTGACAAAGGGAGACTTTCTAATGCACCGAACATGGGTGAGTCTTTGCCAAACTTACTTTCCTCCAACATTTCCTAATTTACCGAGGCAAAGAAATCTGGAAAGCCCCCTCTTTTTCCCCTGAAAAGGATGCCAAAACCACCGTTTTTCAGAAGTAAATTACCTTTCCAGTGTGAACTAATAAGTGCATTATTTCTATATTTTTATACCTCATATATTTGGTTTTTGTAGGGAAAGTTAATTAAAAAATAGTATTATTACTTTACTTTCCATATTTTCAACTATTCTGCGCTTTTGAAACGATTTGGACGGAAAATTGACTTTTCGAATGAATTTTAGCACAAGGCCAATTGGAGAAGAAATCTAAGACATTGAAGACCGTTGTATCAAATTTTCATAATTTTCTATCAAGCCAATTGCTCCAGACCTGCAAGTCAACACAGCTAAGTTGAAATCCCGTCAGAACTGCACTGTTGTGGAAGATTGAAGAGTTGAAGACTTTCCCGATTTTTCCTAGTGGCGTGCAATATATGCTTGGAAAGCTTAGAGATCAAAGCTACGTTTTTCATATTTTCCAGAATTTTCTAGGAAGTGGAACGACCCCAAAACAAGTGTGCAAAATGGCTGACGTGTTTCCAAGTCAAATAAGGATTCTTTCCTACTTTGTTTCCTTAATTGTTTGGGATTTTGTTTTGCTTTAGGAGAGTTTTTCAAGATCTTTTTAGAGCAGAGTTTAGTTGTTTTACACTATATAAGGTCACCCTAAGCTCTCTCTATGGAGGATCATTCACATACCATAGACTTTTCACCATATTTCACTAAACCACAAATATATCAAACAGAGAGCCAAGAGTTGCTGCCGCAGTGCTTTTGGAGCTTTTGAAGGTGTTGATGTGGAGAATCCAAAGATCAAGTCCATTTGCCAAATCGGTTTTATGAAAATAATTCTCTCGTTCATATTTTATTTTGTCATGTAACTAATTTCTCTTGCTAAGGCTACGATGTAGCCTAACCATGACACTTAATTTTTATAGTTATATTAATTCCTGATTATTATTCCGTGTTGAGTATTTGTTATTGTTCTTAATGCTTTAAATATATGGCCAATATTTAATTGATGATCCAAACGGAGAGGCCGAGAGGAGATGTTTGGTGTTTTCTTCTTGTAACAAATACCATGACTTGAATGAGTGCCCGAGAGGGACTAACATGACTCATACTTGCAGGTTCTCATAGAACTTAATGGGTTCTTGATTTTCTAAATCCGTTGCGAGAGAGACAGAGAGTGGGTTGTTAATTAAGAATACTTTTGGTTGAGACCAAGAGGGGATATCTGACAGGACCCGACCCAAATTCCACTTTGGAATCCGAGCCGAGCCCTGCGCGTGTCCGACACCTGTCGGGTGTCGGGCACACTTGACCAAATTGCCCTTTTTATAACCAAACTCAAGCAAACAACTTTTGAAGGTTTGACTTCTGCCGAAAATTCGGCAGAGCTTCCCCTGTAATTAGCTCGTTTCCCAAAAATTTTACACCTGTACAAAACACAATTCTTAATTCCCAAACTCCCAGCATGCATAAAAGCGAGTCTCACACAACTAAAAATATTTGAACTAAAAGGCCTCCGGCCCAACAACAAAACCAAACATAAGCATTAACATCAATTCAAACATAACATTTTCATCCCTTGAAATCATCAATTCTAGATATAAATATCAATTTGGGCTTAACAACAACATTTCTAGCCATCATATGTCATCCAAGACGAATCCTAGCCAAACATTCAGTTACATTCATTTTAGTAGTCATTAATTCGACACGCACATCAACAATAACAAAAGCATTTCATAAGAAAATTCAATCCTTGAAGTTCATTCTCAACAAGCTTCATATCTCAATTATAAATCAAGCATTGAGTCCGCACATCCGTTCAGATTTCATTCAATTAACATGTTCAATAGATTTCTAATTCAAGCCCAAACCAAATTCCATAGTATCCTCGCTCGTGGCTGCACCTAGATTAGTCTAGGCTGCCTACGTACCCTCTAGGAGGGATCAAGCAACACGTAACTCTTAAAAGACTAAAGTTCAAACCATAAAATACTTGAATTAATATTCCCACATATTTTTAATTATTAAATTGTCCCGACTATAATCAATCAGTTAAAACCAGAATGAACCCGAGTGATTTCACAACGATCTCATGATTCAAGTAATAGTTATAAATAGTATACTATCCTTTACTTTGAAAACTCTCATTCTTTACCCCGTAAATATGAAAATATATAATAAAGTTCCCTCCAATAAGTATCCAAGATCAAATCATAAATTTCTGTTTAAAAACATCTTAAATCTCAAAGTACTCCTCACCCAGGTGTACCCCCAATCATATCTGTCAATGCCCAGTATCATACATGTCACATCCTCGCAGAACTCGAGTAACACAAAGTCAGCCCGAGACACGTTATCCATCAATTCCCAGGTATCAATCCGTCAATTCCATATATCATGTACCAGTTACATCCTCGTGACACTCAGGAATCACGTAATCAGCCTGAGGTGCGTATCCTTTGATTTTCTGTCAATTCCAACCTTTAGCAGTCAATTTCATTTCCTCGCAAGACTCGGTGACACGAAGTTTATCCGAGCCACGTCCTCGCAAGACTCAGGAGTCACAAAGTCAACCTGAGCCGCGTCCTCGCAAGAACGGGTGATCAGCCCGAACGCGTATCCTCGCTGAGTCGGGGACACCAAGTCTACCCGAAACGCGTCCTCGCTCCACACGGTTCGGGCGTCCCCGAGACTTATGGGGCGTATCATAAATGACAAATCTGTTTCCAAGACAACAGGGGGTACTCCTGAGGTGGGTTTGAAAACCAAATTCAAATATGAATATCATCACCCTTCACCAAAAATCCATTTTCATACTTAATTGTATAATATAAAATATAATACTCTCAAAATCAGTTTCCCAAATATTCAAAAGTACTCAACCATATACTCAATTATAATAGTAATAATAATAATAATAATAATAATAATAACAATAATAATAAATAAGTAAATAATGAAACTAATACTAAATAACCAAAAGAAATCCCTATCTTAATGGACTACTTTCATGATCAAACCCGTAACAGTATTCACCATTAAACATAAATGGACCATTAACTAAATAAATAAAACCTCATTTTTCCGAATCATTCAAGTTCCACAAGATCAAAATCCAAATCTCATTTCCAGACCAATATTCATAACAATATTTCAAATAAAACATTTGAGTTCGGTTCCAGGCTTGTAACACATAAATCATAATAGTTTATTCACGAATATTCGATAAAACCATTTATTAAATTAAGTAGCTCGGCACCATTATTTTGTTAGAAACCCGACCCCCAGACATTAAAGTGCTCGTACTAGCTAGAAAGTGTCCCTAGGCACATTTAACTCCGTTCTACCCAATAAATCAATTTAATAATCCCCGGAATGAATTATCCGATTAAAATATTAATTTAATCCAATCCGGTCACCCGTAGGGTTTGTGACCTCCAATAGGCGATCCAAGAGTTCCAAAGACTTCAATAGAATTTATAAAGCTTATCCCAAAAGTTTAGTCTCGGTCGAACGGTCGGATCGCTCACGACCGCACGATCAGACGATTCACGGTAAACCTAACCCCAGGGTTGGCATTTTCGGAGTATCCGGGACTCCGATTCACGATCCGTTGAATCATACACGGTCCTGGAATGACTTAAATCAACATACTAAGAATTGGGACCGATCCAACGGTCCGAACACATTGAACCCGGATACCGCACAATAGGCATAAATCCGTTCGGCTGTCGTACCAAGTCCAAATTGCAATCCGAGCACGCCTACGCGCTCGTGACTAAATAAGGATAATTAGGATTAAAGATTGACAATTATAAGTGGGCCGGTGCGTGGGAACACACGGTGGCAGATCCGGAGCCTAAAAAGCGATAAAATTGGGCATCGGTCAAACTTCAAACCAAGGGCCCTCCTTCGACATCCAACTAGTTCTCAACCTCCCGAACACTTTCTTCAACTACGGGAAGGTCCAATTCAAACCCTAAGTGGCTCAAAACCTAACCTCAAAACCGACTGAAACTTTAACTCGAAGATTGATCTATCTACGCTACCAATCGATCAAAACCTACTCAACCATCAGCTAGAGCATGAAAAAGGTGGAAAAGCATACCTCACTTGTCTCGATCGGTGGCCGGAGGAGGGAGAACGAAGCTTGAGAAAATCTGCCAAAAATGGGTCAAAACCGATTCTTGGGCCCTGTTTTCGATCGAGTTTCTAGTTAAATCCCTTAGAACTATGGCTAGATATGGTGATTTATGGAAAGAGGAAAGAGAGACGAAGAGTTTGCAAGTTGTGGCACCCGATTTGGTGGTTGGACGGAGGAGAAATCGGAATTTGAAAATGGCTCCCCCAAACTCGCGAAAATCTGGGTTTTTAAGAAAACTGAACTTCGAAATATTTACAGTTATGCCACTAGTCTATTTTTTATCGCCATTTCTTCGTTACAACTCCGATTCTAGCCCACAATATATCCACGAACTCGTATCGACGAGCCTGATGTAATGGCAAAGCTTGTTTCACCAAATTCCCTTCCAAAATTTACATTGACCATTTTGCCCCTTTAAATATTAAATATTATTTTTATTTCTTAAATTTTAATTAATTCAAACTATTTTATTTCTTTATTTCATTTCTAATTTACTTATCTATTCTACTTTTCCGAACCAAGGTTAATTTAAAACCCATTAGAATATTCCCTGGATAAAATCGTCTTTTACTTGAATACTTTAATATTTGAATATTAATTTAGGACCGGAATGTTACAATATCAAATAAATTAGGAGAAACCAACTGTCAACATGGAAAGTAATTAGGGTTGATTGGCTATAAAAATGAAGTGGAATTGGTTATGGTGAAATCCGATGCCCTACTGTTCCATAAACTTGATTTTCCACCGTTAATTAAATTGTTATTCTTTTATAATTGTTTTAGTTTAGTTAAATCAATCAATCTTTTTAAACAACTATTCAGATAAACTTAAGAATTAATCATAATTGGTAATTAATAGGAAATCACAGTCTTCGTGGGAACGACACTCTACTTACTTCTATATTACGTGTGTGGATTGTCGCTTGCAATAAATTCACAACAAGTTTTTGGCGACGTTGCCAGGGACTGTTTTATTTTCCATTAATATCACTATGTTTTAATTCTGAGTTTAATTTGAATTTCTTCTTTTTGTTTCTGGTACTTTGGTCTGTGTATGCAACGTTCTCGTACCCTAGAACTCATACCACTTGACCCAGAAATCGAACAAATGTTTCATAAGCGGAACAGAGGAAACAAAAATCACACTTTAGTGGAACCACCACCCACACCTATGGAGGATGAAGCAGAAAGAGCAGTGAGGGAATTTGCTGTACCATTTGCTACTCCTTCACCGATCCGACATCCTGCAGTCATGACCAACAATTTTGAGATCAAACCAGCTATGATCACTATGCTACAAAATACATCTACATTTTGTGGTTTGTCGAATGAAGATCCAAATGTACATTTGGTGTTCTTTTTGGAGATTTGTGACACATTCAAGTTCAATAGGGTAACTGATGATGCAGTTCGTTTAAGGCTATTCCCCTTCTCCTTGAAAGATAAAGCCAAACTTTGGTTACTGTCACAACCACAAGACTCTATCTGTACTTGGGATGATTTATCCAAGAAATTCCTTGCTAAATTTTTCCCTCCAGCCAAAACTGCAAAATTCCTGCAAGTGTCCTCATCGTGAGCTCCCAACCTGGATTCAAGTTCAGACTTTTTACAATGGGCTGAGTCAAACAAGCAGGACATTAGTTGATGCAGCAGCTGGAGGTGCTTTAATGGGAAAAACGGCTACAGAAGCATTATAACTATTGAAGACCATGGCTTCCAACAGCTACCAATGACCGAGTGAGAGAATGAATCTTAAGCCAGCTGGGGTCTTGGAAGTCGATGCTATGGCTTTGCTAACATCACAAATTTCTAACCTTACTAAAAAAGTTGATTATTTGAGTGTTAATGTTGTGAACACAAATACTAATTTTTGTTGTGATCTTTGTGTAGGTCCTCATCCAAGTTCAGAGTGCACCACGGGGAATCCATTTGTGTCCGTTGAGCAAGTCAATCAGGTTGCAGAATTTAATCGACAAAGAAATAATCCTTATTCCAATACATACAACCCTGGTTGGCAAAACCATTCAAATTTCTCATGGAGCAATAATCAGAATGTGCAGAGACCACCACCTAGCTTCCCACCTTCGGATAAGAAAATAAATTTGGAAGATGCGCTTACTCAGTTGACCATGTCTACCACCCAATTTATGAGCGAAACAAAAACCCAACTTCAGAATCAACATGCTTCTATTCAGAATTTGGAGGTGCAAGTAGGCCAACTAGCTAATGTAATGAGTGGAAGAAACCAAGGAGCATTGCCAAGCCAACCTGAAGCTAACCCTAAAAATCAAGAACAAGCTAAGGCAATCATACTTTGGAAAGGAAAGCAAGTGAATACAACGAGTGATTTGGAAAAAGAAAAATATGAAAAGGAGAAAGAAGCCGAGAAGTCTGCAGTGAAGAGGGACGTGCGGCTGAACCATCAATCACCATCCCACAAGCCACCGCTGAGAAATCCCTAGAAGAAGAAAATTCTATACTGGTTTCTTCCCCTCCATTGAAGCCATATGTCTGGCCAATCCCTTTTCCGCAGAGGTTGAGAAAAAATAAAATTGATGGGCAATTTTCGAAATTCTTAGAGATGTTCAAAAAGTTGCATATAAACATTCCATTTGCCTAAGCTTTGGAACAAATGCCAAGTTATGACATCCTCTCCAAGAAGAGGAAATTTGGAGAGCATGAGAAACTCCAACTAACAGAAGAGTGCAGTGCCATCCTACAACGGAAGCTTCCAGCAAAGCAAAAAGATAGAGGGAGTTTTAAAATTCCATGCACTATTGGAAAATAATTTATTTGAAAGAGCTTTATGTGATTTGGGTTCTAGCATTAACTTATTACCTTTATCTGTTGCTAAAAAGATTGGTATTGGTGAAATTAAACCCACTACTGTTTCTTTGCAGATGGCAGACAAGTCAATCACATATCCAGATGGAATTATTGAAGATGTTCTAGTGAAGGTTGATACATTCATATTTCCGGCTGATTTTCTGGTCTTGGATATGGAAGAAGATTCTGACACAGCTAATTTTAGGCCGCCCATTCCTGATTTCTTCACGCACTCTAATTGATGTGGAAGAAGGGTTATTAACTCTAAGAGTTGGGAATGAAAAAGCGACGTTCAAAGTTTTTGAAGCAATGAAATTTCCAAGAGAAGCGGATGATTGTTTTCGCAGTGAATTAGTTGATGAAACTATTTCAGACACATTTGAAAGGAGACGCCAAGCCATCCATTGAAATCTACATTGGTCCATGCTGCCACTTGTCAAGATGACAACCCAGTGGTCGTTGAATATGCCTTGTATCTGGATGCATCACAACCATACAACCCAAGGCAAAGGAATCAGTTCGAACCACTAGGAGCGGCACCTCCTAAGGCCGCACCTTCTGTGATTGCTGCACCTACACTTACTCTGAAGTCATTGCCAACACATTTGAGGTATGCTTATTTGGGAACTTCTGAAACTTTACCAGTTACTATTGCTGCAAATTTGAATGAAACTGAAGATGAAAAGGTGTTGCGGGTTTTGCGAAAACATAAAACTGCAATTGGGTGGACGATCGCTGACATCAAGGGTATTAGCCCTTTTATGTGTATGCACCGAATACTAATGGAAAAGGATCATAAGCCATCCATGGAACATCAACACCGATTGAACCCCAACATGAAAGAAGTGGTTCGTGCAGAGGTATTAAAATTGTTTGATGCATGTATTATTTACCCTATATCTGATAGTAGTTGGGTGAGTACTACACAAGTTGTGCCAAAGAAGGGAGGGATGACTGTTGTAAAAAATGAGAATAATGAGTTAGTCCCAACGAGAACTGTTACAGGATGGAGAGTCTGCATAGATTACAGGAAATTGAATTCTGCAACCAGAAAAGATCACTTCCCGCTACATTTTATTGATCAGATGCTAGAAAGAATTGCTGGGCACGCTTATTACTGTTTTCTAGATGGATACTCAGGGTATAATCAAATCCCTATCGCGCCTGAAGACCAAGAAAAAATGACATTCACATGTCCATTTGGCACTTTTGCCTATCGTCGTATGCCTTGTAGGTTATGTAATGCTCCTGCCACTTTTCAGCGTTACATGATGTGCATTTTCTCTAACATGGTCGAGCGATTTATTGAGGTATTTATGGATGACTTCTCTATTTTCGGTTCATCTATTGATTCTTGTTTAGATAATTTGGCATTAGTGTTGGCAAGATGTGAAGAAACCAATTTAGTTCTCGATTGGGAAAAATCCCATTTTATGGTACATGAAGGGATTGTGTTGGGGCATAAAATTTCAGCTAAAGTTATTGAGGTTGACCGTGCAAAAATTGAGACTATAGAAAAGCTGCCACCCCCTTCTACAGTAAAAGGAATTCGAAGCTTCTTGGGACATGTTGGGTTTTATCGTTGATTTATTAAGGATTTCTCGAAAATTACAAAACCTCTTTGCAAATTTTTATTGAAGGATTCTGAATTCAACTTTGATTCAGAATGTTTGGAGACATTTAATTTATTGAAGGAAAAGCTCACCACTGCACCAGTCATATTGCACATGATTGGGAATTACCATTCGAGATTATGTGTGATGCGAGTGATTATGCTATTGAAGCTATCTTGGGTCAACGGAAGAATAAATTACTACATGTGATTCACTATGCAAGTCATACATTGAATGATGCCCAACTAAATTATGCCACTACGAAAAAGGAATTGTTGGCAGTGGTATTCGCATTGGATAAATTTCGTTCTTACTTATTGGGTGTGAAGGTAATTGTGTATACGAATCATGCGGCTTTGAAATTTTTGCTTGCCAAGAAGGAAGCAAAACCAAGACTAATTTGATGGGTTTTATTGCTTCAAGAGTTTCATATTGAAATTCGAGATTAAAAAAAGGGTCTGAGAATGTGGTGGCCAATCACCTCTCTCAGCTAGTCCATGAGGATGAAGTTATAGAAGATGTTGCACCCATCCTAGAGACATTCCCTACGAGCAATTATTTTGCATCAATTCGAGAAAGAATTCGTCACTCCCTAGTATGCAGACTTTGTCAATTATCTAGCCTGTGGTATTTTTCCCCATAAACATTACTATTGGGATGGTCCATATTTGTGGAAGCACGGTCCTAACCAAGTTATACGAAGATGTGTGCCTGAGACAGAGATGTATGACATATTAGTGCATTGTTACACTTTGGCGTGTGGAGGCCATTATGGTGCTTCCAAGACTGCAGCCAAGGTTCTACAATCTGGGTTTTTCTGGCCTACTGTGTTTAAAGATGCTCAAGAATTTGTTGCGATGTGTGATCCTTGCCAACGTATGAGAAATATCTCTAGTAGAAACTAAATGCCCTTGAATAATATTTTGGAAGTAGAATTATTTGATGTTTGGGATATTGACTTTATGGGTCCATTTCTGACATCGTATGGGAATTTGTATATTTTGGTTGCAATTGATTATGTATCAAAATGGGTTGAAGCTGCTGCCTTACCCACTAATGAATATTTTCCTGCGAAAGAATATTTTCACAAGGTTTTGGTGCAATTATCAGTGATGGAGGTATGCATTTTTCCAACCGTCAATTTAATTCTCTTCTTGCAAAGTATGTCATTACCCACAAAGTTTCCACTCCTTACCATATGCAAACTAGTGGGCAAGTGGAAGTTTCGAATAGGGAATTAAAGAAAATCTTGGAAAAGACGGTGAATGCCTCTAGGAAAGATTGGTCATTAAAATTGGATGATGCACTATGGGCTTATAGAACGGCATTTAAAGCGCCAATTAGGATGTCACCATATAGACTTGTTTTTGGGAAAGCGTGCCACCTTCCGGTGGAATTGGAGCATAAAGCATTTTGGGCTATTAAAATGCTCAACTTTGACATGAGTTTGGCGGGTGAGAAGAGGAAGTTACAATTGAATGAGTTAGAGGAACTTCGGAATGAATCGTATGAGAATGCGAAAATTTACAAGGATCGTACGAAGAAGTGACATGACAAGCACATCTTGAAGAAAGAATTTTATGTAGGTCAAAGCGTTCTCCTTTACAACTCACGGCTTAAACTCTTTCCGGGGAAACTTCACTCTCTTTGGTATGAGCCATTCACAGTGTTAACAGTGTATCCTTATGGGACAGTTGAAATCAAGAATGATCATGATGGTACAACGTTCAAAGTTAACGCCCATCGACTAAAACCATATGTGGCAGCCACATTTCTTGAGGAGGAGACCACCATCCTCCTCGAGGATCCCAAGTAAATGCATCCAAAAGCCGGGCTATTGACTCTAAACTAAGAGCTTGTTGGGAGGCAACCCAACTAGGTACTTTCGTTCCTTATCTTTTTAATTTTCGTGTGTGTTTCCTACATTCATTGATTTTACTATTCTTTGTCCATACTTATATTTTCTTTTTAAACATTGAGGACAATTTTTGGTTTAGGTTTGAGGTGGGTAACGTTCATTTTATTTTAAAATTTTCATTTTATGTTTTTTTTAGTCATGCAAAACATTGGTATTTACGATTCAGTGAAACTGTTTTGCTCTGTAATGCATTTGAAGATTTTGCTCGCGAGTCCGTCTTTAGTTTTTGTGTTGAATCCAGCCATATAAGGCTCGTAATTTTCTGATTTTTTGTTTGGAAGTTACAGCTGTTTTTCTGAACAGGGGTCTGGAATTGAAATTTTCTGCGATTCTGCATTGTTATCTGTTTTCAACATCAGTTTTCATGCAGTTCAAATATGTTTTTCGGGATTTTGTCTACATAAGAGTTGTGTAATTTTTTTTTGTCTATATTCTAAACATATAAGGCTTGTCAAAATTCGTCCGGTACTTTGTGAGATAATCACTGAAAACTGAGCTGAGGTCGAAACTAAAAATAAGCAGTTTTTCTTAAATGTGAATTCTAGTTAAAGCTATTACTTTTTCTTGCTAATGGAAATGTATATGCCATGTTTGATCATGAATGCTTTACTAAAGTGTTGCCATGAAGAGTTATTTCATTATAATCTTTGCACTTCACAATACCATGCTCGTGATGTTTTGGTGGACAAGGCTGCTATGCTCGAATGACTATGGAATATTAGTGGAGACTACCATTGTGAGATAATTGAGCCAAAAGCCATTCTTTGATAGGGTTTTATTGTTTCTACTCTTAAACACTCTTCAAATTTGTTCTTAATTAGATTGCTCTCAATAGGTTTGTATTGGATACTAAAGAATGTTCTTACTTTTGTAGATACGTCGCTTCCAAGTGGGATGGACCATGAGAGATGATGTTAGGCTATGCATGTTTTCACCCACTAAAAAGCCTTTTATCCTACCCTTTTGTGTGTGTCATTAACCCATTTTTAACCAAACACTTAGCCTTTCTTTCATTACCCTTATCATCTTTGACCTATATAACCCGTTTCTAAGCCATACCTTATATCTTAGGATGTGCCAAAGTGATGAAAATAAGAAGGTTGAGCTCTACACCAAAGAATTGACGTGTACCGAGGTGTTTGTGCAAAATTGCAAGAAAAAAAAAAGTAAAAGAAAAGAAATAAAAGAAAGAATATTGAAGAAAAGAAAAGAAAAAGCATTTTGCAATTCAAAAAGAGTACAAGTTCAAAATCACTCCAAAAGGAGTAGTAAAGATGCACAATTCTTGGACGTTGAGTATTACAAAATGTTCAAAGGAGCGGGCCGTGATCTTGAATAATGCTTTGGTATGTCCTAAGTTTTTGTTATTCCTTTCCTTTCTTTCTTACCCTGAGCCTAGCCTTTCATTACAATCAAAGTAAAATACCTAACTAATCTTTTGGGAAATCTTGCTTGGAGGTGAGGTATGTACTCTTGTTCTTAGTATTCAATTCATTTCATGAGATGCTATTTTTAGAAATTGCCATTCTTCAAGCTAAGCATATGTGTTAACATTTGATTTCCATTACATAACTTCATACACATATGCGACATTTGAGTGTAAGCCTAGGATTCCGAGAAAAAAATAGAGTGATATCCGGTGAGGATAGAGTCAAGGCGAAATAATTCCATGGCATTCGAGCATGGTTGTCTTTAAGTTTTGATGTTATGGGTTTTGGTATTACACATTACACAATGATGCAATCTACTCAAAGTGGCATATATAGCTTTAGTGATACAATTTGTGATTGGCATGCATTGGTTTTTATTAGTTTGTTTAAAGTGATGTCTTTAACGAATTTGTTTTGCAATAAAACATTTGTGGGTATAGTAACTGGTAAACCCTCAGGAGACAAAACTCCTCATACTAGGGACAACTAGAGGTTTAACGGCTTGTGGCACATGCTAAGTGCCTTTTGTTTTTATTTTTGCTCAAGGACTAGAAAAAGATAGGTTTGAGGTTGTTTGATAAGTGCATTATTTTCTATATTTTTATACCTCATATATTTGGTTTTTGTAGGGAAAGTTAATTAAAAAATAGTATTATTACTTTACTTTCCTTATTTTAAGCTATTATGCACTTTTGGAAGGATTTTGACGAAAAATCGACTTTTCGAATGAATTTTAGCACAAGGCCAATTGGAGAAGAAAGCTAAGACATTGAAGATCGTTGTGTCAAATTTTCATAATTTTCTATCAAGCCAATTGCTCCAGACCTACAAGTCAACACAGCCTAAGTTGAAATCTCGTCAGAACTGCACTATTGTGGAAGATTGAAAAGTTGAAGACTTTCCCGATTTTTCCTAGTGGCGTGCGATATATGCTTCGAAATTTTAGAGATCAAGCTACGTTTTTAATATTTTTTTCATAATTTTCTAGGCAGTGGAACAACCCCCAAACATGTGTGCAAGATGGCTGACGTGTTTCCAAGTCAAATAAGGATTCTTTCCTACTTTGTTTCCTTAATTGTTTGAGATTTTGTTTTGCTTTAGGAGAGTTTTTTCAAGACCTTTTTAGAGTAGGCTTTAGTTGTTTTACATTATATAAGGTCTCCCTAAGCTCTCTCTATGGAGGATCATCCACATACCATAGACTTTTCACCATATTTCACTACACCCACAAATATACCAAAGATAAAGTCCATCTGCCAAATCGGTTTTATGACAATAATTCTCTCGTTCATATTTTCTTTTGTCATGAACTAATTCCTCTTGCTAAGGTGACGATGTTGCCAAGCCATGAACACTTAATTTTTATAGTTATATTAATTCCTGATTATTATTCCATGTTGAGTATTTGTTACTGTTCTTAATGTTTTAAATATATGACCAATATTTAATTGATGATCCAAACGGAGATCAAAAGGAGATGTTTAATTGGTGTTTGCTTCTTGTAACAAATACCATGACTTGAATGAGTGCCCGAGAGGGACTAACATAACTCATGCAGTCCATCTGCCCGAGAGTGGGTTGTTAATTAAGAATACTTTTGGTTGAGCCCGAGAGGTTAATTGGCTATAAGAATTAAGTGGAATTGGTTATGGTGAAATCGGATGCTCTAGTGTTCCATAAACTTGATTTTCCACTATTAATTAAATTGTTATTCTTTTATAATTGTTTTAGTTTAGTTAAATCAATCAATCTTTTTAAACAACTATTCAGATAAACTTAAGAATTAATCATAATTGGTAATTAATAGGAAATCACAGTCTTCATGGGAACGACACTCTACTTACTTCTATATTACTTGTGCAGATTGTGCGCTTGCAATAAATTCACAACATGAACCCTTAATTTATGTTAAAGCTAAGTGGTTATCATAATTAGTGCATTAATGTCAATATGTAGAGACTAGCTACGTGGCTCCACCAACTGAAATTTTTTTCTGTTCCCATATTATACGCAGGCACATGCAAACACATATACGCCATATATTGATAGGTCACTTTTGGTGTTTAGTGGTTATCATAATTTTTTCTATTCCCTATTTCCTCTTGGCTGCTGATTATGGCTCTGAGCCCAATGCTCTCGATCCTGTATGTTCTTTTTCCTTCCCCAAATTTCTTTTTCCCAAAATTAATATTGAATCTTGTTGAGAAATGATAGGGGGGAAATGAAAAACTAGTCTTGGAGTTAATAATTCGGATTTCTGTAATGTGTCGAGAGAGGTGTGTCTATGTTAAACTTTTACCAACACCAGATTTTTCAAATTATCTTTTTGAGTGAACGAGAGTGTGAGATATTGCAAAAGATTAGCATGTATTAATTTTGGCACATCCTTTCAACTTGAGATGGAATTCTTTCCTTTCAAATGATTCTCCATCCTTGTAAGGTGTTTCAGATATTCACACATAGACAAGAGACCAAAAGCCAGAGCCATATATTTACACAAGACAGACACGACATGAAAAAGACCACAAATCATCTGCCCCTACTAGAAATTAAAAGTTAGATACTAATTTCCACAATGCAATTCAGTGGGAGGGTATTGACTTGACTTAAGTAATTGAATAAATTTTGGAATTCTCGATTAGTTTGGATCACACTATATTGATTGACTTGATAGATAAAAGCAAGATGCATGCTCAAGAGTATCCAAATCAAATAATCACTTTTTCTTTTTCCTTTTCTTATTTCTTATTTCTTGGGTCTGAATAGGAAGTTGATTTCGTTGGGGACTAATGGATGAGAAGACTCTGTGGAAATTTTGTATTGGAAGAATGGATGTGTGATAACACTACTACAAAAATCGAGATAGACGACGGTAATTTACCGTCGTGTATTCTGTTTTTCAACCATCGTGGAATCGACCGACATCTTTTGATGCATAAAACCACGACGGTAAATCACCGCTTTCTATTCATATAAAGACGACACATTTGATAAAATACGCCGTTGTTATAAATTAAACACGACGGTTTATTTTAAAATCCTGACGTTGTTAAAATATACAACGTCGTACACAAATAAAAACCGACGTCTATTCACTCAAAAATAAACAACCTGGATAACTTTAGACGCCGCTTTTAGAAAATAAACGTCGTTTTATAAAGGAACAATGTCATTATTTGCAAAAATACAACCGTAAACATAAGTAACCACGACACAAATTATAAACTTAGGGACGTTGAAAAGTCAGTTTATGTCAGTAATTTAACTGTAGATCGACGTAGTTAATAATATTAGATGGCCATTTTATTTTTAAAACTGACGTCTGTATCTATATTACCACGGCATTAATAATTTCCAAAACAACGTGATTTTAACTATCCACGTCATGAATAAAACCATAACTGACGTTATTTCATTTTTCTACGACGTATTTATTTCTAAAGAAGACGTTGTTAAGACTTCAAATGTCCTATGTCATAGAAATTCAAACATGGCTACTACTTTATACTTCGATTATATAATTAATTCCGTCGTTATTATACTTTTAGACATCTGTTCTTAACGTCTTACCGACGTGCAAAATAAATTTCAAAACTAAAAAGACGACATCTTTAATCAAAACCAACGTTGTTAAACAAGAAAGACGTCAGTTTGTTTTACAAATATGACGTTGTTAGCATTGACAACGTCTTATTCGGATAAAAACCGACGTCTATTCAATGAAAAATTTAATTTTAAAAGATCCTCTTTGATAACCTTAGACGACCCTTTCAGAAAACCTACGTCGTTTAAAGTAGAAACAATGTCGTAAGTTAATAAAATATAAACTTAATATGATGTAACCACGACGGAAACTATAAATTGATCTTCGTTGAATGACGTCTAACTAAACATTACCACGACTGTCCGTACATTACCGCTGTTGTTCTATTGTTATCTACGTATCTTTGAATGAATTGACCGGTCATGATAGTTATTATTTAGACGTCGGTACATATATATTGATGTAAACGTCCTTAAATATCATTGAGACGTCTTATTTTGCAATTTTTCAGATTACCGTCGTGTTTTGCATCTGAACCCAGTTTTTTTAAATACTGAAAGTTATGTTGCCAAAACCTGCATAATGAAAGTGAAAGAAATACATTACAATTTCTTGCAAAATTAATGTCATACACAACCATTTAGGGCATAAATAATGTCATAAATCACAATAGCATCATTCAATCCATATATCTTCACACCTATCTCGAATATTTTCACTCCCAAACTCACGGGCTAGTTCATCAAATGTGTCAACATTTGGCATCCCTCTAGTAAATGGCTCACACTCAATTCTAACATCACCTAAGTCATCATCACCAATAACATCATTATATTCTCTATTAGGCATTGATAACACTACCGACCAATTATGATGCATTGGGTCGTCAACAAAAAACTTGTTTGACTTGAGAAGCCAAAACAAATTGGTCATTCCTATGTCCAATTTTACTCAGATCTACAAGGGTAAATCCAAGTTAAATCGACTACAAGGCCAGAAGTGCTAAATATCCAATCACACCTAAAGACTGTGATTGTAAACTTTTGGTAGTCAAGATCCCAAATATCTTGAATGACACCATAAAAACCCATATTTGAGAAAATAGGGTTTTTATCCTTAACACTAGCAACTTGCATAGTATTTGCAAGTAAATAAACTCCACTATTTTGAACTGCCCGCACATCATCTTGTGCCTTGGTGTTAAATTTAACACCTTTAATAAGATAGCTCTTATATGATAGCACTGTCATGCTTGGACCACTTGCTAGCCACCTCAAATTTTCTGATACGCCATTATTTTCTTTCTCATTGATTTCCCTTTGAACCTGCAAATTAATCATATGTTAATTCAATGCAACATAGATATGACAATAAATCAAACTCCAATGTTTTATTCAATAACATATACCTTAAAGCGTAACCATTGAATGAAAGTGCTGTTGTGCTTATCTTGTAGCCACTTTGTTCTCTTTTTATATTTTGGATAAGTGGTCTTGAGGTGGATCATATGTTCCCTACATGACACAGAAAATTCTGGTATTACTGTCCCTTGTATTTAAGAGAAACATAAGGAATGATTTAAAACATAATAATTAAAAGTCATACTCGATATATGGTTGGACTTCCTCTGTATTCTCCAACACATATAGATGTGCCTGGTTCAAAAGGTCCCAATCAACTAAAGTCACTGAGCAACCTGATAGTGGCTTTGAAAGTCCCATCTTCTGGTTTAATGGCACTCCAATTGTTCTAATATCAGATAAATGCTCAGTGCAAAACTCCACAGCTTCTTCAGCTATATAGCACTCAGCAATGCAACCTTCAGGATGATTACGGTTATGAACATACCCCTTTAGCACTTTCATATATCTTTCGAACGGATACATCCATCTAAAATAAACAGGCCCACATAGACGAACTTCTCTGACAAGGTGTACTCTAGATGAACCATGATATCGAAGAATGAAGGGGGAAAGTATTTCTCAAGCAAACACAAAGTAACTACTACATCTTCTTCCAACTTATCTAGAGAGTAAACATTCACGGTCTTTGCACATATAGAATTGAAGAAGAAGCACAGTCGAGTTATTGCATACCTTGCAGGCTTTTCCAAAACAGAACGAATTGCCACAGGGAGCAATTATTGCATCAAGGTATGACAATCATGTGATTTTAGGTCAAGAAGTCTTGAATCTTGTAAAGATACAAGATTTTTTATGTTTGAAGAATAACCTTCAGGGACCTTCATACCATAGAAAGAATTGCAAACCGTTCTCTTCTCTGCTCTTGACAAATTCCAAGGCCCTGGAGGCAAGCGAGTACGTCTTTCTCCATACTCGGGTTGCAAATCAGTCTTGACCCCCATGTTCAATAAATCTAAACGAGCAGCAACCCCATCTTTATTTTTTCCAGGGATCTCCAACAACGTACCAATGATACTATCGCAAATATTCTTCTCAATGTGCATCACATCGAGGGAATGCCTCACAGAATGTATTTCCAATACTCGAGATCAAAGAATTTTGACTTCTTCTTCCAACAAACTCTGTCACCGTCATTTTCACCACCACCTCCCTCTTTTTCGACCCCCATTTGTAATTAATACCTTCAACCCTTTGTAGCACTTCTTCTCCTAAGTTAATGGCTTTGGAGGCATGTCATATTCGTGTTCCCCATTAAAAGCTGCACGCTGCCTCCGATATGGATGATTTGTTGATAGCCATTTTCTATGCCCGATGTAACAGATTTTGTGGCCATTTTTCAACCTGTGACTAGGCGTATCATCGCCGCATATTGGACAAGCTTTATATCCTTTAACGACACAACCAGATAAGTTTCCATAGGCGGGAAAATCATTTATTGTCCACAGTAGTGCAGCTCACGAGTGTAAATTATTCTCCTATGTGTGCATCATACACTCCTCTAATCCCATCCCACAAAGATTTTAAATCATCAATCAAAGGCTCTAAGTAGACGTCTATATCATTTCCGGGTTGTTTAGGACCGGAAATCAATAAAGTCAACATCATGAACTTTCGTTTCATGCATAACCATGGTGGGAGATTATATGTAACTAAGATAACTGGCCAGCAACTGTATATGCTACTTAGAGAACTGTGGGGATTGAATCCATCAGATGAGAGAGCCAGTCTCAAGTTTCTCGGCTCTTTACCAAACTCGGGCCATTTATCATCAATGAGTTTCCAAGACGGGGAATCCGCCGGATGAGACATCTGACCGTCAATTGATTTTCTATCAGTATGCCTAGTCAAACTCTTAGATGTCTTACTTGATTGAAACATCCTTTTAAACCTTGGAATTGGTGGAAAATACCACACCACCTTTGCTGGGACACCCTCTTTCAAAACTGAATCTTTGCCTTCCTTCCACCTTGAGATACCACAAGTAGGACAATTAGTTGAATCTTCATAATCCTTCCTATACAAGATGCAGTCATTGGGGCATGCATGGATTTTCTCATAACTCAGCCCCAATGCACACAAAGTCTTCTTTGCCTCATACATAGAGAAAGGTATTGTATTTTCTTCTGGAAGCAAATCTCCTTGAAGTATCAACAATTCTCAGAAATGACATCACTCATCCCATGTTTTGCTTTCAAATTGTATAACTTCACTAATGCGACAACTTTGTGTACTTACTACAACCAGGGTACAAGGGTTGATCTCCATCCCCAATTACATTGGCAAACTCATAAGGATCGGATCCAACATCACCTAAATCATTATCACCCATATCTATTTCTTGAAACAAAAATATCCCTACTATGGTTATCATCTTCATCCACATTTCTACTAGCATTAGTAGTTGATCGCCAAGGTTCTCCGTGAAATGTCCAATTCTTATAGCTTTGGTCAACTCCATTAAAGTACAAGTGGTCCCTTATAATTCCAACCCCAAACAATCGAAAATTCCCACATTTAACACATGGACAATGAATATGTGTTGTAGTTAGAAGATTTCCTACAGCAAAATCCAAAAATGCTTCCACCCCTAACTCATATGCCTTCGATCTTCTATCCGCATGCATCCATGACTTATCCATCACTGACACTATAACCTATAATATATAATAAAGTAAAAGGACAAGCAATGAATATCACTACAGAATATTATGTACATTTTAAAAGCAAGTAACATGAGTTACAGACGAAGGTTTTTTCTATAAAACGACGTATTTTATAAAACAGACGACGGTTTTTTGTAATAACAGTCGTCTTAGGCTACCAAAAGAAAAGAGTGAACAAAGAAGATTATATAAATTTAAATAACAAGTATAAGATACATTTACGGTTTTTACATAAAGCGACTTATTTTATAAAGCAGACGACGGTTTTTGTAATAACGATCGTCTTAGGCTACTAAAAGAAAAAATGAATAAAGCAGATTATATACATTTAAATAACAAGTATAAGATACAGACGACAGTATTTTACATAAAACGGCGTATTTTATAAAAAAGACGACGGTTTTTGTAATAACGATCGTCTTAGGCTACTAAAAGAAAAGAGTGAACAAAGCAGATTATATAAATTTAAATAACAAGTATAAGATACAGACGACGGTTTTTACATAAAACGGCGTATTTTATAAAGCAGACGACGATTTTTATATAAAACGGCGTATTTTAAGATTACTGACGACGTTTTTTATACATAAAACAACGTATGCTAAAAAAAAAATCTCCTTTGCCATTCCACATCCAAGAACAAATTGAGAACCAAATAAATATAACACATATCTGAAATATTGATTAAGACCCATAGCAAATGAATTTTTATGAAAAGCATGCAAATATTAAGACCTATCACGACAGAGAGTGATTAAGAAAACCTATCTGAAGAACCATTCCTATGAGGACGCATAGCAAATGAATTTTTTATTCATTGAATGATGTACAACAGAACATCATTCAATGAATAAAAAAGCAAAGTCAGATTACGTTTGTACTTAAGAACCCAGAACAGAATATCATTAAATGAATAAAAATTAGAGCTGAAGATATTAGGGTTCGAACTTACAGGTAAGCGCAAAGCTGATAGGTTAAGAATTAAAGCTGAAGAATTAGGGTTCGAACTTATTGCATTCGACAGAGGCTGGAGAGCACAACTAAAAATTAGAGTTGACACGAGAAAGCGAATTATTTCAGATTGCACGCTTCTTTACACATCGACGAAACAAAAGAAAACCGTCGTTAAAGTGTTAATTTTAAACGACAGTTATTATTTTTATAGTGACGTTATTTTAGTTTTCTACGTCCCTATATAATAAAGATGGACGTCTAATTGATAAAATCTATGTAATTTAAATCGACGGTAAATATATAAAATATGACGTTTTAAATAAAATTTGACGTCATTAAAATAATAACACCGTCGTCAAAAAATATTAAGTATCCAGGATTGGTGTTGCTGGGATTCGAAATGGTGTCGCATGGGTGGAATTGAAAGAAAACAAAAGAGAAAACCGGCGTCGTTTCAATAAAACCTAAACCCTAACCCTAAACCCTAAACCCTAAACCCTAAACCCTAAACCCCGAACACCGAACCCTAATCCCTAAACCCTAAACCCTAAATTATTTTAAATTAAAAATAATAAAATAATACAAAAGGTTAAGGGTGGTTTTGTCTAAACCGAAAATAAAAAGAAAACCGTTTTCTTTTCAATAAAACCTAAACCCTAAACCCTAAACCCTAAATTATATAAATTTTAAAATATTATAAAAAATTATAAAGCATAAGAAAAATTAACCAAAAATTGCTACGAACTCCTTATTACAATGCCTTGTGTACTAGGATGATAAAAACATATTTTTAATATATTTGAATTTATCACAACCATGGATGACACAAGCCCCATAAGAATATGTTATGAAACTACAAGTGTTGTTGTGATTTATCAATAAATTTTTGTCACGAATTAAATTTAAAATTTTTACTCAAAAAACATTTTTAAAGCATTAATGGTAAGAAAATATATCAATGAGAGCATTATAATTTCTGTTTTTTTTTGGAATTTTTTAAAATTTATTACAAATATTATAAAATAATTTCAATTAAAATCAAATAAAACCACGTCGTTATAAATTCATAACCGCCGTTGTAATAAAGATAGACGTCGGTGTAAAGTAAAATATAGCCGTTGTATGTACCGACGTTTTAAATAGAACCTTTAACGTCATTATTTTTTTTATATACGCCGTATTAATCACTTTACACGTCGGTGTGAAGGAAAATATGGCCGTTGTATTTACCGACGTTTTAAGTACAACTTTATACGGCATTATTTTTCTATATATCGCCGTTTTAATAGATTTCGACGTTGGTAATAAAAATATTACCGACGTTTTAAGTGCAACTTTATACGGCATTATTTTTTTATATATCGCCGTTTTAATAGCTATAGACGTCGGTAATAAAATATCGCCGTTGTATTTACCAACGTTTTAAGTACAACTTTATACGGCATTATTTTTCTATATATCGCCGTTTTAATATCTTTAGACGTCGTTATTGTTGAATATATCGACGTTTTAATATTTTTTGACATCTATTTGAATGAAAATACTAACCTTTTTTAATATAACGCGTGTTATATTTGTATACATGTCATTTCAGATACGCATCGACGTGGTTTGATTGTATACATATCATTTTGGTTATGTACCGTCGTGTTTTTTAAAAAATTCTTGTGATTTGATAATTTTATACAAAATTTTAATTCATACTAAAAAAATGTAAATTATAACCAAAATATTTATAAAAATTGTCAATTCTTGTGATTAATGTTTGTCTAATTCCCTAATCCATATGAAGGCTTACAAATTCTGCCCATTCTGCTGACTTCATCAATGGCTTCTTGGGGTATGGTGATTGATCTTTTCCCTCAAAGCATACTACAAGCCATAAAAAAATAAAAATAAAATGTTAAATAAAAAAATAAAAAAATAAAATGTTAAATGTTAAAATATATAATTTTTCCTTTTACCTTCTTCTCAAATTCAGTCACAGGATCCTCGATGATGTCTTTCATAAAGCGCATAACATAGTACCCACACTCTACATTGCTTGGTTGCTTTGGAGTGCCTTTTAGAGTTTTCCAAATGGGTGATTTCTGCCGTGCTGCCTATGTGGGTATTATAGGTTACGATAGCACTGTTTCAAGGCAACAAAGTGTTATTGAAAATACGATAACATAGTTGATAAAAATAAACACTGAACAAACAAAACCGTCGTGGTAATTATATACGAGGCGTCGGTTCTTAAAATAAAATGACGTTATATGACAATTAAGACGACGGTAACTTAGAACCGACGTGGTATGTTATAATTACGACAAAAAATAACAAATTTCAGATTTATCCTTAAGCTTAGAAGAAATACGAGATAAAATCAATTGCAGAGAAAATTAGAGTGAGAGAGAGAGAGAGAGAGAGAGATAGTGAGATCACTTAAGTGAAGAAAGCTTGCTATACAAACACATATGAGTAAATCAACTTACGTGTTCACCATGTTTTTGCACTCGTCATCAATCATTCGGTTTGGCAGTGGATCCAGAAAATAAACAGTCTCTCTCTTTGCTCTCACAATGAACAAGACCCAATGAAAGCTACACACACAAAAAAAAAACATAAAGGTTAAACACTTTAATGTACAATGCATCATACAAAGAAAATCTTGGTAAGGTGACTAACCCTGGATTGTAAGGCATCAAGAAAATCTATTCCCCATCTGTCATTTGAAGTCTAGTAGCTAACGCACGTGATCTTTGAGTTAATGAGCCAGAGTTACCACTAACTTGAGCGGGGTCCACAAGGCCAACCATGTTCAACATATTTGAAGTTTTCAATGTTTCAAATAGGCACCTAAATATATGAAATGATCCAATGAGTTATTCCTTTTTAAAGAAAGAAAAGTTTAAAATGAAAATTTGATAAGGACAATTACCTCATGTATACAAAGAATGACAGTGGCTCCAACTTCTTCCATTGCTGCAATTTGACTAATATCTTCAGGCAAGATGAAGGTTTCACGATCATTTCCAAACACTTCCTTCTCAATTGTAAAGGTCATAATCCTATCATGAACCCTCAATGTCGTCTCAAAGATAAGAACAAAGGGCTTGTAGAGAAGAAGGCAAGTCTCCCACTTGTTGTTCCTTCTCGGGAACATCCATGACCTTGGCCTTCTGTTTTAAAAATACACAAAGATAGATGTTCAAAAAAATTACATGAATACAAAAACCGACGTGGTATTTATATACAGTACGTCGGTTCTTAAACTAATCCGACGTTATATTACATTTCAGACTGACGGTAAATTAAAACCGACGTGGAATATTATAATTACGACGCAAAATACTTTCCTTTTTCAAATTCACATATTAACAAATTTCAGGTTTATCAACTTTCCTAGCAGAAATACAGAAAAAATCAATTGCAGAGAAAATTAGAATGACAGAGAGAGAGAGAGAGAGAGAGAGAGAGAGAGAGAGAGATAGTGGGATAACCTATGTGAAGAAAGCTTGTGATACAAGTAAACTAAATAGGTCACCCTCTATACCGTCGTGGAATGTCTATCTCAACGACGGTTTTTTCAAAATTGTGACGTGGTGTGTGATTTAAAACGTCGGGAACTAATAACCGTCGTTGTATTACATTTATAACCACTCTAAAGATAAATAACGACGTCTAAAAATTAACAAACAGAGAAATTTAAATCGAATTAACTTACCATTTTTCTTCCCCAGCTTGTTCTGCATTGTTATTTTCATCCTCAAAATTGATGGCTTTCACACCAATTGCCCCAGAGCAGCTTGCTTTGTCGGACATTGGATTTTTGGGACTTTGCTCTTGAGCTTGGATTGGAAATGGAGGAGTTGACTGTTTGATCATGTTGGCATCAAAATTTGGAAGCAGTTGGCGCACTTGATTCAAGATATTCTCCTCTCACTGCTACCAATTGTTGTGTTCTAGCCTCAAATTTCAGTTGCTCTTCTTGCACAATAGTTACGAGACGTTCTTGAATTTATCTTCAAACTTTACCCTCCGTTGTCTAGGTAAATTGAAGTATTTCAGAGTGGAAACCCCAGTCCTCGTAGCTCTAACTCTCCCTGGATGCTCGGGACCTAAAGCCATAGTCAACACATCATTGCTTCCCGATACGGTGAGAGTGCCTTTAGAGACTTTTTGTTGCAATTCATCCTAACACAAAGACACATTAAAGTCAACAAAAACAGGAAGTCAGATCCACATGCAAGTCTAATTAAAAATTAAATGCAGTCTATTACAAATTTAAAACAGAAATTGTCTAAATTTAGAAGCTTACAATTATTTTTGCTTTTTCTACAACTTTTGGATCGGGAAAGTTACCTGTTTGTCTTCTCTGGCTTTCTTCCATAAGGTAGATCGATCGATTTCTACCCCGGGCATGGTTTCCTCCAAACTCTCCTACAAACCAACATATCCTCGTCGAGACAACCGATGATTGTACTCGCATTTCTCCCTCCTCTGTTTTTGTTCAGTATGCACAGCCTCAAATTCTTTGGATAACCTTAAAGCTATAAACGCATCCCACTGTGCTTTCAATATGAATGGATATAGTTTAGGGGGTTCATTAGACTTCTCCTTCTCATTGATGAATGGAAGGATATGCTGCCTAGTTAGTTTATTCTTGAAATCCTTCCATTTCTTTCCAGAAAAGATAAGACCATGTTCTTGCCCCCTTGCCTACAACAAAAGCCATGTCAATGGCTTCCCAAATCTGCTCTTTTACATCGTTGTCCACTTGTTTCCATTTAAGGTCAGAAAGTGGGACTCGGAGCGTGACAAGACACCAATGTAGGACTGCATCTCCTTATTTGCAAGGCCATATGGTTGACCCTTTTTGTTGTACTCAATCACCGGCTTGATTTTCTGAAACTTTCTCTTCACAACACGAGGCATTGTGGTTATACCACGCCCGACTTTGGTTCTTCAACAAAAGTAGTCGTCTTTGTCTGAAGCTTTATCGTGAGAACATACAAACTTCATCTTCTTAGAGGATTTGGTTGTAGCTTGTGAAACTTCAAGATCTTTACCTTGATTCTTTTCCAAGGTAGCTTTCTTTTGCTCAAGCTAGAAGCCTTACTTTGAGATTGAGAAACCATGTTTACAGATAAAAATCAAACCTGCAAGTGAAATTATTTCAGATTATAAACTACTAAACACGACGGTAATTTTAATAATACGACGTAGTATTTAACATCAAGCACGCTATCTAATAAGTAATGAGCGTAATTTAAATTTATCACGTCGGTAGTTATTTACCGACGTGGATAAATACATAAAACGTCTTAAAAAATATGTCACCGTCGTCTTATTGATAAGAACTCAAACACAGGGTATATTTATTAGAATTGGAAAAAATCTGTGTGCATGTAATTCAAACTGTACAAAAGTAAAATAATTATATGAACAAAAAATATAATCATTTTCAAACATGAACTTAAGGAACCAACTTAAATTTAAAATATTTCATATTTTACAATACTAAAAACGGCGGTAAGTTTAAAACACGTCGTAGTATTTAGTTTCACACGACGCTATATACTAACCACCGACGTTATTACTGTTTTATCACGTCGTAGTTAATTACAGACGTGGTTTAATTAATAAAACGACGTAAATAATCAGTTACCGTCGTCTTATTAACATGAACAACAAAAAGCAGATTATTTTTTCACTTCTAATTAGTTATTTTTCTTTATATTATATCAAATTGGAAAAGATTAAATGAATTACAAAACTAGCACTTATAATGATTTTCATCTATTGCTATTGAGAAAAAAACATGGAAATGGGAATATTTCATAATTTTCAAACATAGAAAACGATGGTAGAATTTATTTTATGACGTCGTTATTTAAATACCGTCGTCATTATATACTTCAAACGCCTCAAATAAGACGGCACCGTCGTCGTATTAACAAGATACAAAAAACAGTGTATTGGTACGATACCCTTTCCTTCTTTGTACGTAAAGTGAAAAACGAAAATGATTTTCAAAAGATAAAACATATAACGAAAGTTTAAAAAAGTACGAAGCAATGGTTACCTTTTTCTTGCAACGAAAGTTTTCTCGGGTTTTCTCGTCTTTGAAGTGGTATGTTCTGGTCAGTGACGAAGGCGAAGTGTGGGAAGACGATTAGTTTCAGACAGGGACGAAGACGAAGAGTGGCGACTTGGGAAGGAAAAGCGAGAGGAGTGTGAAATTTTTCTCGTGTCGAAACGAGTGCAACTTTAGTAGCAAAATATTTAAATAATGTCGAATTGTTATATAAGACGACGCTATTTATAAAACATGACGTGGTATAAGTAAAATAACACGACCTCATTTATAAGATACCGACGTAGATACCAATGGAAAAAAATCTTTTAAAAAACTTAAAACGACGGTTCACAAATAGGCACCGACGTATAAAAAATTAATACGACGCTCATTTAAGGAAAACGACGTGGTTACTACAACTCTATACGACAGTAGTATTATATTATCCGCCGTTGATTGTTTACAATTAAACGTCATGATTTATAATAGAACCGACGTGGTTAATAAAAATAATTTCTAACATGCGATACGTCTGTTAATAATACATTACCGTCGTGTTTATTTGATGTTTAACACGGCGGTATTATATGTAAAACGTCGTCTATAATTACTACGTCGTTATATTTACACATACCGACGTTGTTTATTTGTCATCTGTTTTCTTACCCGATTGGTATGTTTCATAAGACGACGCTTTTAAAGTTTCATGCGTCGTGTTTTAAAAATACCCAAATGAATTTCCAATTTTTAGGTGTTTCTAATCGACGTCGGTTTTTATATTACCGTCGTCGTTTAAAATTTAACGACGATATTTATTTTGTCCGTCGTCGTTTTACCGATGTCTATTTCGATTTTTGTAGTAGTGTAAGTAGACAAGGTTTTGATTGGGTCATCCAAAATTAAGAAAGAATCATGGAGGGCGCTATCAAAGTGACTTTTGTGATTAGAATTTTCATAACAAAGTATTTCATAATGTTAAGAGTGTATGTTGACTTGACTTGTGTTAAGGAAATTAGAAAGACGAAGGGCATTACCTTAGGCCATCTCGAGCCATGGAAATTAGGGTGTATTTTTAAAGGCTTAACTTTCGTGGCTATGTTTCATAAATTTTTTTCCTTTGTACCCAATTGCTTAATTAATAGTGTAAGTATTAGCTTGGCCTTGAAAACTTGGACCGTTTAATTCCACAAAAAGCACATCTTTCCAAACTTTTACCAACACCAAATTTTTCAAAAATGAATTATCTTTTTGAGTGGACGATACGACTAAGAGTGTGGGATATTGCAAAAGATGAGCATGTACTAATTTTACCCATGTCTGCCGTATTATTATTGGGATGATGTATGTCAATTTAGAAATTTTAACTTTTGTCCAAATCCTAAGTTTATTTTCCCATCCAAACCCAATCCAAGTCCTTCTAGGCTTTTGTTGAGGTTAATTTCATGCAAGTGTCAACTTGTTAAAATTTTAGGGTTTTTATCACAATTGGTCCATGAGGTTTGCAAAATTATCATTTTTGGTCCTTTATATTTTTGTTTTTGACATTATTGGTCATTTATGTTACACTTAAAATATCAATTTGGTCATGTCGTTAGGTTTTATCGAAATTTCTGTTAAAATGATGACGTGACATGTATGTGGAGCCCACACTCCAATAATAACATGACACGTGGATTTGAATAAAAAAACATTATTTTTTTAAAATGTTTAAGAAATTAAATTTTTTTTAAACATAAAACTAAATTTAAAACTATTTTTTAAAAAATAGGGAGAGAGAGTAGAGGAGGTGGCAAGGGGAGGGGGAGGTTTGAAGGAGAGGGGGTGGCATGGGGAGGGAGGCGGAAGGGGAGAGAGGGGAGGGAGAGGCTGAGTGTTTTTCCTCTATTAAAATTTTTTATAATGATTTTAAATGTTTAACTTTTTAAAAATATATATATATTTTTTTATTTAGATTCACTTGGCATTTTCTCATTGGTTATGTGGGCACCACAAATGTTGCCATCAGCAATTTAAAATAAATTTTTAACGGAATCTCATGGTAGAATCAAATTGATGTGTGAAGTGTAACATAAAGGACCAATAGTGTTAGAAAAAAATATAAAGGACTAAAGATGATAATTTCGCAAACCTCAAGGACCATTTGTAATTTAAAAAAACCCCCAAATTTTAAGATCTATGATCAAGAGGGTTCCTATCAATTTATTTGGAAGTTTCTTTTAGCATATATATAAAGATAAATGATATAAACAAATAGAAGACAGAGAAACATAAATCCAAATAAATTACCATACTTGAAAAAGCCAATATTATTCATGGCTAATAATATGTTGTCATCCCAAAATAAAAGATAGAAGAAACTTAATGAAGTCATCGCAAACATAATAACCACAAACCCAACTTATTAAGGGTTAAACATCTCATGTGACCGTACTGTTTCCATTATTGTCTTGTGCTTCAAATTTCTCCTTCACTGAAGTAGACAAGTAATGGACTTAATTGTTTCACTCGAAACTGGGTTCGTCTAAAACACTCTGCAAAGAAAAGTAGATTCACGAGCCACAAGGAGAATCTAGCAACAGCCAACAGGTGACCAAAACAGAGCCACATATTCACCAAACAGGACCACAGCAATGATCTGCACTTCTGCTAGTAATTGAATGCATCTTGGAATTATTAATTTGGAACGCATAAAATGGATTTGACGTAGTTATAGTCTTTTCATAAAGTTAGGTAAAAGCAAGAATTCCTAGCTAGCTATTCTTGGTTTCTTATTGTTGGTTCTAAATGTTGTTGCCTTTCGTTGTGTTTACGATTTTCGTTCTAATCTTTCATACGCTGCAAGTCTTCAACCCACAAAGAGCCATGCCCATGCTTAAAACTCCAAAGGACATGCTGCAGGGAGATAGTTGCACAAAAATGAAGCTAAAGAGTGTCCAAATAAGAACATCGGATTTTCCTTATTTCCACAAGTGCTCTGAATAGGAATTTAATTGAATTTAGGGAAATTAATGGATGAGAAGACTTGTGGAAATAAATGGATGAGAGAAGACTTGTGGAAATTTGGTATTGGAAGACTGAATGCGTGGCTCACAACCTGTAAAATTGTTTTTGTTAAAAACACTTTTTTTAAAAGTGAAACACTGAATTTGGGATGAATGTGCAACTAAGTGGGATGTTACTGTCAAAAGATGAAGCTCTTGTCTGTACCCAAAAAAATACGAAAGATGAAATTCTTCGCACTTCTATGAGAAAAGTCCAATCTATCTTGAGGAGGTGCCTAGAATCATGGGCCTAAGATAGGGATATTTGCCTCCCCTTTCTTCTTTCTTCCTGAAACCTTATCTTCTTCTCCTTCCACCCAAAACCCTCCTAAAGCTACTCTCTTTTGATTCCAGGGGGTTTCCCCTGGAATCATCTCCTTTCGACTAATAAACTGGGCCTCTCTCCTTTGTCAGCTTTTGGTTGAGTGAGACTGATCACTCTCTCCTCTAATCATTCTTAATCTCAACAGCAAAACAGCAAACAGCAATGCACCAAGATTATGAGCAACAAGTTAACTGTCTTGCAAGGAAATTCATGGAAAAAATTATATATACCAAACTGATAAGAATATTACAACAACATTATGGTGTATAACTCATTCTAATGAAAAAACTACATCCATTGCAATTGATCAAATCATCAACGAAATTTGTTTTTATACCAATGCAATGGGGTAGGTGTAAACTATATTGACTACACATAAGTAGAACACATATCTTTGGTCTTCCATTAGAGTTGTCGAAAATATCAAGAATATACAAGAGCACATCTCCTCAATCCGATCCCTTAATACACTGATTCTAGATGGGGTGAATTCTTTTGTCTGGGTTGGCTTGATCGGTTGAGCAGGGGCACTTGTGGCACTTGTATTTATATGCATCTACTTAAGAGTCTTGCCCATCAAGAAACTCTTAAGAAGTCCTTATTGCATTAGGTTTATAACTTCTAATCCACAATTAAGATAGGAATCCTTCTAGCTCTTATATTAGCCTTAAAACACTAACTTTAATAAAGCTGCAGGTTTAGTTGTATTTGAACTCCTAATTGATATCAAGTCTTAGAATCCTTTGATGATTATAAGAACACACTTTCATGAGATAGACATCTACATGTCTAACAGTAGGGTAGGCTTCACAAATTTCTGCTAGCAACATTAAGATAGCAAGAATCACAGAGACCATTTTACATCCCTTGTTAATGTACTTCAACCAGACCATGGTACAGTAGGGCCATAGAATAGTTACTTTGCTGCCATTAGCGCGAAATGACTCCTTTGTGATTCCACAGTAGACTGGTTCGTTGCCAAAAAGGGTGATGAAATTCCAGCCAAAAGCTGACCCTCCAACAACATATGTCCCTTGCATTTGACCATCTTCAGGCCACTGCTTCTCACTGGATATACATGACGGAAACTTATTTTCCAATGGTTTTGCAGAAGCCTTGATATCTTGGGGGTTTTCACCTGATAAAGGCCTTGTGGTACATTCTTTACATCTTTTCCCAGAAACTGTTTCTGCTGTCATCTGTTTTTGTAGTTCATTCTGAAGCTTCACTTTTGCAATTTTCAACGTACATGGTCATAAGCACATCTCATAGCCAATCCATAAAAATCTACTTCATACTTAATAAGCGCTGTCTCTTGCAATTGGCTCCATCATTGAAACCTTGATTCTAAAGAAGCGTAATTTCTTTTTCTTTTTTTACATTTCATGAGTTTTGATAAATTAGTGCACAAGTTGTTGAAATTAATGTCCTAGTGTTGTTACTAATATGTACATGTCTTTTTGTATAAATAGAAAAGCTAGTGCCGAGAGCAATATCCTCTCCCCTGTTTTTGCTCTGTTTTTTTCTTTCTTCATTTCTATTGCTATTTGCTTGTGTTTATGAGACTCAGATACTTTATAGCCCCCTGTAGAATACAGCAAACTTGAGCAGGCCCAATGTATCATCAATTTCTCTTTTCTTTTGTTTTAAGACAAGTATTTTCTTTCTTAGACCGACGAAAGATAATGACATATGTTAACTCAAATTCCATTGTTCTATACATAACAGCAATACAGTAAAAGGCAATTCTGCGTCTTCATTTCCTACATTGCGAAAGAAAAAAAATACACCATGAGGTACACAAGAACATCATACCAAATAGTTCATGGGAGAAGTTCCCATTAAGTTCTTACAAATAACAGCACAACTCATTTACTAAAATGGCTCCTTTATTTCAGTGAGATCCCTTATTATCACTCAAATACTCGAAAACTAGTATAAATAGCAGTCCTTTGTCGCGTCCATCTTCAACTGAAGGGAAGCATGTAGTCTCTAAGGTGCCTGCGCTAAAGACAAAGGTTAAATAACCCATAAGATTGAAAAAGATAAATCACATAAACTAAGGGCCCGTTTGATAACCATTTCAATTTTAATTTTTAGTTTTCATTTCTTATGTTCTGTAATATCTGCATGTTTATTCAGGGTTAAGAACAACTAACTTGCATCATCTAATTTCATAACTAGTATGTAAGAAAGATAGTAGTAATTACCATTTATTTATTAAGGATCCTTTGCCTGATGATTTCTGCCTTCACGTACAACCAATCGTTCAGAAAGGTTAAGAAATTGAAGTACGTATATCTGCATGACCTGTTGAGCAGAAGAGTGCCACAAACTCCCCAAAATCCAACAACAAGCCCAAGCCCCATGCTGATGTAAAATCCTTGTGTTATGAGCCCATCTTTATTGCCTTCATTCACCAACACAGGCTGTCCTGGACCTTTTTCCTCCTCAGAGCATGTCCTTGGGAGTGGTTCTCCACAAAGCAGAGGATTTCCACCATAAGCAGAGTCAAAGGTTTGGAGCTGAGTGCCTATTGGAATTTTTTCAGACAAGTTGTTTTGTGACAAGTCCAACGTGCTAAGACGATATATCCGAGAAAGACTTGTTGGAATTCTGCCATTTATCTGGTTTCTTGATAAATCAAGAGAATCTAACTCCTGCAAATTTCCAATCCTTGAAGGTATTTGACCTGTTAATCGGTTTCTCGACAAGTTTAAAGAAACCAAACCAACAAGATAAGTGATTTCAGTAGGAATCTCCCCACTCAACTTATTGCATGAGAGATCAATACTCTTTACAAGTCCCAGAGTACTTCTGAATTTTGACCTTACTCCTTTCCATGTTAAAGTTGCTTCATCATCATAAGGCAAAGAAAAATATAATTCTCCGATCTTAGTTGTAAAGCGATGTTGCATAGTTAGAGTTGAACTTCTTTTTCCTTTTTGAGCCAAAGTAGTCAAAGTGTTGAGACATTTGGGTATAGTTCCAGAAATGTTGTTCATTGACAAATCCAAAATTTGAAGGTGTGTAAGATGGCATAACTGTGGTGGGATGCTCCTATAAAACTGATTAGATTGAAGGATAATGATAGCCAAATTTGGAAGATTTTCGCCTAGCCATTCAGGTATTAATCCTGATAATTTATTTTCCCCAACATCAATGAGTGTCAAATTTCTGCAATTCTTCAATTGTGAAGGCAACTCTCCGACAAATCTGTTGTTATTTAGCTTTAGTGTCTCGACACTAAACAAGTATCCCATCGTGGTAGGAATTTTCCCAGATAAAGAGTTGTTGCTCAAATCAAGAAAGACTAATTTTTTAAAATGGATCCAGCAATCAGGAAGTTCTCCGGATACAATGCTGCTTGAGAGATCAAGAACGGCTAATTTACTCTCCTCGGTTGTACACAAAAATGAATCTAACCCTGAAATTTTATTATTGGAGAGATTTAGAAATGATACTTTTGATAGGATTGAAGGGATTGGACCCTCCAATTGGTTAGAACTCAAATTTCCTCTAATTTGATTGCGAGACAAATCCTTATACGCGATTTCATTTCGCAAATCCAAAAACCAAGTTGGAATGGTATCAGAAATTTGAGCATCAGAAATATCCAGCCATGCACAACTTTTCTGAGTTCGAAGCCATTTCGGGAAATACGGCCCCATCTTACAAGACCCCAATCTTATCTCATACAATTGAAAGGGAGGAACCCAATCAAAACTGAAGTTTAAAACTAGTGAGTTAGAGGATAAATCCAAAAAACTTAATTTGGAGAGTTTCGAGAAATGAGTTTCTGAAATGACTCCTTCAAAAGAATTCATACTCAATTGGATAGTCTCCAGATTGGACATCTGTCCAATACTTTCAGGTATTCTTCCACTCAATTTATTTCCCCAGAGAGACAAGTACTTTAACAATACGAAGTTCGTAAGATGAGGCAATGAACCCACAATGTCATGATTGTAAGAGATATCCAAATGCTCTAATGTGTTTTGAGCGCATTTAGACAACGTTTCAACAAAGTCTGAAAGTTGTCCACTTAGACTATTACCCCGAAGGTTCAACTTTCGCAAACTACATAACTTGGAAAAGGAATTCGGCAATCCTCCTTCAGAAATTGAGGTGCCATTGAAATTGTTCCATGAGAGATCAAGATAAACAAGGTTGGTATGAGTACCGGGCAACCATTGGAAGATTGATGAGTTAAGATTGTTTGTGTCGAGATTGACATGAACAAGAGATTTAGAAGAATTCAAGAGAGAAACAGAGGATATAACTGGAGGAGGAAGATTACAACTCTGTAATGTCAAGTTTGTGAGTTTAGGAAGCATATTAACTGCTTCCAGCCAACCAACAACATCACTGAGATTAACGAAACTTAGGTCCAAGTATTTTAGACTAGAAAGATTAGGAAGCCAATAGAGATTTTTTGCATAAAGTTGCATAAGAGAGATCGAGTTATCTTGAAACTGAAGATCGAGATGATGCAGGTTTCTGAGGTTTCCAAGTTGATATGGAATTAGACCTCCAAAATTTGCATAAGAGAGATCGAGATATCTTAAATTGCTCAGAGATCCAATGAAATCTGGAATTTGGCTCTGACTGAAATTATTGGAACTAAGGTCCAAATATTCCAAGTGCTGCAACTCAGTGAGTTTAGGACTAATCTTACCTTGCAAAGATTGGGATCCAAGATCAAGCTTAACAACATGGCCAGTTTGGTTGCTGCAGTAGACTCCATCCCATTCGCAGCAATCTTTGTTTTGGGCTTCTCTTCCCCACGAAAGGAGGCGATCGCCGTTGTCACCCACGAGACCTTGTTTAAGGGCAAGGAGTGCTTGCCTTTCTCTCTCGCTGCATCCAATGCAAGGATTGTTCATGTGTAGTAAAATCACCACCACAATTGCATAGAGGAGTTTGAAGCAGCACCTTACTCCAACCATGTTAGTTAGAGTCATGATCAAGACGAAGAAGCACAACTATTCAGACAAAGATAAAGGCACAACCAAATTTGGGCTACTTAGTGCTAGTTTGGCATTGCTTATTTGGGGTGATAAGTGATTTTTTAAAAATTTTGGGAAGCCCAGCCCGTTTGGTAAACTATGAGAAAATCACTTATTATTAAAAATTGTTGTGAGAGAAAGCTATAAGGAAAAGCAGCTAATGAGGTGCTTTCATTTTCTGATTATGCAGGAATCAGTTTCGAAGAGGTGCTGGGTTTAATGATTATGCATGAATTATTTTCTGATTATGAGGGAATTAGTACCAAAAACACTTTTAACAAAAAGTTTACCAAACGCCAAACTGCTTTCTCTCATAGCTGATTTCTCTCACAGCAAATCTGACAGCGATTATTTTCACAGCACAGCAATGCCAAACTGGCCCTTAGAGGTGCAGTTTAATTTATGCAATCCATTTCCCCTTCATTATCAATTACAATCCAATGTGGACAGGTGAGCCATTTTTTTTACCCACAATTTTAAAGAAAATTACAACATATACCATTATCACAAAAGGCGTTTATATGAAACATATCTCTTATATTTAGGCATGTATTAGATTTTGTTTCATTTTTAGTGTGTTGATGTCATTAAGAGACATATTGTTTAATTCCACAAAAAGCACATCTTTAATAATTCGGATTTCTTTTAATGTGCCAGCAAATACTCAAAGCAGACAGATATATGCCAGCAAATTCTCAACCAAGCAGAAACATTTAGAAGGAAAATTTTACATGAAATTATGTGTAACTTAGAAGGACAATACCAGATGATTTACAAGTGTACAGGACATGATAATGGGATTAAAAAATGACGACTAAAATAATAGATAAATGCATAATATAAACGTATGGGAGAGAGAAAGAGAGAGAGAGAGAGAGAGAGAACATGCCTCTTTTTTGTGCGTGTCTGTGGATAACATCAAAAGTTGGATGGATGGATGGATGCATGCATGTGGCGTATTTTCGTTTAATGTGTCAAGACTGGTGTCTTTGCCAAACTTTGTACCCAACTACTTTTTTTCCAGTCCACCGAGGCTTTTTGAAAAGTGAATTATCTTTTTGAAGTGGACTGGAAAAAAAGTACTGCATATATGTGAAACACGTGACTTAAGTCTCAAGTCAATTTAAATCTGATCTCAAGTTGAATATGTGAAACACGTTATCCTTAGCATCCCACTTCACATATTCACACACATACATTTATTCAACACAAAACATTAAAAAGTAGGGGTGGGCATCAATCCGGCCGATCCGATCAAACCGGCCGAACCAATCTGTATTTGCCGGTTTGGTTTGGTTTTGACTTTAAAAAAGTCAACAGTTTTAAAATCCGAACCGAACCGAGAGTATTTGGTTCCATTGCAGTTTTAAGATTTAACAAACTGTTCTAATCCGAACCGGACCGTTTAAATATTAAATAATTAATTAATTATATATATATATATATTAATTTACATGTGTCAATAGTTAAGTGGCTATTTAGAAGTGTTAGTGTGCATCACACGCACCGAATTGGACACGAAAGCAATTATTTTCGAATCCAACAACGCTCTAATCTCATGTCATCTTAGTCGAGGCTCACTACGCCTCACACAAACCCACTGCTTCAATCGAAACCCTTCTCCTCCATCACATAGCCTCCATCGTCAAACCTTAGCCTCCATCATCATCAAACCCATCTCTGCAGCCTCACGCCCAACCTCCATCATCAAACCCGTAGCCTCCATCTTACTTTGCCTCCATCATCAAACCCTAGTCTCCATCATCAAACCCATCTAATAGCCTCACGCCCAGCCTCCTAGCCTCCATCGCACACATCTCATCTCAGCTCCCAGCCTCCATCGCACGGATCTCACTCTGCCTCCATCAAACCCATCGCATAGCCTCAGACAAATTGGTTCAACCTCACAGATCTGATTCGAACCCACCTTCAATCAAACCCACCTCCACTGTTTCCACGCATAGCCTGATGCCCAGCCTCCATCCCATAGCCTCACGCCCACCTCATACAAATTTCTTCAACCTCATAGATCTGATGGTTAGTTACTGACTCAATACCAACGATGGAGGATTCTAACTCAGTGCCAACGATGGTGAGTTTAGTATGCAATTTGTCTGATTTGTGTTGATGATGAGGTGCAATTTAATGTTGAGTTCTTCTAAATTTAGTATGCAATTTGTCTGATTTGTGTTGATGATGAGGTGCAATTTAATGTTGACCTGAATTGCATATGCACAGATCTCATCATCAAACACATCACAGTTCTCATCATCAAACCCATCGCACAGATCTCATCTTAGCTCCCAGGTATGAGCTTAACCCTCTTGATTCATTGAGAATGTAAGGTTTGAAGCAGGAGACAAAGGAATTGATGACTGAAAATTGCTTGAATGTTAAGAGGATATTCCTTTTGTTATGATCTCATAGTGTAGCATATCTAGTCAAAATAAAATAAAAAATCTACCCTCAAATGCTTATTTAAGGTTATCAACTGTTAGTTCTGTGTTGAATGATGAACACGTAGACTTTATGAATCATGATGTAAATGTTTGGTTTCTTTCTATCAATTGAAAATTTGGTGTCTTGGAACTTAAACCTCTATTATATAGTCCTTCAAGAGAACTTTTATTGGTTGGTTAGAGTTCTGTTAATGCTGTTGCTTTTTGTGAAAAATGATGTTGGTTAGTAACTTGGGATGATTTCTGATGTATGTATTTTGAACTTTTATTTATTCCCCTTGCTTTATGAACATCTAGATCGAAGTCTTGAGGAAGGGTCATTCATATTCAGAGATCATTAATGAAAGCGTTATTGAGGCTGTGGATTCTTTGAATCCTTTTATGCATGCTCGGGGAGTTGCCTTCATGGTGGACAATTGTTCAACAACAGCTCGGTTGGGATCTGGGAAATGGGCAGCCTTTCATTTCTGGAACTTTTACTTGTAATGTATTGCTGGAACTTTAGCTTGTATTAATTTCTTATATAGAAATAGAATGATAGAAATAGAATGATGGAAATTGTGAACTTAGATGCATTATGCATATGCTGGAAATTGGACAGCTTTGATTAAATGGTATGCTGGAAATTGGACAGCTTTGCTGGAACTTAGATGCATTATGCATATGCTGGAAATTGGACAGCATATGCATGGTTTTGTGTTAGGCACAAACCGGCCGAACCAATCCGAACCAAACCGTTTACGAGTGGTTTGGATTGGTTCGGTTTTCATTATGGTTTTAGACTAATCCGAACCAAACCGGACTGTTATTTTCTTATTGGTTCAGCTGTGGTTTGAGAGTAAAACCGAATCAATCCGGACCGTGCCCACCCCTATTAAAAAGGACTGCATATATGAAAAAGGACTTCACATATTCACACATACAGTTATCCTTAGTTGAATATGTGAAACACGTTACCCAACTACTTTTTTTCCAGTCCACCGAGAGACTTATCTTTTTGAAAAGTGAATTATCTTTTTGAAGTGGTATGCTAAAAAGAATTATCTCTTTAAATGCTTTTAAATACCTTTTCTATTTAAATGATTTTATATCTTTATAACGTGTTTCATATATTCACACATACATTTGTTCAACACAAAACATGAAAAAGGATTGTATATATCATTCATTTGCTACTTCTACAAATTAAGTTGGCCACTAATTTCCAACTTAATGCTTCTCCATCCTTGTAACGTGTTCCAGATATTCACACATAGATATGAGATCAAAATATAGCTATATATTTATACAAGACATACAGGACATGAAAAATGCATGCTCAAGAGTTTCCCAATCAAATAATCACTTTTTCTTTTTCCTTTTCTTTTTTCTTATTTCTTAGGTTTCAATAGGAAGTTGATTTCGGTGGGGACTAATGGATGAGAACTCGGGGAAATTTTGTATTGGAAGAATGGATGTGTGATAAGCAGACAAGGATTTGATTGGGTCATCCAAAACTAAGAAAGAATCATGGAGGGCGCTATCATAGTGACTTTTGTGATTAGAATTTTCATAACAAAATATTTCATAATGGTAAGGGTGTATGTTGAATTGAGTTGTGTTAAGGCAATTAGGAGGACGACGGGTATTACCTTAGGCCATCTCCAGCCGTGGAGAGCTAAACATAGCCCACCCATAAAAATTAGCACACCATTTATAGTTTTTTTAAGGAATGGTATTGAGCTATATTTTGACCGTCTCCAGTAGTACAAATATTCTTCCGCTCAATTGATTGTTTCTTAGGTTCAAGGTTTTCAAAGATGAAAAGCTTGTAATATTAGTTAATGACCCCGCAAGATCATTCCAAGAGTGATCCAAATGCTCTAATGAATTTTGAGCACAGGTTGGCAATACCTGAGATAATCATCAACTCAAATTATTGCTTCCAAGATATAATGTTTTTGCAAACTACATAGCCTAGCAAAAGAATTCGGATTTCCTCATTCAATCATGTTATATGAGAGATCAAGATACGTAAGAGAGCTCATGTTTTCACTGACATTGGGAATCACTACAAGAAAAATGGTTATTAATGACCAATTTCTCACTGACAAAATGGATAATGGTCACAAATAGTGTGTATTTAGTGACTAACAATGTTAAATGGCCACTAAAATTATTCGTGCCCATTTTTTAACTATTAATGACCAATTCTTTTGACAAATAGTGACTACTCTAAATTTTAGTAAGAAGAAATAGCTTAGATTTTATATTTAGTGACCTAAACACATAAGCTGACATGGCACAGTGGCCTTACACGTGTCTTTCAATACATCAGTGACCATAAAAAAATTCTTTTCAAAACGAGTTTATCGAGGTCATTGAGTCGGAGCGTGGTCTTCTCCTTCAGAGCGAGCAAGCCTCTCTCAGATTGAATTTTTGAACCTAATTAATAATATAATCTAGACTTAAAAATATAAAATATAAAAATATTTAAAAAAAAAAAAAAAGAGGAGAGGCATAGTCTTTGGCCTTATCGTCTCAGAAGTCAGAAGAGCACTCAATAAATATTCATATTATTAGGAGGAGAAAATTCAAGGCTCCATCCGACGTACATCCCGTGTCCACACGTCGACGGACTGGACCCCGAGTCATACAATATATATAGCATTTTTTTTGGTCGTTGTTTTATTATTAGCCACTGCTTGCTTGCCTTTTGGGTCTTTGACTAAAAAGTTACACTTTTAAAATGTAAAACTAATCACGCAATTACATTCATAGATATTTCCAACTCTATTTCTTTTTTTTTTTTTATGTCACCTGGAAAATGTTACCCAAATCATACTAGCATCTTATGTTTTCATATTTAGTTAGCCACAGATCTTTAACTCAGTAGCAAAAATTTTGAATAAGTAAAGCCCCTAACTTGAACAAATAGGCCACCAGCGAAAATCAGTACAAGCTACACATACAAAACTAACTCAATCTTGGAGCAATACTCAAAGCAGACAGATATGCCAGCAAATTCTCAACCAAGCAGAAACATTTTAGACGGAAAATTTTACATGAAATTCTGTGTAACTTACTGCATTTGGATAGGTGCTTACTGCATAAAAGCTTTACTGTTATTTGGATAGGTACTTACTTCACAAAAGGTGTCCTTCTGGCGCATTCTTGCATCTTGCTATGGAAACTGCTTCTGCTGTCATCTGTTTGTATAGTTCCATGAGAAGCTTCACTTCTGCAATTTGCAACAAACACGATTGTAAATGCATCTCATAATCAATCCATAAAAAGTTACTTTCTATTTGCCCATCACATGACAAGTAATAAGCAATTATCTCATGCAATTGGCTCCACCATTGAAAACCTCAGATTCTAAAGCGTCCAAAGGGATTAAAAAAACAAAAACTATAAAACTGGAGCTCAAGAAACTCAAAACTCAGGATAAAACCATGTTCGGAATTTAAGAGATGAGCAAGACAGATGTCTCCTTACAAAGGAAACCAAAGTCCATCTGAATATTACGCTAACGATATTCTAGAATTCGGCGGCCAAGAAGAAAATACGCCACACTAAGTTTCAAGGATGAAACTCTATAGAATCATTAGCACGAAGAACTAATAAATCAAGTTAGGGCGTGAATGAAAGTCGGACACAATAAATCAGTTCAGCTTTCTCATACAAATCAAAGGATACCTATGTGTCACTTCGTTAAAATGAAAACGTAAAATAAAATGACAATGAGCTTACGTTCTTCGATGTCATTGGCCGCCTTGCATAATCGAAAGTCAGAAGTCCGGAGAACCTTCAAGATAACAAAAGACAAAAAGTTACACCCTCCCTACTTCACATAGTGTAGCAAACAAAATAAGCAGTTCAAAACATTAGGATTAAAAAGAATTAATTGAGAGTAATTACATCCACAACTTTGATAGACCAACAATTTAAGATCCAAGCTAACACCCAATGTCCTATCCCTAGCAGTCTCTAGAGGACTTAATGTACTTTACACCAGCCATGATCTGCTAATTCTACGCATGGCATATAGACTACATAGCATGCATGACGCATTATACTTCATCTGCAGCCTAACAAAAAATCAAACACAGACAGAAATGGTAGCATATAGACACTACTTTTGAGGTGCGTGCAGGCTGTCTTCGGTTTCGAGGAGTTTCAAGTCGGCCTCTGAATCTGACGCCGTTTGGGACAGATTCATTTCGCCCGACACCCACACGATCTTGTCCGTACAGTCTCCCTCCTCTTCCGTCTCTTCGTCCCCTTCCTCCACTTCCAATTCTAATTCCAAATCCAAGAAGGAGCTTTACCTCACTCTCTGCAACAACCCGGTCCTCATCCAGCAGGGCAAGATGGTAACTTCATTATTATGCCCCATATTTTGAGTCGCAAAAACAAAAATTTCTTAATTTTCAGAATATGAACAGTTTTCAGGATTTATTTATTCACTTTTTTGTTTTTGGGGTGGATGATTTGTTTATTTAATTGACCCACAAGATTCATGTTAGCTTCAAGAGCCAATCACGGCCTCTGGATTTGGCCAAAACTGGTTTGAAGAAACCAACTGATCGCCAATAAGGTAGTCTTACATTGAACCATATACAAAGTTGTGTGAGTAAGTTTAGATCAAGGTCTAAAATATCGATGGTATCGGAAATATCGGTAGTCCAAAAATACGGAAATTTTTATGGAAATATTCGGATATTATCGATATCGATAAAACTTGAATAAAAACCATAGAAATTGTAAGAAAAACTTGGAAATTTTTATTGAAACTTTGGAGGATGTTTATTTAGTCAATTATCTATTCGTTTATCACAAAAAATTGGAAGGAAATACATTGCATGATGGATTTAACTGATTTAAATTGATTATTAGCTGAAAAAATGATAATGAATGTCTATTTGTACATTCAGTTAATTTAAGCATAGAGCACATTTAGTATCTGTTTTCTGGTAAATTAGTCAAGCGTACTTGCAAAATACGGTTGAATGATTATCCCTCTCTTAGGGCTTGGAAGAGGAAGCATCCTATTCTGGAAGATGCATCTGGCACAAAAAATCAAATAGTTTCTTCAGCTTACAGAAACAACTAAAAAGCAGTAACAACAACTAATGAGGAAGAACATGAAGAAAATTACAGAAAATCTATGATGATCATACCAAAAGAAATTCACAACACCAACCACTATTAATGAACAAGTTTAAGTCCTTTTGATCACACCTTCCCTCGAAACGAAGGAATAAATTATTTTACTTGTTGATGGTCGATTTTCATGGTTTGACAGTTATTTGATGATGTTCTATAAGTTATTTTTATGGTTGAATTTTGTAGGGGAGTTGGAATGTACATTTCCAAGAAACTGAAGATGAGAAGGAAGCAGTTTCGAGCATCTTAGAGGACCTATTTGCACAAAATGACATGGTGCATCTTAGAGGACCAACAAGAGAAAATTTCAAACCAAATTTACATATGAAAGTGAATTGAAACCATGAATGGTAAATTGAAATCAAGAATGCTAAATTTCAAACTAAATTTGGAATAAACTAGAGAAATACGAGTACATCCCCAATGTCTACCATGGATAAATGAAGTTAATTTCATCTATGTCTGCCATATTATGATTGGGATGACTCCCTTTACAATATGTGTTATTTGTACTCTTTCTTACTATTGTTCTAATAAAATTCTATCGCATTTTTATAAAATTAAAAAAAATAACAACATAGTAAGCTATACCGTCTATGTATCATATTTGAATTGAGGATTAAATGCTTTATTATGTAATTTGTGCATTTCAATTTTTCAATGAGATTTTGACTTGAAATTCTATCAAAGGAAAGTGCCCCCTTAAAATGAATTGAGCATATTTATCGATATATATAAAGGCAAAGATAGATAATGGTGAAACATTCAAAATATTAAAAATTGTCCTTGGTTAAAGAATTTATTAAGCATTGAAACTTTTCAATAAATTGTAGTAAATTAATATTTTTTTCATATTAAAAAAATTTAAAATCAAAATAAGAACGTGGGTCTTAATTCAAAATCAAAATAAATAATAAATTTTAATTATTATGTCGTAGTGTAAGTATTGATGACTTGACTTTAAAGACTTGGACTCTTTATTTCCACCAAAAGCACATTTTTGAGAAAAAAGAATTGGGATTTTATAATGCAAAACATAAGTGTGTCTTTGCCAAACTTTGTACCCAACTACTTTTTTTCCAGTCCACCGAGACTTTATCTTTTTGAAAAGTGAATTATCTTTTTGAAGAGGTATGCTAAAAAGAATTATCTTTTAAAATGCTTTTAAATATCTTTCCTATTTAAAAGCAAGATGCATGCTCAAGAGTATCCAAATCAAATAATCACTTTTTCTTTTTCCTTTTCTTTTTGTTATTTCTTGGGTTTCAGTAGGAAGTTGATTTCGGTGGGGACTAATGGATGAGAAGACTTGTGGAAATTTTGTATTGGAAGAATGGATGTGTGATAAGTAGACAAGATTTTGATTGTGTCATCCAAAATTAAGAAAGAATCATGGAGGGCGCTATCATAGTGACTTTTGTGATTAGAATTTTCATAACAAAATATTTCATAATGTTAAGGGTGTATGTTGAATTGACTTGTGTTAAGGCAATTAGGAGGAGGACGGGTATTACCTTACGCCATCTTCAGCCGTGGAGGGCTAAACATAGCCCACGCATAAAATTTAGCACACCATTTATAGTCTTTTTAAGGAATAGTGCTGTATTTTGAACGTCCCCAGTGGTACAAATATTCTTCTGGTCAATTGATTGTTTTTTAGGTTCAAGGTTTTCAAAGATGAAAAGCTTGTAATATTAGTTAATGACCCTGCACGATCATTCCAAGAGTGATCCAAATGCTCTAATGAATTTTGAGCACAGGTTGGAAATACTTGAGATAATTGTCCACTCAAATTATTGCTTCCAAGATACAATGTTTTTGCAAACTACATAGCCTAGCAAAAGAATTCGGATCCTTCAATCATGTTATATGAGAAATCAAGATACGTAAGAGAGCTCAAGATGGTTGCCTCTGAGATCAAGATTTTCAAGAGATTTAGAAGAACTTGTGTTAGAATGAGTACCGGAAAGAGTTGGAGTAGGGGGAGGAGGAAGACTAAATCTATATAAATGTATATTCCACTTCTTCTACTTGATAGACTTATTGATACGATGGGACATTATTATTGGTGTAATTTATTTTCTGGTCGATCATTGGGTCACTACTTATGCTGGCCATATTAGGCTCTCATTGTAGAAATTTCAACCTTTTTTTTTTTGGTGGAATCTCGACGGTATGAGGATAAATTTTATTAAAGAAAAAACAAACTAGTACAACAAGGGTTACCTAAAACCAAAACCTCGCAAGAAAAGAGAACCTGAAATAAACAAATGACAATTAACGAAAACGATAACAAGTAACTAAAGAAAGATCCTGAACATAAGCATTGACAGCACAAGAAGGAACCTGTTACCACCAATAATAAGCATCATGAGTCGCACCAAAATTTGCCAAGGCATCAGCCACACAATTACCCTCACGAAAAATATGGGAGACAAAAAAATTCATATGACGAAGTTTCCATAAACAATTATTCCAATCAACCCGCAAATACCAAGGAATATCCGACAAATAATGAAGCACTAAAGTGGAGTCGGTCTCTAACCAGATGTGATACCACCACGAACCCAAGCTACACGAATAGCCTCAATTATTGCTAGAACCTCTGCCACAATGGAACTAGGAAACTCAGCCCAAGAAGCAAAAGCACCTAAAACCTTTCCATGAAAATCACGAAAAATGCCACCAAATTTTTTTATTTTTTTAATGTGGTCATATTTTGGTAACTAGTTATATAGATAAACACATCAATATTATCTTAAGTTTACTCCAGCAGCGGTGGTAAGGTAGTTTTTAATGCACACCCAACCCAAGTTCAATCCTAGCATTGTGCATCTTTTTTAATTTCTTTTTTATGCTAGTGCATGTTTCTTTTTAGTGCTTTTTTTTTGTCCTTCAATCATTTCTTATATACAAAAAATAAATGACATTTTTTCGGATGCCAAAATTTTTTTCTATGGTTATAAAAGTTCTATTTTTTAATATTCTATACACACGCGCAAATAAAATCAGATGATTTTTCTTGTGAGTGGAGCTATAGATACATAGGATCTTCAATCATTTTTTATATACAAAAATTAAATGACATTTTGTCGGAGCCCTAAATTTTTTTCTAAGGTTATAAAAAGTTCCATATACACACACATATAAATAAAATCAAATGATCTTTCTTGTGTGGAGCTATACATGCATTATGGCTAACATTTTAGATCGAAAAATGGCAAAAACCAACCGAGATGTTACAGTGTCTAAACCGCACCATCAAGAAAACTGACCACAAATTACAGTTTTAGAAATTAAAAGTTTGACACTAATTTCCACGATGCAATTCAGCGGGTGGGTATTGACTTGCCTTAAATAATTGATAAATTTTGGAATTCTCGATTAGTTTGGATCACACCTATATTGATTGACTTGGTAGATGAAAGCAAGATGCATGCTAAGAGTATCCAAATCAAATAATCACTTTTTCTTTTTTCTTTTTTCTTGGGTCTGAATAGGAAGTTGATTTTGTTGGGGACTAATGATGAGATGACTCGTGGAAATTTTGTATTGGAAGAATGGATGTGTGATAAGTAGACAAGGTTTTGATTGGGTCATCCAAAATTAAGAAAGAATCGCTAATCATAGTGACTTTTGTGATTAGAATTTTAATAACGAAATATTTCATAATGTTAAGGGTGTATGTTGACTTGACTTGTGTTAAGGAAATTAAGAGGACGAAGGTCATTACCTTAGGCCATCTCCAACCGCGGAGGGCTAAACATAATCCACCCATAAAAATTAGCACACCATTTATAATTTTTTTAAGGAATAGTGCTGAGCTATATTTTGATCGTCTCCAGCAGTACAAATATTCTTCCAGTCAATTGATTGTTTCTTAGGTTCAAGGTTTTCAAAGATGAAAAGCTTGTAATATTAGTTAATGACCCCGCAAGATCATTCCAAGAGTGATCCAAATGCTCTAATGAATTTTGAGCACAGGTTGGCAATACTTGAGATAATTATCGACTCAAATTATTGCTTCCAAGATATAATGTTTTTGCAAACTACATAGCCTAGCAAAAGAATTCGGATTTCCTCCTTCAATCATGTTATATGAGATATCAAGATAGGTAGGAGAGCTCATGTTTTCATTGACATCGAGAATCACTACAAGAAAATGGTTATTAATGACCAATTTCTCACTGACAAAATGGATAATGGTCACAAATAGTGTGTATTTAGTGACTGACAATGTTAAATCGTCACTAAACTTATTCGTGCCCATTTTTTAACTATTAATGACCAATTCTTTTGACAAATAGTGACTACTCTAAATTTTAGTCAGTAAAAATAACTTAGATTTTATATTTAGTGACCTAAACACATAAGCTGACATGGCACAGTGGCCTTACACGTGTCTTTTAATACATCAGTGACCATTTTTTTTTAAATTTCTTTTCAAAACGAGTTTATCGAATTGATTGAGTCAGAGCATGGTCTTTTCCTTCAGAGCGAGCAAGCCTCCCTCAGATTGTGCCCTTCTCCTTCAGAGCGAGCGAGCGAGTGTCCTTTTCAGCGAATTCAAAGTTCAAATCGTGCTCTGCGTGTTGCTCTCTCTCTCTCTCTCCCTCAATCTCTCTCTTTCATCTGGAAACTTCTCTGCTGGTGCGCTCTCTGAACTTGTACTTGATTTTGATTTCGAATTTGAGTTCAACTTTAATGTTGATTTAGGGTTCGAATTTGTTTTCGACTTTGATTCAGCTCAAGACCTCTAAGGTATTTTCTTTTTGCTCTCTCACTCGATGACTATGTGGATTTGGGATTTTAACAGCTAAGCAATGGAAGGGCGGGTTAGGGTTTCCAAAACTGAGAGAATGATGGATTTCGATTTCGATCGGTTTGACTCACTACTCCGGCGTCGACTTTTTGGTCGATCGGATGCATCTTCGATACTCTTTCTTACTCGCCTCTCACGATTTCTTTGATTTCGTTTGGATTTAATACTTCATTTGAGTGATTATGCCACTATTTTGATTCTTGAATTGCAGACAAGATGGTGAGGAGGCAGGCAAGGCACTACTTCCAGAAGACTCTGAGTTCCCACAGTTACTTCATATATTTTCAGGTGTTTGTTTTATTTCCTCACTCAATTTCACATTTCGATTTTAATTACTTAAATATTTGTAAGCAAACCATATTTGATAGAATGACAGTTTTTTCTTTATCCATATCTGGGTTTATTCAGAAAGTGAAATTGCCAAAGCTGAAGCTGATAATCGAATATTGTGGTTTTAATTAATGTCACTTATTTTCCAATGGTTTTGCAGAAGCCCTGATATCTTGGGGCTTTTCACCTGATAACGGCCTTGTGGTACATTCTTTACATCTTTTTCCCGGAAACTGTTTCTGCTGTCATCTGTTTGTATAGTTCATTCTGAAGCTTCACTTCTGCAATTTTTATCTGTCATAAAGCACGTCTCATAGCCAATCCATAAAAATTTACTTCCTACTTAATAAGCGCCGTCTCTTGCAATTGGCTCCATCATTGAAACCTTGATTCTAAAGAAGCGTAATTCTTTTTCTTTTTTACATTTCATGACTTTTGATGAATTAGTGCACAAGTTGTTGAAATTAATGTCCAAGTGTTGTTATTAATATGTACATGTCTTTTTGTATCAATAGAAAAGCTAGTGCCGAGAGCAATATCCACTCCCCGGTTTTTGCTCTGTTTTTTTCCTTTTTCATTTCTATTGCTATTTGCATGTGTTTATGAGACTCAGATACTTTATAGCCCACTGTATAATACAGCAAACTTGAGCAAGCCCAATGTATCATCAATTTCTCTTTTCTTCTGTTTCAAGACAAGTATTTTCTTTCTTACACGGGCGAAAGATAATGTTAAAGTGCCTTTCCCAGACCGACAACCCTTCATCTCTGGGATTGAACCACTTAACTCAAATTCCATTGTTTTATTCATAACAGAAATACACTAAAAAGCAATTCAGCGTCTACATTTCCTACATTGAGAAAGAAAAAAACATACACCATGAGGTACACAAGAACATCATACCAAATAGTTCATGGGAGAAGTTCACATTAAGTTCTAACAAATAACAGCACAACTAATTTACTAAAATGGTTCCTTTATTTCAGTGACATCCCTTATCATCACGCAAATACTCGAAAACTAGTACAAATAGCAGTCCTTCGTCGCGTCCATCTTCAACTAAAGGGAAGCATGCCGCCTCAAAGGTGCCTGCACTAAAGACAAAGGTTAAACAACCCATAAGATTGAAAAAGATAAATCATATAAGCTAAGAGCCCGTTTGATAACCATTTCAATTTTAGTCTTTAGTTTTCATTTCTTATGTTATGTAATATTTGCATGTATATTCGGGGTTAAGAACAACTAACTTGCATCATTTAATTTCATAACTAGTATGTTAGAAAGATAGTAGTAATTACCATTTATTTATTAAGGATCCTTTGCCTAATGATTTCTGCCTTCACGTACATCTAATCGTTTAGAAAGGTCAAGAAATTGAAGTACGTATATCTGCATGACCTGTTGAGCAAAAGAGTGCCACAAACTCCCCAAAATCCAACAGCAAACCCAAGCCCCATGCTAATGTAAAATCCTTGTGTTATGAGCCCATCTTTATCGTCTTCATTCACCAACACAAGTTGTCCTGGACCTTTTCCATCCTGAGAGCACTTTGGGAGTGGTTCTCCACAAAGCAGAGGATTTCCACCATAAGCAGAGTCAAAGGTTTGGAGCTGAGGGCCTATTGGAATTTTTCCAGACAAGTTGTTTTGTGACAAGTCCAACTTGCCAAGACGATATATCTGAGAAAGACTTGTTGGAATTCTGCCATTTATCTGATTTCTTGATAAATCAAGAGAATCTAACTCCTGCAAATTTCCAATCCTTGAAGGTATTTGACCTGTTAATCGGTTTATCGACAAGTTTAAAGAAACCAAACCAACAAGATAAGTGATTTCAGTAGGAATCTCCCCACTCAACTTATTGCATGAGAGATCAGTACTCTTTACAAGTCCCAGAATACTTTTGTATTTTGACCTTACTCCTTTCCATGTTACAGTTTCTTCATCATCATAAGGGAAAAGATATAATAATCCTCCCAATCAAATTATATTGGAATGTTGCATAGTTAGAGTTGAATGTCCATTTTGAGCCAAAGTATTCAAAGTGTTGAGACATTTGGGTATAGTTCCAGAGATGTTGTTCATCGACAAATCCAAAATTTGAAGGTGTGTAAGATGGCATAACTGCGGCGGTATGCTCCCATAAAACTGATTAGATCGAAGGATAATGAGAGCCAAATTTAGAAGATATTCCCCTAGCCATTCAGGTATTAATCCTGATAATTTATTTTCCCCAACATCAACAAGTGTCAACTCGATGCAATTCTTCAATTGTGAAGGCAACTCTCCCACAAATCTGTTGTTATTTAGTTTTAGTGTCTCGATACTAAACAAGTATCCCATCATGGTAGGAATTTTCCCAGATAAAGAGTTGTTGCTCAAATCAAGAAAGACTAATTTTTGAAAATGGATCCAGCAATCTGGAAGTTCTCCGGATACATGGTTGCTTGAGAGATCAAGATAGGTTAAATTACTCTCCTTGGTTGCACACAAAAATGAAGCTGACCCTGAAAATTTATTATTGGAGAGATCTAGAATTGATACTTTTGATAGGATTGAAGGGATTGGACCCTCCAATTGGTTCAAACTCACATTTAAATAATTAGATGCTAACTCTGATCTCAAATTTCCTCTAATTTGATTGTGAGACAAATCCATATACTCTGACTTTATTTCGCAAATCCCAAAACCAAGTTGGAATGGTATCAGAAATTCGAGCATCAGAAATATCTAGCAATTCATAACTTTTCTGAGGTCGCCATTTCGGGAAATACGGCCCCATCTTACAAGACCCAAACTTATCTCATACAATTGAAAGGGAGGAACCCAATCAAAACTGAAGTTTAAAACTAGTGAGGATAAACCCAAATGCCTTAATTTGGAGAGTTTGGAGAAATGACTCCTTCAAAAGAGTTACCCAAATGCCTTAAAAGTAGATAGTCTCCAGAATGGACATCTGTCCAATACTTTCAGGTATTCTTCCACTCAATTTATTTTCTTCGAGAGACAAGTACTTTAACAAAGTCTGAAAGTTCGTAAGATGAGGCATTTAGACAACATTTCAACAAAGTCTGAAAGTTTTCCACTACATAACTTGGAACAACTCTCGCAAACTACCTAACTTGGAAAAGGAATTCGGCAACCCTCCTTCAGAAATTGAGGTGCCATTGAAATTGTTCCATGAGAGATCAAGATAAACAAGGTTGGTATGAGTACCGGGCAACCATTGGAAGATTGAAGAGTTAAGATTGTTGTCAGAGAGATCGACATGAACAAGAGATTTAGAAGAATTCAAGAGAGAAACAGAGGATATAACTGGAGGAGGAAGATTACACGTCGGTAATATCAAGTTTGTTAGTTTAGGAAGCATATTAACTGCTTCCAGCCAACCAACAAAATCACTGAGATTAACGAAACTTAGGTCCAAGTATTTTAGACGAGAAAGATTAGGAAGCCAATAGAGATTTTTTGCATAAATAGAGCCAGAAGGAAAATCATCTTGAAACTTGAGATAGAGATAATGCAAGTTTGTAAGGTTTCCAAGTTGATACGGAATTAGACCTCCAAAATTAGCATAAGAGAGATCGAGGTATCTTAAATTGCTCAGAGATCCAATGAAATCTGGAATTTGGGTCCGACTGAAATTATTGGAACTAAGGTCCAAATATTCCAAATGCTGCAACTCAAAGATTGGGATCCAAGATCAAGCTTAACAACATGGCCAGTTTGGCTGCTGCAGTTGATTCCATCCCATTCGCAGCAATCTTTCTTTTGGGCTTCTCTTCCCCACGAAAGGAGGCGATCGCTGCCGTCACCCACGAGACCTTGTTTAAGTGCAAGGAGTGCTTGCCTTTCCCTCTCGCTGCATCTAATGCAAGGATTGTTCATGTGTAGTAAAATCACCACCACAATTGCATAGAGGAGTTTGAAGCAGCACCTTACTCCAACCATGTTAGTTAGAGTCATGATCAAGACGAAGAAGCACAACTATTCAGACAAAGATAAAGGCACACTTCCCCTTCATTATCAATTACAATCCAATGTGGACAGGTGAACAATTTTTTTACCCACAATTTTAAAGAAAATTACAACATATACCATTATCACAAAAGGCATGTATATGAAACATATCTCTTAGATTTAGGCATGTATTAGATTTTGTTTCATTTTTAGTGTGTTGATGTCATTAAGAGACGTATTGTTTAATTCCACAAAAAGCACATTTTTAATAATTCGGATTTCTTTTAATGTGCCAAGACAGGTGTGTCTATGTCAAACTTTTATCAACACCATTTTCCCAAACGAAGTAACAAATCTTTAACTCAGTAGCACATGTTGAATAAGTAAAGCCTCTAACTTGAACAAATAGGCCACCAGAGAAAATCAGTACAAGCTACACATACAAAACTAACTCAATCTTGGAGCAATACTCAAAGCAGACAGATAGATATGCCAGCAAATTCTCAACCAAGCAGAAACATTTAGAAGGAAAATTTTACATGAAATTCTGTGTAACTTAGAAGGACATGAATGGGATTAAAAAATGAAGACTAAAACAATAGATAAATGCATAATATAAACGTATGAGAGAGAGAGAGAGAGAGAGAGAGAGCATGCCTCTTTTTCAAAAGTGAAACACTGAATTTGGGATGAATGTGCAACTAAGTGGGATGTTACTGTCAAAAGATGAAGCTGTTGTATAATAATTCTACTAAAACACACGATTCACAAAGGGAGACTTTCTAATGCACCAAACATGTGCAACTAAGTGGGATGTTACTGTCATGTATTGATAGGTCACGTTTGATGTCTAGAATTGGATTGGATGAGACAACTTAGTAGAATCAACACATCTTGAATTAAGAAATAAAGTAAAGACGAAGGATTTTTACAATTTGTGGGGATTATAACGGTAAGTTATAAGCAAGGAATAAAATATCGATGATATCGGAAATATCGGTAGTCAAAATACGGAAATTTCGATGGAAATATCGGGATATTATCGATATTTCGATTATGTCGTCAATATTATCGATATTTTGGTTCATGGATATCTAAAATATCGATGGTATTGGAAATATCGGCGATTCAAAAATACGGAAATTTCGTGGAAATATCGAGGATATTATGGATATTTTATTCCTTGGTTATAAGTTAGTGTCCTACCATTTTATAGGGATTATAAGGACAAACTTGCTTCATGAAAACATTGAATGTAAATTGTAATAGAATTATATAAATAAATGAGAATGTAAAAGTGTCTTGCACAGAAAGTAGATGACTAGTAGTAAAATCTTATGCAATTTTACTTTTAAATGGTGCAGCAAGTCATGTGGCATCAAATGATGATTGAAGTTGAAGACAATTTACTTTCTACCAAATTAACTGTTTTTTTTTTCTGGTTTTCACGGACGTATTGAAATTGCTTGAGGTGAATCGACACTTCATCAAACAAACGCTTGAGACTAAAGTGATTCAATTTTCTTTTGTGAAGTCCGAGGATCAATTGGCAGATATTTTGACAAAGGCAATTTCGATAAGGCCGTTCCACAATTCACTGGATCAGTTCGGCATTGGCGACATCTATGCACCAACGTGAGGGGGAGTGTTGACATGACTTGTGGATCGTTGACTTTCTTTCCCTGCCCACCAAGGATTCCCATTATTATTGTAATTAATTTATCTTAATTCCTGATTTACTATTGTAAATAGAAATAGGAATTTATTATTTTCCTTAGCCACTAAGACTTCATTGTATTATAAATATGACCTCCTATAAGAAGAGGAATACACAGAAAATTCCCACAAACAAATATTCTCATATTAAGTTTCATATTTTAGTAGACAGGAGACCAAAACAGAGTCATATATTTATACACGACAGACAGTACATGAAAAAGACCACGAATCATCTGTCTCTGCTAGGTATTGACTTGACTTAAGTAATTGAATAAATTTTGGAATTCTCGATTAGTTTGGATCATACAATATTGATTGACTTGATAGATCAAAATACGTAAGAGAGCTCATGTTTTCATTGACACCGGGAATTAAAAACTAGTTAGATTGTTGAAAGCGTGGTTAAGAATAACAAGGCATGTAGTGTAGTTGGACAACCAAAGAAATATTGAAGAAGTGAGATGGTTGTCTTTGAGATCAAGATTTTCAGGAGATTTAGAAGAATTTGTGTTAGAATTTAGGGAAATTAATGGATGGGAAGACTTGTGGAAATAAATGGACGAGAGAAGACTTGTGGAAATAAATGGATGAGAAGACTTGTGGAAATAAATGGATGAGAAGACTTGCGGAAATACATGGATTAGAAGACTTGTGGAAATTTGGTATTGGAAGACTGAATGCGTGGCTCACAACCTGTAAAATTGCTCGATCAAAAAAACGAACCTGTAAAATTGTTTTTATCAAAACACTTTTTGCAAATGTGAAACACTGAATTTGGGATGAATGTGCAACTAAGTGGGATGTTACTGTCAAAAGATGAAGCTCTTGTATAATAATTCTACTAAAACACATGATTCACAAAGGGAGACTTTCTAATGCACCAAACATGGGTGAGTCTTTGCCAAACCTACTTTCCTCCTAGTCAACTACATTTCCTAATTTATCGTGGCATAGAAAAGATGATGATGTTGCCTCTTTTATGTTAAAGCTAGGTGGCTCCACCAATTGAAAATTTGTTATGTTCCCATATTATACGCATGCACTTGGAAACACATTGTCATATATTGATTGTGGGAGCAAAATTTACTTCATAAGCAATAACCCACTACCCATGCATCCTAAACTTGGGGGAGTGGAGAAAATCAAGTAACACGACATCCATTATCTTGAGTCATGGAGAAAATGAGGTTGACTACTATTCTAAACCCTCCTGCGATTATACTCCTACTGACTTGAGCGTCGGAGTGTTTTCTTGCAGGTACCCCCCTCCTTCACTGATGGCAATCGAAATGATGTCCAGCTTCTCAACATGGAAATCAAATTTATTGTTGGAGGACCCGAAATTTTCTGCTCCAAAAGTTGGCGCCGTCTGTGGGAATCATACAAAAAGTCATGATGAGAAGCTATGGATACATTCTTGCCTTTGAAACTACGATGGGGGCATGAATTAATCCTCCAACAGAGAAGAATTTCTATCCTTATCTTTTATGATTTCATGAATTGGCGTGCAACAAGATTTCTATCACTGTACGCATTTGTGCCATAACACAAAATATAATAAGAGGACTGTACCAATCCCTCACGAGTTTAGAATTTTACTTGGACAATTTTCCTTCTTCACAGTTTTCAAGCTTCCTCCTTTGGTGCGGAAGCTACAGCGTTGAGTAAGAAATCTTTGAATTGCTTATCTCTCACAATTTAAGAAATCTTTCAAGCTTCCTCCAATAAGAGAAGAATTTCTAACTCTTTATCTCTCACAATTTAACGATGGATGAAAATATTGCATTCTATGATTGCACTTCTTCATGCACTCTGGAAGTTTTATGTGGGCATTATCAAAGTCTTTTATTAAGATTGCTTATTGCATCATGTAACAAACGGATTGAATTGGGGGGGCACATGCTAAATCCTTCGAACGAGGATATTCCATTCCCACTTGATTATCTACATAGTGAAATATATTGTGGGTGCCAGTGCCAGATTTTATTCTCTCTGTTATTGTCTCAAAAACATTAATCATCACAAGAGTATACTCAATTGCCATTCTCACGGTCATGCTCATGACAACCCAATTCTTTTGTTGCGATGAGATGGGGGCAGGCTGTTAAATGCTTCAAATGATACCTTTCCTGATCTCACTTGATTCTCCACTAAAAACTAGGACACAATTAACATGTTTTGGCTGCCTAGATTCTTTATTATCTCAAAATACAGGATGTAATTGTTGGTTGAAATGTTGTCCCCATATGTGCACACTTGTCCGACTACAATGGGGTGTTGTGATTTCTAAACGAACAAAGACGCCAGGAGAACAGGGAAACTCAAAGGGAGAGGAATAGCAGCAGACTACACTACATCTCTTGAAAAGGAGGAGCCAGAATGCCAAATTTATACTTGGATGTGGACTACACAGATAAGAACCATCTCATTCGTTTTGATCAGTTTAGAATTAAATGGACTTCTGTTTCCCTCATTTCGGCCGGATAGGCCGATTAAAGGAGTTTTTGGTCCTTCTTCTTTTTTGAGTGCGGGGCGTGCCACCACCAAGCCACGAACTTGGGCTTGGATGGAATGTGAGTAGACGGATAGTGTGCGCTTCTGACTTCTGATCAAGTGATTGCTCGGCCAAGCAAGGAACCTCCTCTCGGCCTAGGTTCTTTCACTTCCTCGGGCTCGAGGATGGTTGAGCTTTGTATGGATGTTTTTTGTGATTTTTTAGGTTTTTTGGTAAAAATAATGCAATTAAACTAAATGTGCGTTTAAACGTAAAGACAAGAATTGAAGTGCGATAAAGTAAATCAAAGCGATAAATAAACAAGAACGAAGTAAGAACAATAAGAACGATAAAGTAAATTAAATTCGAATTTAAACTTAATAAAAACTCAACAACAATAAAAAGTAGAGGAATTGAAATAGACTTGAATTTAAATGACAATGTAACGTAATTGCAATAATTTAAATGACAAGAGAAAGTAAATTGCAAGAATTTAAACTTACACTAGGGAAAGGAAGAACAAGCTATGCTAGGTGCTTGAAAAGTAAAATCCTAAGTCTAGGAAAAGAAAAGCGCGAGACGAAAGATAAGTTTGTTTGTCTGATGTGTCTTCTCCCTTCGTTTAGTGAGGTTTATATAGGGGCATCCGTCAGCCCATGGGCTGGCCATTGAATGGCCAAATGTCAACTCTTTTAAAATCATTTCCTTTTGAGGCCCCCCAAATCCGTGGATCATGTTGGCGGAGATATTCTGATTGCTTGATTCTCTCTTGTTTTGGCCAATTCTGAATCACCATCAATCTCCTTGATTTCTTTCCTTGTAAGGCTTCCGGTGCACATTGACCTCCGAAAATCTTGGGCACGAATCCTTGGCTTGGGCTTGGACCTCCGAGCCCCTTGAAATCTTCCCAACAAACTCTACGGCCCCAAGCTTCAATATTCAACAATCTTCAATGCTCTTGCACTCCAACCTGAATTGCCCAAAACTAAAAGAAAAATATTCCAGCCGCCTCCTTCTATATATATATATATATAATATACAAATGAAAGTGCATGGCCCTCAACTCAACAATCCCGGCCGCATTCATACATTAGTTTACATATATATATATATATATATATATATATATATATATATATATATATATATAATGAACCAAAGAAACTGGCCGCATCTTTGGCATGTATACATTAGTTGGCAATATATAAATAATTGGCAGCATGTACAACAGCACTTAATTGCCAATTGCCATTGATTCCATCAGCCAACACTTTTTATATTTGTTTATATATATAACAAAAGCCAATTGCTAATTGCCTTCAAACCCCAGCCGCATATTCTAGCCTCTCCAAGACCTATGCCCACAATTTTCCAACCCCGTTACTCTCGAAGTTGGATTAGCAATTAGGTGAATATTGGCATGTAGCCGGCCACAGGTCAATATTAATAGCAAACTAAACCCGGCCGCATCTTCATCTATATATATATATCTGTATTTTTATTCGAACAATGAATATTTGAATTACACAAATATATATATGCGTTCGATATCATAAATCTCAAACTAGGCGGCCAAACTCAACATTGGACAAAACTATATGTATATGCACATACCCTGGCCATCCTCAATTCCCAGCTCAAAAAGACCGGGCCAATATCTTCCAAAACCCCGGCCAATATCTTCCTTCAGTTTCGGGCCGCATTTTATATTCGTATATATATATAAATAGCCAACAACCAATTGTCCAAAGCCTTCAGCCCACTCTTTGTACTCGTTTATATAAAATAGGACCAGGCCGCCTATTCACAAGACCTCAAGGCTTCAGCCGACTTTATATATATAGGCAGCTTAGTATTTATACACTCAATGAGCAGCTCCAGCCCTTGGCTTTAGATATCCGGCCGACTTTTTATATTCCCACTTTATATATATAAAGTGAACTCAAGCATCTTTGTCCTAAGACTATGCGGCCTCCAACTTTTTAAAAGCTTCTGCCAACTATTCCTTAAGCTCCAGACTTTCAGCCCGACACCCATATATATATATTCGGACTCCAATACCCGGCCGAAAATTTCCAGCCCCAGATTTGATGGGCACGGGCCGCTCTAACAAAATCCTTTCGGCCGCGAAACTCTAAGCCCCTGCCCGGATTCCAACCTCCAAGCTTAAATACCCGGTCGCCTAGCTCCAACACTCCGGCCCTGCTCCAAGCTCCAAGAATTCGTCGCATTCTCTTCATTGCCCGGCCAAACCTACAAGCTCCAGCCCGACCGCATTTAGCTTAGAACCCCGGCCGCATTTCTCCGTCTTCAACCTGGCCAACTCCAAGGCTTAAGCCCCGACCGCCAAGCTCCAAAACGCCCAGTCACAATTTCGAGTGCGGCCCCTATTTCTCCATTTTTTGGGCACGGGCTAAACACCATTTTCTTGCCCAAGGTTTTCAAGGAAGGCTGCCCAAGGTCGGTGAATTCTCACCACGCTCAAACAACTTCTTAGTTCCTCTTTGACAAAAAGAGAAAAACGTTGAGCCACTAATATACATGGTGCATAGAATCTGTTTCTTTGAAATCTGGATGCCCATCTATCCTACAAATGCATATTGCATTAGACTTTCAAGAATAATCAAATTTATGTGGGTTGTTTAAATCACAATTGAGTTCTTTCTCATAGTTACCTCTTGTTCAGTTTTTCCGATAAGTCCAATTCGAGTGGGATAGCCCAAACATTTAGCAACACTCTTTTTGGCAACGTATATGTATTTCAGTTGGGATTTATTTTTGCCATTTTTATTTCCTGTTTTCTAGCTTTTTAGTTTGTGCCATTCTTATGTAGTTCCAGCAGATGCTAATGACTTTGGGACTTCTAGTTGAATTTAATAGAATATATATATGTGCCTATTGTCTTGCCTAAGACTTCCTAAGATATTTGGTTGCCTTTCGTCCAAAAAATATATATGTTTGGTTGCCTACTCGATCAAGTATTAGCTTTTGACTCTAATTTACTATATTATTTCTTCTAAACCCTGCGCACATATATTTTGCAATTGAACATATCCCACCAATTCTGATGCAGCAGTGCTTGATAATCTTATTGAGTATCTGCGAAACTAGTTCTTATTGATGCAGACCCAAAAGGAAGGAAAATCATTCCAACCCTGAATGGTTGAACGAAGCAGCCACTACTATAACCGACGCTAGTCACTCTCTCAACTTCTCTCAAAGCAAGATAAGAAATCATCTAAACCCTGAATTATTTACATATTTCTAATGGTCATTATCAGACATGTCCTATTATTTCACCTATGTGCATACAAATTAGATGTCTATGTCAGATGTAGTTTAAGATGACTTGAAACATTTACATTCATTGAAATATGCTCAAAGTATGCTTATGGTCAATTAACTTTGACTCAATACAATTATGGTTGAATTTAATGCTACTAATTGCTACAGTAAGCTATAAAACAATTTTTACATGATGCCTAGTGCATATAACTTGGCTAGCTAGTCTCCAAGTCGAGATATGCTTTACTCTGATTGCCTTTCTTTTTAGGGGTAAATACAATTTTGGTCACTGGGTTTTTGGACAAAATCAAATTTTGTCACCGTGATTTTTTTTTTCCCGATTTCGTCACTGTATATCAAGTCGTTAACAAATCCGATCACACCGTTGGATTCCATCAGTTTGACAGGGGCTTTATTGTCTTTTCCTCCCAACCCACCATCAGAATGTTAAAACTGAAATCGTCGTGTGAAACCTCATATTGAGATTAGGTTTTTTAGAGGCTAATCGCGACTTCAAAGGCCAAATCGCGACTGTGATCGGGACTTGAAAGGCAAAGGCCAAATCGCGACTGTGATCGGGACTTGAAAGGCTACATCGCGACTGTGTTGGAGATTTAAAGGCTAAATCGTGACTGTGTTGAAGATTGAAAGGCTAAATCGCGACTTCATAGATCTGGAGTTTACTCGAAGGCTCCCTATATCTACAATCTAGTGAAGGAAGCCACAATCTTTCAACGACCTTTTTGCTGCAAGAAGGCACAATCTGGTAAAGGTTTTTTTGAGTTATGTTAAATTTAGGTCATATGTTGATTTTATTTGTTGATTTGTTGTATTTTTTCATATTGTTTTTACTTGTAGATGTCTACCTCATCTAATCATGGACTCAGATGCCCTCTATGTGGAGCTGAAATGAAGATTTTGCTGTCAACTACAGAAGCACATTACAACAAATATTTTTGGAAGTGTAAAAGAAAATATGTAAGGTTTTATTAATGCAAAGGTTTGGTTAATATAAGGTTCTGTTTATAAGCTTATATAGATTTGATGGTTAATGCAAAGATTTTGTTTGTTTTAGGGAGGTGGTGAATGCAAAGGATTTGTATGGTGTGATGAGGTTGACATGAAGAGGTTTATAGAGGAAGATATCATAGCAAGGGGTTGTCAACGGAGGGAAGAGAATCAATCAAGGGACTTGGTGGTTCAAGCTATGCAGCTACAAATTCCTGACATTGTCAATATGCTGAAAGGAATAAAAGACTTGGTATTGATCATGTGTATTTTGATTGCCGTGAATGTATTTTTGAATTTGGTTAAAAGATGAGGTGAAAAGTAGTACTTGTTGACTTGGATAGCTTTGTATTATAACAGTTTGTATTATAAGAGTTTATGTATAATGCAGTTTGTATTTGGTATAATGCAGTAGTCCTTTTGAATTTGGTAAAAAAATGCAGTTTGTATTATAACAGTTGTTGTATAATGAACTGAAAGGAAAGCAACTTTATAGCCTTGTATGGTGTGATTAGCTTTTTATATATAGTTGATTTTGTTGTACTAAGGGGCAATGATGAAAATTGAAGGTGTAAAAGAATGCAGATCTATGTTACTTTGCTAATTGGAAAATGAATGAACTCCAAAAGCCATATATCACAATCTTGACATATAATGCAATCTTGGCATGTAGCACAGTCTTGAACTCCAAAAGCCATATATCACAGTTCAAACACCAACTGCCATACACCAACAGACGTTCACAGTTCAAACACTAACTGCCATACACCAACAGACGTCAACAATAGTTCATACACCAACTGTCTAAAAGGCATATATCACATTCATTCACCAATAGTTCATACATCAACTGTCTTTAACTCTCAATAGTTCAAAAGAACATAGCAAATGTGATAAAGACATTACACAGACTTTGGCCAAGCTTCACATAAGAGTTCATCATTCACATAGCTACCTATATAGTCACTTTTGTGTTATGAACTTAAGTGCACATAAGTTCATTCCACAACAGTTCATATACAAAATATACTATTTCCTATATGGCATTACATAGTCTTGTCCAAGCTTCAAAATATAACAGTAATGCATCTCAAAAGTGTACATAAAAAAACCCTAGTTTTCCAGTGCATGTCATTGGTTTCAGGTCTTTTGCTTCTTTAAAAACCTTTTGCCTTCATTTCCACTAGTTGTCTTTCCAGCTGGTTTCCATGGACTTGTATTTGAAGAACCAATCTGAGTCCTCACTGAACTAGAAGATGCAGCTGAAGCATTTGGAGTGATAAAAGTTCCACCCTTAGGACCTGAGTGTATGGTGGGTTGGGCAGTTGGAGGTGGAGGAAACTACAATTGGACATTAACATTTAATCAGAACCAAATTTGTAAATGTAAACATGGATAACATAATTACAAGATACTAAAAATTGTCTTACTGTTGCAGCATTAAAAAATCTTGCAGGTTTCTTCACCTGCAACACAAGCACCAAATATTTAGTGTTTTCTCTCTTAGTAATGTACACAAAATTTCAAATAAGAACATGATAAAAGGAGAACTTACTGGTAGCTTAGGAATCGTTTTAGTTCTTTGCTTTCCACTATTTGTCTTGGCACTACTTGGCTGGCTTTTAGTTGCATATCGTTTGTCAACATATACTCCTTTGGGAGGAGCCCTTGGTTGATTTTTGCAACTCCCCTTGTTGTGTCCTTTTTGCCAACATCTTTGACATGTTACTGTGCCACCCTTCCTTGTCAGCTTTACTTGGCCAAAACTGTTAGGTTTCCTTTCCATCTCTGCATCATTCACAATCCTCCTTTTCTTGGGTCCTCCAGGCTGTTTTTTTACCAATGGAGGTAGTGGTGGAATCATTTGTGTCTTTGGCCACATATGAACACCCTTGACAGGGTGAATAATAGGCTCATAAGCCCTCATGTATGCCTCCTTAGTATAGCATGGGTCCACATATACCTCAGCATCTTCCCTATTTCGAAAAATAGCAACAACAGCATGGTGGCATGGAATGCCAGTGAGATTCCATCTATTGTAGCTACACGTTCTTCGGCCCAAGTCCACAACATATTGATCAGTTACTCTATCCCCCACTTGGAACAACCCATTACTATAGTACATTGGCACATATTTCCTAGCCAATGTCTTGAACTTATCTAATTTGTTCTGAATTTTTGGACAGATTGGCTGCTCATGCCTACTCATAGACTCCCTCTTGGCTTGTAACCTTCTCATGATGTGACACCTAATCATTTCCAACATAGTGAGGATAGGTTTGTCCCTTGCTTCAATAATCCATGCATTGAAACATTCGCAGAGGTTATTCAATAACATATCACACCTAATCCTTGTACTGAATGTATGCCTAGCCCACTTATTTGTATCCTTGTTCCTTAACCAATCATATGCAGCATCACCACCTTCTAATTGCCTCATCTTTTCCATCTCACACTCAAAATCTGCCACATTTGGTGCTCTAGCAACATTCCACAATAAATCTTTTAGAGCTTTTCCCTTGTGGACTGTTTTAAAATTTCCATACATATGTCTAACACACCATCTGTGTGCTGCTTCAGGCACTACAACATCAAAAGCAGCATCTAAACCCTGCATGATAATTGGAAACACTCAAAATGCATCCTTGCACAAAATGATAACCCAAACACCATATACACAAGCCATTGCACCCAAACATACAAAACATAATCATGATTTTCATTACCTTTTGTTGGTCTGAAATAAATGTCCATCCATGCTCACTAACATGACCCAAATCCTCTATAAGCAGTTGGAGGAACCAACACCAGGTTTCTTTGGTCTCCAACTCAGCCACAACATAGGCAATTGGGTACATATTGTCATTTGGATCAATGCCGACTGCCACAAGTAATTGCCCTATCAAAAATTGCATAAACATATTCACATGATTAGTACAAGGGTCAGCATAAAGATATAACACATATGCTAAACTATAAGACAAGCACATTAAGCACATACCTTGGAATGTGCCTTTCAAATGGCATCCATCAACACCTATGATAGGTCTACAACCGGCTACAAATCCTTTTTACAACCATCCAAACATACATACAACCTTTGAAAGTAAGGGGGTTCAAGCTTCATCTTCATAGTGCTCCCTACATTGGTTTGCCTAACCTCTTCACAATACTCCCACAACTTAGAGTACTATGAAGCATAACTTCCCTCTATATTTTACAACCTCGCCCTACCAATTATACTGAAACTAATATCCAAACCTATGTCCCTCTTAACATGAGCATGGAGTGTCTTCAAACTTATTTTCGGCTCATCTCTAATTAGATCAATATATTTCTTTGCAAGAAAAGAAGAAGTAGCTTGAGGGTTGCTATAACTTCTGCTACAAGTGTGCTTGTCAGTCAAACTCCTAATTTGCAAAGTCTTATCTTCCATGAAAGAAGCCCATAAACTCCACTTGCACTTGATACACTTTGCTTGCATCCTTTTCGCATCATTCTTAGTCACTTTCACTTCATAACCCTGCATGACAGCATAATTTGCAAGAGCTTCTCTCAACTGATGTTTAGACCCAAATAACATTCCAATTTTAAATTGTGGGTTCTCCATATCAGTATCTGCATTGAACTCTGCAAACCTTTGTGTATGTCCCTCGTCATCAGAGTTAGTAGGACTAGCAAAGCCATCTGAGTTATAATTCTCCTCAGGCAGATTATCTTCCATGTTAACTTTAGGTATAAAAGACTCATCATTTTTCTTCTTTTTTCCCTCAAATACATGGTCCTTCTTTTGCTTCTTTTTTATCTACAAATACAGGTACCTTGGGTATCTCAACATTGTACTGAAACCAATGGTTATCCTCAAGAGCTGCATCATTCTCCTCATCATATATCTCTTTGTCAGATTCATCACCACTGTCTTCATAAATAGGAACATTATGAAGTGAAGCTTCCCCATCATCCTCAACAACTTCCTCATCACTCTCATCACTCTCAGCAGCTTCCTCATCACTTTCATTTGGGACGACAGCTTCCTCATCATCATTAACAACAATAGGCACATTACCAGTAGGGTAAGGCACATTACCTTGTGTCTTAACAACATTCTCATCTACTTGACTGAAGCACTCATCTGGGATATCATTGAAAAATTCTTCATATTGTGTACCAAGTGATTGGGTGTAAACCTCCTCAATAACATCAGGCACATCAACATTATGATCTACATACACCACTATATGCCTATTGCTAGGGATGAGAGGTAACATATATAGCCAATATTTCAGAATCAGAATTCAACCCTAATAGCCCTTCATGCACTCCCTTCCCAGAAAATGTGTAATAAAACCCCCTGCAGTTTTTAATCCCACATTCCTTCATAATCTCCCACAATTCTGTTGTAGAAAATCTATCTGGATCTACATTGTCATAAATATTTGTTAAACCTCCCTCATAAGACATCCCATTATTGACAAACTTCCCGGCATATCTTATCTCCAAAGTGAAGTTTTCATCATCTGCAAAATAAAGTAACTGTGTTCAATTATCATACCATTAAAAAAACCAACAAAATTGAGATTCCTGGAATAATATTGGTGCATATAAGGAATCTCATCTCCTATATAAAAAACAGATCAAACTTAAGTGCTGTAGACACACTAATGTTCCCCAAGAAAACCATTTGCAGAAACAAAACAAAAAATATTTTCACAAAACACAAATATTTTCACTAATGTTCTCCCATATAGATGGATAGCACTACAACCTTCAAATGATTAAAACATAGCATACTTAGAGGAAACAACAGAGAAATATGAGGTATTTTCGAGATGAGAAAACTTTGTGCACCATGCTTCTGATATAAATTCCTGCTCCCATGATACTTTTATAATTAAGGAATTTTATTTCTGGGCCAGACATTTAGAACATATTACTTAAAACCCACCTAGCACTTAATATTATTTTGATAGGAAACAAGAACAAAATGAAATTGTACAATACAAAAAAACTTGTGCTTCTCGCTAAATAATGCCACACATGAAGCTGGAATCACCCAGTCATATTTACCACATACTCTAGTCATAATATATTCCTACACCACTACCAGACAACACCCAACACCCTTTTTTGCTTGTTACCAGACAACACCACAGGACTACAGGACCACATGTTAAAGGCACAAACTTTTTGCAGCTTAAATTATTCACCCACAGAACTGTGGGCTCAACTACACGTGATGAATGCATATAAAGGTACAAACAACACAAAAGTTACAATCCATAAAGTTTTATCTCAAACCCCACAGAACAAATATAGTCCCTATCAGAGTAATAGCAATAATTGACAATGACCGTACAACAACCACAAACCAGTCAAAAATCTGTGATATATAAACGCATAAACTACAAAACTGATCATACAACAACCAAAAATCAGTCCACAATCTCACCTGAATCAGATGGTTTCTTTGATTTCCCAAGTTTCCCAGCCACCATCCTTCTCCGAAATAAACCCTAAAACAAGACGAAATAAAACCCAAAATTCTTCGAAAAAGCATACGCTTCTTAGAATGGAACCTGAATCCAGCGAGAATTGAGGGAGACAACCAAGAATCAAGCGATAGTTGAGTGAGAATCGATGGAGATTCAATCGCGAATCGATCTCCCTTTTTACCCCTCAGTACAAACCACAAAGTTTTTCATTTGAATATCACGATTTACTCGACCTTTTCAGTGGTTGGGATGAAAAGACAATAAAGCCCCTGTCAAACTAACGGAATCCAACGGTGTGATTGGATTTGTTAACGACTTGATATACAGTGACGAAATTGGGAAAAAAAAAAATCACGGTGACAAAATTTGATTTTGTCCCAAAACCCAGTGACCAAAATTGTATTTAACCCTTCTTTTTAAATGATTTCTATATGATTTTAGCTATGTGAACAATAACTCTGTCAACTATTTGCCAATGCAATGAGTTACTCTCTCCGCTACATATATTATTGCTTAAGTCTATCATGGAAGTTACGTCTTAATAATTCTTGGTGATCTTTTCAATATAGTTAGCTTCTACTGTCTACACGTATGAACTAACTCAACTATTATATTTCTTAAAATTCTTATTGTAATGTTTTTCTATACTAATGCATTGATAATCGTATATTCATCAAGTGCTTATGCACCCAATTTGAGTCCTGCAGAATTAATTGTTCATCTCGTGGAAGACTTTTTAAATGTCTCATTTTTATATTCATTTGGTTAATCCCAAGTTCATTTTCCAATTTGCATGAAAACTAATAACAAATCCAAGAAAATTATATTCTATGCCTCTTTAGTCACCACGATTTTGATATAATTGACAAAAATATGTTTGCATGATTTGAAACTCAACGTGACATAGGCACGTAATGAGAACGTCACACAAGGTTTGCAAACAGGGAGTATATTCAAATTATATTTCAAAGCCCAACAAAAATCAACTAACTGAGTTTAGGATAAATCGAAGATAAGGAGAGGTGTGTGCCAAAGCCAAGACACTCCATGAATTGGTGCTTGGGTGACGACTTAGTTATTATCAAAGCACAATAAATATGGTATGCCTCAAAACTCCATAAACTATCTTGGTTCATATTAATTGTTTAACAATATCGTTGGATCCTTTGTCGATCTCCAACAAAATTTCACCTAAGGCTGACACTACCTCGATGCAAAATCAGATCCATGTTGATCCCAACATCACCCTGAGGTTACCAATTCTTTGGGGGCGATTAATTAGGTCCATGTCAATCCCTACATCACCTTGGGGGTTACCAATCCCCTGTGGGCAATCAATTGGATCCATGCCGATCCCAACATCACCCTAAGGTTACCAATCCTCTAGGCTGATTAATTGGGTCCATGCCAATCTCTACATCACCCGGGGTTATCAATCCCCCGAGGGCAATAAATTGGATTCATGCCAATCCCAACATCACCCTAAGGTTACCAATCCTCTAGGGCGATTAATTGGGTCCATGCCGATCTCTACATCACCCGGGGGTTATCAATCCCACAGGGGCAATCAGTGGATCCATGCCGATCCCAACATCACCCCGAGGTTACCAATCCTCTGGGGACGATCAATTGGGTCCATGCCGATCCCTACATCACCCTCGAGATTATCAATCCAATCGGGGCAATCAATTGGTTCCATGCCGATCCCAACATCACCCTGAGATTACCAATCCTGCAGGGCAATCAATTGGGTCCATGCCGATCTCTACATCACCCCGGGGGTTATCAATCCCCTAGGGGCAATCAATTGGATCCTGCCGATCCCAACATCACCCCAAGGTTACAAATCCTCTAGGGACGATCAATTGGGTCCATGCCGATCCCTACATCACCATGTGGGTTACCAATCCCCTGGGGACATTCAATTGGATCCTATGCTGATCCCAACTAAAGTTGACCAAATTTGACAATACATTATCACAACTCAAGGACTTGTGGATCAAGGATTTCTCAAGGCGATGCTTTACTCATGAATATTTGCTTAGTCGTGGTGAAAAGGTAACAAACTTGGTTTGCTTCTAAATTCCAAAACTTATATTTCCTCATGTTCATTAGTCAACAAAAGTATTTATTATATTACTTGACACCTCCAAAAATCTCAAATGGAACAAATTCCCACAATGAATATTTTCTCTCTCCACACTCGAGAGCGAAGCGTATATGGAGAGAGAAAATGGGGCATGTGTGGGAGCAAAATTTACTTCATAAGCAATAACCCACTACCCATGCATCCTAAACTTGGGGGAGTGGAGAAAATCAAGTAACACGACATCCATTATCCTGAGTCATGGAGAAAATGAGGTTGACTACTATTCTAAACCCTCCTACGATTATACTTCTACTGACTTGAGCGTCGGAGTGTTTTCTTGCAGGTACCCCCTCCTTCACTGACGGCAATCGAAATGATGTCCAGCTTCTCAACATGGAAATCAAATTTATTGTTGGAGGACCCGAAATTTTCCACTCCAACATTGATAGGTCACGTTTGGTGTGTAGAATTGGATTGGATGAGACCAAGGAAATTTCGATGGAAATATCGGGATGTTATTGATATCGATAAAAATTGAATGAAAACGACAGAAATTGTAAGAAAAACTTGGAAATTTTTATTGAAACTTTGGAGGATGTTTATTTAGTCAATTATCTATTAGTTTATCACAAAAAATTGGAAACTTCCATTGAAATGAAGGACAAGCCTTTGAAAAAATAGTGCAAGCCATGAAATGAATGCGGGAAGGCTTTGTCAAAAAAAAAAAAAAAAACAGGAGGCAACAAAATCAATGGACCATTGCAATCTGATATGATATTTGGTGGAAAAAAGTAGAGAGAAGAGAGAGAGATATGGACGTTAGCTTTATTTTTTATTATTTTTAATTCTGTTTTTTTATATATAATTATTCTTAGTTATAGTTAATTGACGAAAACACCCTTAAACTTAAAGGAAACTTTAACGGAGTTAGACGTAGGTGGTGGATTGCAACATTTTACAAAGTTCAGGTGGTTTAAAATAAAAATTAAAAGTTCAGGTGGTAATGACGCACATGCTTGAAAGTTCAGGTGGTATTTATGAAAATTTCCTTTAATTTAAAATACTCTGCAAAAATGTTTGGAGAAGTCCCATTCAAGTTCTTACAAGCAAGACACAGTAGCAAATCATTTTTATAATCAAAATTCTCACTACATAATTGCTTAGAAACAAAGATACAGTAACAAATCCTTATTATGGATTTTTTTGTTTAAATTTTAAATTTATCAAATATAAACTTTCATTAGATAAACTTCAACAATACAATCAAAGACATCAACATGACATCTAAAGTACCAATCCCAATAGGGCAACAAACTAACATGTTAAAAACAAAACTAAAGCGGACAAAAACCGCACTAAAACTACTAGCTCACATCACCATTGTTAACCATAAGCCCAAACAAAGCCCACATACCTAACATAACCGAAACCCTAAAGCAACCCATGAGCCTAAACGAACCCTACCACCACCACCACCCGAAGAAGCGCCTTCGCAGCCACACCCACCACCGCTCCGTAACAGATATGGAAAAAACAAGGTTTTCGGCACTCTACCAGCGCATAAGAGTGAACAAATAAATGAAAATAACTTCATTGACAAAGAACAATTGGATGATTTGCAGCAACCTCCATCCAAGACGATGTATACCCAATTTGAGCATGGCTAATGGGGAACTTCAATTTGAGCATGGCTAAGAAGAAATCACCACAAATAGTTTTTTATTCAAAATGTCCTAGTGGACTTATTCAATAACCCAAAAAGGCAAGGAGAGAGGAGGGGAGGAGGGGCAATGACGCTTCTTCCTCCTCCCCCTATGTGGAGTTTTTCTTTGGGATTCACAGAAGGAGAGAGGGGCTATGGTTTTTTTCTAAAATTTTCAAAAAACCTTATTATGGAGTTGAGCAATATTTAGGGTTTAGGGTATTTCTTAACCAAACTTTCCGCGATGACTTGTACATTTTAGTCCTTTGAAAATTCTATAAAAGGAAAGTGCCCCCGTTAAAATGAATTGAGCATATTTATCGATACATATATATATATATATATATATATATATATATATATATATAAAGACAAAGATAGATAATGGTGAAACGTTTAAAATCCTAAAAATTGTCCTTTATTAAAGAATTTATTAAGGATTGAAACTTCAATAAATAAGAATAATGTAGTAAATTAATATTTTTTCATATTAAAAAAATTCAAATTCAAAATCAAAATAAGAACATGGGTCTTAATTCAAAATCAAAATAATAATTTTTAATTATTATGTCGTAGTTGATGACTTGACTTTAAAGACTTGGAACTGACTCGACTTCACTTGATTGGAACCGACTCGATTTATTGATCTGATGGGACATTATTATTGGTGTAATTTATGTTCTGGTCGATCATTGGGTCACTACCTAGGGTCCTTCTGTAGTACATCGGCTGTACCGGTACAACCGATCACATGGCAGTCATGTGCTATTTTTTAAAAACATGGGAAACCCGCTGCTAAGGTCAACATGTTAAGGGTTTCACACGCAGCCACTCAGTCGACGACGTCTTCTTCAAATGCTCCTGCTTCAACTTCAACTTCAAACTGATTTCTTCATTTTCTTCAAAGTCCTCTTCTTCAACTCCTCTTCTGTAGAATGACAGGACCCGACCCGAATTCCTCCCCGGAACCCGAGCCAGACCCTGCTGGTTTGCCTGACATCAACCCATGTCGGGCCCACAAACTAAACAAGTTCCCTCTTTCCGAAATTTACAAAGAAAGGAGCCAAGACTTCTGTCGAAAATCAAGCAGAGTCTCCCCTGAAATAAGAACAAACCCAAAAGTTTCAACTTGTCAGCAAACAACATAATAGAATTATCCCAACAGCCAGCATGCATATAAAATGCATCACAAGCCTCCGGCCAACAAACTCAACCTTAACGGGCGATATAGAGCATTCTAAGAGTCAGTGGAAATAAACAACAGAATACAAAGTTAAAGTTCAGGGACAACAAGTCCTACAGTCTAGTCGATACTCGGGAAGAGAAGCGCTCAGCCGAACAATGTCGAAGCAATGACTATGGCCGGGGGGGGCACAAAACAGAAAGAGTGTGAGTGGACAAAAACCAAGCTTAGTAGTTCAAAATAACGTACTAACCCCACCGTTTCAAAAACAATGCAAGCCATGCATATGAAATCATTTATATACCCACTTGATTCAAAAACCATATTATCTCAAAGTACGTGAAAACATTCCAGTTCAAAATCTTTTTCCGAACCAACTAACCTTTTACTTTTCCCGAGGCATAACCTCCCAAAACATGAACTCATATAAGCATGTATAAAAACATAAATAGCAGAAGTAGATAAACGTGAGTACGAAGTATCATAAAACTCCATAAACCAAAACAACCTTTAAAATATCAAAGATCTCACTCACGCCAAGAAAACCAAACTCGACAACCATACAGAACTCAATTGTAGTTCAAATCATTTATATATATATATAAGAAATCAGTTTCAGGATTCAAAATCCAATAAACATACACATCAAGTACTGAAGTCAAATCAAGTACAATTTCTCAATCTTTCCCACTCTCAAATAACCACATGCTCAACAGCACGACAAGCAAGGAAAGATCCTCACTAAAAGAAATATTAATACGAAGGTACTAACACACGCGTATAGGTATAATACGACCTTTACACAAAACACAAGTACCAGGGGAAAACAATCCAACAGGGGATCATTTGACTGGACACAGGTACAGCCTCCTCGAGACCCCGTGCCCAGGGTTGAGCCGTCCAAATGAGACTAAACTCACAGGTCTATATGGTAGAAACTTCCAAACCATACCTCTGAAACATGTCCTACGCGCGCAGACTACCCCGTTAAGGGTCTACAGCTACACCCCGTTAAGGTATGCACCGGATCGAACCATATTCAAGTAACCATACCAAATCCAGGTAACCGTATCAAGAACAGGGGAAGGTACATAACAAGGTGCTAACATCACTCAAATCAATCGCCACTCGATAATCAATATACACATATTTAATCACAATGTACCCAAACCCCAAAACATAAGACAACCGGACATATACAAGTCCGTAAATCAAATATCCAATAAATAATCACATATATATACTCAAAGTAGGACTTCCCCGTCCAAACATATATTTCTATATTCAAAATAATCACAAGCGTCAAATGACTGCATATCAATCCATAATCAAATCAAACTTCCTATTCATTGAAAAATCATATTTAAATCTCAATCAATGCTCAAGCCAAGCATATCAATTCAAAACCCAAATAAAACGTAAATCGCTATGATATACATATCATAAAATATAGCCATGAAGACTCCAATACTTAAACCGAAAACCCGAAGTTCATAAACGTAATTATTAAATAAATTCCATTAAAACCATGAATCTTCAAATCTAAGATTCAAAATAAATATCCAAAGTGTATATATATATATAACCAAAGTTTAGTTCACCGTTTCTTAAACCATTAATATACATTTTCTGAAAACCTTTATTCAACGTATAAGTATTATTCGTAAAGTATATACATATACATGCCAAAACCGAATATGAAATTGCCCGGACGATACCAACGTCCCCTTAAACCCAAGTATATAATTAAAACATAATATAACAAATCTTTAAATATAATATCCAAGAAAATCATTAAAACTCCCATTTATGTATAATAATCCATTAAATCTATATTTTATAAAGTATAACGATTTCAAGCTTAAAATAGCTCAATTATATAATTCAATTTCAATACGAAAACCACCGGGTGTTCACCACGTCCCGTTCAATACCCAAAGGTATAAATAATGATAAAATATAGCCATCGGGCCCCACATACAAATCCGGAAACCCAAATCTAGCATTAAACTCAAATGCTAGTTCTTTTAGTATTTTTCAACCAAAGTCAAACAAGACTTAAACATTCATCACATTCAAGATTTAAAACAATTATTAAATCTCCTTTCATGCATTTCATGCAATTCATTGAAATCATGTTCATTTGAAAACAAAGTCCACTCACCGTTGGTCCTATGCTGCACAACCCTAAAAGGGTCCCACCCGCTACGTATGCGGTGCCAGAGTACCTAAACAAGGATACGAGAATCGGATTAACGAACGTGCCGTGAACGTAACTTTAAAACGACACCCTAGCTTTTCCACACACAAAGTGTGCGTACGTCGTACGAAGAATTCTAAGGTCAAGCTACAACTTTTAACAAGTGGGACCGCCCCAGAAGACTCACGGTCAACCGGCGGTCAAACATCTCATTTCGGTCAACCCGGGCCCGCGGAGCCCATGACATACAAATGGATTCAGACATTCATAGAAGTCCAACAAAGTCAACTACGTAGCAAGGCGACCTTGGGAGACCCTGGGTCAACCTTTGTCAAACTTGGTCAAACTAACCCGACTAGGTCAAACCGGGCCTGTAGGTCCCATGACCTCCAAACTTACATCCGAAAGTTCCTATAGGTTCAACACGACCTAAACAATGTGTCCTGCAAGTTTGGTCTCGATCGAACGGTCGGATCGCTCACGATCGTACGATCGGACGGTTATGGTTTAATTCAAACTTGAAGTCATTGATCCGGAGTATCCGGGACTCCAAATCACGATCCGTCAATTCCTATACGATCCTAGAAATACGAGGAACCATATACATGAGATCGGATTCGATCCGACGGTCCGAACACATCAAACCCATACAACGCATAATAGGCGTACATTGGTTCAATAGTCAAACAACGTCCGAATCGAAATCCGCACACACATAGGCATTCACAACGACACGAGGATCGTGTAGAAACCAAGAACCGCCACCACACCACCACCACGCGCCGCCACACGAGCCGTCGTGGGTGGTGGGTGTCTTGAGCAAATCCGGTCATCGAAAAACTATGGAACCGGGCCACAAGACCTATACCAAATGAAACAGCAGTTAGAGGGGGTTTCAAAACCTTTGAGAGCCGGCCAAGAACCGGTCGGCAACTGGCAGGAATAGCGATCCAAAGTGCGGCCAGATCTGAGTTTCAGATCGAGTACACAAGAGGCCAAATCGTTCAAAACCAACTATGCAGGAAGCTAGAGGAGGTTGAGGAGGCAAGGTTTCATACCGGATCGACGCCAGAGGTGGCGGAGCAGCTTAGCGAACGCCGTGAGTTTTAGAGAAAACCGGACTGTTTTCTTCGTTTTCCGATGGCTGGCTACAGCGGTGGCATCGAGGATGGACTGGGGTTGGACGGCGGGGAAGTGGCGGTCCTTTTGGGACCGGTGGCGGCTGTGGTGGCGGCAGCTAGGCCAAACAGCCGCCACGCAAAGCGGGGGGGTCGAAGGGTCACACGCAGAGAGAGAGAGGGAGGAGACGAGCTCGATTGGTCTAGCCTTTTTATCAATTTTTGTATTCAATTTCAGAAATTAGCAAATTGCCCTCTGAATTCTAAAACTCGAATTGGAGCGTGCCACCCTTCAACGGACTCGTTTGACGAGCCGGACGCAATGGAACAACCCATTTCGCCAAATTCCATCCTGAAAATTTAAAATGACCTTAAAGCCCTTTAAATATTAATTTCTTATTTTATTCCAATTTTATTTATTTAAATCATTTTAATTCCTTTTTAATTTCTTATAATTTCATTTTAATTATCCAAATTAATTACTCAATTAATTAATTAATTATCTTTAATTTTTAGGTCGGGGACGTTACATAGAAAGTTCTTACTCCTCTCTCGCAACCTCTCTCTCTTCTTTGTCATCATTGTCAAAAGGGTTTGGATTTTGGGGATAATTTTGGCGGTTAGCATTTCGGGTTGATAATAGGAATTGGAATTTAGTTTTTGCAGTCGAGTGGTGGGTTGTCGGCACTCCTCTCATCTGCAATCGAGTCGTTGTGAAAGCATTTGGTATTCGCTCCTTGTGAAGGTAACTTACCACTATCATTTAGGTTTTAGTTAACTGAAATTCTGGAGAACCAATGACTTGAGGTGAGATGGGAAGTGGGTTTCTCACATTCATGAGATGAAGTGGGTTTCTCATATTCAAAGTGTCGTGAGGTGAAGTGGGTATCTCACATTCATGGTTGTAATGTTCATGCAATTTGAAGTAGTGTCATATGTGTATATGCAATTAGCAATCGCATGTTTGGAAATACAAGCCACTGAATGCAATTACAGTACATAGTTGTGTTTTAAAATTAGGCAGGTGAGGTGATTTCATGGTAGGTAGGTAGGTTTGACTGTGTTTTTGAATATTTTGTTATGGAGTGTAAAGTGTTCCGAATGTGTAATGGTAGGATTGGTTAAGTTTTGGATTGGAATTTGGTTTGAAAGGATTGGTGTAAAGTGTTCCACTGTGTGCAAATCTAGGTCAATGTATTTTTGTAATTAACCAAAGTGATTTTGTTGTTGGTAGGTTTGATTGTGCTTCGAATGTGTAGTAATCCGTCGTGTTTAGGGTGTTTAAGGTATATTAGGGTTTGGATTAGTATTCAGATTCTTGTCGCTAGAGACAATTGCATGATTGTGTTATGTACTTGATTTGTGCAGGTTATGGAAGCTAAAAAAATGGCTAAAGGGAAAGGAAAGCGCAAGGCCGAGAGTAGGGTAGAACAAGCAAGAGTTGGCCGAGATGCATTTTTCAATTTCATGTAAGTTACACCTACATGTATCTGAAAATTGGAAATGTGGTTGCTTAATATTATGATGGTTTTTGATTAAAAATAAATAATTGACAGAAAAAGCTACGCCATGAAATGGGTCAAGTGGGTACTGCAAAGGCGGACACTAAGGTGAGAGATGGCAATGCATTGGGTCAGATTATTAATTAATTAATTAAAAAGGCTCATTAATGATAATTTATTTTTTTAGGTACAAGAAGAGATTGTTAATGAGTGGAGGAAATTGAACCCTAAAGAGAAGGCGGCATATGGTTCCGCTGTCGAAGGTCAGAGTGTGCAAGTAAATGAGGCAGCGAACGACACAGGTTTTATTACTAGATGCAGCCAGGACCGATTCCATCGTACGGTGCAAAAAATGTCGGATGAGAAGCAGTTAACACTGAAAGCTATTGGGTTCGGTAACTTGTCATCTTTATCCTGCACTTGTTTACACCGCCAACTATGCCAGTTTTTGATGGAAAGATTCAATCCGAATACTTCTTCAATAGAATTGCACGGGAAAATGTTTGGAATAAGTGCTGTTGACTTCGGGCATGTTATGGGTCTAAAGAACACAGGGGAGGATGTTGAACTCGGATGTCCGGATGAAAAGGTGAAAGAGTTAGTGAAGAGGTTCGGTGCAAATGGTAAAAGAGTATTAGTAAGTGCGTTAGCTGAACAGTTGGAAAAGTGCGAAAATGTGGATGAGGATTTTAAAGTTGGATTTGTAATGTTTGCACTGGGCACTGTACTTTGCCCCACATCTTCACTATCAGTGACTGGAAAATATTTAATTTTCTTTACAATCCCAGGGAAGATAGAGAGCAAGAACTGGGTTGACCATGCATTCAACCTCTTACGTGAAGGTGTTAGGTAGTTCAAACGAAAAAAGTTGCATATGTAAATGGGTCACTGCTTTTTCTCCAGCTATTCTATTTCGATTCAATTGTCCATGGTGGAGTATATGTTGATAAATCTATGGATCCCATTGTGTCCTGGGACAATAACTTGGCGTGGAAATTGATTAAATGGGTTAGGAAGCAAGGTGGGTTTGATAGTCCTATCGTTCGGGTTGTTTCAAGGCGCAGTAGAATGGATGAAGTGTCCGTAGTAAACATTGAACGAATTGTTGAAGAAGTTGTTATCCGTTTGGCGCTAATAATACATGGCGAGGTGAAGCGCTCAGTTGAAGGACTTGCTATGACTTTGGGGCCAATAATACATGCCCAGGTCCAGCGCTCGGTGTCGAACTAATCGAGAAGGTAATGAGTGAAGTGAGCTCCTTCATGAAAGACGCAAGACAACATCTTCTTCCGGGACATGGACATGTAAATGAAACTAAGGACGGGGCAGTGAAAAAAACTGATGAAGGTGGTCAGAATGTTGTGACCAAGAAGGATGAAGAATGTAGCAAATTGAATGAGAAAGGTGCAGTTCATGAGAACAATCCTTCAACACCCGATCTTGGATGGACAGAGTTGCATTCAACCCGAGGTATGATGAGGCATTAGGAGTTTGAAGATGGACAAAAATGTAGTTTCTTGATATCGTTTTCATTTATTAAGTATGCATTTATTTGGATAGTTGTAATATAGTTAAATATTTTTATTTCCTATATGTAATATTTCAATTCCCTTTTCCACACAGTTGAAAATTGGCGTGGAAGAGAGGAAGGTGACAAAGTCACCCCATGGTGATCCAAGTGGAATAAAAACACGGCGTACGTCTGAAAGGCGTCCAGGGCATCATTGTAAAGAGCCATGGGTTGACCCGTCACATAGAAAAGGAAAGGTGGTGCAGAAGTTGGAGTCTAATATTAAAATTGGGCCATTCAAATTGAAACATGGCGACTTAAAAGATGCCGATTTGGAGTTATTTAGTTATATTTTTAGGTCAAAGGATAGTTCAAGGTAACTACTTACAACTCTTGAAATAAGAAATTGACCACATTCCCTCTACGTTGTCGACTATGTCAATTTAATTATAACAATTGATTTCTTCTTCCGTTGTAGTGACGAAGTTTTAACTGAAATTCAAAATGGGCATCATGTGACCCGAGGTGAGTTGATGTGTCTGAGGCCGGAAATGTGGATTAATGACGGAGTCATGAACGCGCAAGTGCATTATCTACAAGAAAAGGGATCAAGGAGATGGTACTTCCCCACATATCTATCGGTACGCGTTCATATTTTTCTAAGTGTTATAGGTTGTTATTTAGTAAATGAATTTAAGCTTAAACTATATCTCTATGTAGGATCAAGTTAATGCTACAACTGATGATAAGTTGGACCGTTTGGGTGTCAAACTGAGAAGAGAAAACCCCAAGCGGTTCACTGTAGGCCTAAAGAACTGTGAAAAGTTATCAATTTAAGTTGTGTTTGGAAACATGTTTATCTAGGTTATTTAGACCCATGTCTTTCTAAGTAAGTTATTGTGGTCGTAGATTTTCATCCCCGTATTGGATCGAGTCGGGAGTCATTGGTATTTGGTTGTTGTGCTTGTTGGTGAACAAAAGGTTGAATTATGGGATAGCCTCCCCGATGGTAGACACAATGCATCTCGTTATAAACAAGTGGAAAGAATTGTAAGTTTTATTTACCTACTTTTGGTTTGTAATTTTATTATCCTAACATCCCCACTAAGAATTTATTTCAGTTGATTGATTTGTAGATGAAAACTCTTGACCACGTTTACATTGATGAGATTGTCACCGATTTTGACAAGGGATGGGAGTTTACAAAATTCAATGTTGTTCGCAGTGACAAGGCCCGAAAACAACCAAATGGATGGGATTGTGGTGTCTTCGTGTTGAATTGGTTAGAAGACATAGAATGCACATCACACGGTTCTAACAAAGTGAGTCGGCATATATACCGTTTCATATTTTTGCCTTCCATGTCACATTTTTTCTACATCATTTGTTTCACAGGTTGTTTTATATTTACAGTTCCAACATGCAAGAGAGCGGGTTCGGGTTGCACTTTCTTTGGTGAAGAACCCAAAAAACTTGCGTCTAAAGGAAGTAACCAAGTCCACTCGAAGAGTTGTTGATGAAGAACTCAACAAGTTGGTCCAACATGGTCCCTTGATCCCTCATCATCCCATCGTAAGGAAGCCAACGACACGCTCCCAGACAAAGTAGACAGTTTGAGAATAGGTCGCAGGGGATTCCAGTTTAGGATTTAGGTGTAATTTAATTCCATTCTTTGGTTAGAAAGGCTTTTTTTGTTTTGTTGATGAAATCGAAACATTTTACCCTTTCAAAGGGCCAAACACTGAACAGGAATTAAATTTTAGGAATTAGTGTAACTGCATGCAGAAAGGTTGTAGGGTTTAGGTTGTGCAATTGCATGTACTTATCCCTATTTGCATACAGTGGCGTTGTTTTTGCACTATCTGATGTACAATTGCATTACATCACGGCCAAGTGCACCTTCTATGCTTCAATTCCACTGTTTGTGCACATGGGGTTTTTTGTTAATGCAATAGGAACAACATTATACTGTTTCCAAGGTCCATACATCATTTATGAAACATGAGTTCCTAGGTTATTCATAATAAACGACCCCTAACCATATTTAGGGGTTTGAAATTACAAAACTAAACCCTAAAACTAATCTAACATACAGATTGCAAAATAGAATAACTTATAACATCCGATATTACGGCCGAAATTTTAACATCTGAAATGAAATCCAAAATGAGACTGGTGGTTCACGGAGCTCGCTTCTCCAATATATCAATTGCTTCGTACACCTTGATATTGTCCCACTTAGTTGATGGAGCATCAACAAGCTAAGCATATTTCCTAAATATCTCAAAGCCGATCTCAATCCCGCCATTGTAAATGTTGTACTTGGTCACAAAATCTCCTTCACGAAAGATGTTGTTACTAGGCTCGGTGGGAGGCTTAATGACATCATGGGCTCGTTTCACTTGTTTGCGGACATAATTTGAAGGATCATCATCATGATCATCATGATCATCATCACCCACCTTGTGGTTCTTCGGCGTGGAGGATCATCTTGAGCTACCAATCATTGAATGTGACATATTGAGAGGGTTTTGTATTTTCTCTTTTAGATTGTCTGCAAGAGGTAAAGTGTATGTATGATATATTTCCTCTTTTAGATGTTCAGCAAAGTTGAAAGAGCATGCTTTTATTGCGTTCAAATGGAAGTTGGTTGCGTTCTCGTGTTGAAAAAGTAAGTTGGTTACGTTAATTTTTCTAGGGAATGGGTAACTTTACTGAACAAACGTGACATCTGCGTTCGGGTGAACAAATAGGCCGTTTGTTTGAAAAAGTAAGGTGGTTGGGTTACTTTTTGCACGGAACGCGTACCTTTACTGAGCGAACGCAAGACCTGCGTTCGCGTGAACAAATAGTCGTTTGTTTGAAAAACTAAGTTGGTTGTGCTACTTTTTCCAGGGAATGGGTAACTTTACTGAACGAACGCAATACCGGCGTTTGGGTGAACAGATAGGCCGTTTGTTTCAAAAAGTAAGTTGGTTGGGTTACTTTTTCCACGAAACGTTAACTTTATCGAACGAACGCGATACATATGTTATGGTGAACAAATAGGCCATTTCTTTGAAAAAGTAAGTTGGTTGGGTTACTTTTTCCAGGGAACGGGTAACTTTACTGAACGAACGGAATACCTACGTTCGTTTGAATAAATGGGCCGTTGTTTGAAAAAGTAATGTTTGTTGTTTTACTTTTTCTAGGGAACAGTAACTTTACTAAACGAATGGAGCACCTGCGTTCTTCTAAACAAATAGGCATTTGTTTGAAAAAGTAAGTTGGTTGAGTTACTTTTTCTGGTGAACGGGTAACTTTACTGAACGAATGCAACACCTCCTTTCGCCTTAACAAATAGGCGTTTGTTTGAAAAAGTAAGTTGGTTGGGTTACGTTTTCTAGGGAACATGTAACTTTATCAACAAACGCAACACCTCCATTCGTCTGAACAAATAGGCGTTTGTTTGAAAAAGTAGGTTGGTTGGGATACTTTTTCCGGTGACCGGTAACTTTCCGAACGAACGCAATACCTACGTTCATTTGAATAAATGGGCCGTTTGTTTGAAAAAGTAATGTTTGTTGTTTTACTTTTTATAGGGAACAAGTAACTTTACTAAATGAATGGAACACCTGCGTTTGTCTGAACAAATAGGCGTTTGTTTGAAAAAGTAAGTTGGTTGGGTTACTTTTTCTGGTGAACGGGTAACTTTACTGAACAAACGGAACACCTCCGTTCGCCTGAACAAATAGGCGTTTGTTTGAAAAAGTAAGTTGGTTGGGTTATGTTTTCTGGGGAACGGGTAACTTTACTGAACGAATGCAACACCTCCGTTCGTTTGAACAAATAGGCATTTGTTTGAAAAAGTAGGTTGGTTGGGTTACTTTTTCTGGTGAATGGGTAACCTTACTGAACGAACGCAACACCTCCGTTCGCATGAACAAATAGGCGTTTGTTTGAAAAAGTAAGTTGGTTGGGTTACTTTTTCTGGTGAACGGGTAACTTTACTGAACGAAATCAACACTTTCGTTCGCCTGAACAAATAGGCATTTGTTTGAAAAAGTAAGTTGGTTGGGTTACTTTTTCTGGTGAACGGGTAACTTTATTGAACGAACGCAACACCTCCGTTCATCTGAACAAATAGGCGTTTGTTTGAAAAAGTAAGTTGGTTGTGTTACCTTTTCTGGTGAACGGATAACTTTGCTGAACGAACGCAACACCTGCCTTCGCGTGAACAAATATCCCGTTTATTTGGTACCCTTCTTAAAATTGGTAAATAACTGGTTCAACAACCCTCCATTCTTGTATAAAAGGAGCAATTTACTGAAACATTGACTCCTCTATCCATTACAAATGCATGGCTTCCTCTTCAAACCAATCTCACGTTCTCAAAAACCCCAAAGAGCATGGTTGGGATCCAAATGATCCAAAAGTTCATATTACGCCTAACTTTATGCAAGCATGTTTCGGAGGAATTACATCCATGTGGACTTTGCAAGGATCTTATTTCTGTAAATTCAGACAATGTTCAAGTTTACCGGTCTCCGACTCCCTCGCCTCCAAAGCCACCATCTCCCCTTGTTTGCAAGTGCACCCGTCAAAGGACGGAATGGTGTAGGGATTGCTACACTGACAAACTTATTACGCATTGGGAGGAAGTTGAAAAATGGCAGTCCACGGATGACTCGGATGATGAGAACTACAAGTTCAGGGATTAGAGTGTTGATATGTTTGCGGTTAGAGTATTAGACTAAGGTCATTTTGCGTTTACAAGTAGGTTTGTGTTTGCGTTTGTCAAATAAATGTTTGTATGTTTAAAGTGTAGTGTAAGCTGTTGTTTTAAGAAATTTGGACTTGCGCACAAGTACCCTGAACTTTGGACAACACACATTGATATAAGTCATCATTTTAAAAATTAACTTATATAATATGGATCCAAATGTATAACAAATGTGTATGAACTCTATTAAAAATGTAATTAACTAAACATTTCAAAATTAAAACAAATACTTCCCTAAAATAAACTGGGATTATTCCAAAAAAACTTTAACAATAAAACGACTAACACTGTTGCATCATTTTAAAAATATTCCCCCTTAATGGCAATTCGAAATTATAACAAATTGAAAAAGGTAAAAAGATGAAAACCCTAAACCCAATACAATTTTAACCCTAGAGCCCAAACCCAATTCAATTATAACCCTAGAGCCCAAACCAAAGTCAATTATATAACCCTAGAGCCCAAACCCAATTAAATTTCAACCCTAAAGCCCAAACCCATTTCATTTTTAACGCAAAATCCCAATTCATTTTTCGTTTATACTCATTTCAAAAATCAGAAAATTGGAACTGCTTCACTCTCATTCTCGCGCGCTCTCGCTGTGTATTGACGACCAAAAAGGGTCTCTCAAGCCATGTCCCTCGCAAAATTGCAAGGATCTTCCTCCTCTTCAGAGTGCACTTCTCGCTCTCTCTCTGTCTCTCTCTGTCTCTGTTTGTCTCTCTCTTGACTACCAATCTCACGGGCGACACCTTCTCCGTTGGCTCTGAACGTGCAAGTCAAAGGTAAGAACTTCCATCCTCCTCATTTATGTTTCAAATTGTGCATGTGAGGAATTACATTAGGAAAAAGGGTAAGTGTATTGGGTTTCTAAGAATTTCATTTATATGAGGGTTTAGGGATCATCAGTTTGGGGTTCCTCTTTCAGAGTGTAATTCTTTTGTATGGGTAGATGGGGGAAAATTGAATGAGCATTCCCATACTCAATAGCCTGTCTGAAATGTGCAGAGTTTTCTTTTCTCATCATCCAAGTTCAAATTTTTTACTTGGGTTTAGTTTTCAGGTGCATTTGCCATGTTATGAGAAGCAACTCCATTAATTTTTAAATCCTGTTTCACTATGTTTTTCTCTGTTACATTGCAATTACGATATAGGTTTTTGTTTTTCCTTACTGAATATTGGGATCTGGAAAACGAAGGGTTAAGGGTTTAGCCTAAAAATTAGCCTTTGCTGTGGTGAATTTAACACATACTTCAATTTTTCACTTGTGTTTGTTAAATGTTTTTGTACTTTGAACTGCAATTTACCAGATTGGATTTTTTAAACAGGAGTTGGACCTTCTTTAAAAACAAAAAACAAAAATCTGGGTTATTCACTTCAGTTTTTGTATTTGGTGTAGTTAAAGGGGTTGGAACTTGTACGTAAGGACCCAAATTTAAGATAAGGTTGGTTTTAAAGAAATATTGAAAGTGAGTGCAATAGCAAACATTTGCTCATAAAATGGCACTAAGTAGCATTACTCATGACCAATCAAACACCTTCACCATACAATATGACTAGGCTTTGATTCTTAAGGACACATGTTATCCCAAAATGAAATGTATAATTCATCTATGTTACAATTTGGTTGTTTATCAAATGTACTGTTACTGTATGAAGGTAAAAGCATATTCCAAGCGACAATGACCCCGAAGAAGAAGTCATTCATGTTGAACCATGTGATGAAGGTTCCCCAACACGGAAGACCGCATGTGCAAAGGCTAGGAAAAGTAAGTCTTCCGTGGTGACCTCAAGCTCAACAAAACGGACGCGAGCAAAACGATTTTTTGGTCCTATGGGTACTGGGGTGTTTGGTGTACGTGTGTTCATGCCGAGGAACCGAAATCCTTCTTCGCCGTTGCTTCACGTGGAATTGGAGGAACATATGTCCTTCAAGGTATTCGTCTTTTATTTTGTAATTCGCATTTCTCAGTTTGGAAAGAATTGTAGTTAAGTGGTTCACAATCTAATTGCGAATGATCGTTTGTGTTTTATACAGCTTACTTTAAAAAAAATAAGAGGTCATGGAAACCATGGTATAACACAACAATGCATGACTCTGTCAAAGCGAAGGTCAAAGAAGCTGGGTTTTTGCCATTTGTGATAATTTTGGGGCATGGAAAGAAAAGGGATAGGCCTTTACTTGTGGCCTTAGCTGAGAGATGGTGGGACAGTACCCACACATTCCACTTCGATGAAGTTGGGGAGCTGACGATGACCCCCACGGACTTCGCAGCAATCACAGGATTACTAAAGTACGACTTGGAGATTTACAAAAATAAGAAAAAACTGGTTCAAGTGTTTGGGAAACCCATTGCAGACTTACTGGCGGGCGAAAGGAGGGTGCCGTATGAAAGCCTTTCTACCCCGTATTGGAAGACGATGCCCAAAGATGACAAGGAAGCCGACCAAATTGCAAGGGCATTCATACTTTGCTTAATTGGCTCCTCCTTCCTAAATGATAAGAGCCAATACGTGAGTATGCAATACGCCCCAGTTTGGAAGTTAGTGTGAAGTTAGTTTAATCGAACTGGAAGTCCCCAAAGTTTTTGCTGACTCTTTGCTTACATTGATAATTTGTATACTTGGTTTGTTTAGGTATGGGCCTGCGAGTACCTAAAGCCTTTTGCTTTAGCAAGGCCCACTGGGACCTTAAACACGTGGCCACGAACTTTGAGGTGGTTGGGTGCAAAATCCAAGCGAGACATGCCACATCAGTTGGTACAATTTAGAACCATGATGCGATATTTATCAATTGATCGTGTAAGCATTTACTCTTGAACAGAGCTTTTAGTACCAAAAAAATGTATGATACGCAAAGCTAACCACCTTGTATTACAGGTTAATTGGAACCCAGGGGGGACCAATCAATCTGTACTGCTAAGAGAAGTCAAAAATACCATGCACGCAACGCGTAGATGAATTCTACTAGAGGGCCAAGCTGGTGTTGTGTGGTATTTGGGAGAGCGAGTGGCAATGCAAAGCTTAGGCAGCACAGAACCTCGAGTACCCAAAATTCCACCAAGGACAATGCTTTCAGATTATAAGCTCACAGAAGAGTGCGAAGTTGAGGAAGCACTTAATGGGTACCCAGCTTCGAATGGCTTGCAAATTCATCCGACTATGCCAAGTACAGAGATGAGTACATAAGGTACCGACACTATGAAGACTTACGTGAAGCGGTAGGTTCTAAACAGAACAGGTGTTATGTACTTACACTTCCTGCATTAAATTTCATTTATATTTCTATAACCTAACATGATACCTCGAATCCACAGGATGGACAACATAGAACTCCTCAAGGTGTGAATATAATGGTTGGAAACATCTCTCCGCTGGCATGGTCAATGCGAATACCAAGCTGGGGCGTCGATAATCGAAGTAAACTAGTGCGGATACCACGTGGACAAGATAGTGCTGATTTACCATTACCTGATGGTGTAACGCATGTTAGTAGTTTCCATTGCATAATTTCTTCCTAATTCATGCCTTCCAGTGGTGATTGTTGGAATTGCAAGTGTCGGAATGTAGGTAACTGCTGAAGTTGCAAGCGAGATTTTGGAGCTGGATGCTGGGTTGAATGCCCTACTATTTTCAACTTCATAGGAAGCAAGCATAGAGATCAAGCGCCTACGGCAAGAGATTGTGAGTCAAGTTACGTTTATTTCATACTGATTTTATACAATTAACGAACATCCCCGATGTTATATTGTAATAAGAGACCACCAATGAACATGAATGATGTTTTATTGTCTTAGGAGATGTTAAAGAAAACCAAGGAGCCAACAATTGCAAGTGAAGAGATTGGTCAAGTCGTCTTAGATGATGATGCATTACATGTAAGTTTGTTACCTCCATTGCCCCATACAATTTATAATATGATCAATTCTGCAATGCAAACCATGACCACCCGTGTGCAAAAGAAAATTCAATGCAATTGATTATTTATATATGTCAATGTTTCACTGTATGTAGGAGTTTCACTCAAAAGTTACACATGACATACTCGAAAAAGGAAAGACCAAAATTACAACAACAACATGAAAAGGATGAGGAAGAGGGAGAAGCAGAAGAGGAAGAAGATGACGAGGGAGAGGAAGACGAAGAGGAAGAAGAAGAGGAAGAAGAAGAGGAAGAAGGAGAGGAAGAAGTAGAGGAAGAAGGAGAGGAAGAGGAAGAGGCGGAGGAAGAATGAGAGGAAGAGGAAGAGGAAGACGCAGAGGAAGAAGCAGAGGAAGAATAAGAAGATGAAGAGAAAGATGAAGAGGAAGCTTGGATCAAAGAGGCTGAGGTTGAGGATGAGGATGAGGATGCGGTTGAGGACGAGGACGCATATAAGGGTAATGAGGACGCAGAACCACACTCCACAGAGCAAAAACGCAAAGGTAATACAAGTGTTCGGTCATGTACCCCAAAGAGAAAGAGAACCAAATAAATTGTGGATATGATAAAGTAAATTAGGGTTAACCAAATTAGGGTGTACGAAATTGTGGATATTTAGGAATGTAATTCACACAACATGACAATTTGTATTACTAGGTATTTTTGGATAATTGGCCCTTTCCGTTTCTGATGATACGTATTTCGGATAATTGCGCCCTGCACTTTATCATAAAAAAGGTCTAATTATCCCGATACAATAAAATATGATCAAATTTTCATATTTTCGTTTGCGCATAGTGACTCTTGCATTGCATCACTGTCATGCAATTGCATGTTTGCAATGCAAACGCTGACAGCCTGTGGGCAAACTCATCACAGTGTAAGCGTGAAGCTAATGAATGTCTAGCACGAAGACAAAGAAAAGCAAGTAACCAGTTCATTATGAACCTATGGCTACGATTACAAATTTGGGTCAACCAAATTATGGTTTACAAAATTGGGGATATTTTCGGAATGTTATACGCACTACATGACATAGGTATTTTCGGATAAGTGTTCCTTACCGTTTCTCATATGTCGGATTATTGCCCCTTACCATTTCTGATGATATGTATTTCGGATAATTGCACCCTTTGAGTTATCATAAAAAAGGTCTATTTATCCCGGTACAATAAAATATGATCAAATTTTCATATTTTCGTTTTGCGCATAGTGACTCTTGCATTGCATCATGGTCATGCAATTGCATGTTTGCAATGCAACGCTCACCGCACTGTAGGCAAACTCATCATAGCGTAAACACGAATCTAATAAATGTCTAGCACGAAGACAAAGAAAACCAAGTAACCAGTTCATTATGACCCTATGGCTATGATTACAAATTAGAGTGAACGAAATTATGGTTTACGAAATTGGGGATATTTTTGGAATGTTATACCCACTACATGACAATTTGTATTACTTAGTATTTTTCGGATAATTGGTCCTTACCGTTTGTAATATGTCGGATTATTGCCCTTGACCGGTTCACGATCATATGTATTTCGGATAATTACGCCTTGCGATTCATAGTAAAAAATATGTCTGCTTATCCCGGTTTGAAAATTTTATCGATTTTTGACCCCTTATCATTTGCGCACAGTTTATCTAGCATTGCATTACCGTGACACAATTGCATGTTTAAAATGCGAACGTTGACTGCCTGTGTGCAAACTGCCTTGAAGGGTAAATGCAAAGCTACTGAATCTATACGGTTTAACCAAACTAATGAATCTATAGTGCAAAGACAAAGATAAGCAAGAATCCACTTCATTATGACCCAATGGCTATGATTCAAAATTAGGATTAACGAAACTATGGTTTACGAAATTGGGGATATTTTGGAATGTCATTCGCACTACATAACAATTTTCTAATACTATGTATTTTTATATAATTGCTATGTATTTCAGATGACCACCCCCTACGTAAAACTTCCATCGAAGCACCCCTTAGAAGTCATAAAATCAATTCAGAACAATATATACATAACACAATAATATAATCAAATACACACGAGAAAGAAACCATACATGAAAGCATCTTGTACATCACTAAATCTACATTTCATGTTAATTGTTACTTGTAAACCAAGTTCCAAATGTACAATTGTTTTCAGTTAAACCAGTAGATATGGTAATAGGTTCACCATTGTCGAATGAGAACCCATCGTCACTGTTGGGGGTAGAACCGGTTGGATTTCCAATAGAAAAACTATCAGAACCAGACAAATCAACCACATAGTTGCCTCTGCATTGAGAAACCGTTTCACTAGCATAACTATAGCTAATGTGCGGGGATGGGCCATTGTGGTTACTGTATTGATAGCTTTGACTACCTAAAGGCATATTCACAGCTACATTTCTACTTGGATGCAAGTTTCTTTGAGAGCAATTACGCTTTGTATGTTCATATCTACGACACAAATGACATTGCCGACGCTTGCGGGTTCCACCCGGGCTTCTTGAGTGCCTTTTTGTCTTAACGATCTTTGGATCTTTGACAATATTTGGAGGGCATTTCCCATCACTACCCAATTTAAGACTTGTGACTTTTTCGTTTTGTCGTATGCCTTCACATATTCCCTCTAATCTAGTCAACTCATTCATCAACATGGCATAACCTTCTGCACTCTTCGATGCATAAAAACAAACTTTGTTTGACATAGCACTTAAACTTCCATACCTCGTCATTAATACAACTTCCTTGCATGTGTCTTCGCCTTTGCCAAAAAATGTGCTACAAGTATCAGTTTGGGCACTCTTTGTCCATCTCTTCATTATGAGTGATGCCGGAATTTCCGTAAGGTGCTCGCACTTCATTACATAAAATAGGTGGCAACACGGGATCCCTTCACTTTCATATTTCCGGCATCCACACTCTATCCGCATATTTTCCCCACCGTGGTACACACAAGTCCAATTATTATGCGGTTCACCATATTTTGACAATATGTACACACGACCTCCAAAATTTTACATCTTATCATGGGTGAGTGCTGAACACGATTCGATCTAATGACGTACCAATACAAAGCACCTATGCGTGTAAATCAAAGAAGCTTGTTGCTCGAGTTTTGTCAATGCCGTTTTAAGGACTGGTGTTGAGTACTTGGCGTTGAATCCGTCCTTCGCCGTGGTATTCCTAAGACGTAACATAGCCCTATCAATTGCTGCAATGCATTCAAACAACTTAACGCCTTTCCTCAAGTCTTCACATACCTGTTCATAGACTCCACGCGTTGAGTGGTGCACATACCACCGAAAAAATTTCCTCTAAGACATGATTCGGCCTATGAGTCTCTTTTTGCATACATCATTTCCAACCATTCTTTTTGATTCGGAGCACTGGCTCTTTCTCTCAAAACCTCACATTTCTTCTCAAACTCGTCCAACGCAACTGGTTCCCAAATACATGCCTGAAAATCTCTTAGAAGTTCATCATCCTTCAAGTTATTCTGTGCATTCCTTGCATGGGAAACACATGCTCAATGGCTTTACGCATCGCCTCATCACCATCCGTCAATATTGATATTGGCTTCTTATCTATCATGGACACCGTGAATGTTTCCAATAACCACTTGTAAGTTTAACCAAACATCACAGTAGAACGGTCGTTGTTCGAACCGACAAACAACACTAGGGGCTTCTCATACATATTTGTTTTGTACGTGCTGTCGAATATGAGGACGTCACAATAGGCAATGTAATCCAAAAGTGAAGTGGAGTCCCTCCAAAACAAATTAGCAAGCCTATTTTCCTCATCAACACTAAACTTACAAAAGAATTCAGGATTGATTGCTCCTTTCGCTTTCAAGTAAGAGAGTGCCGCTTCTGTGTCACTGTCGAGCAAGATTTCCCTACGTGATGCATCCAACTTATTGTATAGATCCTTGATTTGAAACTCAACATTTAAATACCCACCACATTGGTCGACCATATACTCATATGTATGACATGTTCTCACCAATGCTCTTCGCATTCCCACTGCTTGTGCTATATCGGAATTTCGAACAACACGGTTACAGATATGTCGATTCAAGTGGAGTACCTAGTTCATGATTGTGATGTGGTTCAAAATTCTTAACGACATAAGTATCACGTTTGAATCATAACCCACCAAAAATTGGGCCGGACAATTCTCTCTTGTAATTAGCTTCGGTAGCCGAATCTTACCCGGTAAGTCATTAAACTTCTCACTTCTCAAACCTTCTTTAGAACAACACCACCGTCTCCTACTTACTTTCCCTTTCGTGTTACGAATCAATTTGTCCTTTCTCAATTTAAATCCAATGCCCTTTGCATAACTCATATAATATTCTTCCGCAAATTCTATCGTTTAAACTCTTTGCCCATAACATCTTCTGTCCTTGGTACATTAATGTCAACACCACTATAATCACTACTTTGACTATTAGGATGTTCGGCCATCATATGCCCACTCTCTATTGTTGGTGCCCCGTGACTCGACCTTTCACAACCACCTAGATAGCCTGAATCACTACAACCACCCTTTGATGTCCGTACGCCACTGTCCATCTTAGCAAACCCCTCCATGCACGACAAACATAAATTCAAAGTAAAATTACATTATAATCTATGTGCTAACATACTTTCTCTTCAACACACACAAATGTATAATCTCAACATGCAATTGCACATAGTCACGTCAATAATTGCCCCCATGGATAAGTGTTTCGTAACCAACAACATGCAATTGCATCTTGATAGGCCAGTGGATCTACACAAAATTTACAAATATTCACCGACAAATAAACAATGATTTCTATAACTTCATAAAGCTAGTGAGACTTGCTTGCAAGGTTGCTGTTTCTTATCACCAGATATAAAAAATGTCCATAGTACAAATTCACATTATCAAAACTAAAGCATAAATCTGAAAAAGTGACTTCATTATTTTGTTTTGAACATATCATTACAGTTTTGCTTAATAATAAGTTATTTTCTCATAAAAGTTTGACATGTTAAGTTGTCAAAATGAACAATTGATCGGTTCAATTCTTAGTTGAATGGGTGGCCTAAATTCGTAGCAACAAAAGATTACCCTTAATCTGTGTCTCTAGATATTAACAAACAAACAATAATTGAGTGTGGTTTGGTTTACGTACTAGATAGAGATCGAGATAGTCGAGTTGTAAGTCTTGTAGGATACTATCTAGTGCTTTTGGCACATCTTCTGGTTCATGATTATTGCACCTACACAGTGCGCATAAGGGTAATTTCAAATTCAACCTTTTCAAATTTCCAATTACATACAGAAAAGAATCAACATAGTTATATTGAAAACAAACCAGAGTTTTGAAGTGATCCATAAGTCCTCATGCTTCACCGCACCATCATCATAAATCTTCTTCAAAGCAAACCCAATATGTAAAATCCAGCAAATCGGTCACTGTTACATTGTAACACATAAATCATAAAATATAATAGAATTTACAAATTTAGAAAATTAATTTAAAGCAAATAAATTAAGCAGAGAAATGGCGAAAAATCAATGAATATGAGTTGAATTTGAATACCTCCTTTTCCCTTTTCATTGCCAAAATACATTCAACTCCTAAACCAGAAAAACAGGGTTGTTTGAACTCTTACTTGATGTTTCCAAACTTTCAACGTGTCCTCCTTACATTTCCTTTCGCCACCATCAATTCGGTAACCATTAGATCATGGAGGCTGGACCCATCATCAATTTGGTAATCATTACCTTTCTGCAGATGCGTTTTGGGCAAGCAGAGACAAGAGTTGAGGAACTCACTTAGGCAGAGTCGTCGGCTTCGTATTGGGTTTTCTCATGGACCACCTCAATTCGGTGAGCATTAGCTTTCTGCAGCTGCGTTTTGGCCAAGCAGATACAAGAATTGGAGGCGCTTAGGATTGGATTTGGGCAAGCAGAGAGAAGAGTTGGTGGCCAAGCAGAGAGAACGGTTGGAGCTGCTTAGGATTGGATCTGGGCAAACATAGAATATTTGGAGGCGCTTACGATTGGAGCGAGCGTCATCTTCCACCTCCAGCGTGCGTTTGGTTCTCTTCTTCATTCTCAGAGTCACATGTAACTCACATGTTCATTAACAAATGGATGAAGAAGTCATCAGGTATGGCATCTCATCCCTTCATTTTCAAATGCAATTTCAACCTTTGAATTATCGGCTATACCGGTACAGCCGATGTCTTGTAGAATTACCGCACAACTTATGCTGGCCATATTAGGCTCTCATTGTAGAAATTTCAACTTCTTACAAATAATAATACAATTCGTTTACTAAAGAAAATTCCTAATACTAGGATTCCAATCTCTTTATTATGGAGGTCATTTTCCAAATAATTGTCCATCAGTGCAGTCTCCAAATTTCCATCTCCAACAAAAGGAAGCATGTCGTCCCAAAAGATGTACGAGCTAAAAATTAAGATGCAAGTAAACATTAAAGCCACAACAGTTATCGTTAAATGGGAAATTAAATACAAGTAGAGAAACCAAATTAATCATGATGGTGATGAGGGATATGAATCATGATAACAATACTTAAATTAATCCACTACTTTAATTATCAAGAGAAACCAAATTGATTTTTGTTGTAGTATATATACATGTTTTTTCTTTTTTCCCATTGTTCCTTGATTCTTTGCGTTGTTTTGGTCCTTGTTCCCCTGTTGTATTCTTTTTATGGGCCCGATGTTTCTTATTTTTCATCCCACACCCTATGGACTAAGACTTCAGATTTTGATTTGCCTTCCAACGTACACAAGACTCCTCACTATTGACTTGCAGGTTGACTTTGCTTGACTTGCCTCTGTTTTCAACCCGCTGTTTGCTTTCCTAGAACGACAAAGCATGATAAGTGTAGGGAAAAATGGCTTGATCTTTTCTGTGTCGGTGGCCGAATTTTTAGAAAACATATGAAAAGGTAGAAGGGTGAATTGGGGAAGTGTCTATAACAAAACATGTCACATGGTCCAACAAGAGAATTTCAAACCAAATTTACAGATGAAAGTGAATTGAAACCATGAATGGTAAATTGAAATCAAGAATGGTAAATTTCAAACTAAATTTTGAATAAACTAGAGAAATACGAATACATCCCCAATGTCTACCATGGATAAATGAAGTTAATTTAATCTATATCTGCCATATTATTATTGGGATGACTCCCATTACATTATGTGTCATTTGTACTCTTTCTTACTATTGTTCTAATAAAATTCTATCGCATTTTTATAAGATTAAAAAAAACAACAACATATAGTAAGCTATATTGTCTATGTATCATATTTGAATTGAGGATTAAATGCTTTAGAGTCTTGCTATTTCCACCCACCCGTCCTATTTCCCACCCACCTTATCTTCAAAATTTTAAAGACAAATTTACCTATTTGTAAAATGACTTCTAAGGACTTAGAGACAAAACATATTTAAAAATACATAAAAGGTTAATTTATTTTCTTTTACAACACAATATATGAGTTTTCTTGTTTTTCTTCCCCACTTTTGATTTAATTTTCTGATATGAAATCCTAAATTTGAATGATTGAGGAACCCAGATTTGAAATCCTGTGTCAACCAACCAAATATAAACTTCTCAGCAAAAAAACAAAGGTTTGTATAAAGATTGCTAAGTTATTAACCAGAAAAGAGAAGAAAAGCAAAGGTAGAAACCCAAAAAGTAAAAAAGCCCAAATTTTTTTTTTCCCAATATCGTGGGCTTTTGACAATCCACAAGAGATGAAAAAACTAACCATAAAAAAAAATCAATATATTTGAGTAAACATACAGAGTTTGCATCGCCGAATCCGACTAGCCTAAACTAGAGAGTCGACCTCCATGGAGTTGGAGGCTGTGCCGCGACACAACAAGTTTCAAGAACGTGTTTTGTTTGCCTTTTTTATTTTATTTTATTTAGTTATGGTTGAATTAATAATTAAAGGGTATTTTAGGAATAATGGTGGGTAGAAAGATAGGATTTTTTTAAAAAAATTTACATGATGGGTGGGGAGGGATCCCGAGCCTCTGCATTTAGCATCGGTGCATTTACACGCATTTAAGAGAATGTTAACCTTTAGATTAATCTAATGAATTTTAATAAGTCCACATCATCATAATTGTACTAAACCAAAATCACAAATGGTTATTTTTCTAATTTTTAATTTCAGAGTTATTGGATAGATATGATAATGTGGACTTATTAAAATTCATTAGATTAATCTAATGGTTAATATTCTCTTAAATGCGTGTAAATGCACGGATACTAAATGCAGAGGCTCGTAATCCGATGGGGAGATAAGGTGGGTGGAAAAATAAGACAAGCGGGAGGAAATAGTAGCACTCATGCTTTATTATGTAATTTGTGTATTTCAATTTTTCAATGAGATTTTGACTTGAAATTCTATCAAAGGAAAGTGCCCCCTTAAAATGAATTGAGCATATTTATCGATATATATAAAGGCAAAGATAGATAACATTCAAAATACTAAAAATTGTCCTTGGTTAAAGAATTTATTAAGCATTGAAAGTTTTCAATAAATTGTAGTAAATTAATATTTTTTTCATATTAAAAGAATTTAAAATCAAAATAAGAACATGGGTCTTAATTCAAAATCAAAATAAATAATAAATTTTAATTATTATGTCGTAGAGTAAGTATTGATGACTTGACTTTGAAGACTTGGACTCGTTATTTCCACCAAAAGCACATTTTTGAGAAAAAAGAATTGGGATTTTATAATGCAAAACATAAGTGTGTCTTTGCCAAACTTTGTACCCAACTACTTTTTTTCCAGTCCACCGAGACTTTATGTTTTTGAAAAGTGAATTATCTTTTTGAAGAGGTATGCTAAAAAAGAATTATCTTTTTAAATGCTTTTAAATATCTTTCCTATTTAAAAGCAAGATGCATGCTCAAGAGTTTCCAAATCAAATAATTACTTTTTCTTTTTCCTTTTCTTTTTTGTTATTTCTTGGGTTTCAATAGGAAGTTGATTTCGGTGGGGACTAATGGATGAGAAGACTTGTGGAAATTTTGTATTGGAACAATGGATGTGTGATAAGTAGACAAGGTTTTGATTGTGTCATCCAAAATTAAGAAAGAATCACGGAGGGCGCTATCATAGTGACTTTTGTGATTAGAATTTTCATAACAAAGTATTTCATAATGTTAAGGGTGTATGTTGAATTGACTTGTGTTAAGGCAATTAGGAGGAGGACAGGTATTACCTTACACCATCTCCAGCCATGGAGTCAATGGCGGACCCATAAATATTTATAGGGGTGGGTTTTTTTTTTTTGTTGGGATCAATTATAAGCCCTATTTTTAAACATATATATATATATATCAAAAGAAATATTTTCTTCAAATTAATGAAAGTAGTATACTTTTTGACTAATTTAGTATATTTCCTTCAAATTAAAAACTATTTTCAGAATTCATTAAAATAAAAATACTATTTTCAGAGAGATATATGAACTAAGAAACCTACAACAAACAAAGAAAACCTATAAAAACCAAAATTCAGAGGCTCAGACGAAGAATAATTTGAAACTCGAGGACTTTGGGTCAGCGGAGTAGTTTAGTTAGGGAGAGTCCATATTTCAATATTTCCAAAAGAAGCAACATCAATAAATTCGAAAAAACAAAATCAGAGAGACATATAAACATTATTAGAGCCAAATCAAAAGTTGAATAAACCAAACAAGAGAGAAAAAAAAAATTAGTAATTGAAGTATTAAAGTATTTTGCTGTAGATATGGGCTGCTTTCTAGAAAAAGTGGTGGGCAATTATTTAATTTTTCTGAATTGAGCTTGCACAATTAAGCCTAATTTATCTCTCTCCAAAGTCAACACTGGGCTAGAGCCCACTTTAGCCCAAGCAAGGATCCGTCCTTGCGTGGAGGGCTAAACATAGCCCACACATAAAATTTAGCACACCATTTATAGTCTTTTTAAGGAATAGTGCTGTATTTTGAACGTCTCCAGCAGTACAAATATTCTTCCAGTCAATTGATTGTTTCTTATGTTCAAGGTTTTCAAAGATGAAAAGCTTGTAATATTAGTTAATGACCCTGCAAGATCATTCCAAGAGTGATCCAAATGCTCTAATGAATTTTGAGCACAGGTTGGGAATCCTTGAGATAATTGTCCACTCAAATTATTGCTTCCAAGATACAATGTTTTTGCAAACTACATAGCCTAGCAAAAGAATTCGGATTTCCTCCTTCAATCATGTTATATGAGAAATCAAGATACGTAAGAGAGCTCAAGATGGTTGCCTCTGAGATCAAGATTTTCAAGAGATTTAGAAGAACTTGTGTTAGAATGAGTACCGGAAAGAGCTGGAGTAGGGGGAGGAGGAAGACTACATCTATATAAATGTATATTCCACTTCTTCATCTATATAAATCTAGTACAACGAGGGGTACATAAAACCAAAACCTCTCAAGAAAAGAGAACCTGAAATAAAAGAATGATAATTAACGAAAACGATAACGATAACGAGTAACTGAAGAAAGATCCTGAACATAAGCATTGGCAGCACAAGAAGGAACCTGTGACCACCAATAATAAGCATCATGAGTCGCACCAAAATTAGCCAAGGCACACTACTATGTTTTCACATTTGCACGACCACATTTTGCGCGACGAACATAAATTAGTCGCACAAGACACACATGCGCGACGAAAAAATATATTTGTCACGCAAACTGGCGACGATAATAATTTTATATTTTTAAATTTGCGAGACGAAAATTCTGGTCTCGCTAGAAGCATTTGCGCAACAATAAACTCTACCGTCGCGAAAAGTCAGCAAGAAAAATGCGGGAGTTATTTTTTTGGCGCCAAATACGTGCGCGACGTCGCTCAAAGGTTAGGAACAAAAACTTAGCACGACCATAAGTATTTCATTGCGTAAAAGTAAAGCGCGGGGTGAATTTAATTTGGTGCCAAAGACTTGCGCGACGACATTTTCGTCGCAAAAGAAATATCGTCGCGCCAAAAGTTACGGGGAGAGTGAATTTGGCGACAAAAAATTCCGCGATGAAACATGAATTTCGTCACGTAAAGTTGGATGTCGACACGCTATTGCGCGTCGAAAATGGTCTTTTGCGCGACGAAAATGGTCTTTTGCGCTACGAAACTTTTGCGTGACAGAAAAAATTTGTCGTCGCATAAAGTTCGATGTCGACAGGTTCTAGCGCGAGGAAAAAGTTCATTTGCGCGTCGAAAATGAACTTTTGTGCGACGAACATAATTTTTTGCGCGACGAATTATGTATTTTGTGCGACGAAAAGACCCTTCCTCACACAAAATCCTTTTTCCCTATATAATCCGAATTCTGCCATTGCAGAGGCAATTTGCCTCTGCCTCTGCTTCTGTGTTTGCTGTGTTCATTGGGTAAGTATTTTTTGTCGTTAGTGTAAAAGTATTAATGTAAACTCATACTAATGGCACTAATTTCGTTGTCTATAGGGATATTACGTGTGATTAGCGATTGGTGGAGAACGATTGAGAAGGCATTTTCTTCGTTTTATATTTTAAAAATATAAAAGTAATTACATTATGTTAGACTTAGTTTGTTATGTTTATATTGTTTTGTAAAATTATATTTATATTATGTTGTTAAATTTGTGCGTGATGTAGAACAATGTGTTGTGATGTGCGAAGTTAATTAACTTCGTACTTTTTTTTTAAATTTTTAGTAAAACTTAGTTTCCCGTTCGAGGATTAGTTGGATTTCGCGCATGGATGCGGAAGCATGACTGCGGTCCAATTAATTCTTGAATTGTTCCATTATTTGGACAGTTTGGGAATGCATAGTCATGTCACGTAATTTACGGCTATAGGATTAGATTTCGGTTGTGGAGATTTCGGTGTCATCTCTATACTTTCTTCGGGTGGTACATAGGTATTTTATACCTATGGTACGCCTCAAGAACTGTATCGAGATGCTGTCGAAATTCTTCCACGTCGAAATCTAATCTTATGTAGTCGTAAATTACGTGACATGACTATGCATTCCCGAATGGGATAGGGCCCTTACTAGAGGCATAAGGTGACATTAAGATTTTGTATGAAGTTGTTGTGATTGTTGTACTGTGATTTTGGTTCCAGGAATTATGAGCAGAAGGTGGATACAGAACCCGAATAGATGCGCTGACGAATACTTGGATGGAATCGACGATTTTATTGACTTTGCACGTACACACAACCCAGGTGCAACGAGAATCCGGTGTCCTTGTAGGAGATGTAACAACAATCTGTGGATCGTAAGGAATGGAATGATTGAGACATATAGTACTTGGAACCATCATGGGGAACAATTAGACGTTGCTTCGTCTTCAAACGCTACAAGAGTGGACAATGTTGAACCTATTGTGGATCGTAATGAACAAGTCATGGATATTATAAATGATCCTTTTCCATTTGCATCGACAAACATCAATGAAGAAGGGGAACATGACGTGCCTACACCAATGGACAGTGCAGAATTCGAACAATATGAAAAACTATTAAACAATGCCAACCAAGAGTTATACCCAGGGTGCGAGAGCTTTTCCGTTCTGACAGCCATTGTGGAGCTAATGCACGGAAAAATAAAGTATCGTATGTCGAACCAGTGTTTCGATTACTTTTTGGGGGTTTTCAAGAGAATGCTTCCGACAGACAATTGTTTGCCGAAAGACCATAGACACGCACAAAAGGTGTTGAATGGTCTTGGATTGGGTTAAGAAAAAATTCACGCTTGCAAAAACAATTATATTTTATTCTACAAAGAGTATGAAGCATTGGATACATGCCCTATATGCAATGAGTCGAGGTTCAAAATGACATCTCATAATAGAACGACTAAGATCCCGCAAAAAGTCATGCGTTATCTGCCCTTGAAACCCAGGTTGCAGCGATTGTATATGTCGACGCATACTGCCACGAACATGAGATGGCATAAGGAAAAACGGCTAGACGACGATGTGATGCGGCATCCTGCAGATGGGGAGGCATGGAAAGAGTTCGATCGAACATTCCCCGAGTTTGATGCTGATCCCCGAAATGTTAGATTGGGACTTGCCACTGACGGATTCAATCCGTTCGGAGTTCAAAACCAACACCATAGCACTTGGCCGATTTTCGTATTCCCATATAATTTGCCGCCTTGGAAATGCATGAATAAAGAATACATGATGATGACTGTTTTGATAAATGAGGATCCTGGCAGGTCAATAGATGTTTACTTAAGGCCATTGGTTGATGAGCTAAAGGATTTATGGACAAACGGTGTGCGCACATACAATAAATCCACTGGGAAGATGTTCACTTTGCGGGCAGCAGTTATGTGGACTGTGAATGATTTTCCTGCATATGCAATGGTTTCTGGGTGGAGCACTAAGGGTTATATGGCATGCCCTCTATGCAAGGAAGATGTAACATCTGGTTGGCACACTGGAAAAGTTTGTTACCTTGGTCATCGGAGATGGTTGCCATGAGATCACGAGTGGCGAGAAAAGGATAAAGAGTACGACGAGAACACAGAACATCGCCTCAGACCTAGAGAATGGTCCGGTGATCAGATTTTGGAACAGATTAACCGTTTGGATTTTGCTCTGTTCTGGAAAACAGTGAGTCGGACCAGACCTTCTACACATATGAACTGGACGCACAAATCTATGTTTTTTGAGCTCCCATATTGGTCGAAACTAAAATTGAGGCACAATCTCGACGTTATGCATGTTGAGAAAAATGTCTTTGACACATTGATGGGCATGATTCTAGATATCGAGTGCAAGACAAAGGACACGATCAAAGCTCGTCTTGATTTGGAAAGACAAAGGACACGATTGGTTGGTTAGGTGCAAGTTCAGTTTTAAGTTATAGGTGTGATGTTTGGATTGATTTTTGAAGCTATAGGAACGATTGGGAGGGTTAAAATGGTTGAAAACAACTTATAACAAAATCTGGAAAAATGTTATTTTTCTGGGAAATTTCGGTCCGTGAGCCTCACTTTGGCTATCGTTTTCTCCCAATCCGTTGAGGTTTTGAGGAATCCATTTGTTGGGTTTTAAAATAGACTTGGCAAGGGACAAAACACAATTGGTTTCGTTGAATTTGGTTGAGTTGTGATACGTTAAAAGCTTGTGCAAAGTTTGGAAATAAATCTGTTTCTGCAGAAAAATCAGTTACGAGTCCAACTTTGGAGCTAGTTTTCTCCTTCGTTATAGCTCTGTTTTGAATGTCGTTTGTTGGGTTAGAAACTAGAGAGAACAAGCTTAAAAACCATTATAAGTTTTTCCAATTTCGTTAACTCTAGGTTGGTCAAAATGTCTCACAAAGTCTGGGTAAAAATCTGGAAAAAACAGGGGAAAATTATGAAAATGTTGAAATCATTTACTCTTTCATTACTTTGTTTAATTCTTTCTTTGTGTTTAATGAATTTTTTGGTTAAATTATGAATGCTATCCTAGAATTTTTCAAAAAAAATATACATATTAACTGAATACCATTTGATAATATTTGTTGAATACCTTTTAATATAAAGTTTTGGTATCTGTGTATATAATTTTAATTAGTTGTTGATATGTTCAGTTTTCTTTGTTTTTTTCACACATGAATTATTTGTTCAATTGTGCAGATGTCAAACCTTATTAGCCGTCCTGGCGTCGTCATCGCCCCCCTAGCACGATCGACACAACCTCGACATCTGCTACTGGTGCGTCGGGGTCACAACTGGGTAAATATTTCCTTCAACTCCAGCTGTTTTGGATCAAGATTTTAGTATGATTTGTGATTTAACCTTAAGTTTATATTTCTTTACAGCAAAGAAGAACACCCGGGGACCTTGTCGCCAGTTGAAGACGACGAAGGTCACTCTGGTGACCAACAGTCGTATCAACATTGTATACGACGAGCGGCATCGGGCTACAGGAACGTCGGACCAGCATAGCTTATTGGTCACGTCATTCGGATCCATTGCCCGATGCAATGGAAGTCTTGGAAGGTGATGCCCGATGAGATAAAGATGGCGGTTCGCGGACAATTGTCGGTATGTATCCTACCTTTAAATTGTTTTCCCTTCAAACTTTATATATTTCTATTACTTAATGTATGTAATTAATTTATTGCACACGAACTACAATTTAGGGGACCTCGAGCCCGAGTCGTTGGCGTACGTCAACAAACTCTTTGCTGAGAGGTACAAGCAGTGGAAGAGCGACCTGCACCACCATTTTCAGGCATTTGATGATCCGCATGTCGCTCTTCAGGAGGGTTGCCTGAAGGAGCTTGAGGGGCGGGAGGATAGTTGGGCGTGGCTCTGCAGTCATTTTCAGGACACCGATTTTTTGGTATTTTTTAAATATTAAGTTGTAAATTATTACACGTGCCTTACTATTGTTTATTTAATTTTTTATATTTCATTTCAATTTCAACTAATACATTTATTGTTTGTATAACAGAAGACGACGAAAGGAAATAAGGGCAATAGGGACAAGAAGACTCTTCTCCACTGTTCAGGTTCCAGGCCATTCTCATATAGGATGGAGGAGCGGCGGCAGGTAATAATAAAGTTGTTTATATTCATTTTTTAATACGTCATTAATATTAATTTGTTTTTTTTCATACTAACATTTTTCTTCTCTTGTTCAATTCAGGGGGGGTCTAAATTCCCGGAGATCGACATCTTTGGCAACGTTTATGTTCGACCTGAGAATGAGTTGAACTGTTCCCTTCATGTAAATATTCTTTAATTTTAATTATTGTCTTACGCATTCAAGTTTCATGGTTATTATATGAATGTTTTAATTAATATTTTATGTTATGTTAACCAGGCGACGATGGTGGAGAAGAGTCGCTTGTTCTTCAGAGTCCGCCTCCCGACTTCCTCCCGATACTCCACTCAAGTCTGTGGATCCTCCACCGGATGCGGGTTTCAAATCTGACGGAGACCTTGGATCGAGACTCTCGGGAGGAGGCCAGGGACATATTGTCGAGGATGGGGAATGCCCGACGGCGGGAACCTAGAGCCCCTTCATCATCACAGTCAAATAGTCGGGTGATTGCTTTGACAGTAGAGGTGGCCGAGCTTAAGACCAAACTCGCCTCGTATGGTACCCAAATGACCTCATATAGTACCGAGATGGCACAGCTTCTAGAGTCCCTCACAAGGTCCGGCATTCCAGTCCTGCCAATATTTGGTGCCTCGTCGACCTCTGAGCCCCTGTCGACAATGTCCAAACCTCGGAGCCGCATTGCAAGACAACTTAGATTTTGGACCATTATTTGATTAGTTTTGTACTTTCTTAATTACATTTTAAACATTTCTCTTCTACTATATACATTTATATTTTTTTTATATTTTTTTTTTCTCTTCATTACATTTTTTTTATTGCAATATCATTTTATTACAAAAAATATAAATATAAATTTAATTTTTTTTACCAAATAAAATACCAAATTGCACGACCAAAACTTTTCGTCGCGCAAATTCATTTTTTACAAAATAAAAAACGTAAAATTAAATTTGAAAAAATATACATTATTTTTGCGCGATGAAAGGTGTCGTCTCGCGAAAATAAATGCGACTAAGGCGATTTCGTCGCGCATATTTTTGCGACACGAACATTGATCTTGTCCCTACATTTCTGTGCGACGAATGTTAATCATCGCGCAATAGCAGCGGGACGAATATGATACCGTCGCGCAAAGTTTTGAGAGACAAACATTTTGTGCGACGAAGGTAAACGTCTTTCTTCACGACTTTCGCGCGACAGATTATGCACGACAAATCTTTTGTCGCGCTAAAGTTTGTGCGACTCAATTGTGTTTTGCGCGAACAAATTGTCTTCGTCACGCAAATAGTAAAATGTAGCAGTGGCATCAGCCACACAATTACCCTCACGAAAAATATGGGAGACAAAAAAATTCATATGACGAAATTAGAGCTACTTATATAGGTCCATTTTCATTTAGATGTAATGGATGGAATCCACTTCCCTTTCATTATCAATTACAATCCAATGTGGACAGGAGAGCAATTTTTTTACCCACAATTTTAAAGAAAGTTACAACATATGCCATTATAACAAAAGGCGTGTATGAAACATATCTCTTAGATTTAGGCATGTATTAGATTTTGTTTCATTTTTAGTGTGTTGATGTCATTAAGAGACATATTGTTTAATTCCACAAAAACCACTTCTTTAATAATTCGGATTTCTTTTAATGTGCCAACATAGGTGTGTCTATGTCAAACTTTTACCAACACCATTTTTCCAAACAAAATAGCAAATCTTTAACTCAGTAGCAAACAAATGTTGAATAAGTAAAGCCTCTAACTTGAACAAATAGGCCACCAGAGAAAATCAGTACAAGCTACACATACAAAACTAACTCAATCTTGGAGCAATACTCAAAGCAAACAGATATGCCAGCAAATTCTCAACCAAGCAGAAACATTTAGAAGGAAAATTTTACATGAAATTCTCAACCAAGCAGAAACATTTCGTTTGGCACGGCGGACTGTCATGGACTGGACTAAATCTTGGGACTGTCTTGGATTAACTCGGATTGGCCTAAGTTGGATTAAGTCCTGACCTACGTTTGGTGCTGCGTTGAACTAAGAAGCTGGATTGTAAAATAGTGCAGACCTATGTTTGGTGCTCTGTCGGATTCAAAAATATATTTTAATATAATTAAATGTAAATTTTTTTGTTATTATAATTACCAAATTGACATGTACATTTATTTTCCTCCAAAATAAAGATTTTTTATTGCTTTGATTTTTTATTGTTGTTAAAGTTACAAATTCCACCGAGTTTATGTATAATTGAGTCTTTATTTGTATGCAAATACAAAGAATTTGATTAATTGAGTCTTTACCAAGTGATATTATGTTATTATACCAAAATATGTTGGATGAGGATAAAATAGATAACCCAGGAAATTGTGACAAAAATATAGGCAAACATTCTTTATATCTTGCATTTAACCTGGTAAACTAGAATTAGGATTTAAACAAGAGTTGCATCCAAAACTCTATGATTAAGACATTTCTAAAAACTACATATTAGAGAATAGCATTACCAAATCAATCTTCAGTAAAACTTGGTGATAAAAAACAAACAGGGACCTTATTAGAAACGACAAATATAAAATACAGAATAGACTACTACAATGGCTCTGATAAATGGGCATTTATTTAAAATGACAGATATAATTACAGCTCCTCACTTTGAAAATCTGATGGAGACATGTAAAAACCCATCTCTCCAGACTTTTAACTGTAACCAGCCCTTTTCATTTTGCTTCTCTTGTTCCTACAAACAGCTTCCTCCATACCCTGCATTTCTGAACAATGCTTGCTTTATGTCATCAGGACTTAACAAAGTTCTCTGCTCAGCTCCCTAAAAGGTCATTAGAGAAACATAAACATTAACAACCAAAGTTCTTTGCACAACTAGCCAACCAAAGTTTTATTGGAAGCTTTATCAGAATTTCTCCAAAAAGTCATAACAAATCAACAAAGATAGCATTCCAAAAATGTCATCAAACCCATTCATAGCAGTTTGTGAATGCCACTATGTATGTCACCCATTCAAGAATAAATAATAACAATCAATACTCATGTAGGAAAATTTCATTTCACAATATAAGGGGAATACATATTTTACTCATGGTCAAAATATAAGTGCAAGCAATGTAAGCCCTTGATATCATCTTCTGTCACAAAAAGCCACCTACCAAAGTGAAAGACAAACAAACTATATTACATTGAATCAGGCAAAGCTAACAAATAGAAATTAGAAACCTAGTCAATGCTAACCATCCATGGAAAGTAATTGAATACTGAATATAACATGATAAAACTTTACTTTTTATTGCTTTGATCTTTAGTGCGGTATGCATTTCTTTGGATTTCCACTCCATCTCTAAAAGTACCTGAATCCGGATTGCAAGAGACCAAACAATCAAAATCAACATACTCAAGTAAGGCTTAAAAGTCAATGTCAATTGCAGACATACAAAAATCTATTTCAATTTGAATGTTCAAAAGCACACTGTGTATGATTCATATCACATATATGACTAATGTAATGTGACGAACCTCTTGCAGAGCATTTGATGGCACCACATCTTGCAACTTAGCCAATTATAAGAGGCACTTCCAGCATCCAACAAAAAAAGGCATTTACACTGAAGCAAGAAGCTAAGATAACCAACTATGATTACACCATCAACTTCAACTCTGAAATTATGCATGGTTGCCAACACAAGTTGTTTTGACCTCCAAACATGGGAAAATTTCTCAAGCCTGCAAGTATACATATAACATCTCAATTCTCATAAAATAGAACTTTGCAGCTAACGGAATAATATAATATGGGTTTCTTCGCATTAGAGATGACAACAATAATGCATATATTCTTCAAACATCCAATTGTTGGAAAAATTAAATTAAATTTGGCACCATGAGATACATGAAAAATTCAGAAATTTGGTCTTGCATCTATTTATTACAAAACAGGGGACAAGCTATCTAATAGATAAGCTAGACTACTCAACACAACAACAAAAAAGACTAAAATTTGGCATGTTTTGGTGCCAAACCCAAGACTAAGCATGTCATTAGCCCTCCAATGAAGCAACTCTTGAGAAACTCACCACCACCTTTGTCTCGAATGCCCATGTGGTAGCCAAGATCAAAATCAAGAATTGCATTACCACCCCATTTCATAACCCACCTGAGTGCCACATTTTAGCAAACAGTTGGAGTGCATGTTGTGCTCTGTACTCTTGCACAACACCAGAAGCATTCAGCCACCAAACCCAATTCGTCAAAGATTGAAACCTATTAATCTTATGAACAGAACCAATGGACTCTGACCCAACCATAATGGCAACAAAATGAGACAAAGAAACGAGCAAACCTTTGGTGCATTTGGGTTCAAGAATCTGCAATGTCGCTGATATCCACTGTTGAAAACCCGCAAAGCCTACTTCAAGTACAGCAGAGTTGTTCAATTGGTTGACGACCATGTTGTTCACAACATTCATAGGCTCCGTAATTTCAGGTGGCCTGAAAGCATCATCAGAAACAAGAAATTCACTCTTGCAATCAAGAACCACATGGATACGCCCTCAGAATGGAGAAATATTCAGGTGCTTCTCACTTTTGCAATCAAATCCGTCGTGAAGGTCGATGGCAGAATTGTGTGGCAGAGTCGATACATGCTGCGCCAAGATATCACGACGTAAGTGACGAAGAAGAAGAAACTGGTTTGTGCTGTGTCGGACTCGCTTAGTCAGTTTAGAGAAGGTGCTATTTGGCAAACCAATTTTCATCCTCACTATATTAGAAGAGCGAGCGAGCCATTTTTTCACCGTGAGGACTATCTTGTCTCATTTAACTTAGTCCCTTCTCAAACCAAACATGGTTTTTAAGTATTATTTAGTCTACATGGGTTTTAAGTATTATTTAGTCTAGTCCAGTCCAGTGAGTCCTAACAAATATGGCCGAATGGGATTAAAAAATGAAGACTAAAATAATAGATAAATGCATAATATAAACGTATGAGAGAGAAAGAGAGAACATGCCTCTTTTTTCTGTGGAGCATTTTTGCTCACCACTTTAACTATATGTGTACCCTCACCACCATCCCCAATGCTTGACACATGTCCATAGGCTTAACTATAGTTAACTTTTGCTTTGTATTTATGGAACCATGGTTATACATATGGACACGTGTCAAGCATTGGGGATGGTGGTGAGGGTACACCTATGGTTAAAGTGGTGAGCAAAAATGCACCCTTTTTTCTGCGGTGCCTGTGGATAACATCAAAAGTTGAATGGATGGATGGATTGATGGATGTGGCATATTTTCGTTTAATGTGCCAAGACTGGTGTTTCTATGTCAAACTTTTACCAACACCAGATTTTTCAAAAATGAATTATCTTTTTGAGTGAACCATACGATTGAAAGTGTGAGATATTGTAAAAGATGAGCATGTATTAATTTTGGCACATCCCTTCAACGAGTTGAGATTCTTTCCTTTCGAATGCTTCTCCGTCCTTGTAACGTGTTTGAGATATTCACACACAGACAAGAGACCAAAACAGAGCCATATATTTATACACGACAGACAGAACATGAAAAGACCTTGAATCATCTGTCTATGCTAGACATTGACTTGACTTAAGTAATTGAATAAATTTTGGAATTCTCGATTAGTTTGGATCACACACTTGATAGATCAAGATATGTAAGAGAGCTCATGGTTTCATTGACATCGGGAATTAAAAACCAGTTAGATTGTTGAAAGCGTGGTTAAGAATAACAAGGCATGTAGTATAGTTGGACAACCAAAGAAATATTGAAGAAGTGAGATGGTTGTCTCTGAGATCAAGATTTTCAAGAGATTTAGAAGAACTTGTGTTAGAATTTAGGGAAATTAATGGATGAGAGGACTTGTGGAAATAAATGGATGAGAGAAGACTTGTGGAAATAAATGGATGAGAAGACTTGTGGAAATTTGGTATTCGAAGACTGAATGCGTGGCTCACAACCTGTAAAATTGTTTTTATCAAAAGCACTTTTTGCAAAAGTGAAACACTGAATTTGTGATGAATGTGCAACTAAGTGGAATGTTACTGTCAAAAGATGAAGCTCTTGTATAATAATTCTACTAAAACACATTATTCACAAAGGGAGACTTTCTAATGCACCAAACAAGGGTGAGTCTTGCCAAACTTACTTTCCACCTAGTCAACTACATTTCCTAATTTATCGAGGCATAGAAATTAGTAAAGCCCCCTCTTTTTCCCCTAAAAAGTAATTGTGCCAGAACCATTGTTTTTCATAATTAAATTACCTTTCTAGTGTGAACCCCTGGATTTGAGAAGAAAATTTGATAAGTGCATTATTTCATATATTTTTATACCTCTTATATTTGGTTTTTTAAGGAAAAATTAATTAAAAAGACTATTATTATGCTAACAAAGGAGACCAAAGTCCATCTGAATATTATGCTAACGATATTCTAGAATTTGGTAGCATATAGACACTACTTTTGAGAGTTTCACTTAACGCAAACTAGCAACACCTCAGTGCACTTGAACAAAAACAAAAACAAAAAAAATGTCATGTGCAACAACAAAATTCAAAGCGCGACAGACCCTCTAAAATAAAAACAAAAACAAAAACAGCAATGATTTCCTCAAATCATTAGAAAGAAATCATTAGGGAAAACAATATTTTTGGACTCAAATTGGTGAAGTTGAGAATTTCTGGAAATTTAATTTGAATTTTTGGAATTTATCTTAAGGGTTGGAGAAATTTCCAGAAAATATTTTGAAAGATTTTGGAGAAGTGAAGGTTACCGAAAAATAGTAGAGGTCGAGAAGCGTAGGAATTTTCAGAGCTCAGGGCTATTTTTGGTGAATTTTAGAAGTTATGGAATTATAGAAAATAAAATTTTAAATCAAGAGGGACACGTGGCACGATCTGGAGCGTCGGATGCGCTGACGAAGCAGCCAGATCGAATGGACTAGGAGGCGTTGACAGGATCGCTGACGTGCCGCGACGTGATTGGAGGAGAGGGGCCGATCGCGGCGCCGACGTGGCCCAAATAAAACCCGAAAGAGGATCAGCGCATTGCCAAAACAAGTCGCACTGACACAGTTGAATCTTGACCATAGAGATTACCTCATCGATTGATCAGGGCCATCCATCCCGTCTTGCATGTCATTTCTGGCGAACAACATGTCGTTTTGGATCTTTTTGGCGCAACTGAGCCTTTCATCCCGATTTTTTGGTAAAGATCTAACGGTCCAGATCGCACCGCACATAAAACTCAATCTCAGCCTTCAATTTTAATCCAAATTTAATAATTCCCTCAATCCTAACCATCCATTCTCCTCCCCTGCCTATAAATACCCCATTTCACCAAAATTTCTCTTGAGGCGTAATGACTGCCTCTATCTCCTCCAATTTTGGTAAGTTCCCATTCTCTCTCTAATTTATATTTTATTTTGTTTAATTAGTTTGAATTCTAGTTTAATTAGTTTAAGTTGTTTTAATTTGTTTAATGACTTTAGTTTGTTTTATATTTTGTTTTAGTTTAATTAATCAGGTTAAATTAATTATTTTAATTATTCAAAAATAATTAATTATTTAGTTAAATAATTTTGTAAATTCCTAATTAGGTTTTATTAGTCTAATCTTGTATTTAATTACTTTAATTAGTAATTAGAGTTTAATTAACCTTTATTTAGGGTTGAATTAGTATTGAATAATTTTATTTAATTTTCGAAATTATTTAATAAATAATAAAAATTGTGTTTAATTATTTAAAATTATTTTGTGGAGTTTAAAAATAGTTATTAAATGTTTAAAAATATTTAAAATTAGTATTTAATTTCAAATTTTACTTTTAATAAGTAATTAATTATTTTAAAATTATTTTTGGACTTTTGGGAAATTAATTTTAAATTTCAAAAATTGATTTAAATTATTTTAAATTATTTTTGGCAAAAATTCATTTTAATTATTCAAAAATTATTTTGAATCTTGAAAAATATTTCCAAGTGCCGAACGAAACCACGAAGCTTCGGACCACATCTAAACTTGTTCCTAACCTTATCCGAAGCATTCAAATTTATTTCCAAACCTCCTAAGTTACCCAAAACGTGATTAAGGTTACATTATAACCCGGCCAAGCGTTTTGACCTAGGGTTTTCACGTTAAGTTTCCCACAACGACTTAGGGTTTTGAACCAGGGTTCGTACTTGGAACTAGGGTTAGTAAGACGTGACCCGACCTAACCCTAGTATGTCAAAATAGTATTTCCAATTTGGTTTGACACGTTACTTGTTGCACAACTAGGAGCTCAAGTTAGGCGAGCGTGTACGTGACATGGTGTGAGCTGGACTTGACAAGTGGAATGTGTGGGACCAAGAAGCAACATTGGACTCCAGGTAGGGGGACCACTAAACCCAGACTTGTATTTTATTGTATGTATGAAGTAATAAATATGCTTGCATGAGAATTTTGCATTGCCTTTGGTTGGCATAACTGTTGTATGGTTTTGATTATGCTTCGGGGTAATGGTTTCGTGTGTAAACGGTGTTCTAAGATGATCTGAGAGTGAAGGGGGAATAGCGACCACCTTGGGATTCGATACCCTAAACCTGGCCGGGGGTTATACGGACTGACTAGTCATGTAGTCCATGCGGCTATTAGGATAGTTCTATGAGGTATAGCCATGAAATGGACACTCTCGCTACCAAGGCAATGAGTTGATTAAGTCGTGGTATGGGTTGTTTGCCTAAAGTGATCGATCATCAAAAGACTACTATTGGATATCCAAAAACTGGTTTTGAAATATTGTATGAGCATCCATGATTTAAATGGACATCCCGATTTAATGGGAAGTAAGTGAAATATTTCTTTAAGTTGTGGTGCATTATGATTTGGTTTTGAAATTGGATTCAACTATACTTAGTTTATATTTTTGCTCCTTACTTTTAAACCTGGCTGGGGGTCCCCCTACTAGGGGTAGATGAGCATAAGTGATGCTCAACCCTATATTAGATCTTGCAAGTACTGTGTACACAACTCGTGAGGTTCTTGGACGACGGTCTTGCGGTAGCTTGCTGCTTGTCAACTCCTATGTTGTTTCCAAATTCTTTCATATTGTGGGCAAGTCGTTTATTTTTATTCTGCTGAGAAGTTGTGTTGTTTTCTTTTTATTGTGAACTCTAAGTGTCGATTGTAGACTATTGGGATTGTGATTTCAAGTTGTATTTTTACAAATTTATTTATAGGTTACTTCCAAATTTATTTAATAAAGTGGTTTAAATTTTCATTTTTTATTTTTATTTTCCGCTGCCAATAAAACTTTGGTCCAACCCGTTTTAACTACACAAAAAGGGCTTAACATATTTCGGGAATACTTGGGAGTATGACGCTCTGATGATTGGGCATTGTATTCTCGAGGATTCTAGAGGCACGTGCCGCTGTCGCGTGACTGGGCATTCCTGGGCGTGACACATACTTTATCATCATGTCTCTCTTGAACTCCTCCAGCATTAGTTGACTATTCCCTGTGTACACAATATCATCTACATAGATGGACACAATCATGATTTTTTCAGAGGACACAAGTAGTGAGGTAATCCTTTATCATGAAGCATGGCTTTTGCCATTTCAACCACAATTATGTTCTTTCTCTCCACCACTCCATTTTGTTGTAGAGTATAGGCCATAGAGAGTTGCCTTTGAATACTTTCATCTTCACACAACTTGTTGAACTCACAGGATGTGAATTCACCCCCTCTATCACTTCTCAAACATTTCACTCTAAAACCACTTCGTAGCTCTACCATTGATTTGAACTTTCTAAAACAATTCAATGCATCTGACTTGTATCTAAGAAAGTAAACCCAAATCATTCTTGTGTAGTCATCTATGAGGAGCATAAATTACTTGTTACCAGCAATAGACTCATTTTGCATAGGCCCACATAAATCCACATGAATTAACTCTAGGGGATTGCTTGCTCTCCATGCCTGATCTTTTGCAAACCACTCTCTATGCTGCTTTCCAAGTTGACATCCTTCACAGACTTCATCAACCTCTTCTAAGTATGGAAGTCCATGCACCATCTCCTTTTCTTTGAGTTGATTTAGCCCCCTTAGATGTAGATGGCCTAGCCTTTTGTGCCAGGTCCTAGTAGAGTACTTGCTTTCAGTGCAACATGATCATTGGGTAATAGTGCCAAAGGATAGCATCTATTCCTCTTCATCTCTACTTTGATTACAAGACATTCCTGTGAAGGACCATAAAAAATGCAGCACAGTTTACCTCCAAATAGCAAGTAATAATCATGCTCATCCATCTGTCCCGCACTTAGTAAATTTTCCTTTAATCTAGGTAGATACATTACTTCCTTGATGTACTTTTTGCCTTTGCTAGTATCAATTACTAAAGTGCCCATTCCAGCTATATTCACAAGTTCACCAGTTGGCATTTGTACCTTGCCTACCACATTTGTTCTTATATCAACCAGCAGTTTCGCATTTTCAGTCATGTGGTTGCTGCAACCACTATCAATATACCATTCACCATTGACACTTGTTCTAGAGGTACTATTGGCATAAAATAAATTCCATGTCACTTCCATTTGGTTTGCACAATTTGCTTTTTGCACATTCTTACTTGCAGTACACTCTCTAGCCCAATGTCCAAATTTGTCACAATTGTAACACTTAGGCTTTCCCTTATATCTGCATTTACCCAAATGAAACTTTGAACACAATTTGCACTGTGGTTTTAAACCTTCTTGACTCACTAATTGTGATGAGTTCTGTGCAGAGCTAGTCTGATGATACTTGGATTTTGATTCCCATGGTTTACTCTTAGGATTCCAATTCTTCTGGAATTTGGATGGACCAGATTGAGCACCACCCTTGTTCTCGCCTTTTGGACTCACAAAGAATGAGGCAAATTCCTTCTCAGCTGTATCAACACTATGCAAATCGAACCGTTGTTCTTGGCTTTTCAAAATTGTAATCACTTCCTGCAATTCTACAGTCTCTAGACTCTTTGTGTTTTCAATCACAAGACATATAGGATCATATACTTTACTGAGACTGATCAACACCTTTTGAACAAGCCTCTCATTCAAGAGAGTCTCACAAAATACTTTCATCTGATTAATCAACTCATTCAATCGTGTAAGATAAATAGAGAGAGACTCATTATCACGCATTCTAGTGTATTCAAATTCACGTATGAGATTTTGAAGTTTTAACGATGAAACGTGGTCACCACCATGATATTCTCCATACAACAACTCCTATGCCATTTTAGCTGAGTTTGCGTTGGCGATACGAGGGAAGATTTGATCGAAAACTGCGTTTTGGATGATACCTAGAGCTTTTGCATCTTTCATGAAGATTACAGCCATTTTCTCATCATCTTCATTTTCTGAAATTTCCTCAGCTATCTTCTTCTTCTTCGAATTAGGAATCGTAATTCCCTTTTCCACTAGATTCCATAACCCATACGACTTGAATATGGTTACCATCTTGATTCTCCATAACTCGTAGTTCTCACCAGAGAAGATCGGAGTTCTTACTTCTGAACTTCCAGATCCAGCCATTTCTGATCTCAGATAAACCAAACACAAGTTGTTTTAGATTTCAATCGAGCTCTAACAACCTTCACCGAACCTTGAGTGAGCTCTGATGTAGCTCAACTTCACAGTCTTGAGAACGCCCAGATTGAATTAATCCAACCTGGCTCTGAGGCCATGTTAGTGTTTTGTATTTATCTGGGTATGCAATAGATGGATGAAGAATGAATGTTGTCCTTCTCACTTGCAGAAGTTGCAGAGAGGAATATATTTCTCTCAACAGAACAAGAGCACGCAAATATGCATTTCATGACTGTTAGCCTTAGCTGGATCCACACACATCATATTTGATCTCAGCCTTATATCTAGCTATTTTCTAATATCACTACACATGGCTATTTTAGCCATATATATTTGGGGCCTCACACTTGTCATTCTAAGAGACTAAGTGCATACACAATTAACAATCAAGGCTTATTATTTACTAATCAGCTCATTACTTACAATTCTACAAGAACACTCTAAATAGTTGTCCATCATAACTTAAAAGCACAGTCTCCAAATCTCCATGATCTCCAGTTGAAAGGAAGCCCTTCACCCCCAAAAGATGCACCAGCTAAAGATTAAAATGTAGTGGTCATTAGTTTGGAAATTAAGGAAATGAATGATGATAACAATAATACATTTATGAGAGAGTCGTTAATTACCATTTATTTGCCGGCAAAAATTCTTCGCCACCTGATCAAAGCTACCTTTACATAAAGCCAATCATTGACATCCTCCAAGAACTTGAAGTACGTGTATCTCCATGACACCCTCCTACATAATCAAAAAATGAAAGCACCTCATTAGCTGTTTTCTCTGATAACTTTCTCTCACAGCAATTTTTAACAATAAGTGATTTTCTCATAGTGTACCAAACGGGTTGGGCTTCCTAAATTTTTTTAAAAATCACTTATCACTCCAAATAAGCAATGCCAAACTGGCACTCACTCAACCAAAAGCTGACAAAGATCAAAAGCCCAGCATAAAACTGGGGGAAAACTCTCCACAACATGACGGAGGGAGAGAGGCCCAGTTTATTAGCCGAAATGAGATGATTCCAGGGGAAACCCCCTGGAATCAAAAGAGTTCGCAGTAGCTTTAGGAGGGTTTTGGGTGGAAGGAGAAGAAGAGAAGGTTTCAGGAAGAAAGAAGAAAGGGGAGGCAAATATCTCTATCTTAGGCAAATGATTCTAGGCACCTCCTATAGATAGATTGGACTTTTCTCATAAAAGTGAGAAGAATTTCATCTTTTGTATTTTTTTGGGTACAGACAAGAGCTTCATCTTTTGACAGTAACATCCCACTTAGTTGCACATTCATCCCAAATTCAGTGTTTCACGTTTGAAAAAAGTGTTTTTGATAAAAACAATTTGACAGGTTGTGAGCCACGCATTCAGTCTTCCAATACCAAATTTCCACAAGTCTTCTCTCCCATTTATTTCCACAAGTCTTCCCTCATCCATTTATTTCCGCAAGTCTTCCCTCATCCATTAATGTCCCTAAATTCAATGAAATTCCTATTCAGAGCACTTGTGGAAATAAGGAAAATCCGATGTTTTTATTTGGACACTCTTTAGCTTAATTTTTGTGTAACTATCTCCCTGCAGTATGTCCTTTGGAGTTTTAAGCATGGGCATGGCGCTTTGTGGGTTGAAGACTTGCAGCGTATGAAAGATTAGAACGAAAATCGTAAACACAACGAAAGGCAACAACATTTAGAACCATCAATAAGAAACCAAGAAAAGCTATCTAGGAATTCTTGCTTTTACCTAACTTTATGAAAAGACTATAAGTAAGTCAATCAATTTTATGCGTTCCAAATTAATAATTCCGAGATGCATTCAACTACTAGCAGAAGTGCAGATCATTGCTGTGGTCCTGTTTGGTGAATATGTGGCTCTGTTTTGGTCACCTGGTGGTAGATTCTCCTTGTGACTTGTGAATCTACTTTTCGTTGCAGCGTGTTTTAGACGGACCCAGTTTCGAATGAAACAATTAAGTCCATGACTTGTCTATTTCAGTCAAGGAGAAATTTGAAGCAGAAGACAATAATGGAAACAGTACGGTCACATGAAATAAGCAAATGACGCTTCACATATGTTTTACGTATTTTTTTTAAATTTAATTTCTTAAACATTTTCAAAAAATACTGTTTTTTATTCAAATCCATGTGTCATTTTATTATTGGACATGTGGGCTCCACATACATGCCACGTCATCAATTTAACAGAAATTTCGACAAAACCTAACGACATGACCAAATTGATGTTGTAAGTGTAACATAAAGGACCAATAATGTCAACAAAAAAAAAACATAAAGGACCAAAGATGATAATTTCACAAAATTCATGGACCATTTGTGATAAAAACCCAAAAATTTTAACAAGTTGACACTTGCATGAAATTAACCTCAACAAAAGCCTAGAAGGACTTGGATTGCGTTTGGATGGGGAAATAAACTTAGGATTTGAACAAGGGCAAGGCAATGGCTATTACTATTCACGTGAATAGTGGTAGCCCTTGCAATTGTGTTTCCACCCCTATGGGCAAGAGCAAGGACAATTACTATTCATATGAGATTAATTTTATTTATATGTATGAGATTAAAAATAAGAAAATTGCTAAGTATTTATGAAAAAATGTTTCATAATTTTTTTGGAATTTTTCAAAATTTTTATTTTTATTTTTATTTTTATTTTTTAACGTTGAAGACATCAGCTCAAGCTATTCTTGCCTTCGCTCCTGCCTAAGATTGTGGAGCCCACCAGTTGCTCGGGCTTGCTGTTGCGCGCTGGAGCTTCCTCGCTGGGCCTAGGCCCTCCTACCCGGGCTAAACCATCGCACTAGACTTGCTCTTAGTGCACTAGTAATTATGAGTAAGCATTTTTGCTCACCACATTAACCAAAGGTGTATGTTTACCACCACCACATCTGTACTATGGTTAACCTTAGTTAATTTTTATATGAAAATTAAAAAATAAATAATAAAAAGGGGCCCATAGCCCATCACACTTGGCCTTTTTCCTCCTTTACCCCTTTCTTTTGTTCTTTTTTTCTCCTTTCTTTTCCTCCCCTCCCCCAACCTCTCTCTTCTCTCTCTCGTCTTCCCAATAGCAACTCTCTCCCTCCCTTTGTATCTCTCCCTCGCTCACACCCTTTGTAGCAACAACTATGTACTCTTTCAATAAGAGAGGAAAAACAAAAGAACAGTCAAATACTTTTTTCACAGCAAACAAAAAATAGAAAGAAAAGGAACCCTAGATTTTTGTATTGCTTAAATCCAAAGTATCTTACCAAAAACATCATTCAACGAAAGCATATTTGACTGATAATTAACCCATAAAGAGAAAAAAGGAAAGACACCTCCAAGAAATTAAACTTCTACTTTAATCCAATTATGTTTTGGGACTTTTTGAATCCCACATTTGTAGGTCTCGGGAAGAAAAGTTATTGATTTGCGTGAGTAATGTTTTAAATTTCAAATTAATTTTCTCTTCCTGTTGAAAAGAGATAAAATTGAAAAACAAAATTTGACTAACGATATGTCGGTGTTCCTCCGACGATCAAAGTGGTGGTTGTGGTGGAGTGGCTGCTGTGGGTTGTTGTTGTAAAGATTGTGAGAGAGGGAAAGAGTTGCTGGGAAGAGGAGAGAGGAGAGAGAGAGGTCGGGGAGGGGTGGAAGAAACAAGAGAACAAGAAAGGAAAGAAAGGGGTAAAGGAGGAAAAAAACCAAGTGTGATGGGTTGTGGGCCCCTTTTTATTATTTATATTTTAATTCACATAAAAATTAACTGAGGTTAACCATAAGACAGATGTCACTTTTTCAGAGTGGTGGTGAGCATACACATTTGGTTAATGTGGTGAGCAAAAATGCTCCCATAATTATGATAACCACTGAGCTTTAACATAAAAGAGGCAACATCATCATCTCTTTAAGGAATTTTCATCTCAAATTCAAGGGTTCACACTAGAAAGGTAATTTACTTCTGAAAAACTATGGTTTTGGCACAATTACTATTCAAAAATATTTTTGTTCACTATTTTAACTCAAGGTGTATCCTCACCATCATTATCAACACTTGACACGTGTCCATAGGTATAACCATAGTTAACTTTTTGGGCTGGAAAGTGAAATAAAGGAGCAGTGCGTGGTGCTGGAAAGTGACGTTTTGGGCTTTTACTGCGTTTTTGGAGCCCAAGATGACCTCGGATGGGTTCGTGACCTTTTGGGGATGTGTTCAGAATATTTTTATCTTTAAAACAAGCTATCTTGGGCCTGATTTGGAGGTGTTTTGAGCCCAAAACGTGGCTAGGCAATTTCTGGGTAGATTTTCCAAATCCCATTAGGATTCTAAATCCTAGTATTATTTTATTTTAATTAGTTTCCTTGTGGGAAAAGAAAAGCTGTATTGGGCAGCTAGGTTTTAGGAAGTATTTAAGTCCTTTTTCACAGCAATTTTAGGGATTCGATTCTTTTTGGCTTCTTGAACGTGAGAGCTATTGCTAGGGTTTTGGAGATTTGCAACTTTCAGGTGTATTCATTCTTTTTCTTCTCCATAATATTTTCTATGATTTCAATTATGAATATGCGTAACTAATTCCGTTTTGGTAGGGTGAAACCTTGGCCTTAGCATGAATATGTGATTTTTATTTAATTGCTTATGGTTGATTGCATGCATACTTTGAATTGTTAATCACTGTTTTAAACTATCTTATTGTCTTGATCCTTGATCACCATTAGGATATTTAGAAAAGTAATTTGATGCAATTTTGGTCGGAAGGTTCCCTGGAATTGACGCTGGCTTCTTGTGATTAATAATTGTAAGTTCACTTAAGGCGAACATCACGCTCTTAAGGGTTGCATGGTTTTTCAAAGGGTTTTCACAAAACATAATGAGTCTTTCATGTTCAGATTTGATCCTAACGTCCGGACGGATTGCATGTTAGATATACGTTCTATGTTGGAGGTTCCAAGTAGAATATACATTAGGAAAACCTAACCTTCAAAGTGGCATGTGCAAATCATAAGTAATTGGTAAAAATTCATAGGATTGCTAGGTGACGGTGAATCCCTAGTGCTTTTATAAATTGATATCTAAAACTCTTTTCATTTAATCATGTTTTTAATTAAATTCGTTTTTAGCTTTAAACAAAATCAAAATCAAATCAACTTTCTCAACTTTTAATTTAAGTAATTAATTGGAAATCGTTTTTACATAAATTGCTAAATAGTCCTTGAGGAGAACGACTTTGCATGAGCATCTATACTACAGTAGCCTTGTATTCTTGCAAGTATTTTATGTGATTTTAACCCGTTTGCACAGGTACTAAAAATCCTATCAGGAGGCAAATATCTCTATCTTAGGCCAATGATTCTAGGCACCTCCTATAGATAGATTGGACTTTTCTCATAAAAGTGAGAAGAATTTCATCTTTTGTATTTTTTTGGGTACAGACAAGAGCTTCATCTTTTGACAGTAACATCCCACTTAGTTGCACATTCATCCCAAATTCAGTGTTTCACGTTTGAAAAAAGTGTTTTTGATAAAAACAATTTGACAGGTTGTGAGCCACGCATTCAGTCTTCCAATACCAAATTTCCACAAGTCTTCTCTCCCATTTATTTCCACAAGTCTTCCCTCATCCATTTATTTCCGCAAGTCTTCTCTCATCCATTTATTTCCACAAGTCTTCTCTCATCCATTTATTTCCACAAGTCTTCTCATCCATTTATCTCCACAAATTCAATTAAATTCCTATTCAGAGGACTTGTGGAAACAAGGAAAATCCGATGTTCTTATTTGGACACTCTTTAGCTTCATTTTTGTGCAACTATCTCCCTGCACTATGTCCTTTGGAGTTTTAAGCACGAGCATGGCTCTTTGTGGGTTGAAGACTTGCACCGTATGAAAGATTAGAACGAAAATCGTAAACACAACGAAAGGCAACAACATTTAGAACCAACAATAAGAAACCAAGAATAGCTAGCTAGGAATTCTTGCTTTTACCTAACTTTATGAAAAGACTATAAGTATTAAGTACGTCAATCAAATTTATGCGTTCCAAATTAATAATTCCAAGATGCATTCAATTACTAGCAGAAGTGTAGATCATTGCTGTGGTCCTGTTTGGTGAATATGTGGCTCTGTTTTGGTCACCTGTTGCTAGATTCTCGTTGTGACCTGTGAATCTACTTTTCTTTGCAGCGTGTTTTAGACGAACCCAGTTTCATACAGTACGGTAACATGAAATAAGCAAATGACGCTTCACATATGTATGTATGGCGTCCAAATTGGCAGCTCAGAAATATCAAGTTACGTAGATTAAGTAGATAGGGAGGGAGGACCAAATTTGGTAGACACTCCTCGTTTATTTTCATGCTGTTCGTTGTATTACGTTTTTGAACACTTGTGATGTTCCTTGCCGCTTAGCAGGCTGTACCTTGGCAACTAGCGGCTTTCTATTTGGTTTGCTTGCGTGTCAAGGAACTAGATTGGAAGAGACTTGGGCCTGAGATGGGCTCAGAGACTGTTCCTTGAAGGATTGTGATAGGCGTGCCACTACTAGTGATACTCTTCTAGTAGAAAGAGGGAATGGAATGGTGTTTGTATTGCGCTCTTTATCTTTTCTTATAATCAAATCCACCGTGCTCTAAAGAGGGGAATCTGGCTTTAAATAGGTTCTTTTTATGCCTCAATGAAGAGGACTTTGATATCTCAGTTATGGTGGAATAAAATGTAGGATGGAAGGTGGTTCATCCATTTTTTCCAAAAGTCTTCCCATCCATTTATTTCCACAAGTCTTGTCATCCATTAATGTCCCTAAATTCAATGAAATTCCTATTCAGAGCACTTGTGGAAATAAGGAAAATCCGATGTTCTTATTTGGACACTCTTTAGCTTAATTTTTGTGTAACTATCTCCCTGCAGTATGTCCTTTGGAGTTTTAAGACTTGCAGCGTATGAAAGATTAGAACGAAAATCGTAAACACAACGAAAGGCAACAACATTTAGAACCAACAATAAGAAACCAAGAAAAGCTATCTAGGAATTCTTGCTTTTACCTAACTTTATGAAAAGACTATTAAGTACGTCAATCAATTCTATGCGTTCCAAATTAATAATTCCATGATGCATTCAACTACTAGCAGAAGTGCAGATCATTGCTGTGGTCCTGTTTGGTGAATATGTGGCTCCGTTTTGGTCACCTGTTGTTAGATTCTCCTTGTGACTTGTGAATCTACTTTCTTTGCAGCGTGTTTTAGATGAACCCAGTTTCGAGTGAAACAATTAAGTCCATTACTTGTCTACTTCATAAATATGTATGTACGGCGTCCAAATTGGCAGCTCAGAAATATCAAGTTACGTAGACAAAGTAGATAGGGAGGGAGGATTTTTTCTAAGCCCTGAAATGTTTAACCCTTAATAAGTTGGGTTTGTGGTTTGTTTGCGATGAATTCATTAAGTCTCTTCTATCTTTTATTTTGGGATGACAATATATTATTAGCCATGGATAATATTGGCTTTTTCAAGTATGGTTATTTATTTGGATTTATGTTTTCTCAACTTAGGTTTACAAATAAATTGATAGGAACCCTCTTGATCATAGATCTTAAAATTTTGAATTTTTTTACCACAAATGGTCCTTGAGGTTTGCAAAATTATCATATTTGGTCATTTATGTTTTTTTCCAGACATTATTGGTTCTACATGTTACACCTCGCACATCAATTTGGTTCCACCGTGAGATTCTGTTAAAAATTTATTTTAAATTGCTGATGTGAGGATATTTCAGTCTCATAAATACAATCAAATAGAAATAGAAATGAAGAAGGAAAAAACAGAGCAAAAACAGGGGTGAGGATATTTCTTTGGTAGACACCAGGTCATCTTTTGTATTTTTTGGGTACAGACAAGAGATTCATCTTTTGACAGTAACATCCCACTTAGTTGCACATTCATCCCAAATTCAGTGTTTCACGTTTGAGAAAAGTATTTTTGATAAAGACAATTTTACAGGTTGTGAGCCACGCATTCAGTCTTCCAATACCAAATTTCCACTAGTCTTCTCATCCATTTATTTCCACAAGTCTTCTCTCATCCATAAATTTCCCTAAATTCAATGAAATTCCTATTCAGAGCACTTGGAATTTTTCAGAATTTTTTTTTACGTTGAAGACATCAGCTCGGGCTATTCTTGCCTTCGGGCCTGCCTAGGCTTGTGGAGCCCACCAGCTGCCCGGGTTTGCTGTTGCGTGCTGGAGCTTCCTCGCTGGGCCTAGGCCTTCCTGCTCGGGCTAAACCATCGCGTTGGACTTGCTCTTAGTGCACTAGTAATTATGAGTAAGCGTTTTCTTCACCACATTAACCAAAGGTGTATGTTTACCACCACCACATCTGTACTATGGTTAACCTTAGTTAATTTTTATATGAAAATTAAAAAACAAATAATAAAAAGGGGCCCACAACCCATCACACTTGGCCTTTTTCCTCATTTACCCTTTCTTTTGTTCTTTTTTTTCTCCTTTCTTTTCCTCCCCTCCCCCAAACTCTCTCTTCACTCTCGTCTTCCCAGTAGCAACTCTCTCCCTCCCTTTGTATCTCTCCCTCGCTCACACCCTTTGTAGCAACAACTATGTACTCTTTCAATAAGAGAGGAAAAACAAAAGAACAGTCAAAAACTTTTTTCACAACAAACAAAAAATAGAAAGAAAAGGAACCCCAGATTTTTGTATTGCTTAAATCCAGAGCATCTTACCAAAAACATCATTCAACGAAAGCATATTTGACTGATAATTAACCCATAAAGAGAAAAAAGGAAAGACACCTCCAAGAAATTAAACTTCTACTTTAATCCAATTATGTTTTTGGACTTTTTGAATCCCACATTTGTAGGTCTCGGGAAGAAAAGTTATTGATTTGCGTGAGTAATGTTTTAAATTTCAAATTAATTTTCTCTTCCTGTTGAAAAGAGATAAATTTGACTAACAAAATTTGACTAACGATATGTCGGTGTTCCTCCGACGATCAAAGTGGTGGTTGTGGTGGAGTGACTGCTGTGGGTTGTTGTTGCAAAGATTGTGAGAGAGGGAAAGAGTTGCTGGGAAGAGGAGAGAGGAGAGAGAGAGGTCGGGGGAGGGGATGGAAGAAACAAGAGAACAAGAAAGGAAAGAAAGGGGTAAAGGAGGAAAAAAGCCAAGTGTGATGGGTTGTGGGCCCCTTTTTATTATTTATATTTTAATTCTCACATAAAAATTAACTGAGGTTAACCATAAGACAGATGTCACGTTTTAAAAGTGGTGGTGAGCATACACATTTGGTTAATGTGGTGAGCAAAAATGCTCCCACAATTATGATAACCACTGAGCTTTAACATAAAAGAGGCAACTTCATCATCTCTTTAAGGAATTTTCATCTCAAATTCAAGGGTTCACACTAGAAAGGTAATTTTCTTCTGAAAAACTATGGTTTTGGCACAATTACTTTTCGAAAATATTTTTGTTCACTACTTTAACTCAAGGTGTATCCTCACCATCATTCTCAACACTTGACACGTGTCCATAGGTATAACCATAGTTAACTTTTGCTTTGTATTCATGGAACCATAGTTATGCCTTTGGACACTTGTCAAGTGTTGAGAATGGTAGTGAGGATACACCTTGAGTTAAAGTGGTGAGAAAAAATGCTCACTTACTTTTTTCAAAGAAAAAAGTGGGGGCTTTTCTTATTTCTATGCCTCGGTAAATTAGGAAATGTAGTTCACTGGGAGGAAAGTAAGTTTGGCAAAGACTGATTTGTTGGGCCCCGGGCGATGGCCCTGGTTGGCCTCCCCAAGTGCCAGCTTTGGCATAGACTCACCCATGTTCGGTGCATTAGAAAGTCTCCCTTCGTCAATCATGTGTTTTAGTAGAATTATTATACAGAAGTTTAGGTTAAGTTTAACGACTATAAATACACAATTAATGCTTGTATCTTGATATCATGCAAGCATATATACTTCACCAGTTCTACTTGGATGCTTAATTTGGTTGTGCCTTTATCTTTGTCTGAATAGTTGTGCTTCTTCGTCTTGATCATGACTCTAACTAACATGGTTGGAGTAAGGTGCTGCTTCAAACTCCTCTATGCAATTGTGGTGGTGATTTTACTACACATGAACAATCCTTGCATTGGATGCAGCGAGAGGGAAAGGCAAGCACTCCTTGCACTTAAACAAGCTCTTGTGGCTGACCAAGGCGATCCCTTCCTTTCGTGGGGAAGAGAAGCCCAAAACAAAGATTGCTGTGAATGGGATGGAGTCTACTGCAGCAACCAAACTGGCCATGTTGTTAAGCTTGATCTTGGATCCCAATCTTTGCAAGGTAAGATTAGTCCTAAACTCATTGAGTTGCAGCATTTGGAATATTTGGACCTTAGTTACAATAATTTCAGTCGGAGCCAAATTCCAGATTTCATTGGATCTCTGAGAAATTTAAGACACCTCGATCTCTCTTATGCAAATTTTGGAGGTCTAATTCCATATCAACTTGGAAACCTTCAAAACTTGCTTTATCTCGATCTTCAGTGTCAAGATTTTTCTTCTGACATTATTTATGCAAAAAATCTCTATTGGCTTCCTAATCTTTCTCGTCTAAAATACTTGGACCTAACTTTCGTTAATCTCAGTGATGTTGTTGGTTGGCTGGAAGCAGTTAATATGCTTCCTAAACTAACAAACTTGATATTATACGGGTGTAATCTTCCTCCTCCAGTTATATCCTCTGTTTCTCTCTTGAATTCGTCTAAATCTCTTGTTCATATCGATCTCAACAACAACAGTCTTAACTCATCCATCTTCCAATGGTTGCCTGGTCATACCAACCTTGTTTATCTTGATCTCTCACACAACAATTTCAATGGCACCTCAATTTCTGAAGGAGGGTTGCCGAATTCCTTTTCCAAGTTATGTAGTTTGCGAGAGTTGGACCTTGTGAGTAATAGTCTAAGTGGACAACTTTCAGACTTTGTTGAAATGTTGTCTAAATGCACTCAAAACACATTAGAGATTTTGTATATCTCTGACAATCATGACATTGTGGGTTCATGGCCTCATCATACGAACTTCGTATTGTTAAAGGAATTGTATCTCTGGGGAAATAAATTGAGTGGAAGATTACCTGAAATTATTGGACAGATGTCCAATCTGGAGACTATTGATTTGAGTAAGAATTCTTTGGAAGGAGTCATTTCAGAAACACATTTCTCGAAACTCTCCAAATTAAGGGATTTGGATTTATCCTCTAACCCACTAGTTTTAAACTTCAGTTTTGATTGGGTTCCTCCCTTTCAATTGCATTGGATAAAATTGGGGTCTTGTAAGATGGGGCCGTATTTCCCGAAATGGCTTCGAACTCAGAAAAGTTATGAATGGCTGGATATTTCTGATGCTCAAATCTCTGATACCATTCCAACTTGGTTTGGGGATTTGCGAAATCAATTGGCGTATAAGGATTTGTCTCGCAATCAAATTAGAGGAAATTTGAGATCAGAGTTAGCATCTAATTTAAATGTGAGTTGGAACCAATTGGAGGGTCCAATCCCTTCAATTTTATCAAAAGCATATTTTGTAGATTTCTCCCATAATAAATTTTCGGGCACAGCTTCATTTTTGTGTACAACCGAGAGTAATTTAACCTATCTTGATCTCTCAAGCAACCATGTAACCGGAGAACTTCCAAATTGCTGGATCCATTTTCAACAATTAGTCTTTCTTGATTTGAGCAACAACTCTTTATCTGGGAAAATTCCTACCACGATGGGATACTTGTTTAGTATCGAGACACTAAAACTAAATGACAACAGATTTGTGGGAGAGTTGCCTTCACAATTGAAGAATTGCAGAAATTTGACACTTGTTGATGTTGGGGAAAATAAATTATCAGGATTAATACCTGAATGGCTAGGGGAAAATCTTCCAAATTTGGCTATCATTATCCTTCGATCTAATCAGTTTTATAGGAGCATACCACCACAGTTATGCCATCTTACACACCTTCAAATTTTGGATTTGTCGATGAACAACATCTCTGGAACTATACCCAAATGTCTCAACACTTTGACTACTTTGGCTCAAAAAGGAAATTCACCTCTAACTATGCAACATCGAGTTTTAATTTTGATGGGAGAAGGATCTGTTTCTAAGCCTTATACAGATGAAGCATATATAATATGGAAAGGAGTAAGGTCTAAATACAAAAGTACTCTGGGACTTCTAAAGAGTATTGATCTCTCATGCAATAAGTTGAGTGGGGAGATTCCTACTGAAATCACTTATCTTGTTGGTTTGGTTTCTTTAAACTTGTCAAGAAATCTATTAACAGGGCAAATACCTTCAAGGATTGGAAATTTGCAGGTGTTAGATTCTCTTGATTTATCAAGAAACCAGATAAATGGCAGAATTCCAACAAGTCTTTCTCAGATATATCGTCTTAGCAAGTTGGACTTGTCACAAAACAACTTGTCTGGAAAAATTCCAATAGCCACTCAGCTCCAAACCTTTGACTCTGCTTATGATGGAAATCCTCTGCTTTGTGGAGAACCACTCCCAAGGACATGCTCTGAGGAGGAAAAAGGTCCAGGACAATCTATGTTGGTGAATGAAGATGACAAAGATGGACTCATAACACAAGGATTTTACATCAGCATGGGGCTTGGGTTTGCTGTTGGATTTTGGGGAGTTTGTGGCACTCTTCTGCTCAACAGGTCATGCAGATATACGTACTTCAATTTCCTGACCTTTTTGAACGATTGGCTGTATGTGAAGGCAGAAATCATCAGGCGAAGGATCCTTAATAAATAAATGGTAATTACTACTATCTTTCTTACATACTAGTTTTGAAATTAAATGATGCAAGTTAGTTGTTCTTAACCCCGAATATGCATGTAGACATTACTAAACATAAGTAATATCAAAACAATGGAAACATGAATGTTCTCCATCTTTTGCTATATAAATTGAACATGCATGCATGAATGATTTTTGTTCACTGGTTATAATCCTAGGAGTGTAGGATTGAGAGTGAGGATGCGTGCGTGACTAATTTAGGGCATGGTTGATAACCATTTCAATTTTAGTTTTTAGTTTTCATTTTTTGTGCTAGAGTATGGAGGAAAGTGAGAGTGAGGATGAGATTGAGAGAGAGGATGAGAGGGGAGGCTGGGAAGGAGGAGTAACAAAAGTGAAAACAAAAAGTTGAAAGTAAAAACAATTTCAAATAAATTTCAGTTTTTAATTTTTGTTTTCACTTTTGTTACTCATCCCCCATCCTCCCTCTCATTCTCACTTCTATTCTCCTCTTTATCCTCTATAATCTAGCACAAGAAATGAAAACTAAAAACTAAAATTGAAATGGTTATCAAACCGGCATTTAGTTTATGTGATTTATCTTTTTCAATCTTGTGGGTTGTTTAAACTTTGTCTTTAGCGCAGGCACCTTTGAGACGACATGCTTCCCTTCAGTTGAAGATGGACGCGACGAAGGACTGCTATTTGTACTAGTTTTCGACTATTTGATAGGGATCTCACTGAAATAAAGGAACCATTTTATAGTAAATGAGTTGTGTTGTTATTTGTAAGAACTTAATGGGAACTTCTCCCATGAACTATTTGGTATGATGTTCTTGTGTTCCTCTTGGTGCATACTTTTCTCGTTCTCAATGTAGGAAATGCAGACGCTGAATTGCCTTTTACTGTACTGCTGTTATGAATAAAACAATGGAATTTGAGTTGAGTGGTTCAATCCCAGAGATGAAGCGTTGTCGGTCTGGGAAAGAAAGAAAATAGAAGAAAAGAGAAATTGATGATACATTGGGCTATAAAGTATCTCAGTCTCATAAACACAAGCAAATAGCAATAGAAATGAAGTATGAAAAAAACAGAGCAAAAACAGGGGAGAGGATATTGCTCTCGGCACTAGCTTTTCTATTTATACAAAAAGACATGTACATATTAATAACAACACTAGGACATTAATTTCAACAACTTGTGCACTAGCTCATCAAAAGTCATGAAATGTAAAAAAAAGAAAAAGAAATTACACTTCTTTAGAATCAAGGTTTCAATGATGGAGGGAGAGAAGCCCAGTTTATTAGCCGAAACGAGATGATTCCAGGGGAAACCCCCTGGAATCAAAAGAGTTCGCAGTAGCTTTAGGAGGGTTTTGGGTGGAAGGAGAAGAAGAGAAGGTTTCAGGAAGAAAGAAGAAAGGGGAGGCAAATATCTCTATCTTAGGCCAATGATTATAGGCACCTCCTATAGATAGATTGGACTTTTCTCATAAAAGTGAGAAGAATTTCATCTTTTGTATTTTTTTGGGTACAGACAAGAGCTTCATCTTTTGACAGTAACATCCCACTTAGTTGCACATTCATCCCAAATTCAGTGTTTCACGTTTGAAAAAAGTGTTTTTGATAAAAACAATTTGACAGGTTGTGAGCCACGCATTCAGTCTTCCAATACCAAATTTCCACAAGTCTTCTCTCCCATTTATTTCCACAAGTCTTCCCTCATCCATTTATTTCCGCAAGTCTTCTCTCATCCATTTATTTCCACAAGTCTTCTCTCATCCATTTATTTCCACAAGTCTTCTCATCCATTTATCTCCACAAATTCAATTAAATTCCTATTCAGAGGACTTGTGGAAACAAGGAAAATCCGATGTTCTTATTTGGACACTCTTTAGCTTCATTTTTGTGCAACTATCTCCCTGCACTATGTCCTTTGGAGTTTTAAGCACGAGCATGGCTCTTTGTGGGTTGAAGACTTGCACCGTATGAAAGATTAGAACGAAAATCGTAAACACAACGAAAGGCAACAACATTTAGAACCAACAATAAGAAACCAAGAATAGCTAGCTAGGAATTCTTGCTTTTACCTAACTTTATGAAAAGACTATAAGTATTAAGTACGTCAATCAAATTTATGCGTTCCAAATTAATAATTCCAAGATGCATTCAATTACTAGCAGAAGTGTAGATCATTGCTGTGGTCCTGTTTGGTGAATATGTGGCTCTGTTTTGGTCACCTGTTGCTAGATTCTCCTTGTGACTTGTGAATCTACTTTTCTTTGCAGCGTGTTTTAGACGAACCCAGTTTCATACAGTACGGTCACATGAAATAAGCAAATGACACTTCACATATGTATGTATGGCGTCCAAATTGGCAGCTCAAAAATATCAAGTTACGTAGATTAAGTAGATAGGGAGGGAGGACCAAATTTGGTAGACACTCCTCGTTTATTTTCATGCTGTTCGTTGTATTACGTTTCTGAAAACTTGTGATGCCCCTGGCCGCTTAGCAGGCTGTACTTTGGCAACTAGCGGCTTTCTGTTTGGTTTGCTTGCGTGTCAAGGAACTAGATTGGAAGAGACTTGGGCCTGAGATGGGCTCAGAGACTGTTCCTTGAAGGATTGTGATAGGCGTGCCACTACTAGTGATGCTCTTCTAGTAGAAAGAGGGAATGGAATGGTGTTTGTATTGCGCACTTTATCTTTTCTTATAATCAAATCCACTGTGCTCTAAAGAGGGGAATCTGGCTTTAAATAGGTTCTTTTTATGCCTCAATGAAGAGGACTTTGATATCTCAGTTATGGTGGAATAAAATGCAGGATGGAAGGTGGTTTAGCCCGTTATCGGGCTAAGAGTTTAGTAACGGCTTCTTCCATATAAACTGTCCGATGGAAGGTGGTTCATCCATTTTTTCCACAAGTCTTGTCATCCCTTAATGTCCCTAAATTCCGTGAAATTCGTATTCAGAGCACTTGTGGAAATAAGGAAAATCCGATGTTCTTATTGATCGGTGCATAATTACATATCATTTTGTACCCTTCTAACTTATGATTTGGTTATGTTTTTGAGTTAAACTTGTGCTTTTAATTTATTTTGTGTTTGTTTCAGTGTAATAAGCTTATGCCTCACTAAATGCATTTTGGAGACAAGTTAGCTCAAAACGGTGTATGCAGATCAGTCAACTTCACGGATTGGACTGTACTTGCTCAGGAAGAACCAGATAATGAACCATACGTCATTGGAAAGATACGGAAGTCTAGTTTCTGAAGAATTTTACGGTTCATGATTCCGAGTCTTCTAGATGAAGTTATGCAAGTTTGGGCAACTTAAGGTCAAATTCGGCAGCATCTGCGTTACTGGGCCAAAAATGACTTTTGAAGGCCTTCCCGATTTTTCCTTGAGTTGGGCTGCATATGCTTAGAAAGATAAGACAAAGAGCTTCAAGATCCATATTTTTCCAGATTTGTTAGAGTGAAGGAACAAGCCCAAATTGAGCCCACAAGCTGACTGCAAATTGCTTGGTTATGATTAGCTATGCATGTGCTATTGTTGATAGTGGGGAAGAAGCATGTTTATTTGTCATAATTGAAGTAGGTTGTGTAAGAAATAAAGAAAGCAAAAGCATCAAGTGGGAACTAGCCAAATGATGAAAGGAGATGGATGCTCATGTGAACTTGAGGTGGCTATGCAACTTGTTGTCAAAAGAAGAATATTGGCATGTGAGTTTGATGCTTTCCTTCTCCTATAAATAGGAGGCTTGGCTAACCTTCAAACACACCCAAGGGGGGGAGCTCTCAAACATCTCTCTAGAGCTCCTCTCCCTTCTCTCCCTCCAATTCTCTTAGTTTTTCTTTTGAGTTCTCAATTGTTGTAACAAAACCCTTTAAGTTTTTCTTAGTTGTAATTTATTTTTCATTGTAATGTAAATTCTTTTCTTAAGTTTAATTAGTTTCCAAGTTTCAATTATAGTTCTTGTTCTTATTCATTATGCTTATAAGTTAATATGCTTGTTTGAATGAGTGATCACCATTAAAACTTGTATGTTAGCTATCTTGGTTTGAATTAAGAGTAGACACCATGCATTAATTCAAATTGAACTATGAATAGGAAGAGTATGTATGGACATTCGACAACATGGATTAGATACATGCTTGGTTGTTTAAAACATTCTTCTTTGCTTAATGGATTTCTAATGCTTAATTTAGGTTCGACAAGAAGGATCTAATTAGGGAATTAGGAATACAAGGTTAGGACCAAACACCATGGCTTAATCATACTTTAGCTAGAATCAATCTAAGAATATAAATTGAACTTGGTAACTAATTTGCTTGAGTTAATTTCTTTTCTTTCTTTCTTGTTTTATTTATTCTCTTTTGGTTTTCTATTTTGTGCAGGGAATCAAATTGAATCAATCTATCATCAATCCTCGTGGGATCGACGCCGTCTTACACAATTTATCTTATCCAACGCCTCGTGCACTTGCGAGTCAACACTTATTTGGACACTCTTTAGCTTAATTTTTGTGTAACTATCTCCCTGCAGTATGTCCTTTGGAGTTTTAAGACTTGCAGCGTATGAAAGATTAGAACGAAAATCATAAACACAACGAAAGGCAACAACATTTAGAACCAACAATAAGAAACCAAGAAAAGCTATCTAGGAATTCTTGCTTTTACCTAACTTTATGAAAAGACTATTAAGTACGTCAATCAATTTTATACGTTCCAAATTATTAATTCCATGATGCATTCAACTACTAGCAGAAGTGCAGATCATTGCTGTGGTCCTGTTTGGTGAATATGTGGCTCCGTTTTGGTCACCTGTTGCTAGATTCTCCATGTGACTTGTGAATCTACTTTCTTTGCAGCGTGTTTTAGATTAACCCAGTTTCGAGTGAAACAATTAAGTCCATTACTTGTCTACTTCAGAAATATGTATGTACGGCGTCCAAATTGGCAGCTCAGAAATATCAAGTTACGTAGACAAAGTAGATAAGGAGGGAGTATTTTTTCTAAGCCCTGAAATGTTTAACCCTTAATAAGTTGGGTTTGTGGTTATTATGTTTGCGATGAATTCATTAAGTTTCTTCTATCTTTTATTTTGGGATGACAATATATTATTAGCCATGGATAATATTGGCTTTTTCAAGTATGGTTATTTATTTGGATTTATGTTTTCTCTGTCTTCTATTTGCTCATATCATTTATCTTTATATATATGCTAAAAGAAACTTAGGTTTACAAATAAATTGATAGGAACCCTCTTGATCATAGATCTTAAAATTTTGATTTTTTTTTACCACAAATGGTCCTTGAGGTTTGCAAAATTATCATATTTGGTCCTTTATGTTTTTTTTTGTTCTGACATTATTGGTTCTCTATGTTACAACGCGCACATCAATTTGGTTCCACCGTGAGATTCTATTAAAAATTTATTTTAAATTGCTGATGTGGCACATTTGTGGTGCCCACATAACCAATGAGAAAATGCCAAGTGGATCTAAATAAAAAAAAGATTTTTTTAAAAAAATAGTTTAACATTTAAACCAAAAATAAAAAAATAAAAAAAAGAGGAAAAACACTTGCATGAAATTAACCTCAACAAAAGCCTAGAAGGACTTGGATTGCATTTGGATGGGGAAATAAACTTAGGATTTGGACAAGGGCAAGTCAAGGGTTGTTATTATTCACGTGAATAGTGGCAGCTCTTGCAATTGTGTTTCCACCCCTATGGACAAGGGCAATGACAATTACTATTCAGATGATATTAATTTTATTTAAATGTATGAGATTAAAAATAATAAAATTCCTAAGTATGTATAAAAAAATGTTTCATAATTTTTATTTTTATTTTAAATTTTTTCTACGTTGAAGACATTAGCGTTGACGTCATCACCCTCAACCAACAACTCAGGATGTTCTTCCCTTCGGGCCTGCCCAGGCTTGTGGAGCCCACCAGCTACTCGAGCTTGCTATTGTTCACTGGAGCTTCCTCGCTGGGCCTAGGCCCCCTCCTACCCGGGCTAAACCCTCGCGCTGGACATGCTCTTAGTGCACTTGTAAGTATGAGTTAGCATTTTTGCTCACCACATTAACCAACGGTGTATGCTCACCACCACCACATCTGTCCTATGGTTAACCTTAGTTAATTTTTATGTGAAAATTAAAAAATAAATAATAAAAAGGGGTCCATAGCCCATCACGCTTGGCCTTTTTCCTCCTTCCTTTACCCCTTTCTTTTGTTCTTTTTTTTTTCTCCTTTCTTTTCCTCCCCTCCCCGACCTCTCTCTCCTCTCTCTCGTCTTCCCAGTATCAACTCTCTCCATCCCTCTATATCTCTCCCCCTCACGTTTTGTTTTTGGGCTCAAGCTAATGCTATCTTGCCCAAAAGGCCTCTTGCTAGGAAAAGAAGTGCCCGCACATATAAGGCACTTCACCTTTCCCTCCCCGAGCGATGTGGGATTGTTCACCGTTCTTGCTTCCCCAAGACACGGGTCTTACATTTTTCATAACAAACAAACAAAACAAAGAAAAGGAACCCCAGATTTTTGTATTGCTTAAATCCAGAGCGTCTTACCAAAAACATCATTCAACGAAATCATATTTGACTAATAATTAACCCATAAAGAGAAAAAAGGAAAGATAACTCCAAGAAATTTCTACTTTAATCCAATTATGTTTTGGGACTTTTTGAATCCAACATTTGTAGGTAGCACGAAGAAAAGTTATTGATTTGCACGAGTAATGTTTTAAATTTCAAATTAATTTTCTCTTCCTATTGAAAAGAGATAAATTTGACGAACATTATGGAAGAAGGTGACAGTTATGCAAAAGATCCAATTAGAGTTGATCCTTCTGCGCCAAAGCAACGATATGTCGATGTTCCTCCGACAATCAAAGTGGTGGTTGCGGTGGGGTGGCAGTTGTGGGTTGTTGCTGAAAAGAGTGTGAGAGAGGGAGAGAGTTGTTGGGAAGAGGAGAGAGAAGAGAGAGAGGGCGGGGAGGGGGCGGAAGAAACAAGAGAAAAAGAAAGAAAAGAAAGAAACAAGTGTGATGGGCTGTGGGCCCCTTTTTATTATTTATTTTTTAATTCTCACATAAAAATTAACTAAGGTTAACCATAAGACAGATGTCACTTTTTAAGAGTGGTGATGAGCATACACATTTGGTTAATGTGGTGAGCAAAAATGCTCCCGTAATTATGACAACCACTTAGCTTTAACATAAAAGAGGCAACATCATCATCTCTTAAAGGAATTTTCATCTCAAATTCCGAGGTTCACACTGGAAAGGCCTGTTCGGTAACGTTTTCGGAGAATGTTTTCGTAGAATATTTTCAGAGAATGAAAACAAGAAAACGAATTTGCATTTTCAGGAATGAAAATGCGTCTGGTAGATTAATTAGAAAACATTTTCAGAAAACAAAAACAATGAAAATGTGTCTGGTAGTACAATTTGAAATAATAATGTAAGCTATTTTTATGAAAACATTTCCCATGAGAATGAAAACAACTTTTTTCTGTTTTCTACAAGTACACATGAACTTGTTTTCATTTTATGAAAATATTCTCAGTGTTTTCTATTTTTGGGCCACCGAATGCGTTTTTGCCTCATTTTTGTTTTCTGAAAATGAAAACAACCCCTGAAAACGTTACCGAACGCACCTAATTTACTTCTGAAAAACTGTGGTTTTGGCACAATTACTTTTCGGAAATATTTTTGCTCACCACTTTAACTCAAAGTGTATCCTCACCACCATCCTCAACACTTGACACGCGTCCAAAGGCATAACAATAGTTAACTTTTGATTTCTATTTAAGGAACCATGGTTATACCTATGGACACGTGTCAAGCGTTGATGATGGTGGTGAGGGTACACCTTGAGTTAAAGTGGTGAGCAAAAATGCTCCCTTACTCAGGGGAACAAGTGGGGGCTTTTCTGATTTCTATGCCTCGGTAAATTAGGAAATGTAGTTCACTGGGAGGAAAGTAAGTTTGGCAAAGAGTTTTTTTTGGGCCCCCTTCAATCTTGGGCCCCGGACGATGGCTCTGGTTGCCATCCCAAGGGCCGTCTCTGGCAAAGACTCACCCATATTCGGTGCATTAGAAAGTCTCCCTTCGTCAATCATGTGTTTTAGTACAATTATTATACAGAAGTTTAGGTTAAGGTTAACGACTATAAATACACAATTCTGCTTGCATGCAAGCATATATACTTCACCAGTTCTGCATGCATGCTTAATTTGGTTGTGCCTTTATCTTTGTCTGAATAGTTGTGCTTCTTCGTCTTGATCATGACTCTAACTGATATGGTTGGAGTAAGGTGCTGCTTCAAACTCCTCTATGCAATTTTGGTGGTGATTTTACTACACATGAACAGTCCTTGCATTGGATGCAGCGAGAGGGAAAGGCAAGCACTCCTTGCACTTAAACAAGGTCTCGTGGGTGACGACGGCAATCGCCTCCTTTCATGGGGAAGAGGAGCCCAAAAAAAAGATTGCTGCGAATGGGATGGAGTCTACTGCAGCAACCAACCTTTCCATGTTGTTAAGCTTGATCTTGGATTCCAATTTTTGCAAGGTAAGATTAGTCCTAAACTCATTGAGTTGCAGCATTTGGAATATTTGAACCTTAGTTACAATACTCTCCAGATATCATCTACCCTTCAATTATCTAGATTTCTGATTTTGATTCTTTCAAAATAAAATCTGGGTTTTTTGTCTTAATAACAAGGTCGTTGCAACACCTCAACCATCGAATCGGTGAAGTCCTCCTCTCACAATTTCCTTCATATGCTGCCTTTCTGTTAGGTATGATGACTATTTGCTCTGTATGATTTGAGTTTTGTTTTGGAAATATTTATTTGGCCATCTATGATTTTCAAACTATTTTCTTCCATGTTTAGTATGTTTGTGTGTGCATCGCACAAGATATATATATATATATATATATATATATATATATATATATATACACACGTATATGTATGCAGTTTGTGTATTCATTTGTAATGAGTTTAGTATGCGGGTTAGGTTATGGTTGTATTTGTTATGAATGCCCTGTTGTCCATTTGATGTGGGTTCTGTGTCAAATTTGAGATGTTTCACTTGCACACTTACCCGTAGTTATTTCATTTGTTATGTTTTAATGCTTTGAGTCCGATTGATTGTTTTCCAAGTCTTGGTGTTTGATTGTAGTACCACTTAATTGGACAACAGAATTTAACTGATGGAGTTTCATCCTTGAATGTAGGTTTGAACTTTGATAGATTTGGAAATCCTTTTAAAGCTCTTCCAGCCACTTTTTCATTTTAAACAAACCATTTTGGCTTTATGTGATGATCACTGGTTGCTTGGATTTTATGAAAGGTAATTCAATTAGCTTCAAGGATAAAGTTTTGTTGATTTGAAATGGTTTTATCATCAATTAGGGCATATATAATTAAGAATTGTAAAGAATAATCATTTGTTCGAAATTCAGATGAAGAGCCTAATTATTAATTACTACAAGAGAGGCATGTGACCTTAAGCCTAATTTTATTCAACGTACTTGTTCTGACTCTATAAAATGGATGTGTTGTTGATTACAATATTACTTTGAACCATTTGGTTTTATCTTGGATATTTGGTGCTTCATGTGATGTCTTATTATGTTACTGTTTTGAGTTAACTGGGAAAAATATTGTTTTTGTTTTATCATGATTAGTGAAACTTAGACGATGAAGTCATATACTATTTTGAGTTTGGAGACTAATTTGGACTCAAGCCCTCCAAAAATATAGTGTCTAACTGATTCTGTTTTTCTTTTTCTTTTTTGTAGTAGGATGTTTGAAATATTTGCTTAAGAGGTATGGATAGCTAAAAATCTTGCTTCGCCTTCATTTTTTCTTTTCTCGACTTGTCTTATGGGTTAACGTAAATATAATCTTGAAATTGAAAGCCTTGTTTTATCATCTTCAAGTTACTATATGTTTTCCTTAATCTGTTTTAAGGTTTGCATATGTCCCTTGAAAGTATTTGTCAATTTCTTTTTATTGGGAAAATGTAGAAAGGTGAAAATCCTACATGCTTTAGCAAGCTGGAACAACATGCATATGCATAAGGATAAGGGCATTTCAATCAATGAGGCTGCTGAAATTAAAGAGGTAAGGGGCAGTTCCTGTTTTCACAAAACATTTAATCTTTCAATGTCTGAACTCTGGTGGCTTTGCTTTGTTCATTTGTACATACGTAATTAGAGGTAAACTAACAAAAAGTTTGGTAGTATGCTTTGACTCAAACAAGCCCTTTTCGAATCTGTAACTTTTTAGTTCACATAGGTTGAACTAGTTTCATTACTGCATACATCTATAATTAAAGATATGCTTTATTAGAAGGTTTCACGTTGAGCACTTGGAAGGATGTATTGCATGTGGTGGTGCTTCAGACTTTTAAATAGAAGACAGAATTAATGGAAGCAATGTAGAGTCCTTTTGCAAATGTTTCTTTCTCACACTGAGTAGGCTTCTATGGCTAAGAAATGAAATTTTATAAAAAGAAGGAAAAAGCAGTAATACAAGTGGGCTAAGAAGGCCACACATAACAGACAGAACAAGGAAGCTAGACCACCTTAACTTATATCTTGCCTATGGGTAAACTAGATAATGGATTTAATTTTTACATTAATATTATGCCAAATGGAACATAGGAACTTTTTGGCCATTATTGTCATTCCATGGAACATAATCCTTTTGGATTTAATTGGTTAGATGAATATTTTAAGTGGTAACAGTTGCTATCTGTTTGTTCCCAATCTTCAAAACTATGCTTAACCACTAGCACACTGATTGAGTGATTGGAATTTAGATTTGATTGGTTGCTAGCCATGTCCTGTTATGCATAGACCTAGCCATGTTGCATAACCCAGTTCAAACTAGCACCATTGTTGGGCCATTAAATGTAGTCTGCTTTTTGAGCCAAAACCTCTCTCCTTTCTTCTCTTTCCTGTTTTACATCTCAAAACTGCTCTAAAAGGTCCAGACCAAAAACCCAATTTCTATCTAATGAAACTTTAAAAGAATAATTGCTATAATATTGCTAGTTGCTTATGTTTGCTTCTAGTCCATAAATGTAATGAATCAAGTCTAATGAAATTAAGTTTTTTCCTATGATTGTGTCCCTTTTTTTTAAACCTTGCTTCTTGAACTGAAATATGGGATTTTGTTTTTTATAAATAAAAATTCCAGTGTAGTCTTGAAGTACGGTGCATTGGCATCCATAAAAGTCAGGGTCAAGATATAACTGTATTGAGAGGTATGAAAAATGAATCCAAATTTTATTAAGTTGTTCAAAAACCATTCTCGAACAGCCTTAAATATTGATGACCAGTTATCATTGTTCTTATGTATTCTTTTTAATGGCTTATTTAGTTAAGGTTGTGAATTTCAGCTTTTGGGCAAAATTTCTTGTGACTGTGTTGCAATTGTGGTGTTGCAAAATTTCTCTTTTGGAGAGAGAGAGAGAGAGAGAGTGAGAGAAGCGGCTCTTTCCGCTCTTATTTTTCTTTTCAAATATTGGCATTTCCTTATTCTGTTTTTTGTTTTTTTTTGGTAAAGGAAGATGATGGATAAGTTCAACAATTGGCAAAGTGCTTGGAAATTCCACGAGATCATATCACGTTCCCTATCCTACAAGTGTATCATAACTACAAAACTTGGAGTTACAAAAGGCATAGGATACAGGCTTTGTCTCTAGTCCTAGAGTAGAGAAATAATGACTACAAATCTGGGTTTACAAAGGACAAGAATATATGGAGCTTGGCGTACACTCATTCATGTTTTACTATTTTTGGATATATATGTGTACTTGAATGACAACCTTTGAATGTGAAATTTTTTATTTATGTCATTTTCTTTTAGTTTATTTACCTAAACTTGAACAAAAGGTTAATATTAGCACGAAACAGAAGATATATAATAAATAATTTAAAACACTTGAAATATGCAGATTTTAGCGACCAAATCCTTCAGTCACTAAAATAAATAGGCGACAAACCAGTCAATTTGGTCACCCAATCCATCCTCAAGACGCGCCAAATTTTGGTGTTTTTATGGGAACCTTTCTTTATAGGCGACCAACTAGTTGGTCACCAAATTGCGACGAAAATAGTGTTGGTCGCCTGTTACTTTCAGCCACGAGCCTAAGGCGACCACCTTAGCGACGAACACATTTGGTCGCGAAATAGGTTTGGCAACGAAATGTCCCCTTTTAGCGACCAAACATGGTGGTCGCCAAAAGGTTTTTTTCCTTGTAGTGACACATCATATTTGATCTCAGCCTTACATCTAGCTATTTTCTAAGATCACTACACATGGCTATTTTAGCCTTACATATTTGGGGCCTCACACTTATCATTCTAAGAGACTAAGTGCATACACAATTAACAATTAAGGCTTATTATTTACTAATCAGCTCATTACTTATAATTCTACAAGAACACTCTAAATAGTTGTCCATCATAACTTAAAACAAGCGCAATCTCCAAATCTCCATGATCTCCAACTGAAAGGAAGCCCTTTCGCCCCCAAAGGATGGACCAGCTAAAAATTAAAATGTAGTGGTCATTAGTTTGGAAATTAAGGAAATGAATGATGATAACAATAATACATTTATGAGAGAGCAGTTACCATTTATCTGCCGGCAAAAATTCTTCGCCGCCTGATCAAAGCTACCTTTAAATAAAGCCAATCATTGACACCATCCAAGAACTTGAAGTACGTGTATCTCCATGACTTGATGAATATCAACTGCCACAAGCTCCCCAAAATCCAGCAACAAACCCAACCCCCATAAAAAGGTAAAATCTAATCGTTATAAGCCCATCCTCTTCTTCTTGATTCCCAAAGACAGTTTGCTTCGCACTTGCTTCATCTTCAGGGCATTTTTTCTGAACTAGGAGTCCACAAAGTTGATGGTTTCCGACGTAAGCAGAAGGATCGAAGTTTTGGATCATTGACCCTATTGGTATTTTTTTACCAGACAGGTGGTTGTTTGACAAGTCCAATACACCAAGACCGTGTATTCGAAAAAGGCTTGTCGGAATTCTACCATATATTTGGTTTCTTGATAGATCAAGGGAATCTAATGACTGCAACCTTCCGATCTTTGGAGTTATTTGACCTGTTAAAAGATTTCTCGACAGGTTTAAGGAAACCAACCCAACAAGATGAGTGATTTCACTAGGCACCAATCTTGGTAGTTTATTTTCTCCCACATCAAGAACTTAACTTTATGCAGTTCTTCAAGGAGGCAGGCAATTCTCCAACAAATTGATTGTTGTTGAGTTTCATTGTTTCAATGTCAAATAGTGAGCCCATTGAGGTAGGAATATTTCCAGAAAAAGCATTATTACTCAAATCAAGAACGAATAAATGTTCAAAATGTGCCCAGCAATCTGGAAGTTCTCCAGATAAATGGTTTCTTGAGAGAGAAAAGAAGCTTAAATTCCTAGCCGTGACTGCGCATAACGAAGAAATAGATCCTTAATTTTTTTATTGGAGATATCCAGCGATGACGTCTTTGATAGAATTGGGGCAATTGGGCCTTCCAATTGGTTAAAACTCATATTTCGATCAGGGTAATATGCAAACTCTAATGTCAAATTTGTAAATGTGCCTCTAATTTGGTTGTTAGAGAGATTCATAAAGATCAATTTACGGCATAGACCCCAAAACTGTTGTATTTTGGCTCACATTAAGGATGCAAGCTTCGGGAGAAGCGACCGGTCGCAGGTGTGGTCGCTTTGAAGCAGATTGGGTGAAGTTGGAGAGCTGGAAAGATCGCAGAAAGCGACCGGTCGCAAGGTATCCGCGACCGGTCGTTTTGAGACAGATTGGTATCCGAAACGAGGTTTTGTGTATCCGACCGGTCGCTAAGAACGTGCGACTGGTCGCCGACCGCCTGTGCTGGATTCTTTCCACGCGTTTTCAAGTTGCTTTTTCACATGGGTCATTACCCTACCCAACTCCATGTGCCTCCAAAAGTCTTTGATGGGCTCTAGGAAGTTTGAGGACATCCACACGAGATAAACGATTGGTTGTGGTGTTAGGCAAAGGAAGTTGTATTACTTAGATTTGGTGTCACCGAGTTCAACTAAGTTGCGTCAAGCTTTGACTGTGGATGGTTCTGAGGGGGAGAAGAGGAAGTCTAATATCTGGTTATGGCATCGACGTTTGGGACATGCTTCCTTTGGCTAACTGCATAAACTGTTTCCTTCATTGTTTTCCAAAGTTGATATTACCAATTTTTGTTGTGAGGTTTGCGAACTCGCGAAAAGTCATAGTACTTCTTATCCATCCCACGCTGCTCACAGTTCAGTTCCTTTTATGCTTATTCACTTCGATGTTTGGGATCCCTCTCAAATTCTTACCTTGGGTGGCACCCGTTGGTTTGTTACATTTATTGATGACTATACCAAGATGACCTGGGTATGCCTGATGAAGACCAAAGGAGAAGTGAACTTTCTCTTCCAGAAATTCCATGCGATGATTCGTACTCAATACAGAGCACATGTTCAAGTTCTCTGCAGTGATAATGGGGGCTAATATCTGAGTTATGATTTTCAGCAATACTTAGCAACACATGGAATTGTTCATCAAACTACTTGCCCCTATACACCTCAACAAAATGGAGTGGCAGAAAGGAAGAATCGTCACTTATTGGAAGTTGATCGTGCTTCAAAGATCGAAGCCCATATGCCTATGTCCGGTTGGGGAGAAGCCCTTACTTCTGCCGTTTACTTATTAACCGTGTTCCCTCCAGTACTGTGAAGTTTCGTACTTCATCTCAAGCTCTAACCGAAGCAGTTCTTGCCCCCACCATCCCCAACTTACCTCCTCATGTCTTTGGATATGGTGCATTTATACACCTCCACAAACATCAACGCAGTAAGTTAACTCCTCGTGCATTGTGCTGTGTTTTTCTGGGATACGCATCTCACCAGAAGAGATACCGATGTTATCATCCTCCAACTGCAAAGATGTATGTTACATTGGATGTTGTTTTCCATGAAGATACCATGTATTTTTCCTCTACGTCTGATCTTCAAGGGGAGTACAAAGAGGAAGTTCAGACTCTTGATTATAGTGTTCATGTTTCTGAGATTGGGGAAATTCTTAAACCTATGAATCAAGATGAGAGTGTCTTGGATACAAGTGGTGTTAACTTGGATCAAAGTGGTGATGAACACCCTCTAAATATCGAAACTGAACCAATAGGATTGACCCCAGAATCAATCTCATCGATAGAATCCCTCTCACCACAAATGTCTGATACACCTAACCAATCACCCATTGAGGATGTTCTGAGTCAAGATTTGAACTACCTCCCAAAAGGAAGAATCCTCCTCGTAGCAATAGAGGTATTCCTAAACCCACATATGAACTTGATCTTACAAGTAAGGTCAAGTACCCTATGAGCCATTATGTGTCCAACCATTGTGTGTCCGAATCAAATAAATCATTTGTGAATCAATTATCTCTGTATCTATTTCTAACATTGTGCAGGAAGCCTTAGCCAGCCCAAGGTGGAAAGCGACTATGAATGAGGTGATGAAGTCCTTGCAAAAAAAAAAAGAACTTAGGAACTTGTAGATGGCCCAACAGAAAGAAACCACTTAGGTGTCAATAGGTTTATACTCTAAAGTACAAAGCAGATGGTACTATTGAACGCTTCAAGGTGAGATTGGTGGCGAAAGGGTATATCCAGACATATGGGATCGATTACATGGAGACATTTGCACATGTAGCTAAAATCAACACAGTTCGAATTTGTTGTCTCTAACTGCGAACCTGGATTGGCCATTACAATAGTTTGATGTGAAGAACGCTTTCTTACATGGGGAGTTGATAGAAGAAGTCTACATGGATCTCCCCCTGGATGTCAAATACCAGGATTGCATTGTGGAAAGGTGTGTCGGTTGAAGAAGTCATTGTATGGCTTAAAACAATCTCCTAGAACTTGGTTGGGAAGATTTACGAAATCTATGATAGCTTTTGGCCATTGTCAGAGCAACTCAGACCACACATTATTTTTGAAGAGACAACATGGTAAGATCACTGCACGTATTGTATATGCGGATGATATGGTGGTTACAGGGAATGATCTTGAAGAAAGAAAGGCACTGCAAAATTATTTATCCAAGGAGTTTGAAATGAAAGATCTTGGTTCTTTGAAATATTTTCTTGGGATTGAAGTATCTCGGTCTGTGAAAGGAATCTTTCTATCCCAAAGAAAGTATGCCTTAGATTTGTTGTGAGAAACTAGCATGTCAACATGTCAACCAGCTAATACTCCAGTGGAGGAAGGATTCAAGTTGTGTATTGATTCTAATCAAGTGCCCGCTGATAAAGGAAGATACCAGAGACTTGTATGGAGATTAATGTACATGGCACACACAAGGCCGGACCTTGCCTATGCTTTGAGTATTATTAGCCAATTTATGCATAATCCTATAGAACAACACATGAGTGCAGTAATGCGAATTTTGCGGTATTTGAAGTCTTCTCCTGGAAAAGGAATTCTGTTTTCCAAGAGTGATGATCATCGAAAGATTGAATCGTATACTGATGTTGATTGGGCTAGTTCATTAGATGACATGCGATCCACTTCTGGGTACTTTACCTTTGTAGGTGGTAATCTTGTTATATGGAGAAATAAGAAGCAGAATGTTGTTGCACGCCTAAGTGCAGATGCTGAGTATTGAGGGATGGTACTTGGTTTTTGTGAAGTGTTATGGCTAAGCCAACTTTTGCAAGACTTGGGGTATCTGTCGAGACAGCCTATTCGATTGTTTTGTGACAACAAGGCCGCTTGTGATATTGCTCACAATCCAGTCCAACATGACATAACAAAACACGTGGAGGTTGACAGATTTTTTATCAAGAAGAAATTGGAAGCAAAGATTATAGAATTGCCCAAGATTATATCAGAGGATCAACTGGCTGATGTTCTCACCAAAGCAGTATCAAATCAGTTGTTTTCAAAGTTTGTAGACAAGTTGGGCATGTTTGTTTGACATCTATGCACCAACTTGAGGGGGATTGTTGAGATATTATAATATATTTTTTATTCTTTAGATATTTGGTTGTAATCCAGAGAGAGTCACGCGGTGTGTTTCCTGTTGTAAAGTCTTTATATTACCTCCAAGAGAGAAGAATACAATAAACTAATTCACAATCAAATCTTGTTTTTCAAGTAGATAAACAAGACTGTTATTATAGTTGCACAACCACTCGAATATCAAACAAGAATTTGAGATATTGGAGACGAACACTAGCAAGAGATTTAGAAGAATTTGGGTGAGAATTAAGAGAGGGAGGAGTTGGAGGAGGAAGATCTCATCTCACTGCTGTCAAGTCCTTTAGTTTTGGGAGCTTATTCACGGCTGTGGACCAATAAAAAACAATGCTGAGATTGACTTGATCAATGGCGAAATGTGTTAAAGAAGAAAGATGAGGGCGCCAGTTGAGGTTTGTTTACATTGAAGGAATTTTTACTGAGATATTCCAAGTGCGTAATTCCAAGTTGGTACGGAATCTTACCTTCAAAACCAGCATAAGAGAGATCAAGGTACCTTAAGTTGCTGAGAGAACCAATGAACTCCGGAATTTGGCTCCAGTTGAAGAAATTGAAACTGAGGTCCAAATATTTCAAATGCTGCAACTCAATCAGTTTAGGGCTCATCTTACCTTTCAATGGTTGGAATGTCATTTCTTGCATTTGGAATTCTGTGCCAAAATCAAGTTTAATGGCACGACCTGTTCGGTTGCTACAAGAGAGTCCTTTGCACTGCAACAGTCTTGTTTTTGGGCTTCTGTTCCCCATGAAGAGAATATGACTCAATTGTCGTTATCCATGATGAGGTCTCGTTTGAAGTCAAGGAGTGCTTGTCTTTCCCTCTCTGTGCATCCAAGGGACAGGGAAGGGTTGATGACATGTAGGAGTAGCAAAAGGTGCATAAATGCATATAAAAGTTTGAGGCACCTTCCCTCCATCTTCATGTATTACCAATTAAATAAACTCAAGATTAAGATAAAGATATAAAGAAGCCAACACACGCAGAGCAATGTAATTAGTAGATATGATATGCACAACCAAGTAATATTGCATATGCAACACTGCAAGTATATGTCGGTTGTCTGAGTTCCCAATTAGGCATGCAGCATGAACTATATACCGCGCGCCTTTGTTTCTCTTCTGGTCTGAACATGAATTTCAATGAAATGGGGAAATTAATGGGAGCATGTAATGAATGTAGGAGCATGTAAGCCCCTACTATATTATATTTCAACCATTTCTATTTTTATATTGGACAGAAGTTTTGAGGGTGCGGTAAATGGAACTCGATTTTTATTTATTTATTTATTTTATGCATTGGAGCAAATGCCGGCCCAATGTTTGCTATTTTTCGCCCCAAGCAACTATTGACTTACACTTAATATGGTGATTTGTCTTCCAACATACATGCACCAAAATATTAATTTTTAATAACTCGAACTGAGTTGCAGGTACTGACTCGGAGATGATCAGGATAGAGATGTGGGGTGCAAATCCGACCAATCCCGTTGCCATCCTCAATTGACTTGACTTAGTAATTGATTTCTAGCTTATTCATGGTTGCCTTTGGTTCAGCTTATGGTTTTTGTTCTAATCTTTCACATGCTGCAACCCACGAATAGGCATGCTTCTCAAGCTCAAAAGTGAATAATGGATAATTACATAGGATGGAAAAATATTGGAAGAAAGAATGTGCGTAAAACAGTACATTTCTGTGATCACTTTATTGCATAAAACTCATCCGGGAGGATATGAGTTTTCCATTGATTGGATGCCATTCTTAGTTAGGCTTTAGTTTGCACGTCTTTGTCTGATTATAATGGATATAAAAATATTTTATGAAAAACTACATAAAATCCCCCAAACTATAGGGTCATTTTCAAGTACGGACCCACATTTAAGGACATTTACTGAAGAAATACTCAAACTATAGGGTCATTGCCAATTTGGAAGCTTCATTTGCTTATTTCTTCCTTTTTTTTTTTGGATAAGATAGGGGGGATAAAACCCCAAAAAGAAACAACCGTCATTTGCTTATTTCATGTGACCGTACTGTTTCCATTATTGTCTTCCGCTTCAAATTTCTCCTTGACTGAAGTAGACAAGTAATGGACTTAATAGTTTTACTCGAAACTGGGTTGCAAAGAAAAGTAGATTCACAAGACACAAGGAGAATCTAGCAACAGGTGACCAAAACAGAGCCGCCACATATTCACCAAACAGGACCACAGCAATGATCTGCTCTTGTGCTAGTAATGGAATGCATCTTGGAATTATTAATTTGGAACGCATAAAATTGATTGACGTACTTATAGTCTTTTCATAAAGTTAGGTAAAAGCAAGAATTCCTAGCTAGCTATTCTTGGTTTCTTATTGTTGGATCTAAATATTGTTTTTATCAAAAACACTTTTTTCAAAAGTGAAACACTGAATTTGGGATGAATGTGCAACTAAGTGGGATGTTACTGTAAAAATACTAAAGATGACCCCTGTTTTTGCTCTGGTTTTTTCCTTCTTCATTTCTATTGCTAATTGCTTGTGTTTATGAGACTGAGATACTTTATAGCCCAATGTAGAATACAGCAAACTTGAGCAAGCCCAATGTATCATCAATTTCTCTTTTCTTCTGTTTTAAGACAAGTATTTTCTTTCTTACACAGACGAAAGATAATGTTAAAGTGCCTTTCCCAAACCGACAACCCTTCATCTCGGGGATTGAATCACTTAACTCAAATTCCATTGTTTTATTCATAACAGTAGTACACTAAAAAGCAATTCAGCGTCTACATTTCCTACATTGAGAAAGAGAAAAACATACAACATGAGGTACACAAGAACATCATACCAAAGAGTTCATGGGAGAAGTTCTCATTAAGTTCTTACAAATAATAGCACAAATCATTTACTAAAATGGTTCCTTTATTTCAGTGAGATCCCTTATCCTCACTCAAATATTCGAAAACTAGTACAAATAGCAATCCATCGTCGCGTCCATCTTCAATTGAAGGGAAGGATGTCGCCTCAAAGGTGCCTGCACTAAAGACAAAGGTTAAACAACCGAAAAGATTGAAAAAGATAAATCACAAAAGCTAAGAGCCTGTTTGATAACCATTTAGTTTTTAGTTTTCATTTCTTATGTTCTGTAATATCTGCATGCATATTCGGGGTTAAGAACAACTAACTTGCATAATTTAATTTCATAACTAGTATGTAAGAAAGATAGTAGTAATTACCATTTATTTATTAAGGATCCTTTGCCTGATGAGTTCTGCCTTCACGTACATCCAATCGTTCAGAAAGGTCAAGAAATTGAAGTACGTATATCTGCATGACCTATTGAGCAGAAGAGTGCCACAAACTCCCCAAAATCCAACAGCAAACCCAAGCCCCATGCTAATGTAAAATCCTTGTGTTATGAGCCCATCTTTATCATCTTCATTCACCATCACAGGTTGTCCTGGACCTTTTTCTTCCTCAGAGCATGTCCTTGGGAGTGGTTCTCCACAAAGCAGAGGATTTCCACCATAAGCAGAGTCAAAGGTTTGGAGCTGACTGCCTATTGGAATTTTTCCAGACAAGTTGTTTGTTGACAAGTCCAACATGCTAAGACGATATATCCGAGAAAGACTTGTTGGAATTCTGTCATTTATTTGGTTTCTCGATAAATCAAGAGAATCTAACTCCTGCAAATTTCCAATCCTTGAAGGTATTTGACCTGTTAATCGGTTTCTCGACAAGTTTAAAGAAACCAAACCAACAAGATAAGTGATTTCATGAGGAATCTCCCCACTCAACTTATTGCATGAGAGATCGATACTCTTTACAAGTCCTATAGTACTTTGGTATTTTGACCTTACTCCTTTCCATGTTAAAGTTGCTTCATCATCATAAGGCCAAGAACGTAATAATTTTCCCAACTGAATTATTTTGGAATGTTTCATAGTTAGAGTTGAATGTCCATTTTGAGCCAACGTATTCAAAGTGTTGAGACATTTGGGTATAGTTCCAGAGATGTTCATTGACAAATCCAAATATCTGAAGGTGTGTTAGATGGCATAACTGTGGTGGGATGCTCCTATAAAACTGATTAGATCGAAGGATAATGATAGCCAAATTTAGAAGATTTTCCCCTAGCCATTCAGGTATTAATCCTGATAATTTATTTTCCCCAACATCAACAAGTGTCAACTTTCTACAATTCTTCAATTGTGAAGGCAACTCTCCCACAAATGCGTTGTTATTTAGTTTCAGTGTCTCAATACTAAACAAGTATCCCATCGTGGTAGGAATTTTCCCAGATAACGAGTTGTTGCTCAAATCAAGAACGACTAAATGTTGAAAATGGATCCAGCAATCTGGAAGTTCTCTGGATACATGGTTGCTTGAGAGATCAAGATAGGTTAAATTACTCTCCTCGGTTGCACACAAAAATGAAGCTGACCCTGAAAATTTATTATTGGATAGATCTAGAAATGATACTTTTGATAAGATTGAAGGGATTGGACCCTCCAATTGGTTCCAACTCACATTTAAATTAGATGCTAACTCTGATCTCAAATTTCCTCTAATTTGATTGCGAGACAAATCCTGATACGCTAATTTAATTTGCAAATCCCAAAACCAAGTTGGAATGGTATCAGAAATTCGAGCATCAGAAATATCCAGCCAACCATAACTTTTCTGAGTTCGAAGCCATTTCGGGAAATACGGCCCCATCTTACAAGACCCCAAACTTATCTCATACAATTGAAAGGAAGGAACCCAATCAAAACTGAAGTTTAAAACTAGTGAGTTAGAGGATAAATCCAAATACCTTAATTTGGAGAGTTTCGAGAAATGAGTTTCTGAAATGACTCCTTCAAAAGAATTCTTTCCCAAGTGGATAATCTCCAGATTGGACATCTGTCCAATACTTTCAGGTATTCTTCCACTCAATTTATTTCCCCAGAGAGACAAGTACTTTAACAATACGAAGTTCGTAAGATGAGGCAATGAACCCACAATGTCATGATTGTAAGAGATATCCAAACGCTCTAATGTGTTTTGAGCGCATTTAGACAACGTTTCAACAAAGTCTGAAAGTTGTCCACTTAGACTATTACCCCGAAGGTTCAACTTTCGCAAACTACATAACTTGGAAAAGGAATTCGGCAATCCTCCTTCAGAAATTGAGGTGCCATTGAAATTGTTCCATGAGAGATCAAGATAAACAAGGTTGGTTTGAGTACCGGGCAACCATTGGAAGATTGATGAGTTAAGATTGTTTTCGGAGAGATCGACATGAACAAGAGATTTAGAAGAATTCAAGAGAGAAACAGAGGATATAACTGGAGGAAGAAGATTACACCACTGTAATGTCAAGTTTGTTAGTTTAGGAAGCATATTAACTGCTTCCAGCCAACCAACAACATCACTGAGATAAACGAAACTTTGGTCCAAGTATTGTAGACGAGAAAGATTAGGAAGCCAATAGAGATTTTTTGCATAAATAGAGCCATAAGGAAAACCTTGATACTTAAGATCGAGATAATGCAAGTTTGTAAGGTTTCCAAGTTGATATGGAATTAGACCTCCAAAATGTGCAGAAGAAAGATCGAGGTATCTTAAATTGCTCAGAGATCCAATGAAATCTGGAATTTGGCTCCGACTGAAATTATTCCAACTAAGGTCCAAATATTCCAAATGCTACAACTCAATGAGTTTAGGACTAATCATACCTTGCAAACGTTGGGCTCCAAGATCAAGCTTAACAACATGGCCAGTTTGGTTGCTGCAATGGACTCCTTCCCATTCGCAGCAATCTTTGTTTTGGGCTTCTCTTCCCCAGGAAAGGAGCCGATCGCCGTCGTCACCCACTAGACCTTGTTTAAGTGCAAGGAGTGCTTGCCTTTCCCTCTCGCTGCATCCAATGCAAGGATTGTTCATGTGTAGTAAAATCACCACCACAATTGCATAGAGGAGCTTGAAGCAGCACCTTACTCCAACCATGTTAGTTAGAGTCATGATCAAGATGAAGAAGCACAACTATTCAGACAAAGATAAAGGCACAACCAAAACTGGTGAAGTATATATGTTTGTCTGATATCTCAAGATACAACCATTGCCTAAACTCCTATGCAATAATTCTACTAAAACACATGATTCACGAAGGGAGACTTTCTAATGCACCAAACATGGGTGAGTCTTTGCCAAACTTACTTTCCTCCTAGTGAGCTACAGTATGAACATTGCCACGTTTTTCAGATGTAAATTACCTTTCCAGTGTGAACCCCTGAATTTGAGATGAAAACTCCTTGAAGAGACGATGATGTTGCCTCTTTTACGTCAATATGCAGAGAATAGCTAGGTGGCTCCACCAATTGAAAATTTGTTCCGTTCCCATATTATATGCATGCACATGCAAACACATATACGTCATATATTGATAGGTCACATTCGGTGTCTAGGATTGGATTGGATGAAACAACTCAGTAGAATCAACACATCATGAATTAAGAAATGAAGTAGAGATGAAGGATTTTTACAATTTGTGGGGATTAGAACGGGTAAGCTATAAGGTGTTAGTGTCCTGCCATTTTATAGGGATTAGAAGGACAAACTTGCTTCATAAAAACATTGAATGTAAATTGTAATAGAATTATAGAAATAATTGGGAATGTAAAAAGTATCTTGCACAGAAAGTAGATGACTGGTAGTAAAATCTTATGCAATTTTAATGGGACCCCATGTAGTACAAGTATGAAGTGCAGCAAGTCATGTGGCATCAAATGATGGTTGAAGTTGAAGCCAATTTACTTTCTACCTAATTAACTGTTTTTTTTTTCTGGTTCACGGACGTATTGAAATTGCTTGAGCCCCTATACCCTATAAAATAATTTTCCAAAGATTTTTGAAGTGATCTTTTTGACTGAACAATCTGTGGTTTTTGGGTGTCCCTTTGTTAAAGGAGAACCTTCAAGATAACAAAAGACAAAAAGTTACTCCCTCCCTACTTCACTTAGTGTAGAAAACAAAATAAGCAGTTCAAAACATTAGGATGTAGAGCAATTAATTGAGAGTCACTACATCCACAACTTTGATAGACCAATCTGCAGCCTAAAACAATCAAACACAGACAGAAATGGTAGCATATAGACACTACCTTTGAGAGTTCCACTTAAAGCAAACTACCAACAACTCAGCTGCGGAACGGTGATGGCAGATCACATAGATCTGCAGAACTTGCCCGAAGGATGCATAGCCAACGTTGTCTCGCTCACGACGCCTCGAGAGGCGTGCAGGCTGTCTTCGGTTTCGAGGAGTTTCAAGTCGGCCTCTGAATCCGACGCCGTTTGGGACAGATTCATTCCGCCCGACACACACACGATCTTGTCCGTACAGTCTCCCTCCTCTTCCCTCTCTTCGTCCCCTTCCTCCACTTCCAATTCTAATTCCAAATCCAAGAAGGAGCTTTACCTCACTCCCTGCGACAACCCGGTCCTCATCCAGCAGGGCAAGATGGTAACTTCATTATTATGCCCCACATTTTGAGTCGCAAATACAAAAATTTCTTAATTTTCAGAATATGAACAGTTTTCAGGATTTATTTATTCACTTTTTTGTTTTTGGGGTGGATGATTTGTTTATTTAAGGGATATTTAGTTAAATATTCATTCTTAGTTTATAGATAAATCTTACACCATTTAATTTTTATAAAAAAAAACCCAAAAAATGAATTTAATATCCTATTTAATTTAATTTTAATTATTAAATTACTTTAATGCCCTATTGAGTATTTTGGATTTTTTTATGAAGTTTTGGAGTTGGACTTGTTTTAAGAAAACCATGGTAGTTTTGTAATTATAGGAACTTTGAAGTCTCTTTATTATGTTGTAAATGGATTTTGGGTGTATTTCTAAAATATATTTCATGTTGGGTTTTTTTTACTAATTTGGACCCCAATATTAGGTATAAGAGTGAATCTCTCTATATATATTTGGTTTACTATTCGGAATTATTTAACAATATTTGATAAATTATTTTTAAAAAAAATACTCATTCTAACTCTTGACGGCTAAAATCCATCAATAAAAGAGCTTTTAAAATGTCATCAAACATAGTTGTTGACACTTATAAAGCGTCAGCATTTAGTATGCCATGACAATTTTAGCTTATTCGCGTTAGTTTTTAGCGGTCACGGATCTCCCTTATTTGACGAATGATGAAGAATGAAAAATGAAAAATGAAAAATGGATCTCCCTTATGTCACAGATCTCCCTTGTGTCACGGATCTCCTTTATTTGACGAATGATGAAGAATGAAATGTGACATCCCTGACCCAATTTAATTGAATTTATTCAATTTAAATAATTTTGGCGAAATTATAGTTTTGCCACTGGGATTAAGGGTATTTTAGGCACTTTAAAAATTCCATAAGGATTTTGGAGAAATGGGTTGCGCCGTTGCGTCCGGCTCATCGAAACGAGTTCGTGGATATGCGGTACACGGAATTCCGTGTTGTAACGATCGGGAAGCGATAGAAGAGAAAAGAAATAAAAATAAAAACAAAAATTCTGATTTTTACTGTAGCGGCTACAGTACCGCTACAGTAAAACCCGAAAATTCCCTTCTTCTTCTCCCTTTCTCTTCTCTCCCTCTCGGTCTCTTCTCTCCCGTGCGCAGCTCCCTCCTCCCAAAACAGCACCGATGGGTTTTTTGGTGGCCACGGATTCATCCGGCCACCAAATGGAGCGATACCAGTCCCAAAAGATCCGTGACGCCTTCCTCTTCCAACCCCAGCCAGGTTCCACCTCTGGAACGGTCGCCGTTCGCCGGAAAATGCAAGAAACTGGCCGGATTTTACGTAATCTTTCGAGCGTTCGTTCTCCCTCCTCCGGCGACGGAATTCGACGAGTAAGATATGAAAACTTAACTACTCTCCGAGCTCTAGCTATCTGCATGGTTGGTTTTCATCAATTCGTAGCGTAGGGGATCGAATCTGTAACACAAAGTTTTGGCCGGTTTTCCAATTGAATTTCCGGCCACTTGCCGGCGTCTATGCAAGTTCTCGTAGTTGAATAAGTTGTTCCAATCATCGAGTAGTATAGGCTTGTGGAAGGGCAGCTCTTGGTTTGGAGTTTGTTCGGAAGTCAAATTTATCGCTTTGGGCACCCAAATGCGCTGCCAGTGTGGGTGGCTGCGCGGGGCCTACTAGTAATTGTCAATCTTCATTCCTAAATTATCCGTGCGTCGTCGCGGCGTGTAGGCGTCTTCCGGTTGATTTGGAGTTCGGATGACGATCGAGCAGTTCTGGCCTATTGCGCGTTATCCGGTTCGATATGTTCGGGCCGTTGGATCGGTCCCTTTTTCCAAGTATGTTGTTCCTGTATTTTTAGGATCGTGTAGAATTTGACGGATCGTGATTCGGGCGAGATCTTCGGATCAACGACTAAGTTTGAGTTAAGCGTGTCGTCCGATCGTGCGATCGTGAGCAATCCGACCGTCCGATCGTGACCAAACTTTCAGGAAGTGTTAGTTAAACCGTAGTGAACCTATAGGAACTTTCGGATCTAAGTTTGGAGGTCATGGGACCCACGTGCCCGGTTTGACCTATTAGGGTCGGTTTGACCAAGTTTGACCAGGGTTGACCGAGGGTCTCCCGAGGTCTGTTTGCAGTGTAGTTGACTTTGTTAGACTTCTAGGAATGTCCGGATCGATTTGGAGGTTGTGGGTTCCGCAGCCGGGTTGGCCGAAAAGGGTGTTTGTGGCCGGTTGGCCGTGAGTCTTAGAAGTCCCACTGGTTAAAAGAGGTAGTTTGACCTTAGAATCCTTTGTAGGACGTACGTGCACGTTAAGTGGGGTTTTGTTAGGGTTTAAGTTTCGATTCTCGTTCGGTTCGCGATCTTAATCCAATCTTCGTATCTATCGCTTTTTGACTACTGTTTGCACGCAAGTGAGACCCTTTGGGGTTATGCAGCGTGGGACCAACGGTGAGTGGACTTTGTTTTCAAATGGCGTGATTTGAATGTTTTGCGTGAATCGCGTGAAATGAGATTTAATGGTTTTAAATCTTGAATTTATTAATAATTTAAAGTCTTGATTTGACTTTGATTGAAATGTATTAAAAGGATTTGTATTGAGGTAAATGCATGATTTGGGTTCTTAGGTTTATTGTGGGGCACGATGGCTATTTTATTATTATTTATACCTTTGGGTATCAAACGGAGACGGGGTTAACGCCCGATGGTTTTAAATATTGAAATTGGGTTATCTAATTGAGATATTTTAAGCTTGAAGTCGTATACGTTATAAAAGGAGAATTTATGGATTTTTGGGATATTATATTTATAAGGTTGGTTTTATTATATATTATTTATATAATTGAATAGTTGGACGATAGCGTAGTCCATTTGGTCACGTATTCGGTTTTGGCTTTTAAAACCTTTTGAAGTATAATTACTTATACCTTGATTATATATATGTATATTTTCATACATATATATATTGATTTTGAATAAATACTTTGGAATAATGGGAATTGATATTACGTATATTATATATTTATATATATATATATGTATATGGGATCGGGCTTGAGTTTTTGTACTTTAAAGGATCTTTATGTTTTATGTATATATATTTATATATATATATATATATACATATGTATATTTTGAATTATACGTCCGATTTAACGGTATGTATTTACGGACGAGTTCCTTATACTTTAATTATATATATCTTTGGGTTGGAATGCCCGGCGTCGGGACGTGAGGTCCCTCATATAATTATATTGATATTTTGAATATGGAAATATATGTTTGGGACGGTGATGTCCTTATTTTGAATATATATATGTTGACCTTGAATTTTGGACGCTTGGGTCCTGTAATCGTATTTGGGTTTGGGTGCATGATTGTGGGTTGAAATGTGAAAGTATATGAATATGTATAAATGCATTATTGCGGGGCAATGGTTGTGAGTGTTGTAAACACCGTGTTATGTACCTCCCCTGCTCGATACGTCTGATTCTTGAGATATGATTCGATCCGGTGCATACCTTAACAGGTGTAGTGTAGACTCTTAATTGAGTATTTAGTCGGCGCGCATGGACTAGTTCGGACGTAGGGGTATTGAGTATGCGTGCTACGCCATACGGGTCGGGTAGCATAATCCATTACTATGGACGGCTAAACCACAGGTGCGGGGCCACCGCGGTGTAGTCCTCGTATCAGGTTAAACTATCCTGTTGGATGGTTTCCCGGTACACTTGATCCGGTGTTGAGTTGTTATTGTATATATATATATATGTATATATATGTATATGCGTGGGTTATTATATTCGTATTCTTATTTCTTTTAGTGAGGATCCCTCCTTACTTGTCGTGCTTCATGAGCACAGGATTGTGAGTTGGGAAGTTGGGGAAACTTTACACTTACTTTGACTTGATATTTGATTGGATTTGATCTTGGTTATGTTTTACTCGTGGGATTGTGAATCCGGATTTGATATTTATATATATGTATATAAATGCTTTGAACTACAATAAATGTCTATATTCTTTGTCGAGTTGGGTTTTCTTGACGTATACGAATTATTCGGCATTTAAAGGTTTGTTTTACGTTATGAGAATTTTATTCCATCTTTATGCTTTACAATAACAAAGGCCGTTTTGTTTATGTTTTATAAACCTGCTTGGGTTGATTTGAGAGGTTATACCTCGGGAAAAGAAAAAGGGTATTTTATTCGGAAAAAGGTTTGGTGGATTGCTCTCATGTAATTTGAGATAATATGATTTCTAAATCAATCACGTATATAAGGATTTCATATGCATGGTTTGCATGGTTTTAAAAGGTGGGGTTAGTATATTGTTTTAAGTATGTAAAACTTTGCTTTTGTCCACTCACACTCTTTCATTTTGCGCCCCATCGTAGTTGCGTCGACACTGTTCGGCCGTGCGCTCCTCTTCTCGAGCTTTGGTGAAGGGTAGGATCTGTTGTCCTTGAACCCTAAACTCATATTCTGTTTATTCTTTTCCATTCTTTGAATTCCTAAACTCTTAGATTGCTCTGTATTACTGTAAGGGTTAAGCTGGCCGAGGCCTGGGTAGTTTATCCGTAGCATCTTTGGTGCTTGGGATATTTGTTTCGTTGCTTGTTTGAGCAGGTTTTAACTTTGGGGAATGTTCACTTTGTAGGGAGACTGTCCGATTTTCGGTGTCTTGGCCCTTTGTTTGTTGTTTTGTCGGGAAGAGGGTAATCGTTCGATTCGTGGGCCGGCATGGGTTGGTGTTGGGCCCATCAACAGGTCCGCCCGGGTTCAGGTGGAATTTGGGTCGGGTCTTGTCATGAAAAATGAAAAATGAAAAATGAAAAATGGATCTCCCCTATGTCATGGATCTCCCTTATGTCACATATCTCCCTTGTTAGTGTTTTGTATTTATCTTGGTATGCAATAGATGGATGAAGAATGAAAAATGAAAAATGATGAATGAATGTTCTCCTTCTCTCTTGGAGAGGTTGCAGAGAGGAATATATTTCTCTCAATAGAAAAAGAGTACGCAAATGTGCATTTCATGACTGTTAGCCTTAGTTGGATCCACACACATCATATTTGATCGCAGCCTTGCATCTAGCTATTTTCTAAGATCACTACATGACAGGATTTTTAGTACCTGCGCAAATAGGGTTAAAATCACAGAAAATACTTACAAGAATACAAGGCTATTGTAGTATAGATACTCATGCAAGGTCGTTATCCCCAAAGACTGTTTGACTAATTTGTAATTAAACTAACTCTTAGTTACTAATTAAAATAGATTTTATCAAAGATTTGAATTTTATGACGTTGAATAGATTAAATTAACAATAAAAGAAACCTGAAAGTTGGGAAATAATAACAGCAAGGAAGAAAAATGTCTTTTAAAATTAACAATTTAGAGAAAACTAGGGTTTAGCCGTCAACGTCACAATCCTATGCAATTCTATCAATTACTTATGAATTTCCACACACATGCTTTGCAGGTTAGGTTTTCCTAATGCATATTTTCCTTGTGACGTTCAAGCGAAAACGTATATTTACCATGCAATCTGTCTGTGATGTTCAGATCAAATATAAACATGCAAAACTCATTAAGCTTTGTGAAAACCCTTTGAAAAACCATGCAACCCTTAAGAGCGTGATGTTCGCCTTAAGTGAACTTACAATTACTAACCACAAGAAGCCCTCGTCAATTTCAGGGTGATGTTCCAACAGAAATTGCATCAAATTACTTGTCTAAATATTCTAATGGTGATCAGTCATTAAAACAAATAGATAGTTTCAAACGCAGTGATTAATAATTCAAAGCAAGCATGCATCCATTCATAAGCAAATTAATAAAATTACATATTCATGCTAAGGCTTATGGCCTCACCCTAGCAATAGGAAATTAGTTACGCATATTCATAATTGAAATCATGGAAAATATTTCCATGAGAAGAAAAAGAATGAATACACCCGAAAGAAGCAAATCCCCAAAACCCTAGCAATAGCTCTGCTGAATGTCACGTTCAAGAAGAAAAGAAGAATAGAATCCCTAAAATTGTTGTGAAAAAGAACTTAAATACCTCCTAAAACTTAGCTGCCCAATACAGCTTTTCTTTTCCCACAAGGAAACTAATTAAAATAAAATAATGCTAGGATATAGAATCCTAATGGGATTTGGAAAATCTGCCTAGAATTTGCCTAGCCACGTTTTGGGCTGAAATCTCCTCCAAATCAGGCCCAAGATAGCTTGTTTTAAAGATAACAATATTCTAAACACATCTCCAGAAGGCCACGAACCCATCCGAGGTCATCTTGGGCTCCAAAAACGCAATAAAAGCCCAAAACGTCACTATTCCAGCACCGCGCACTGCTCCTTTATTTTATTGCCAGAAAACAACCGCTTGGTAGAAAAATCTGAAATTTTGATACGATCAAGCTAAGTGACTCACGAACGTCCTCCAACTGAAATTACTCCAAAATTCGTCCATTTGATTATGTTTTTCTCCAGATGAAGTCGGAAGTCCTATATTGGAAATATAATTCAAAGTATCAAAATTCTTCGAAAATATTAACCAAAATATACTAAGAATAGAGTTAAATATATAATATAAAATATGCCCATCACTACACATGGCTATTTTAGCCTTACATATTTGGGGCCTCACACTCGTCATTCTAAGAGACTAAGTGCATACACAATTAACAATCAAGGCTTATTATTTACTAATCAGCTCATCTTACAATTCTACACTCCCCCTTAAGTTTTGGGCTGATTTCACTCCAAGTTTATCCTTGAGATAGCAGAATCGATCCATAGCCAATGACTTTGTGAAGATATCTGCCAATTGGTCATTTGCAGGGCAATCAACCAAATCAATGATTCCTCCTTGTAAAGCATTCTTGATGAATTGATATCTTCGATCAATATGATTAGTTTTCTGGTGAAACACAGGATTCTTTGTGATGGCAATTGCAGCAGTATTATCACATTGAAGTGGAGTAGCCTTAGCTTAAAATTCACCAAAATCTTCCAACACAAACCTGAGCCAAATTGCTTGTGCAGTTGCTTCTGATGCACTGATATACTCTGCTTCTGCAATTGAAAGAGTAACACAATTTTTTTTAATTGAGACCCAAGCAAAGACTCCACTGCCAAAGGAAAAGGCATACCCTGAGGTGCTTTTACTATCATCAACTGAGCCACCCAAGTCACGATCATAGTAACCAATTATGACTGCATTTCTTCCTTTCACATACTCCAAACCATAGTCAAGCGTTCCTTTGATATACCTGAGGACTCTTTTAGTTGTTCCATAATGCTTATTAGTGGGGTAGTGCATGAACCTAGCAAGAAGACTAGCTGCATACATCACCTCAGGCCTTATAGCTGTGAGATACAATAGACTTCCCACAATCTTCCTATATTGTCGTCTTCATTTGTTGGACCACTGCCATCATCTTTACTTAGTTTTTCAGTTGTAATCAAAGGTATAGAGACAGGTTTACAGTCACTCAAGCCAAATTTACTCAACAAAGATGTAACATACTTTCTTTGATGAATAAAGATACTTGTATGTGTTTGGATGACTCGCATTCCCAGAAAATGATGTAGGAGCCCCAAGTCTGTCATTTCATACTTTATCATCATGTGTCTCTTGAACTCCTCCAGCATTAGTTGACTATTTCCCGTGTACACAATATCATCTATATAGATGGACACAATCAGGATTTCTGCTTCTCCTCTGGTTTTGGTATAAAGAGTGGCCTCACTTTGACCCTTTTCAAATCCACATTGAGCAAAGTAGGTCAATTTCTCCATACAAGGCCCCTGGTGCCTGTTTTAAGCCATACAAAGCTTTATGAAGCTTGTACACTTTGTCTTCACTCCCTTTGACCACAAAACCATCAGGTTGATCTACATAAACCTCCTCTTCTAAAACACCATTTATGAAAGCAGATTTAACATCTAGTTGATACAATTTCCAACTCTTATGTGCTGCCAATGCAACTAGTGTTCGAATTGTATCAAGCCTAGCCACAGGGGCAAACGTCTCATTATAATGAACACCTGGTTTCTGAGCATAGCCCTTGGCTACCAGTCAGGCTTTATTCTTCGGCACTGAGCCATCAAGTTTAAGCTTGGTCTTGAACACCCATTTAACCCCAATTATAGGTTTATCAGTTGGTCTGTCCACCAGTTTCCATGTTGCATTCTTCTCAATCATTAGCAGTTCATCTTCCATGGCTTTCATCCATGATTCATCTTTAGCTGCTTCATCAAACTTTTCAGGTTCCATGATGCAAAGATTGCATTGTGCTAGGGCATCATCCAAGTTTCTCCATTTCAGTGAAGTGTGATCAAAGGCCTGAGAGTTTCTCATACTGCTACTTATACCACCACTAGATGATTCATGAGGAGATGACAATCTTGGTGACTAAGTATATTCAAGACTTCCAAGAGTTTTCCTTGGTGATATAGCTTCAGGTAGCTCAGATAGCTCTTCAAGATTAGTCACAGTTACACAATTCTCAGAGATCTTCTTCAAATCTCAAGCTGCATTTTCATCAAATACCACATCTCTTGAGAGTATAAGCTTCTTAGTGATAGGATCATACACCTTGTATCCTTTTTCACAGGTTGCATACCTTACAAATATACCCTTTGGTACTCTTTGCATCTAGCTCATGTCTCAACTCATTTCGTATGTGCACATAACACAAGCAACCAAATATTTTAAGATGAGCAATCCCTGGTTTTCTTCCACTGTATGCCTTCAAATGGGTTTATATCTCCCAAGGGCTCTTGTGGGACACCTATTTAGTATGTAGACAACTGTGTGTACAGATTCTGCCCACAAGTAGTAAGGTAATCCTTTATCATGAAGTATGGCTTTTGCCATTTCAACCACAGTTATGTTCTTTCTCTCCACCACTCCATTTTGTTGTGGAGTATAGGCCATAGAGAGTTGCCTTTGAATACCTTCATCTTCACACAACTTGTTGTACTCACAGGATGTGAATTCATGCCCTTTGTCACTTCTCACAAATTTCACTCTAAAACCACTTTGTAGCTCTACCATTGATTTGAACTTTCTAAAACAATTCAGTGCATCTGACTTGTATATGAGAAAGTAAACCCAAATCATTCTTGTGCTGTCATCTATGAGGAGCATAAAGTACTTATTCCCATCAATAGACTCATTTTGCATAGGTCCACACAAATCCACATGAATTAACTCTAGGGGATTGCTAGCTCTCCATGCTTGATCTTTTGGGAACCACTCTCTATGCTGCTTTCCAAGTTGACATCCCTCACAGACTTCATCAACCTCTTCTAAGTATGGAAGTCCATGCACCATCTCCTTTTCTTTAAGTTGATTTAGCCCCCTTAGATGTAGATGGCCTCGCCTTTTGTGCCAGGTCCTATTAGAGTGAGATATACTTGCTTTCAATGCAACATGATCATTAGGTAATAGTGCCAGAGGATAGCATCTATTCCTCTTCATCTACTTTGATTACGAGACATTCCAGTGAAGGACCATAAAAAATGCTGCACAGTTTACCTCCAAATAGCAAGTAATAACCATGCTCATCCATCTGTCCCACACTTAGTAAATTCTCCTTTAATCCAGGTCGATACATTACTTCCTTGATGTACTTTCTACCTTTGCTAGTGTCAATTACTAGAGTGCCCATTCCAGCTACATTCACAAGTTCACTAGTTCGCATTTGTACCTTGCCTACCCCATTTGTTTTTACATCAACAAGCAGTTTCGCATTTCTAGTCATGTGGTTGCTGCAACCACTATCAATATACTATTCACCATTGACACTTGTTCCAGAGATGGTACCATTGGCATAAAATAAATTCCCTGTCACTTCTATTTGGTTTGCACAATTTGCTTTATGCACATTCTTACTTGCAGTACACTCTCTAGCCCAATGTCCAAATTTGTCACAGTTGTAACACTTAGGCTTTCCCCTCTACATTTACCAAAAGGGAACTTTTAACACACTTCACTATGGTTCTTTGCAGAGCTAGTCTGATGATACTTGGATTTTGATTCCCATGGTTTACCCTTAGGATTCCAATTCTTCAGGAATTTGGATGGACCAGATTGAGGACCACCCTTGTTCTGGCCTTTTGGACTCATAGAGAATGAGGCAAATGCCTTCTCAGCTGTATCAACACTATGCAAATCGAACCGTTGTTCTTGGCTTTTCAAAATAGCAATCACTTCCTGCAATTCTACAGTCTCTAGACTCTTTGTGTTTTCAATCACAAGACATATAGGATCATATACTTTATTGAGACTGATCAACACCTTTTGAACAAACCTTTCATTCGAAAGAGTCTCACCAAATGTTTTCATCTTATTAATCAACTCATTCAATCGTGTAAGATAAACAGAGAGAGACTCATTATCATGCATTTTAGTGTATTCAAATTCACGTATGAGATTTTGAAGTTTTACCGATCTAACGTGGTCACCACCATGATATTCTCCATACAACAGCTCCCATGCCATTTAGTTGAGTTTGCGTTGGCGATACGAGGGAAGATTTTATCGAAAACTGCGTTTTGGATGATACCCAAAGCTTTTGCATCTTTCATGAAGATTGCAGCCATTTTCTCATCATCTTCATCTTCTGAAATTTCCTTAGCTGTCTTCTTCTTCTTCGAATCAGGAATCGTAATTCCCTTTTCCACCATATTCCATAACCCATACGACTTGAATACGGTTACCATCTTAATTTTGTAGAACTCATAGTTCTCACCGGAGAAGATCGGAGTTTGTACTTCTGAACTTCCAGATCCAGCCATTTCTGATCTTAGATAAACCAAAAACCAGTTGTTTTATATTTCAATCGAGCTCCAGCAACCTTCACCGAACCTTCAGTGAGCTCCGATGTAGCTTGATTTCACAGCCTTGAGAACGCCCAGATTCAATTGATCCAACTTGGCTCTGAGGCCCTGTTAGTGTTTTGTATTTATATGGGTATGCAATAGATGGATGAAGAATGAAGAATGAAAAATGATGAATGAATGTTCTCCTTCTCTCTTGCAGAAGTTGCAGAGAGGAATATATTTCTCTCAATAGAAAAAAAGTACACAAATGTGCATTACATGACTGTTAGCCTTAGCTGGATCCACCCACATCATATTTGATCTCAGCCTTACATCTAGCTATTTTCTAAGATCACTACACATGGCTATTTTAGCCTTACATATTTGGGGCCTCACACTTGTCATTCTAAGAGACTAAGTGCATACACAATTAACAATCAAGGCTTATTATTTACTAATCAGCTCATTACTTACAATTCTACAAGAACACTCTAAATAGTTGTCCATCATAACTTAAAAGCGCAGTCTCCAAATCTCTATGATCTCCAACTGAAAGGAAGCCCTTCGGCCCGAAAAGATGCACCAGCTAAAAATTAAAATGTAGTGGTCATTAGTTTGGGAATTAAGGAAATGAATGATGATAACAATAATACATTTATGAGAGAGTAGTTACCATTTATCTGCTGGCAAAAATTCTTCGCCACCTGATCAAAGCTACCTTTACATAAAGCCAATCATTGACACCATCCAAGAACTTGAAGTACGTGTATCTCCATGACCTGATGAATATCAAACTGCCACAAGCTCCCCAAAATCCAGCAACAAACCCAACCCCCCAAAAAAGGTAAAATCCAAGCGATATAAGCCCATCCTCATCTTCTTGATTCCCAAAGATAGTTTGCTTCGGACTTGCTTCATCTTCAGGGCATTTTTTTTGAAGTGGAAGTCCACAAAGTTGATTGTTTCCAGCGTAAGCAGAAGGATCAAAGTTTTGGAGCATTGACCCTATTGGAATTTTACCAGACAGGTGGTTGTTTGACAAGTCCAAGACACCAAGACCGTGTATCTGAAAAAGGCTTGTCAGAATTCTACCATATATTTGGTTTCTTGATAGATCAAGGGAATCTAATGACTGCAACCTTCCGATCTCTGGAGTTATTTGACCTATTAAAAGATTTCTCGACAGGTTTAAGGAAACCAACCTAACAAGATGACTGATTTCACTAGGCACCGATCCTGGTAGTTTCTTCTTCGAATTAGGAATCCAAATACCGTAATTTGGAGAGTTTTGAGAAATGAGCTTATGAAACCACCCCTCTAAGAGAATTATGATAAACATCGAGCTTCTCCAGTTTTGACATTTGATCAATAGTTTCAGGTATTCTTCCGCTGAATCGTTTGTAAGAAAGATCACGATATGCAAGAGAACTCATGTCGCTGAAGGTATGGGAAATGGAAACATTTAAATGGTTGTAACTAAGGTCAAGATATGTTGAGATATTATAATATATTTTTTATTCTTTAGCTTTTTGGTTGTAATTCAGAGAGAGTCACGGAATGTGTTTCCTGTTGTAAAGTCTTTATATTACCTGCAAGAGAGAGGAATACAATAAGCTGGTATCAGAGCGGGTAGAATCAATCCCGTCTCTTTGAACTTTCGGAATCAAAGCAGGCACCTCCATCAAAACCACCATCATACCCCAGACCCATCAAACCAAACCACCATCAGATCCTACATCAAAACCATCATCACCACCTTCCCCAACTTTCTCAGGTACCAAATCGAGTCGCACACTCCATTGTTTGAAGCCGAGCCCCACCGAGCAGTACCACCCAAAAGACAGAAGGCAGAGGAACTACTCCTGCTCCTGCTGGTCTCAATTAGCTTGTTGGATTTGTGGTCCAAGCCAAAACCCATATGGTTTGGTTCGAGACTGGCAGAGAAAGAACAGAAGAAGAAACAGAAAAGAAGAAAAGAAGAAACCAATATCTGGTTCGTGACTGGCACGGAGAAGAAAAGAAGAAAAGGAGAAAACAAGAAAAGAAAAAAAGAAAAAAAAAATCGAAAAAAGGGATTTCCAAAAAAAGGAAAAAAAAGGATTTCCAAATTTTTTTTTTGCTAAACTAGTCTGATGGGATCCGAGCGATCTTGCACCCAGTGTGGTGAAATCGAACCCTCAAATTCTCATTGTTATGACATCATTGGTTATCCTGCATGGTGGGATCCTACGAAGGCGCCCCGAGGAAGAGGCCCCAAAATGCACCGTCATTTTACTCCTACAGTTGTTGACACAAAGATAGAAGAAGCTGCTATCGTTGATCAACAAGCCTCTGCAGTGGTAGCAACTACAAGGAAAAGTTGTAAGTTTTTAAATATGTTTGCATCTATTTCAAATAATGCATGGATAATTGATTCAGGAGCTACCGACCATATAACTGTTGACTTCAGACATGTCTCATCCCTCCAACTATCCATACAAAAATCTGTATCCACTGCTAATGGTTCTTCAGTCCTAGTTACTAGACACAGATTTGTCTCTTACTGATACTTTGAATTTAGATTCTGTCTTGGTTGTCCCCCCTTTTGATTGTCATCTCCTATCAGTTGCAAAAATAACTGTTGCTTTATCTTGTATTGTGATTTTTTGGCCAGACTTTTGTGTGTTTAAGGACATCCACACAAGATAAACGATTGGTTGTGGTTTTAGGCAAGGGAAGTTGTATTACTTAGATTTGGTGTCACCGAGTTCAACAAAGTTGAGTCAAGCTTTGATTGTGGACGGTTTTGAGGGGGAGAAGAGGAAGTCTAATATTTGGTTATGGCATCGACGTTTGGGACATGCTTCCTTTGGCTAACTGCATAAACTGTTTCCTTCATTGTTTTCCAGAGTTGATATTACCAGTTTTCGTTGTGAGGTTTGCGAACACGTGAAAAGTCATAGTACTTCTTATCCATCCCACGCTGCTCACAGTTCAATTCCTTTTATGCTTATTCACTTCGATGTTTGGGGTCCCTCTCAAGTTCCTACCTTGGGTGGCGCCCGTTGGTTTGTTACATTTATTGATGACTATACCAAGATGACCTGGGTATGCCTGATGAAGACCAAAGGAGAAGTGAACTTTCTCTTCCAGATATTCCATGCGATGATTCATACTCAATACAGAGCACATGTTCAAGTTCTCTGCAGTTATAATGGGGGCGAATATCTGAGTTATGATTTTCAGCAATACTTAGCAACACATGGAATTGTTCATCAAACTACTTGCCCCTATACACCTCAACAAAATGGGGTGGCAAGAAGGAAGAATCGTCACTTATTGGAAGTTGTTCATGCTTCTTTGAGCGAAGCCCATATGCCTATGTCCGGTTGGGGAGAAGCCCTTACTTCTGCCGTTTACTTAATTAACCGTGTTCCCTCCAGTACTGTGAAGTTTCGTACTCCATCTCAAGCTCTAACCGAATAGTTTTTGGGGCTGATCTAGAGAGTATAAATATAAAAATAAAAAATAAAAAGTTCCCAACTCGTTATTTCCTCTTAAGATCCACTCTCCGCTGCTCTCACATCGGCAAAGCAATCCTCCACCGACGTCGGCCGAGCAATCCTCCACCGACTTCAGCAAGCGATCCTCCATCTCGCACATCTTTCCCTACCACGGTCAGGAATCGACGGCCATCTGAAAACTCCATCTTCGAAGTCCTCCTCACTGCGTGTTTCAACGGAAAGCTTCTGGTGAGTCTACCTTGTCTCGCTTACCTTCATTTTCTTTTGAGCGCTGATTTTCAGTTGTAGATTCCATTTGGTTGCTGAGAAAATAATCAAGGAAAATTGGAAATAGATACCCAGGAATTTAAATCGAAACTGAATTTTAGTGCTTGATTTTTCCTTTTTGATATCTTAAATGCTTGAACATTCAACAGTCCAAGTTTTCTGAATAAAATGACTTCTTTTTCAAGTAGTTATTGTGGGTTCTATGTCAAATTTGAGTAGGGTTCTGTGTCTGATATGAATGCCCTGTTTTGCATTTGATGTGGGTTCTGTGTCAAATTTGAGATGTTTCACTTGCACACGTACCCAGTAGTTATTTCATTTTTTGTATGCTTTAATGCTTTGAGTCTGATTTATTGTTTTCCAAGTCTTGAATGTTTGCTTGATACTTCTGGATTAAATCTGAATTTCTTTACTATCTGTTGGAAGAAAGAATATAACAATTCATTTGTATAATTGAAGTAAAAAGTTAGAAGTTGGAGTTGGTCATGTGGGTGTGTATTCGTTTCGAGGTTCCTTTGCCCTTGTCTGTGAGCTTATGTTTTGCTTTTGTTATTATTATTGATTTTTTTGCCAATGTAGTTTATTGAGTTCTCTTATATTTTAGATATAAGCTAACTGCAGAGTTGTCTCTATATTTTATATATAAGCTAGCTGCAAGGTCATGGTCCCATAGATTAACTGGTCAGTTTAGCAATTATTTTTCTTTCCCTTAGTATTGGTGTCTGAGTGTAGTACCACTTAATTGGATAATAGAATTTAACTGATGGAGTATCATCCTTCAATGTTGGTTTGATTGTTTTGGAAATCCTTTTCAAGCTCTTCCAGCCACTTTTTTCTTTTTTAACAAACCATTTTGGCTTTCTGTGATGATCACAGGTAGCTTGAATTTTATGCAAGGTCATTCAATTAGCTTTAAGGGTAAATTTTTGTTAATTTGAAATGGTTTTTATAATCATTTAGGGCATATATAATTAAGAACTGTAAAGAATAATAATTTGTTTTGGAATTGAGATGAAGAGCCTAATTACTAATTTCAGATAATTCATATACTACATGAGAGACATGTGACCTTAAGCCTGACTTTATTCATTGTACATGTTATGACTGTATAAATTGGATGTGTTGATTACAATATTACTTTGAACCATATGGTTTTATGTTGAGACTTTTATCTTGGATATTTGGTGCTTCCTGTGATGTCTTATTATGTTACTGTTTTAAGTTAACTCAGAAAAATAATGTTTTTGTTTAATGATGAGTGGTGAAACTTAGAGGCGAAGGCATATAGTATTTTGAGTTTGAAGACTAATTTGGACTCAAGCCCTCCAAAAATATTGTGCCTATTGGTTTTTTTTTGGTGGTTGAAGGAGATTGAGACTGATTTTTCTTAGATGTTTTTCAGACCTGTAATAGCAAGGTCATGGCGCATGCTCCACTGTATCTCGTTCTTGGTATGTATTATTTATATGGTTTTATTTGTTAAAAATTCTAGTGTAGTTGAGTTCGTATATTTTGACAATGGTTTTTTTATACTGAAAACTCATGTGTACTTTTCTATGTTTTTCATGGTGATGAAATTTACAAGTCAAATTTTGTACGTATGCCTCACTTGCCTATTAGAACTTAATTTTCTACTGAATTGGTTGGGTACATAGATGTGGAATGGAGTCAGGTTCTCTCTCTCTCTCTGTTTTTGTAGTAGCGTTTTCCTCTGTTTTCCTCTGTTTTCCCTTTCTTTAATTGGTTGTGCACTGTAGTCTTGTACGTTTCTTCAATGATATATCAAATTGTCCATTTTTCTATAGACACCTTGTATTTCTTTCAGAGTTTTGTAGTTTAGCCATGTTGTTTAGTGCAGGAGAAGCTGCGTAATTGTTGAAGCTGCCATTGTGGTTTTTGTTGTAAAAATTTCATAGTTGGTTATTCAATTTAAGCTCTACCCTTATGTTTTTTTTTATTGTAGTTGGTCATTTCAGATTAATACTATTTCAATAGTATTTCAAAATAGTAAATAGCCACATTTGTATGATTTAGTGTTTTGATGTTTAAAGATGATAAAAGGTGAATTTTTAAAGATTTGGGTTGGTTAATGAAATCTGAGGTTATGCAGAAATCTGTGATCTTGTGTTATGTTCTGGACCAGAAGACCTAGTTCGGATTTATATTTTGATCTAGATTTTTTATAATTAGACATTTCAATGAGCATTTCAAAACTAGTTTCATACAACTCGGAGTTAAATTGGATTTTGGCAAATTTTCAAAGTAGTTATGTTGCAGGAAGCAGAAAACAGCCCAGTCTGTTTTGGATTTTGTTTTTGACATGCTTCCTTAACTTCGAATGCCATGAAATTTTGATGTGATGAAGTTTTATGTGTCTAGTTCTGATCTGGAAAGTTTCGCACTATTTCAACTCAAACTAAATTTTTAGTGAATTTCCCAAGTTGAAGTGTTCCTGCCCAAATTGTTTAACAAAATATTTATTTGGTCATCTATGATTTACCGAAAACTACTTCATACCTTTTTTGTTGAATTGTCTTTTTGCTTAGCAATGGTTGAAGACCAAATTGAAGTGCCTAGAAAATGAGGAATGCCGGGCTATGTGCTTAAGCAAACTCTGTGTCTTGGGCTTGAAAATACGATAAATAAATATCTTCAAGACTACTAGTTTTTCACTAGGATCATCCTCTATTAGCTTGTGTTTCAATTTTAAAGAATTTTTCATGTTATTTTATTTCAATTCAATCCTCTTTTTCTACATTTAGATCTCTTTTTATTTCAATTCTTCATTGTATTCTAGTGGAAACTAAAAAAGTTGTCGTTCAGTGTTTCTATTTGCATTGAAAACATTAAAACCAATGAGTGATTGCCTTATTTGGGTTTGTGGTTCTCTTTATCTTATAATGTGTTTAGAACAATGTCATTTAGGAGTCAAACTTTACTGAGGTAATATCCTGTTTCTGCATGTCAGATTATTTGAGGAGGTGGAAGGATTTGGTTTGTGGTTTTGGACAGAGGACCATTTGAGGTAAGAATCTCTTCTTCTCATTACACCTCAGTTCCATTTGTTTTCTTATTAACAGCTATATTGGTTGTCAATGTCATTGTGGTGTTGTTTGTTTAAAGGTATTAAAATGGCATACATGTTTTGTATTGTGTTGAGAAGTTATGCAACCCTTGTTGGTTAAGGTGTGGATTATACTTTGGATAGTTGATATTGAGAATTTTATTAAGTTTGTTCAAATACCATTCTCGAACATTCTTAAATATTGATGACCAGTAATCATTTTTCTTATGTAAATCCAAACTCTTTTTAATGGCTTATTTAGTTAAGATTGTGAATTTCAGCTTTTGGGCAAGATTTCTTGTATAATTGTGTTGTCGAAAATTGTTTGTTTTGGTCTCTATATATATTTTTATATTTAAATTTTCTTGGGTTTGGCATCTTCTTGACCATTGGCATTTCCTTGTTTTGTTTTTGTAAAGGAAGATGATTGATGAGTTTGAGAAGATCAAGCAACAATTGACAGAGTGTTTGGGAATTCCACAATGTTAGATCAGTCCCTATCCCACAGGTGTTAAAGATCATGACTACAAAACTTGGAATTACAAAAGGCATAGTATACATGCATTTTTTTTGTCAAAACCTAGTCTTAGAGTGGGGAAATAGTTACTACAGAACTTGGGTTTACCAAGGGCAAGAATATATGGAGCTTGGCCTCCTGTGTTTGAGTGGAGAGTTCTTCACTCGTTATGTCTACTATTTTACTATTTTTGGATATGTTATGTGCACTTGAATAATTAGTATGCTCTTGTGTACTTTTGAATGAAGTAAACTTTTATTCACGTCATTTTCTATTGATCTATTTATCTAAATTTATTGTTTTTCGAAATTACAATATGTTAATGAACAAAAGGTTAATATTATCACAAAACAAAATATAAATAAAATAATTAAAAACACTTAAAATATACATATTTTAGCGACCAACTAAGTAAGCTTTAGCGACCAAATCCGGTAGTCACCAGAACCTATCGGCGACGAACAAATCTATTTGGTCGCCCAATCCTTCCTCATTTCGCGGCAAATTTTGGTATTTTTGTGGGAACTCGTCTTTATAGGTGACCAACTTATGACTGTAACGCGACGAAATAAATTGGTCGCGTAAATTTTTTGGCGACGAAAAAAAAGTTTGGTTGCCTGATACTTTCAGCCACGCACCTAAGGCGACCAACCTATGCTAAAACACTTTGGCGACGAAATTTAACCTTTTAGCGACCAAAGGTGGTGGTCGCCAAAAGGGTTTTTCCTTGTAGTGACCCTTTAAATATCGAAAATGAACAAACAGGATTGACCCCAAAATCAATCTCATCGATAGAATCCTTCTCACCACAAATGTTTGATACACCTAACCAATCACTCGTTGAGGATGTTCCTGAGTCTGTACTTGAACTACCTCCCAAAAGGAAGAATCCTCCTCATAGCAACAGAGGTATTCCTAAACCCACATGTGAACCTAATCTTACAAGTAAGGTCAAGTACCCTATAAGTCATTTGTGAATCAATTATCTGCTGTATCTTTTCCTAACATTGTGCAGGAAGCCTTAACCGGCCCAAGGTGGAAAGCAGCTATGAATGAGGTGATGAAGTCCTTGCAAAAAAATAGAACTTAGGAACTTGTAGATCGCCCAACAGGAAAGAAACCACTTAGGTGTCAATAGGTTTGTATTGTAAAGTACAAAGCAGATGGCACTATTGAATGCTTCAAGGTGAGATTGGTGGCGAAAGGGTATGCCCAGACATATGGGATCGATTACATGGAAACATTTGCACATCTAGCTAAAATCAACACAGTTCGAATTTTGTTGTCTCTAGCTGCGAACCTGGATTGGCCATTACAATAGTTTGATGTGAAGAACGCTTTCTTACATGGGGAGTTGACAGAAGAAGTCTACATGGATCTCACCCTGGATGTCAAATACCAGAATGCATTGTGGAAAGGTGTATCGGTTGAACAAGTCATTGTATGGCTTAAAACAATCTCCTAGAGCTTGGTTTGGAAGATTTACGAAATCTATGATAGCTTTTGGCTATTGTCAGAGCAACTCAGACCACACATTATTTTTGAAGAGACAACATGGTAACATCACTGCACTTATTATATATGTGGATGAGATCTTGAAGAAAGAAAGGCACTGCAAAATTATTTATCCAAGGAGTTTGAAATGAAAGATCTTGGTTCTATGAAATATTTTCTTGGGATTGAAGTATCTCGGTCTGTGAAAGGAATCTTTCTATCCCAAAGAAAGTATGCCTTAGATTTGTTGCGAGAAACTAGCATGTCAACATGTCAACCAGCTAATACTCCAGTGGAGGAAGGATTCAAGTTGTGTATTGATCCTGATCGAGTGCCCGCTGATAAAGGAAGATACCAAAGACTTGTAGGGAGATTAATGTACCTAGCACACACAAGGCCAGACCTTGCCTATGCTTTGAGTATTATTAGCCAATTTATGCATAATCCTATAGAACAACACATGAGTGCAGTAATGCGAATTTTGCGGTATTTGAAGTCTTCTCCTGGAAAAGGAATTCTGTTTTCCAAGAGTGATGATCATCGAAAGATTGAATCGTATACTGATGCTGATTGGGCTGGTTCATTAGATGACATGCGATCCACTTCTGGGTACTTTACCTTTGTAGGTGGTAATCTTGTTATATGGAGAAGTAAGAAGCAGAATGTTGTTGCACGCTCAAGTGCAGATGCTGAGTATTGAGGTATGGCACTTGGTTTTTGTGAAGTGTTATGGCTAAGCCAACTTTTGCAAGACTTGGGGTATCTGTTGAGACAGCCTATTCGATTGTTTTTTGACAACAAGGCCGCATGTGATATCGCTCACAATCCAGTCCAACATGACATAACAAAACACGTGGAGGTTGACAGATTTTTTATCAAGGAGAAATTGGAAGCAAAGATTATAGAATTACCCAAGATTCGATCAGAGGATCAACTGGCTGATGTTCTCACCAAAGCAGTATCAAATCAGTTGTTTTCAAAGTTTGTAGACAAGTTGGGCATGTTTGACATCTATGCACCAACTTGAGGGGGATTGTTGAGATATTATAATATATTTTTTATTCTTTAGCTTTTTGGTTGTAATCCAGAGAGAGTCACGGGGTGTGTTTCCTGTTGTAAAGTCTTTATATTACCTCCAAGAGAGAAGAATACAATAAGCTAATTCACAATCAAATCTTGTTTTTCAAGGAGATAAACAAGATTGTTATTATAGTTGCACAACCACTCGAATATCAAACAAGAATTTGAGATATTGGAGACGAACACTAGCAAGAGATTTAGAAGAATTTGGGTGAGAATTAAGAGAGGGAGGAGTTGGAGGAGGAAGATCTCATCTCATTGCTGTCAAGTCTTCTAGTTTTGGGAGCTTATTCACGGCTGTGGACCAATCAAAAACAATGCTGAGATTGACTTGATCAATGGCGAAATGTGTTAAAGAAGAACCAGCATAAGAGAGATCAAGGTACCTTGAGTTGCTGAGAGAACCAATGAACTCCGGAATTTGGCTCCAGTTGAAGAAATTGAAACTGAGGTCCAAATATTTCAAATGCTGCAACTCAATCAGTTTAGGGCTCATCTTACCTTTCAATGGTTGGAATGTCATTTCTTGCATTTGGAATTCTGTGCCAAAATCAAGTTTAATGGCACGACCTGTTCGGTTGCTACAAGAGAGTCCTTTGCACTGCAACAGTCTTGTTTTTGGGCTTCTGTTCCCCATGAAAAGAATATGACTCAATTGTCGTTATCCATGATGAGGTCTTGTTTGAAGTCAAGGAGTGCTTGTCTTTCCCTCTCTGTGCATCCAAGGGACAGGGAAGGGTTGATGACATGTAGGAGTAGCAAAAGGTGCATAAATGCATATAAAAGTTTGAGGCACCTTCCCTCCATCTTCATGTATTACCAGTTAAATAAACTCAAGATTAAGATAAAGATATAAAGAAGTCAACACACGCACAGCAATGTAATTAGTAGATATGATATGCACAACCAAGTAATATTGCATATACACCACTGCAAGTATATGTCGGTTGTCTGAGTTCCCAATTAGGCATGCAGCATGAACTATATGTCACGCCCCGGATTTTCAACCATAAATAACATGCTAAGTTATTATAAACAACCAACAATATGGGCACGTGAAGCTCAAAACCTTCAACAATAGTACCTGGAAATTTTTTTCTAAATACAACACCACTGTTCCGAACCACAATGTCAATACTGACTCAATCTTCTGAGTCAAATATTACATTCCAATAGTTACATAATAAATTGAAACTTCAACCTATTATATATTTGTTCCTCAGAGTTTATCACACACAGCGAAAGTCTAATCTCAACAATAATCTCAAAACAAACTTTGTACACCTCTTGCTTTCTGCTCTTGACGAAATCATGCATTCCTATTACTTGCAGGATTAGCCCCTACACTGTTGAATAGTGTACCGGGTTCATCACCAACAAACCCGGTAAGCTTTCTAAATCTCGTATGAGTAAACTACAACCAGCAGTATAAATATGTCATTTACACATAATATACAATCATATTGGTTGTTAGACCCACCTTGATGGGTGAAATCATATTGGCCATAGTGGTTGTGGTCACCATGTTGGCCGATGGATTGGCTATTTGAGCCATAAGAATCATAGTCGTTATAGCTCGTCGGCTGGTAGGAATGATTCCATTGATTTTGATCACTCATATAGTGTATCCCACTGGGCGTGCCAAACTATGTTTCCCTCTTTTCGGCCGGGTAGGCCGACGGAAGGAACTTTTGGTCCTTCTTCTTTTTTGAGTGCGGGGCGTGCCACCATCAAGCCACGAATTTGGCTTGAATGGAATGTGAGTGGATGTTGCGTTTTAATCAAACGATTGTTCGGCTGAGCAAGGAACCTCCTCAAGGCCTAGGTTCTTTTACTACCTCGGGGTCAAGGCTTTCTGTGAGCAACCAAATAATGTGAAGTGGGTGGAGATGAAGACTGAAAATGAAACATAATGAAACGAAGAACAAGTGCGTAAAGTAAAGGTACTTGAATTTAAATATAATTGAAAGACAAGTACGGAAAATAAAGTGCGTAAAGTAAATAATTGAAAAGATGAGTGCGTAATTTAAAGTGCGATAAATAAACAAGAACGAAATAAGAACGATAAACTAAATTAAACTTGAATTTAAATGACAATGTAATGTAATTTGCAAGAATTTAAATGACAAGATAATGTAAATTGCAAGAAATTAAATTTAAACTAGGAAAATGAAGAACTTGCTACACTAGGTGCTTGAAAAGTAAAATCCTAAGTCTAAGAAAGAAAAGTGCGAGACGAAAAATAGGTTTGTTTGTCTGATCTTATGTGTGATGTCGGGGGGCTTTTCTCTTCATCTGATGGGGTTTATATAGGGTGATCATCCACCCATGGGCTGACCATTAAATGGCCTGAAGATCAACTTCACTCAAAATCTTGCCTTGTGTGGCCTCCTAAATTCACGGAATTGATTTGAATGAGATCATCAGATTGAAAATCTGATTGCTTGATCCTCTCCTTCTTTGGAATACTCTGGATTGTTGTCAATTTCCTTGATTTCCTTCCTTATGAAGCCTCCGTCATGTGCATGCGATCCTCTGGAAATCTTGGGTTCGAATATGTGGCTTGGGCTTAGACCTCCGAGACTTTAGCTTGACATCTAGTGAGACATCGTGACTTCTGGAATTTTGATCTTGGTTGAAAACACCCACTGATGTTGGTGACTTGGAATTGCTCGACCCTAACTTGGAGTTGGGTTTGATTCGGCTGATCGGAGGACTCGATCTCTGTTGATCGAAGGCCTCAATCTCGGTTGATCGAAGGCCTCTATCTCGGCTGGTCGAAGGACTTGATGTATGCTGATCGGCCTCGATGTTGGCTGATCAAGGGACTCGATATCTGCTGATCGACCTCGGTGTCGGTGAAAAATTTAAAAGGTTGAATACTAATTTGAAACGACCCCCAAAGATTGGGGGTTTACTATAGTTAATCCTAATTTTTAATAACTCAAACTGACTTGCAGGTATTGACTTGGAGATGATCAGGATAGAGATGTGGGGTGCAAATCCGACCAATCCCGTTGCCATCCTCAATTGACTTGACTTAGTAATTGATTCCTAGCTTATTCATGGTTGCCTTTGGTTGTGCTTATGGTTTTTGTTCTAATCTTTCACATTCTGCAACCCACGAATAGGGATACTTCTCAAGATCAAAAGTGAATAATGGATAATTACATGGAATGGAAAAATATTGGAAGAAATAATGTGCATAAAACAGTACATTTCTGTGATCTCTTTATTGCATAAAACTCATCCGGGAGGATATGAGTTTTCCATTGATTTGATACCATTCTTAGTTAGGCTTTAGTTTGCACGTCTCTGTCTGATTATAATGGATATAAAATATTTTATTACTTTGGTAACAAAATGTTTAAGAGCATACAATATTGAAAAGGATACAAGCTTACTCTTTTGTATACATTCATACAAGTTGCTTGCTTCAATTAAAACAAAAGGTACTTAGGTCTAATGGTTCCTGAACTTTAACTCGATTCGCATTTTGGTACCTCAATTTCCAAAATAGTCCTATGGTCCTTCAACTTCAGTTTCGTTAGGACAAATGGTCATGCCATCAATTTTGTTATCTTTTATGCTATATACAGGGGATAGTTTTATTTATTTTTAATTTCCACCATCGATCTGAATATTCCTTTTGCCTGAAAAATAGAAGTAAAAAACAGTTTTCCTATCCTCGCCATAGTAGCCACAACCTCTCCAACCCAACCCCAGCTAAACACACACAACCCAAAACAACCACCAAGCCTTCCTCATCCTCACCCTCACCATCCCACTCAGTCCCAACCCCTCTTTCCCCAAGATGAAATATTCAAATTTGTTTTTAAAATTTTTATTCATCAACAAAATCAAGGGTATGATATAGAGTGAGGGGTAGAAGCCATCGCAGGGAGGGTCGGTATGGTTTCGATGGGGATGTGGGTTGTGGGAGCACCATCAGTTATTGATGGGGTGGTGGGTTAATTGGCTCAGTGTCGGATGTAGGTTGTCCATGACTTTGTTTGATTGGAGGAAGGAAGATATATCATTCATTGATTGGCGGTGGGTTTTAATGGGCTTGGCTTGGGGAGAAGGAGATATATGGATGGGGATAGTTAAGTTACAGCAGCGGGGGAGTGGGTGTGGGGTTTGGGTGCACCAGGAATTGCCCATGTACCCAATGAGTGAAGCAATTTCCTATTTTGACCCTTAACAGTACAATATGTGTCACGCACATACTCAAATTTAACATAAAAAGTTAACAAAATTGACGGCATGACTATTTGTCCTAATGAAACTGAAGTTGAAGGACTATGGGAACGATTTTGGAAATCGAGGCACCAAAATCCGAATCAGGTCAAAGTTTAGGGACCATTGGACCTAAAAGCCCTAAAACAATAATAAAAAATGTTGCAAACACAACACAGCCCCCCTCGGCAGGCTCTTAAAATGCCCGCCACTATCAAAGCTCTCAAAGCCATCATTCTTTCCAAGATGATGGCACCTTTATAATGCAATATTTATTTTAGGCTTATTTACTATAGTGCCCCCGAAACAGTTGTCAAATTCTACATTGCCACCCCAAAGTCCAAGTAGCCCACATTGCCCCCTTGACTAACGTTTGGTGAATCACTTTGCCCCTTACCGTCATCTCCTTTATTCACTCCATTAGTTTTGCTGACGTGGCATGGGTATTTCAGTCCTTTTAGCACACGTGGCTCCCCATCCCCTATCCACGCTTGTGACGTGGCAAAAGTGGGGCCCCTTCCAAATTTGTTTTAAACTCGAAGATTTAAATGCGCTTCCAAGATTTTGACATCATAAATGGTGCCAAAAACTACACCAAGAGCCTTAGAACACAACACTAGTGAACCCTGGGTGAAGAGCTTGAGCAAATAGGCCAGGTCATAAAGGCCATGAAAGCAAACCCATGTCAGATCATGCAACCCTCTGTTGATTCGAAGGACACCCAGAAACCTGAACACAAAATCCTCAATAGAATCTCAAATTTCCTAAGTCTAGCAAAATCAAAACCATTCCTTTTGAGTAGAGAAATGGAAGCTACAACATAAGGGTCAGATTTCTCATTGAACCCAGACAAGTGGAATATTTGAAAGGTGTGATCTTGAATATTTTAAGCTATTAGGAAAGAAGAGAAGGATTTAGGCATTCCCTAAAGCTATTAGGGGATGGGGAGCCACGTGTGCTAAAAGGATTGAAATACCCATGCCACGTCAGCAAAACTGACAGAGTGAATGAAGGAGATGACGGAAGGGGGTAAAGTGATTCACCAAACATTGGTCAAGGGGGCAATGTAGGCCACTTGGACTTTATGTGGCAATATAGGATTTGACCATAGTTTCGAGGGCACTAAAGTAAATAAGCATTTTTTTTTATAATACAATTAAATATAATTTTTAATTTTTAATAATTTATTAATTAAAATATTGGCCCGACCAGGCTGCCCAAGGGTTAAAAATTAGAACTTAGGCCCTACCCATTAGGCAACGAGCCTGTTCATTGCATCGAGCCTAATAAGCCCATAACTAAAAAATGGGACCGAATTCGGGCTCACCCATCGAACTTGGGCCATTTTTACTGTCCTAACCCTTGTGAATAGAACTTTCATGATGAGGCGGACCCTATCTTAATGCATTCACACTGTTGGTCTGGTAAATGTATTTTGAATTGAAATTTGTTTCATCGATGTATATACTTATGGCTTTTGATTGGTTGATTAAAATAACAATATAGCTGGAATACATCAATGGGAGAAGTCCGAATCAATTATTCTTACAAGTAATTAAAAATAATACAAAATCATATTTATTCTTACTAAGCACTCCAAATTAACTTATAATCTTCTGTAGATTCTTGTACATATCTGCAATCTTCAAGACTTCAACTTGAAGAATGTATATATCCATGACCTGATGAATATCAAACTACTGCAAACGCCCCAAAATCCAATAACAAATCCAAGCCCCAAAGTCACGTAAAATCCATGGCTCATAAGCTCATCCCCATTTTCTTCATCACTAACAACAGTTTGCTCTTACCCTTTTTCATGCGGATCACGCGTTTTTTGAAGTGGAGGCCCACACAGTTCAGGATTTCTAGCATAAACAGAGGGATCAAAGCCTTGGAGCTGAGTCCCAATTGGGATTTTTCCAAACAAGTTGTTATATGATAAGTCCAAGAAACCAAGATGATCTATCCGCGCCAAGGTTGTTGGAATTCTTCCATCTATCGAGTTTCTTGAAAAATCAAGACAATCCAATGATTGCAAGTTTCCGATCTCTGGAGGTATTTGACCTGTTAATTGGTTTCTCGAAAGGTTTAAAGAAACCAACCCAACAAGATGAGTGATTTCACTTGGAATCTCCCCTGTTAATATATTGCTTGAGATCAATTGTTTTCACAAGCCCCAAAGTAATATATTAGGTATGCTTCCAGAGATGTTGTTGATCGAGAAATCCAAAATTTGAATGTGTGTTAGAAGGCATAATTTTGTGGGCATGCTTCCATTGAAGTGATTAGAGGAAAGCATCAGGATAACCAAATTCTTGAAGCTAACCCCTAACCATTTAGGTATTGGTCCTGATAATTCATTATCTCCCAGATCAATAACTTCTAAACTTGTGCAGTTTTTCAAGGACGAAGGCAATTCTCCAGTAAATATGTTGCTTCTTAATTTCAATGTTTCTAGTTTAAATAAAGAGCCTATTGACATGGGGATTTTTCCAGAAAAAGAATTGTGACTCAAATCAAGCATGACTAGATTCTCCAAATGGCTCCAGCAATCTGGAACTTCTTCGGATGCAATGTTGCTTGAGAGGTTAAGAAACGTTAAACTCATAGTTGCACTTGCACACAAAAAAGAAAGCGACCCCGAAATTTTATTATTGGAGAGATCGAGATATGAGGCTTGTGACAGAGGTGAGGGAATTGGACCTCCTATTTGGTTTGAACTCAAATCTACTTTGGGGAATTGGACCTTCTATTTGGTTGTGTGAGAAATTTATATGTTTGGAATGAAGAGATAGACCCCAAAACCAAGTTGGAAGGATATCTGAAATTCCAGTATCGGAAATATCAAGGATGGAATAATCTTTTTGAGTTTGAAGCCAATTTGGAAAGTGTCGAGCCATCTTGCAAGATGCCAAAACTATGGTATTGAAGTTGAAAGTAGGAGCCCAATCAAAATGAAAGTTTAAAACGAGTGAGTTAGAGGATAAATCCAAAATCAATAATTTGTTGAGTTTTGAGAAGTGGGTTTCTGAAACTACCCCTTTCAAAGAGTTCTTCCCAAAATCCATAGTTTCCAACTGCGACATTTGCCCAATACTTTTAGGTATTCGTCCGCTAATCTGATTGTTACTAAGAGAAGTATTTCAAATATGAAAAGCTTGTAACATTAGTTAATGACCCAGCAAGATCATTGTGTGAGAGATCCAAATTCTCTAATGAGTTTTGAGTACATGTAGGCAATAGTTGAAAAAACTTGGATAATTGTCCCCTCATACTATTTCTTTGAAGCCACAATGATTGCAAACTACAGAGCCTAGTGAACGAATTCGGGTTCCCTCCTTCAATCTGGTTAAGAGAGAGATCAAGATATCCAAGAGAGCTCATGTTTCCAAAAACATCAGGAATTAAACCAGTTAGATTGTTGTAGGCGAGGTCAAGATATAAAAGGCTTCTACTGTAGTTTGATAACCAAAGAAATATTGAAGAAGTGAGATGGTTGTCACTGAGATAAAGTTCTGAAAGAGTGGTAGACGAATTTATGTTAGAACGAGTAGTGGAAAGAATTGGAGTAGGAGGAGAAGAAAGACTGCAGTCCTCCAACTTCAAGCTTCTTAGTTTAGGGAGCTTTTGAACTGCTTCTGGCCAATCGAAAATATTACTAAGATTGGCTCGACTTAGGTCCAAATATGTTAAATAAGAAAGACTAGTGAGCCAACTGAGATTCTCTACCATATTAATAAAGTGATTGTGTTTATACCAAGAATTTTCAAATCGGAGCACGATGAGGAATGTTAGTGCACGTAGCTCAAAATGGCCAAAATCTTGGTTCAAGTCTACACAACCGTTCCTCGGCCCAGGCTCAAGCTCGGCCTACAATCAAAGTTTCCTCGGCCCAAGCATGGCCGAGTCACAAGACAAGCTCGGCCTTGCCCCTGTCAGTCTCGGCCTAATCACGTTCTCGGCCGAGACATCTCCTCGGTCTCATCTCTTCGGCCCAAGAGCAGTCTCGACCCGACCATTCTCGGCCAAGCACGACCTCGGCCAAGCTTGACCTCGAACAAACCTCGACATTGGCCAAGCACTCACCCAAGACCTCCTTGGCCAAGCACTCAGCCATGACCTCCTCGGCCAAGACCTCGACCTCAGCCAAGCATGACATTGGTCAAGACCTCGACCTCGGCCAAGTCCTCGAGTTCTACCTCGACTAAACCTTCGTTAGACAAGATCAACTTCATATATGAGCTCGACCCAAGATTCAATCTCGTCTCAAGACAAGTTCTATTTCGATCGAGCCAACCATGGTTGAACTCTATCAGTCAACCCGACCACGAGGTGAAGTACAATTTGTCTTCCAGCTACAAACAGAGCACTTTCACGTGAATTCACATGACTTCAAGTAGCTATCATCTAGGAGATTGAAAAGGAGAGACACACAAGTCGAGTCTGAGTGATTCTGGAACAACCAACGCACTTAAGGAAACATTAGAAAAGATTCTTGGAATGAAGTGAAGACTTTCTTTTTGGAGTGAAGTGAAGACTTTTTGCATCAGGACAAGCACACGCTTCGGAATGTGTCGACGGAGCTGTTGAGGATCACCAATGATGAACAAGATGACAAGAGCATGTATCCAAAGCACTCCCAAGTCCTCCAATCAGATTAGGACGAGAGACATGAATTCCAAGCTTGGCTTAGGCCGAGGCTCGACCAAGAGTACATGTTGCTTCCTCAGTTCATCCACATCCCCATAAATCAAGCAATGGACAAACCATCACAATCATGGGAAACAAATCAGAGGCGTCCTTGTCTCCTGAAGTGAAGTAATTGACAACCGTCGCAATATTTGAAAGCGACCAAATCAAACCCAGTCCAAGGAGCCTTGTCTGAGAGTAAAGCAGATGTGACCATTCAAAGCCCCATCTTCACCAAGTGCAAACTCCATCTTCTTCAGACTTCACCACCTGCAAGCTTCATTCTCTCACTATAAATACAAGACCTCCAGCAATGTTCAAGGGGTCCTTGACCAAACAAGCCTCCCACAGAGCAAACTTATCTTTTTCCAGTCATTTATCTTCTTGTAATGCACTTTCAATATCTTTAAATGCTTTCCTAAGAGTAGTGGTAAAGTTAAGTTCTCTTCCATCCATCAAATATATCATACGACCCTTGATTTTTCAAGGTGCCAGAGCACCATCCCTTTTACTTTCCGTCCACCCCATATATCATACAACCTTCGCAATCTAGTGAAGCGCTGGAGCACCATCCAAATCCCCCGACCGAATTCCACCATTGACACCATCATCAACGGCCTTGTAGCTCAGGCCGTGAACCTAACGGCTGAGACTTGTTCCTTTCTCGGCCACAATCGCTTTGAGCGAAGTCAGAACCAAACAGGCGCACTCAATCCATCCATCCATCCAAATCATTTTCGAATGCACGGTAGACCGTGCTAGCACGACCGCGCACTCCCATCCAACAAAAAGTAAGATGACCTATGTTGGCGCATATCACCTCGGTCTGAGACACTAGGCCATGCGATTTGCGCAGCCAACATTTTTGGCACGCCCAGTGGGACATTTGTCAAAAGTTCATGGTGGAAACTCGATCACAAGCTAGGCTCAAGAACAAAGAAGGAGAGATGCCTTCAGAATTCCCAGAGCCAAGCTCACCAACTATGACGACCGAGGCCAAAGCTATTGTTGTTTCAACATCGGCCTTCATCCCTCAAACAACGGCCTATTCGGCCGAGTTCGTGCACACACAATCACCTTTCTTTAGAAGAGGGTTGTCCTCGGTGTCTCAATCATCGATCCACGAGCGACGGGATTACGGTACATATGGCCAAGCATCACAATCTTTGGCTACACCAATAGAAGACTTGATGGCTAAGTAGGTCTATAGGATCGAAACATCCTTCATGCCCACGATGAAGGAGATCTCTTTAGAGTTGCGGACTCTTCTCCAAGAAAGATTGCCTCCAGCATAGCCATCAGAGCCGAGCCCTATGGAGAAGGCAGCAGTTATAGCACCTTCGGCCAAATGTCTGCTCAGAGCTTCGGTCAAGACACTCAACCAACGTTCAGCACTTAGGGGCAACCTCAGCAGACTTGGTTCAATCCTGACCCAACATATTCGGCCGAAGCATTGCATGGCCAATATCAAATGGCTACGTCCCAGGCACAATACAGTCCGACTTATGCGTCGAGGTCACGGTCACAGGTCGACCTCGTCCATACTGTTGCAGTACAAGTGCAAATCGGCCCAAGTTACTTGGCCATGATGCAACAACACCAGCCTTTAGGCTCTGAGTATATAGACACGTCACGGTAGCAGCTCGATTCAACACTTGTGCCCGTAACACAAGCCTTTGGCCGAACCTACTCGGCCATACCGCAAAGGCAACAAGCATTGACGCCTCTTGTCAGTGCCCAACTTGGATCAGCCTAGGGACATGGATCACAATCACCATCTAGTCCCGTCCACACTGCTGTAGTACAAACGCAAATCGACTCAGGTTACACGACTGTGATGCAACCACACCAGCCTTCGGGCTCTGCTTATATAGACATGTCGCAGCAGCAACTCGACTCCATCCAAGTACCTTCAGTCCAGCAGTTCGGCCAAGCCCACTCGGCCGCACCACAACAGACATTAATACCTTCCATGGGTGCTCAAGTTCAAGCTGGTCTTTCACACACTGTTGTACCCCAGACCAAACAACTGTGCCTCATGTACAACTCGGCCAAACAGCTATGCTTCATGTGCAGCTCGGCCCAACTCAGGCAGTGGTTCTCCAAGCACCAGCTGTCCCTGTCCCCATGGCGAGCAGTGATACAGGCTGTCGAACCACCGAGGCGGCAAATTTTTGAAGAACAACCTGAGGTGCAAGTTCGACAACCTCTACCCGCTAGACCAGAACCAGCTCATCAAGCACTCCGGGCTGAAAATGTACGACGTATGATCAAAGACGGCCTAGCTCAACGACGGTCGGAAGCAACCAAATATGTCAAACCTTATCCTCCAGAGATTGATCATACACTGCTCCCTCGGAACTACCGCTTACCCGACTTCTTGTTATTCTCCGAAGACGGGCATACGTCTTCGATTGAGCATATTGGCTGTTTCACGGCCCAATGTGGAGAAGCGGACTCCGATGCCCAAAAATTTTGGTTGTTCGTTCACTCCTTGACCGGCGCAACGTTCTCTTGGTTCATTAATCTCCTACCGAATTCGATTCGAGATTGTTCCGACATGGAGAGAGTCTTCCATGAACACTTGTACCAGACCAACCGAGAGATGATCATCGTCGAGCTTGCACGGATGAGCCAGACGCCAGGAGAATCCCCTCGCGACTACCTCTAACGGTTCAAAACATGCAGGAATTGGTGCCGAACTAATCTTCCTTAGAGAGAGTTTGTCAAGATGGAGGAAGAACGCTTGGAGTTTGAGTACTGGAAGAAATTCCAAGGTATTGAGTTTCGCGACATGCATGACTTAACCGAGAAAGTTGACAGATACACGTCCCTTTTGAGAGAAGAAACTCAAAGAAAAACGACCACAAAAGGGACGTACTACAAAAACCCAGTCATTAGTTATGCGAAGACGGACAGCCACGACACAGCCACCGATACGGAGGTAGAAGTCAATTCGGCCGAAGTCAACATCGACAAACTTTTATGTGCAAGGAGCTTGTCTGAGCCAACAACAGCAAAACTAAGCTTCCAGACAGCAAGGTCACGGCCAGAGAACCAAAGAGCTATACCTTTGAGCTAACTAAGGCTGAAAGAATTTTTTACTTACTCTTGGCCGATAAGAAAATTAAGTTATCATTCGGCCACAAAATTCCCAAGGCCGAAGAACTTATGGGAAAGACGTTTTGTAAATACCACAGCTCTTGGTCGCATGGTACTAACAATTGTGTTGTCTTGCGCGACGTCATACAAAAACTGATAGATGAGAAGAAGCTTGAGTTTGCTGAGAGCCAGCCATGAAGGTCGACACCGAGCCATTTCCCCGCCGACCATTAACATGGTCGACCCTCACTTCCGGACTCGGTCGCCACAGACGGAGAGAAGAGAAGGAAGAAGATCCAGAAGAGTCCAAATGGACGAGAAGAAGGAAAAAGAGCTCAGACATGAGCTTTGTGCCCGGATGGCCGAAGAACAACGTGCAACTCGGCCAAAGCATAGGCCGACCAATACAATTTTCAATCGACTAGGAGAAAGATCTTCATCCGAGCATGGAGAATCAAGCCATAAGAAGCCAACCACAAGGCTACAGCCCAAGACTTTCAGACCTCCAGTTGTACAGACAGATCGGTGGTATAGAGCTCGGACTGGGGGCAAGGCCGAACCTCTGACAAAAACGCAGTTAAGAAGGATGCAGAGGTAGGCATAGCAGGCCAGGGCCGAAGCAACCCAGGCCGAGGGATCCAGACACTCTTCCAGAAGTCTAACCTCAGCCTTAGGGTCCTTCATCCCACTTGACAGACCAACCAAGGAGAGAACTTCGGCCAAGAAGTCTAAACCAAGAAGCAAAAGCCCCGTCAAGATCATCCTCGGCCTAGAGGAACTGAAGGTGGGGATACAAGAGGAACCAAAAGGTGATATAATCGAGGTTTATCGAGGGAAATATCTTCCTTTCTCACTGGCTAGATTTGCATTTCTCAAGGAATTCCACAAGAGGTACTCAGCCATTGACCTTTATGGCCTGGTTCTCGAATATTAGGAGATCGTGGACATGGTTCTCGCTACTCCTGAGGCCGAAGATATCCTTATAATCAAGGAGTCGGACCTAATAGTCAAGACATTATACCAAGCCAATCGTGATGCTCGGGCTAAGGGATTGTCAACATATCAACCCAACTTAGAAGAGCTGGAGTCCAAGGCATCTTTTACCGAGAGTGATTTGGCATACTTACGCCAATACTTCTCGGTGACCCCGGTCGATGTCTATTTCGACCAAACATTCGAGGAAAATATCAGGATCAAACGGCTAGACGAGTACATCTCGGCCAGAGATTCCTTGGCAGAAGCCAAGTTGCTTCTGAAAGGGAAGGCCGAAGGCCGTAGCAACAACATCTTGGCTGAGAAAGATAGCATGGCCGAGAGGGATATCCCCTCAGACTTGACCCAGGTTTTGCCAGATGATTCGGCCAAGCATCTGATCCCAACCCTAGCCAAGGACACCACAGCCGAAGACGAACCCATAATAGGCTTATCATACGACGAGAATGGGGGCAATTTTGCACAAGGCGAGGACTACATCGCTGAAGAAAAAGAAGAAGCAAAGGACGAAGATACTCCAGAACCAAATGAAATGAATGTGAACATGGTTTTAGTGTTGCCATCAAAGTTCCTAGCCCTACAAGGTCAAGGCAGCAATCTTGAGGGTGACGTCTTTGAAGAACGACCCAACTTTGGGCCGAGGTCCAAAGAAGAATTATTGGACATGGCTTTCAACGAGGTGATGCCCAAGGACGAGCCGAACAAGTACCGCCATCTCAAGCCTCTATACATCTCGGCTCATGTAGAAGGCGTGCCAATCTCCAGAATTTTCGTCGACTGCGGAGCCAGAGTCAACGTCCTTCCATATTACTTCATGAAGAAGCTGAACAAGACCAAGGAGGACCTCATCCCCAACGACGTGGTCAAAAGCAGCATTGTTGGTGACAAGACCAAAACCATTGGAGTGTTGCAATTGAAAATAACTGTGGCCGACCAAACGAGAGTAGCGGCCTTCTATGTGGTGGAGTCCAATGTCGACTATAACATCCTGCAAGGCCATGACTGGATCCATCAGTCCAGTTGCATCCGGTCCTTTCTCTTCCAGCTATTGTTCTTTTAGGACGGCAAGAACGTATCAATCCATCCGGCCGATGAGAAGCCTTTTGAAGCCCATGCCGTACAAGCCAGGATCTATGATGAAGACGTGGGATGCGTTGTTTTGAGCTGCCATGATGCGAATGGTCAACCCACAAGGACCTCAGTGCGTGATGTGTTGATCGATCTATCAAACCTTTTTTTAATGTCAGACACCGTGACCAAGGAGGAGGGGCAGCAACTGTAGCTGATCTAGCTGAGCGGCTGCTGGAGCATTGGGCCGAGCTATCCTTACGGCCGAACTTGCCGATAAATCTGATCAAATTCCTACACGAGTCAGACGACGACGACATACTAACTATTGACAACTTGGATCCTGCACTTGTTGAGATGGAAGATAGCCATCCTGAAGTTCAAGATCCTTTGTTGGAAATCAACGTAGGAACTGAGGCCGATCCACGGCCCTTACTCGTTAGTAAACTTTTGAACTTGGAAATGAGTGCTGAGATGATCGGCTTACTTCACGAATACAAAGATTGCTTTGCTTGGGATTATAATGAGATGCCAGGATTGCCCAGGGATTTAGTGGAGCACGAGCTGAGGATCAAAGACGGGTTCAAGCCTTTTCAGCAACAACCACAACGATTCTCCTCCGAGGTACAACTGAAAATTAAGGAAGAAATTGAACGACTTCTTAAATCCCACTTTATTCATACTACCCGCTAGGTCGAATGATTGGCTAACATTGTCCCAGTACTAAAGAAGAATGGAGCCTTGAGGGTCTGCATTGACAACAGAAATTTGAACCTGGCAATCCCCAAGGATGAGTACCCCAAGTCCATGGCTGACTTGTTGGTGGATGGAGCCGTGAAGCACGAACTTTTGTAATTTATGGACAGCCATGCTGGGTATAATCAAATCTTTATTGCCAAGAGTGATGTCCACAAAATAGAGTTTAGGTGCCCGGGAGCCATCTAAACATACGAGTGGGTGGTCATGCCATTTGGTCTTAAGAATGCTGCAACGACATATCAACGGGCCATGAACCTCATCTTCCATGATTTGATCAGCAGCACCATTGAGGTTTATATTGATGATGTTGTCGTCTGTTGTGAATTTTAGACAACCTGCAAAATGGAGATTATAAAGATTAGTCTAAACACAAATTATACTCGCAAGTGCACAAGGTCAATCGTAATTTAGTATGGCAAATACGAGGTCATTCCCATGAGGACTGAGTTCAACTTCCAATTAGTCTAACCTAATTTACTTAACAAAATACTTTAACTACTCTAATTATATAAACAAGAAATTAAACACGTAGCATACTCACGTAAACACAAAGGGGGTTTTTGAATGAGTGATCTAATTAACAACGAAATTAAAAGGCAGAACAAGTAGAAATCCACGAAACACAAAGATGAGAAATTCAAATTGATAAAAGCACTAGGACAATGAATTCACCACTAGTAATCCAATCTAGCCTCTTATTCACCTACCTATTAATTATCCAATTGATGTTGCCGCTTAGTTTCCCTTTTTCATGAATTACCTATGGTATTTAGGCTAACTCGTATATTCCTATATGCAATTCGCCTATGGTATTTAGGTCAAATATCAACACATAGAAACTCATTAAGATCAGTGAAAACCTCCAACAAGCATGTAAACCCTAGGAGTATGGTATTTACCCTAGACGAATTACAAATCTTAATCACAAGAAGCAAGTCTCAAATTAAGTATGGTATTTACTCTAATTTGCATCCAATTAACTCAATTAAAAGTCTAGATGGTGATCAAACATCAAGATAATCAACCAAGTTATTAAGCACAGTGATTAAGAATCCAACATCAAACGGCAATCAATAGATAGGTAAAATAAGAAAACTAGATTATCATACTAGGGCTACATCATGACCTAGCAAAGGAAAATTAGTTACACATAGTCATAGAATTTGGCATAAGCAAAAACATAAGGAAGAAATAATAAAACTTAGCCAATTGCGGTACTCTTCCGGCGTCTTCAATTTCTCCAAATCTTGCGTAACCCTAAATGAGTTGTTTTCTAACGCTTAAATAAAGCACCACAATCCTATTCCTACCCTAGCTGGGCTTTTACAACAGCCCAAAAATAAAGAAAAACCTAATTAAAAAATAAATCCAAAATGGGTAAATAATTGACTCCTTTTCCAACTTTGACTGGGATAACACGTCAGTTTCTTTGCTCGCACGTTTGGGGTCGTTCCTCTTTCAAGAAAATTCGGGAAAAATATGATAATTTTAGATCTTTATCTTATCTTTCCAACCATATATCGCAGGACTTGAGGAAAAATCGGGAAGTCCTTCAAATTGCCTTTTTCGCACAGTAACTCAAATCTGACGGGATTGCACTTTATGCTGACTTAACTTCAAAGACTGTTCTCATTGGCTGCCCCAAAAATTCTAGAAAAATTCCAAAATTGTCTTCAGGGTCTTAGCTTCAATCTCCAACTGGCCTTGCACAAAAACTCCTCCAAAGAGTTGTATTTTCGTAGAAAACCAATTAACTGCTCCAGAAATCTGAAAATGGAGAAAATAAAGTAATAAGTCCTTTTTAAATCCAATTCTCCTACAAAAACTAAGTATAAAGAGTACATAAATGTAGAAATTTATGGACTTATCATCGTCAAGTCTACTTCCAAGGCCGATCACTTGGGTCATCTTCGACAAGTGTTTGAACGAATGCGGAAGCACAGTCTGAAGATGAATCCTAAGAAGTGTGCATTTGGGGTTACGGCGGGGAATTTTATGGGCTTCTTAGTCCATCAACGAGGGATTGAGATAGACAAGAACAAGGTCAAGGCAATCATGGCCGCACCACTGTCGGCATCCAAAAAGGAGCTTCAGTCATTACTTAGCAAGGTAAACTTTCTAAGAAGATTTGTCCAAACCTTGCTGGCAAGATTTGGCCATTATCTCCATTATTGAAGTTAAGGGATCAAGATGAGTTTGTCTGGATGGCTGAGCATAAGAAGGCATTTGATGAGGTTAAGATGTACTTCAGTCAACCACGGGTCCTTATGCCAACAAAATGAGGAAAACCATTGAAGCTCTACATCTCGGCCTCAGACAACTCCATCGGCTGTCTACTTGCTCAAAATAATGAATCAGAGAAGGAGCAGGCTGTACAGTACCTAAGCCGAACTCTCAACGTGGCTGAGCTGAACTATTCACCCATAGAGAAGTTATGCTTGGCATTGTACTTCGCAGCCACGAAGCTTCGCCACTACATGCTCCCCTCGATCATTCTTATCATCTCCAAGACCGACCTCATCAAGTACATGCTCAAACGGTCGATCATCCGAGGCCGAATTGGTAAATGGACCATAGCCTTGTCTGAGTTCACCTTTCAATACGTGGCTCAAAAATCAGTGAAAGGCCAAGCTTTGGCTGACTTCTTAGCTCATCATCCAACCCTGGGGGCATCGCAGGAGGCTGAGGCCGAGGTCGAGATTGGCATGGTTCGCATAGAGAAGAATTATTGGACTATGTACTTTGATGGTTCAAGCACTAAGGCTACATCTGGGGCTGGGGTTGTGATTGAGTCTCTCCAAGGCCAGAAGTGGCAGTTCGCATTCCAGCTCAACTTCATGTGCACCAACAACCAGGCCGAGTATGAAGCTTTGATCGTCGGCCTTGAAATCTTACAAAGAATGAAGGCAACCCGGGTATTGGTCTATGGCGACTCCTAGTTAGTCATCAACCAGCTGACAGGGGAATATCAGTGCACAAGTGATAATTTGGCTTCTTATTACGTGACGGCCCTTAACTCAGCCGACGGCTTCTTTAGAATCTCTTTCGAGCACGTCCCTCGCGCTGAAAATCATGAAACCAATGAGATGGCCCAAATAGCGTCCGGCGTAAGCATTCCAGAAGGAGAATACAACCGCATGAACAAAATTGAGATACGCACTCTGCCAGTCTTGGCCGAGCGTGGGATGCCCACGGCCATCATGTCGGCCTCCCTTGTTGATACGGTCGAAGAGGACTGGCGTTACCCTATTGTCTGCTACCTACGTCATCCAGCAGATGACCATGAGAAGTCCATAAGATTCAGGGCTCAGTGATATTTGATATTTCAGAACGAGCTTTATCGTAAAGGCTCGGATGGTTTATTTTTGCTATGCCTCGGCACCAAGGATGCCCGGACAGTCATGGGTGAGTCACATGAAGGAATTTGTGGAGTGCATCAATTTGGCATCAACATGAGATGGTTGATCAGAAGACACGGCTATTATTGGCCGACCATTCTAAAATATTGCATTGAATATGCAAAAGCGTGCATCAAGTGTCAAATATACGGCCCCATACAAAGAGTGCCAGCCGAAGCTCTGCATCCAATCACCAAGCCATGGCCATTCCGAAGTTGGGCCGTGGATATCATTGGCAAGGTTTATCCACCTTCATCGAATCAACATGCCTGGATCCTAGTTACCACTGACTACTTCACCAAGTGGGTTGAGGCCAAATCTTATAAATTGATCTCTAGCACCCAAGTAGTCGAGTTCTTCGAACACCATATCGTTCACAGATTCGGGATTCCAGAGACAATCATGGCAGACAACAGCCCAATGTTCATCTCGACCGAGACTCAAGAGTATGCTGAGAAGTTGGGTATCAAGCTCATTCACTAAACTCCTTATTACCCTCAGTCCAATGGTCAGGCAGAAGCAAGCAACAAGGTGACAAAGGGAATCCACGAAAAAATGATTGAAGAGAGACCGAGGGCTTGGCATGACCTCTTGGCAGAAACCCTTTGGCCATACCGAACTTCTAAGCGCTCGACCACGGGTACTTCTCCTTATGCCTTAACCTACGACCATGATGCCATTCTGCCAATGGAAATGAACATCCAATCACTTCGAGCAACTGAATAGCATGGCTTGAACAAGAAAGACTACAAGCAACCTATGTGTCAAGAGTTGGAAGATTTAGAGCAGACCAGGATAGATGCCTACAATCTAATGCAAGCTCAGAAACGGATAGCAGCAAGAGCATGCAACAAGCACGTCAGGCAAAAGACTTTTGCCGAAGGAGATCTGGTTTGGTGAGTTGTTCTTCCTATCGGGACCAAGGACCCCATGTTTGGCAAGTTATCACCAACTTGGGAAGGGTCGTTCATAATCGACAAGATGCTCGGCCTGGGGGTATTCCAACTCAGAGACAAGGATGGAGAACAACACGGCATGCCAATAAACGGCCAATACTTGAAAAAGTGTATCCCATCCATATGGGAGACAGCCGAGAAGCAGTCATAAGATATGGCAAGAAATTGTAAGGACAACGTATTTGTTCAAAGGAAAACGGTAGTAAAATGCCGAGGCCTAACCACGACCATTGGTTCAACAAGGCTTAACCATGGCCAAACAAAACAAAACAAATGCAAAAAAGAGAACGGCCTCTAGTAGGCCGATTAAGAAAATAGATACAAACAAATGTGTGCAAAAATAATAAAGTCTCAGACACTAGATCCTCTTGTTGATCATGGTCCACATCAATACGATGATCCTCCTCCAAGCTATGTCTCCATCAGCCATTAGTACCCTCAGTCGACTCTTCTCAGACCTGGCCTTCATCACGACCCTCTGCTTCTCGATGTGCTCATGCAGAGCCTTCTTCCCAGCTTCCTTCGCTACCAAGTCCGAGGCCTTCTCGGCCTCATACTGTTCAGCTAAGGCCGAACGCATCATTTGAACGTCGGCCATCTGTGCATCAAGTTCAACAATCTTTTTCTGAGTCTGGGCAGCAGCCTTCTTCTTTAATTGAGCCTCCATTAGAACCGGCTCGGTCACGGTCCTAGCATGCTCCACGAAGGTTGAATAGTTGACAGGACCCGACCCAGATTCCACCCCGGAACCCGGCCCGGACCCTGTTGATGGGCCCAACACCAACCCATGCCGGGCCCACGAACTGAATGTAACCCTCTTCCCGACAAAACAACAACAAAGGGCCGAGACTTCTGCCGAAAATCGGACAGAGTCTCCCTACAAAGTGAACAATCCCCAAAGTTAAAACCTGCTCAAACAAGCAACGAAACAAAGCCCAAGCACCAGCATGCTACGGATAAACTACCCAGGCCTCGGCCAACAAATTAACCCTTACAGTGCAATACAGAGCAATCTAAGAGTTTAGGAATTCAGCAGCGGAAAAGAATAAACAGAAAATGAGTTTAGGGTTCAAGGACAACAGATCCTACCCTTCAGTCAAAGCTCGAGAAGAGGAGCGCACGGCCGAACAGTGTCGACGCAACTACAGTCTGGGGGGCGCAAAACAGAAAGAGTGTGAGTGGACAAAAACAAAGTTTTACATACTTAAAACAATATACTAACCCCACCTTTTAAAACCATGCAAACCATGCATATGAAATCCTTATATACGTGATTGATTTAGAAATCATATTATCTCAAATTACATGAGAGCAATCCAGCTCAAACCTTTTTCCGAATAAAATACCCCTTTTTCTTTTCCCGAGGTATAACCTCTCAAATCAACCCAAGCAGGTTTATAAAACATAAACAAAACGGCCTTTGTTATTGTAAAGCATAAAGATGGAATAAAATTCTCATAACGTAAAACAAACCTTTAAATGCCGAATAATTCGTATACGTCAAGAAAACCCAACTCGACAGCAATATAGACATTTATTGTAGTTCAAAGCATTTATATACATATATATAAATATCAAATCCGGATTCACAATCCCACGAGTAAAACATAACCAAGATCTGAAATCCAATCAAATATCAAGTCAAAGTAAGTGTAAAGTTTCCCCAACTTCCCCAACTCACAATCCTGTGCTCATAAGCACGACAAGTAAGGAGGGATCCTCACTAAAAGAAATAAGAATACGAATATAATAACAGCGCATATACATATATATATATATATATATATACATATATATATATATATATATATACAATAACAACTCAACACCAGATCAAGTGTATGGGAAACCATCCAACAGGGATAGTTTAGCTGGATACGAGGACTACACCGCGGTGGCCCGTACCCAGGGTTTAGCCGTCCATAGTAATGGATTATGCTACCCGACCCGTATGGCAGAGTACGCATACTCAATACCCCTACGTCCGAACTAGTCCATGCGCTGACTAAATACTCAATTAAGAGTCTACGGCTACACCCGTTAAGGTATGCACCGGATCGAACCATATCTCAAGAATCGTATCGTAACATGAGGGGAGGTACATAACACGGTGTTTACAACACTCACAACCATTGCCCTGCAATAATCCATTTATACATATTCATATACTTTCACATTTCAACCCACAATCATGCACCCAAACCCAAATACGATTAGGACCCAAGCGTCCAAAATTCAAGGTCAACATATATATATATTCAAAATAAGGACATCACCGTCCCAAACATATATTTCCATATTCAAAATATCAATATAATTATATGAGGGACCTCACGTCCCGACGCCGGGCATTCCAACCCAAAGATATATATAATTAAAGTATAAGGAACTCGTCCGTAAATACATACCGTTAAATCAGACGTATAATCCAAAATATACATATGTATATATATATATATAAATATATATATATATATATATACATAAAACATAAAGATCCTTTAAAGTACAAAAACTCAAGCCCGATCCCATATACATATCTATGTATATAAATATGTATGAATATACGTATAATCAATTCCCATTATTCCAAAGTATTTATTCAAAATCAATATATATATGTATGAAAATATACATATATATAATCAAGGTATAAGTAATTATACTTCAAAAGGTTTTAAAAGCCAAAACCGAATACGTAACCAAACGGACTACGTTAACGTCCAAATATTCAATTATATAATTTATATATAATATAACAACCCTTTTTAAATATAATGTCCCAATTTTAATACGAAAACCACCTGGCGTTCACCACGCCCCATTCAATACCCAAAGGTATAAATAATAATAAAATAGCCATCAGGGCCCCACAATAAACCGGCAACCCAAACCATGCATTTACCTCAATGCAATTCCTTTTAATACATTTCAATCAAAGTCAGATCGAGACTTTAAATTATTAATAAATTCAAGATTTAAAACCATTAAATCTCATTTCATGCATTTCAAGCAAATCATTCAAATCATGCTCATTTGAAAACAAAGTCCACTCACCGTTGGTCCTGCCGCATAACCCCAAAGGGTCTCACTGCTGCACTGTAAACAGAAGTACCTAAAGCGATAGATACGAAGATTGGATTAGTGCAGTGAACCGAACGAGAATCGAAACTTAAACCCTAACAAAACCCCACTTAACGTGCACGTACGTCCTACGAAGGATTCTAAGGTCAAACTACCTCTTTTAACTTGGGGGACCGTCCCTAAGACTCACGGTCAACCGGCGGTCAAACACCCCTTTTCGGTCAACCCGGCCCGCGGAACCCACAACCTCCAAATCGATCCGGACATTCCTAGAAGTCCAACAAAGTCAACTACACTGCAAGCAGACCTCGGGAGACCCTCGGTCAACCCTGGTCAAACTTGGTCAAACCGACCCTAATAGGTCAAACCGGGCACGTGGGTCCCATGACCTCCAAACTTAGATCCGAAAGTTCCTATAGGTTCACTACGGTTTAACTAACACGTCCTGAAAGTTTGGTCACGATCGGACGGTCGGATTGCTCACGATCGCACGATCGGACGATTACGCTTAACTCAAACTTCAAGTCGTTGATCCGAAGCATCTGGGGCTCGAATCACGATCCGTCAAATCCTACACGATCCTAAAAATACAGGGAACAACATACTTGGAAAAGGGACCGATCCAACGGCCCGAACATATCGAACCGGATAACGCGCGCAATAGGCGTAAATCCGTTCGATCATCATCCGAACTCCAAATTGAAATCCGAGCACGCCACGCGCTCGTGACGTGCGGATAATTTAGGAATGAAGATTGACAATTACTAGTAGGCCCCGCGCAGCCACCCACACTGGCAGCGCATTTGGGTGCCCAAAGCAATAAATTTGACTTCCGAACAAACTCCAAACCAAGAGCTGCCCTTCCACCAGCCTATACTACTCGATAATTGGAACAACTTATTCAACTACGAGAACTTGCATAGACGCCGGCAGGTGGCCGGAAATTCAATTGGAAAACCGGCCAAAACTTTGTGTTACAGATTCGATCCCCTACGCTACGAATTGATGAAAACCAACCATGCAGATAGCTAGAGCTCGAAGAGTAGTTAAGTTTTCATACCTTACTCGTCGAATTCCGTCGCCGGAGGAGGGAGAACGAACGCTCGAAAGATTACGTAAAATCCGGCCAGTTTCTTGCATTTTCCGGCGAAACGAGCAGCGGTGGACGGTGGCTGAAGGCTGGGGTTTGACCGGGATGTCGTCACGGTCCTTTTGGGACCGGTGCCACCCTTAGTGGTGGCCGGAGTAGCAATTGCCGGCCAAAAATGTGGCCGGCGCCAAAACTGAAATATTAAAGGGGGTCTGTGCACGCACGGAGAGAAAGAGAGAGACTGAGAGAGAGGGAGAAGAAGAAGGGAAATTTTCGGGGTTACTGTAGCGGTACTGTAGCCGCTACAGTAAAAATCAGAATTTTTGTTTTTATTTTTATTTCTTTTCTCTTCTATCGCTTCCCGATCGTTACAACACGGAATTCGGTGTACCGCATATCCACGAACTCGTTTCGACGAGCCGGACGCAACGGCGCAACCCATTTCTTCCAAATCCTTATGGAAAATTTAAAGTGCCTGAAATACCCTTAATCCCAGTGGCAAAACTGTAATTTCGCCAAAATTATTTAAATTGAATAAATTCAATTAAATTGGGTCAGGGATGTCACAATAGTCCTCTGCCTCGGCCAACTGGGTCTGAGCATGGCTGAATAAGGGGATGGCTGTAGCTCCCAAGTCAAGGCGGCGCTAGAGCTCGTCAAGCATCTCGGTGTTGAGAAGACCATGGGAAGCAGCTCGATCCACTCACTTCTTGAACTCAACAAACGTGTTTCCATCATAAACATGGGCAACTCCCACGGGCAAGAACCGTTTCAACTCTTCCAAGGTCGACTGTGCTTCGGCCGAGAGAGGGACGACCGAGTAGGAACAGCCTGTGTCCTCAGTCAGGGTGGCGAACAGCCTATTGAGCTCGTCTGAAGAAAAGGTCGTGCCCTGAACAAAGAAAGAGAGAGAGAGAGAGAGTTAGCTCAGAAATTCACAATGAAAACAACTTTCAGCCGTAGAATGGAACACAGCTTACCTCTGAAGTTGGTGGCTAACTCTGACTTGGCCAAGACCACTGGTGGAACGGGCACACGCTCTACCGAGGGTGCTGGTGGAACTAGAATGTGCTCGACCTGCACCACGGGCTAGGTCCTAGGCTGGTGAACTGAAGGAACGGCTGGCATCTCGGCCATGGTCGAAGCTAAAGGAGCAAATTGACTTTGCATAGAAGGCTAAAAAAATATTCCAAGTATTAGAGAGGTACGCACTCAGAAGTAGAAGTTCAACTGAAAGGTACCTTACCGTTGCGAGTAAGGAAGTCACGGCCGAAGATGATGGGTGACACATGTAGCCGAAGGGTGCAAGAAAGGAAATCATGACCGAAGATGTTGAGCCACACGGTGAAGTGGATGCTGCTATGCGGACCGGTGCGACTGGAGTCAAGGGAGTCATCATCACACCAACGAACTAGAATGCATGCCAAAAGAAGGTTAGATAAAAAAATGGAATGAACATCATTCAAAAAGAAAGGCAAAACTCACAAGTGTGTTACAAACTGACCTGAGTCTGGGCCGAGGAGTTTTCGTCATCTGACATAGAGAACTTTGTGCACACAGCCCTCTTGTGAACACCGCACTTGAATAGGATCCGTCCGGGCGAGCGTCTACTTCCCAGATCCGCAACCATATTTCTGGCCCTCTCGGCCGCTCTATCCCCCTCGGCCTTATGTTGCTCCTCAACTGCCCTCTGCTCGACCCTGAGCCGGCTGATCTCGAAAATAGTTGGCTGAAGGCGTTTTTCTGAAAATCACAACAATTCATAAGTAAAGGTTGAAAATGGATGGATAAACAGGAAAATTTTAAGGAAGGAACTTACCTGGGGGCATGTCAAAATCAGCTGGGTCAGGGACGAACGCATCCTCCTTATCGTCATCATCATCCTCAGACTTAGAGCCTCCATCTGTCTCGTCTTAATCTGAATCACTGGAGTCTGAGACTGGAGCCTCTTCCCTTGGCCTTTTCTGGCCTTAACATGAGAACAACAAACAAGGGATATTTGGAAAAATTTTGCAACAAAAGTTAAGGCTGAAGGAGTAAAAATCAAAAATCAAAAATCAAATTTAGCTTGCCTTGTGGAGGTACAACCGAGGCTGGCATGGCCGTTGTAGTATCAGCCGAAGCAGCTGAAGCCTCGGCCTTGGGCCGAGAAGAAGAACCTTTGCCTTGTTTCTTCTTATGTTTCTTCTTGGGCTCAACCGTTGGTTCCCATGACAAATTCTTCAGGGCCGAAACCTCGGCCATATCATACTCCACAGCCAGACGAGGTGTAATAAAGGCTTGCCAAAAGCTAACAAAACTATCATCGACCATGTGAGCCTTCCTCTAACTCTTCATCTGAAATTGGCTGAGCGCTTCCTGGAACCTGTTTGACACGGCTGAACAATCACGTGGGCGCTGGTAAGAATCCTTACAAGAAGACAGCAGGTTCTTGGTTGAAGGAATCACATGCTCAACCTGAACAAGACCGAACTGACGGGCCACCAAGTAAGGCAAATAGATCTCAACCCCGCCCTTAGCATTCTTACCCAGCATCAGACCCCAATGGAGATCCCTAGCAACCAAGATGGAACCCCAAGTCACTCTGGCCTCCCTCTTCCTCTCCTTGCTCAGTTTGCTGAAATCCTCGACCAGGAAAGGAGGAAATGATCTTCTGGCACAAACAGTGAAATCAACCTTGTAGTCACGGCTCATGGAGTAGAAGAACTCGAAGCAGCCCTTGGCCGAGTTATGTTTCTCATGACCCCGAACGATCGCATTAGCCGTTGGCTCAACCTCAGCAAAGTTGGCCAAACCTCTCAGATTGGGGAAGTATGCCTGCAACCAAAACTGGAACACCCACAAAGGCCCACCCTGCTTCGGACTCAATTCTGTCACCACAAAATCTTGGAGGATCCGATAGGTGCTTGCAATGACAGCTGGGCCGAGCGCCAACTTTTTTCCCATGGCTAAGGAATCAGCTATGGCCGTATACTCTAGCGTCACCTTGTTGGACTGCACACATAATATAAATTTGCACAGCCAGTATAGGAGGAAAGCTGCATGTTCATGCTCACCCACAGGTTGCCTAGTGCCTCTCTTTTTGTCGACTCGGGCAAAGTCTTTGTAGAAGGAGGAGTAATTCAGCTTGTTCTTGTGCCTCTCGGCCTTGGGAAGAGCAACCCAGAAATCCTTGAAGCTGCTTGAGTATTCCGGAGCTATCATGATGGCATTGATGTCCCGGTCTGTGGCAGGTAGGCAGAACAACGCGGCCATGTCCAAAACCGTGAGCGTCATTGGGCCGATTATGAGGTTCATAGTATTGGTAGCCGAGGACCAGAAGCACAAGGTTGAGACGAGAAGGGATTTGTCCATCTTCACTTGTTGCTCGAACAATTTGATGGCGTGATAAATGCCAAGCACTTTCCACTGATCCCCATAGAAATGCTCCATCCTTGGCAACCACGCTTGCCACTCTGAAGTAATTGTTGACTCAATCGCTCGGTCATGGACATTCTTCCCTTGTTCGGGCGAAGCTGATGTAACAGGAGCCATATCCTCGGTCGTAATCAGGATTGGATCTGCATGGAGAGTCTCATCAATTTTTCCGAATTCTTTAAAAAATAATAATAATAAAAAAATTAAAAAAAAATCTTGGTCCTCTCGAGTCAGGTCCAAAAAAACAGTTGCCTCTTAGCCAAGGCCTTTCTCGGCCAAGACCCTTCTAGACCAACGCCCTCTCCAAGTCTCCCTCTCCAAAAAAAAAAAAAAAAAAAAAAGAAAGAGTTGTGATGTCCTCGACCAATACAAGGTCGTGATGCTCTTGACCAATGCAAGGCCGTGATGCTCTCGACCAATGCAAGTCTTTAAAAAAATAAATATAAATAAATATAAATAATCAAAAAAGAAAGGTCGTGCCTCCTCGACCATGCCCTTCTTGGCCCTAAGCATCTCGACCATGCCTCTTCTCTGCAAGGACCCCTCTCTCCCAAGCCTCTCAGCCAAGACCCCTCTTCTAAACCTCTCACCCACGCCCAAGGTGATCTCAGCTTCACCCAGCACCAAGGCCACTCCTCCAAATCTCTCGGCCAGGACCACTCTTCCAAACCTCTTGGCCTAGGTCTCTCTTCCAAGCACTCCCGGCCAACATTGCTTCTCGCCCTAACTCCTCTCAGCCAATGCAAATCTCTCGGCCAAGGGTTCACAGCTCAAGCCTCACGGCCTCAAGCCTCACGATCTTAAGAACTCAGTTCCAAGAATTTCAGAATCTTGCAGGAATCCCGAATCCAGGAATTTCAGAATCTTGCGGGGATGAAAAACTCACATTTTTATATTAATTCACACCGGATCTGGAGGCTGATGACAATTAGAGAGGCATGAAATTTCTGAAAATCAAACCAGAGCAACAATCAATATGGGTTTTCAAGTCTGAGTTCCAGAATCAAACCACAGTAACAATCGATATGGGTTGTTTCGAAACTCACATGTGCAATCGAATTTGTGCGGGATATGAGGAAACGAGGATCAGGAAGAACGTGGAGTCGCAAGAGCTTCCTGAAACCCAGAAGTCGCAATGGTCAAAAATCAACAGGCAAAAGCAAGAATTAAACTAGGTTGCTCACAGATTTGGAAGTTCTTACCTGTGTTTCAGAAGTCTGGGGTTTGGAGATTCAAGAATCGAGAAATTAAAGAAGAAATTTGGAGGGTCTCTCACTGTTTCTATCACGCTGGAATAAAAGAAAATTTGAAGAAGACGAAAGAGATTTGAAAAGTTTTGAAAGGTTTTGAAAGGTTTTTGAAAGGTTTTGAAAGTTCTGAAATTTTCAAAGTTAATAAGACGAAAGAGAGTTGGCCATTTATAGACCATTGCACTTTACGAGGAAAGATAATAGCCTCGATGGTTAAATAATGAAGTGCGTTTATTGCCCACTCTCTTTGGCATTTAAGGCAGCAGGACGTGTCCATTCCTTAAAATCCATTCAACCTCGGTCGCACTGCAAGAACTCTCCTCGGCCAAAGGATCCAGGAATTGGGGGGCAATGTTTATACCAAGAATTTTTGACCCGAAGCACGATGAGGAATGTTAGTGCACGTAGCTCAAAATGGCCAAAATCTTGGTTCAAGTCTACACAACCATTCCTCGGCCCAGGCTCAAGCTTAGCCTACAATCATAGTTTCCTCGGCCTAAGCATGGCCGAGTCACAAGACAAGCTCAGCCTTGCCCCTGTCAGTCTTGGCCTAATCACGTTCTCGGTCGAGACATCTCCTCGATCTCAGCTCTTCGGCCCAAGAGCAGGTTCGACCCGACCATTCTCGGTCAAGCACCAACCTCAACCAAGTGAAGTCTTCTCGGCCAAGCACGACCTCGGTCGAGCCTGACCTCGGCCAAGCCTCGACCTCAGCCAAGCTTGACCTCAGACAAGCCTCGACCTCGGCCAAACACTCACCCATGATATCCTTGGTCACAACCTCTCTTCGGCGAGGGCCTCCTCGGCCAAGACCTCCTCCGTCAAGACCTCCTCAGCCAAGACCTCTTCTCGGTCAAGACCTCCTCGGCCAAGACCCCTCCTCGGTCAAGTCCTCCTCGGCCAAGTCCTCGAGTTCTACCTCGACTAAACATTCGTTAGACTAGATCAACTTCATAGATGAGCTCGACCCAAGATCCAATCTTGTCTCAAGAAAAGTTCTATTTTGACCGAGCCAACCATGGTCGAACTCCATCAGTCAACCTGACCACGAGGTGAAGTACAATTTGTCTTCCAGCTACAAACAGAGCACTTTCACGTGAATTCACATGGCTTCACGTAGCTATCATTTGGGAGATTGGAAAAGGAGAGACACACAAGTCGAGTCTGAGTGATTTCTAGAACAACCGACGCACTTAAGGAAACATTAGAAAAGATTCTTGGAATGAAGTGAAGACTTTCTTTTTGGAGTGAAGTGAAGACTTTCTGCATCCGGACAAGCACACGCTTTGGAATGTGTCGACGGAGCTGTAGAATGATGAACAAGAAGACAAGAGCAGGTATCCAAAGCACTCCCAAGTCCTCCAATCAAATTAGGACGAGAGACAGGAATTCCAAGCTTGGCCTAGGCCGAGGCTCGACCAAGAGTCCATGTTGCTTCCTCAGTTCATCCACATCCCCAGAAATCAAGCAATGGACAAACCATCACAATCATGGGAAACAAATCCGAGGCGTCCTTGTCTCTTGAAGTGAAGTAATTGACAGCCATCGCAATCTTTGAAAGTAACCAAATCAAAGCCAGTCCAAGGAACCTTGTCTGAGAGTAAAGCAGATGTGACCATTCAAAACCCATCTTCACCAAGTGCAAACTCGATTTTCTTCAGACTTCACCACCTGCAAGCTTCATTCTCTCACTATAAATACAAGACCTCCAGCAACGTTCAAGGGGTCCTTGACCAAACAAGCCTCCCACAGAGCAAACTTATCTTTTTCCAGTCATTTATCTTCTTTTAATGCACTTTCAGTAAATGCTTTCCTTGGAGTAGTGGTAAAGTTAAGTTCTCTTCCATCCATCAAATATATCATATGACCCTTGATTTTTCAAGGCGCCGGAGCACCATCCCATTTACTTTCTGTCCACCCCATATATCATAAAGCCTTCTCAATCTAGTGAACGAATTCCACCATTGACACCATCATCAACAGCCTTGTAAGCTCATGCCGTGAACCTGACGGCCGAGACTTGTTCCTCTCTCGGCCACAATCGTTTTGAGCTCAGTCAGACCCAAACAGGCGCACTCAATCCATCCATCCATCCATCTGTTGACCGCGCAAATCTCACGGCCTTTTTACCGGGCCGAATGGATTTGCGTCAACACGGGTCGTCCTTCTTTGGTCGGGGAGTGCAGTTGCGCGGGCGTGCCAGCACGGTCTATCGTGCATTCGTGAGAGGTTTTGAGCGGATGAGTGGTTTGGAGTGCGCTCGAGTGTTTCTGACTTCTAATCAAGAGACTGTGACCGAGGAAGGAACTGGTCTCGGTCGCAAGGTTCACGGCCTGAGCTACAAGGCCTTTGGTGGCGGTGTTGAAGGTGGAAACGATTGTGGATTTTGGTGGTGCTCCAGCGCTTCGCCGGGTGGCGAGAGGCTGTATGATATATGAAATGAACGAAAGAGTAACAAAGGATGGTGCTCCAGTGCCTCGAAAGATCGAGGGTCGTATGATATATTGATGAATGGAAGTTTCTTACAATCTACCACTACTCCTAGAAAAGCAAGTAAATGTATTGAAAGTGCGTTACAGGAACGTAAATGACAGAAAAGATAAATTTGCTCTGAGAGAGGCTTGTGTGGTGTTGAACCCTTTGAATGTCTTTTGAGCTTGGTATTTATAGGAGGAGCCAGCTAACGAAGGCGAGCCCGACACCCTCGTGAGATGTGACTGACTTTAGCAGTAGTGGGTGGGTGGCGGCCGAGGAGCATGGTGGTGTGACTACCATGAAGTTCAGTTTCTCCTTCCGTAGCAGCTGGGCCGGGTTTCACGCCTAGAGGAGCATTTAATTCCTTGACTTTTGGTAGGTAAGGGGCCATTAATTCCTCGATCTTTGATGGGTAGAGGAACATTTAATTTTCGAGATTGTGGAGGCATAATCTCACCAAACCAAACTGACCCTACCCATACTTATGATTTGACTGATTGATGCGACTCCCACTCTCTTTCTTTTCTCCACGTGCTCCTTTGAAAGTCCTCTGGTTGAGACAGGTGTGATTGCATCACAGCCCATTACTTATTAATGAGCTGTGGGGGCCACTTCTAAGCAAATGGCGAATCGACGTTCCCTCGGCCTGGGTGAGTGATAAGGGTACGGTCACAATCTCGGTCAAAGCTCGTCGTGACCGTGATCATTCTTCCTTCCTTGACTCCCCCGTTCATTCGGCAATTGCTTTTAATAAATAAACACAAGTCTTTAGAAAATGAGGGCTCTGGCCGTGGGTCGTCTTATTTGATCGGCCGATATGGGCCGAGATTTTTATGCATAAACACCATCCAAATCATTTTTCAATGCACGGTAGACCGTGCTAGCACACCCACGTACACCCATCCAACAAAAAGTAGGACTACCTGTGTTGGCGCATATCCCCTCGACCTCAGACACTAGGCCGTGAGATTTGCGCAACCAACAGATTGTGACCAAGATCGAGATATTGAAAGTGCATAAGGTTTCCGACTTGACATGGAAATTAGCCACCAAAAGAACTCCAAGATAGATCAAGGTGTCTTAAATTATATAGAAAACCAATGAAATCTGGAATTTGGCCCCCACTGAAATTATTTCTGGAAAGGTCCAAATGTTGTAAATGCCGCAACTCAATCAGTTTAGGACTAATCATCTTACCTTGCAAATAATATCCGTATCCAAGATCAAGTTGAATAACATGGCCAGTTTGCTCGCTACAATAGACTCATATCTTGTTTCTGGTCTTCCAAACCCCATGAATAGAGGGCATTATACTCATCCACTAGGCCACGCTTGAATGCTAGGAGTGTTGAAGATTGTCTCACCATAGAAGGAAGGATGGAATCCTATCAGTTTTGGACTGGGTTTTCTCCTTGTTTTGGAATCTTTGTCAGATTTGGACTGGGTTTTCTCTTTTTTTTTGGGATCCTTTAGGTTTCCTATTCCTTTTATGATTGTACTAAAGCCCTATACTTATAAATAGGCACTTTAGAACTAGGTTTTTTAATAAGCATAAGATGAGAACATAGAGAGGAGAATTCAAGAGTGAATTTTCAAGGGAGAAACACAAGACAGAATTCAAGGGTGAGAGAAAAGAGATCTAGGGTTCTTGTGAGAGCTAAGGGGGTTCTTGATTGTAACCAAAGTTGTTCTTACATACTAGTGAATTTCTCGGGTAGACCAAGAGGACGTAGGCAGGAGGCCGAACCTCTATAAATCTTTGTGTTCTTGTGGGTGTGTTTACTTTGTGGTTTGGTGTGTATTTTATTCTCAAGGGGTTTGTGTGTGTGCCGTCGCATAGTCCATCAACAACAAGGTCTTGGAGTGTTTCTGCACAACAAGTGGTATCAGAGCCATGTTGCGGTGGGTATTGGTTTATGCCCAGGAGCTCATATAGTTTTAAGAGTGTTTGCAAGTATTAACGATGGCGGGCGACAAGATCACACCACATCATGTAAGAAGATCCAGTTGAAGCCGTTCACTGGCAAGGAGAACTTCACTCTTTGGCAAAGGTGAATGAAGCTTGTCCTTAAGCAGCAAGGTCTCAACAAAGTATTGGCAGGCAAGGAAAAGAAGCCGGAAACCATGACAAATGAGGAATGGGAGGACCTAGATGAGCTTGCTAGAGGATCCATCGAACAACATCTAACTGATGAGACAATGGAAAACACCACAAAGCAGACATAGGAAAAGCTTAAAGAGATGTTTGCGGCAAAATCGTTGTCCAACAAACTTTTCTTGAAGGAGGAGCTTCACTCTCTAAAGATGGAAAAGGGCGCTAACATGATGGAGCACGTTAGTGCATTTAACAGGTGTATTGCAGACTTGCAAAGGATGAGGTTTATAAGTCGGAAGACAAGGTTGTGATGTTGTTGACATCCCTACCTCTGTCTTATAAGCACTTCCGCTTATGTTCGGGAAGGGAACCTTGGGGTATGAAGAGATCGCGCAAGACATCCTAACGCATGACATAATGCTTCAACGTTCTGAAGCAGGCTCTCAAAGTGAAGGTCTTGTGGCAAGGACTAGAGGGCCGGGTCGTTCAAGCAAGCGTGAGGGCAAGTCAAGCAATGGTGGGAATTCTAGATCCGAGGACAATGAAGGTTGTTTCAAGTGTGGGTCTAAGGACCATTGGAAGCAGAATTGTCCGGTATGGAAAGAGCAGAACAAGATGAAAAATGCCGAAAGTTTAGGAGCAGCAAACGTGTCAACTAATTGCGACACCGAAGACGAACTTTTTACGGTTACGGAAGAGGAGCGTAACGGGGACGTCGTGGCAAGTTCTTCGGGTGAGAGTTCTACTTCAGTTTGGATTCTAGATTCCGGTTGTTCTTATCATGTGTGTTCAAATATGAGTATATTTTATACATATGAGGAAAGGAAGGGTAGCAAGATTCTGTTGGGAGACAAAACAAGTTGTGATGTTTTGGGCGTGGGAACAATGAAGATCAAGTTGCAAGATGGTGTTGTTAGGAGCCTTAGTGAGGTGCTGAAACTAAGAAGGAATCTTATTTCCCTTGGCGCTCTAGATAGAGAAGGGTATTCATACAAGGCCAAAGAAGGGAAGCTCGTAGTCACACAAGGTTTGGTGGTGATTATGAGAGGGGAGATTCAACCTAACAACGTTTATCAGCTTTTGGGGGGTACAATTGCAGGTGGAGCAGAAAAATCTACGAAGGAGGAGCTTTGTACCAAAGAAAAGCGAGCATGGGATCTTACTGTCAAGGAGTCGGTGCAACGGAATAAAGCTATAAGTTCGCTCAAGGCTAGTTGGGCAAGGAAGGTTAGTCAAAGTTGTATGACTAATAGTTCATCATCAAAGGTGTTTGATTTCAAAGGTGTAAAAGTAGCGGAAAAGATCCACAAGGGTGAAGTCAAAACAAGGGATGATGGGGAGAATGTTGTTGGGTCAGTGGCAACCGAAAAGATGCTTCTTACCAAGGTGGTCATGGAAGGGACTCCAAGGCGGGTGGAGCTTGACACAAGGGTTGAAGAAGCTGGGTATCAACAACAAACTCACAAAGGGGTTCTACTTGAGGTGGAGCTTTCATCACAAGCAAGGTTCAAGCTTAAGGAATCATCAAACCGTCCCTAGGTTTTGGATGGATGGAAAAAGAAGGTTCAACTACGTTTTGGAGTGCCTTGGGGAGCATGAAGCGGGAAGGTTGGATAGGTGCTTGGATGAGAAAGAAGGAGTTTGTTCATAAATCCAAGAAAAAAGTTGGTTGCTACATGGGGATTTATAAAACAAGGGTAGGTATGCAGTTTGCATATCAAGGCATGTCAAGAATTCAAGGTTCCAAGAAGGCTAGGAGCGAGGAGTTCGGCATGGGGGATCTCTCTTCAACACAAGAGGTCCGAATGGCCCAAGTCTGAGATTGAGTGGAGCACCTTGTCACCTAAGGTGCGTTGAGGCAAGAGGTTTCTTGCCATGGTGGAGCTCTTAGGAATTACTAGAACGTTTTCAAGAGGTTGAAGAGGTTCTATGGGTCAACAATTGTTCATGGGTGATGGATGGTTCGCCAAGGTGGAGATTGTTGAAGATTGGCTCACCATAGAAGGAAGGATGGAATCCTATCAGTTTTGGACTGGGTTTTCTCCTTGTTTTGGAATCTTTGTCAGATTTGGACTGGGTTTTCTCTTTTTTTTTTTGATCCTTTAGGTTTCCTATTCCTTTTATGATTGTACTAAAGCCCTATACTTATAAATAGGCACTTTAGAACTAGGTTTTTTAATAAGCATAAGATGAGAACATAGAGAGGAGAATTCAAGAGTGAATTTTCAAGGGAGAAACACAAGACAGAATTCAAGGGTGAGAGAAAAGAGATCTAGGGTTCTTGTGAGAGCTAAAGGGGTTCTTGATTGTAACCAAAGTTGTTCTTACATACTAGTGAATTTCTCGGGTGGATCACCAAGAGGACGTAGGTAGGAGGCCGAACCTCTATAAATCTTTGTGTTCTTGTGGGTGTGTTTACTTTGTGGTTTGGTGTGTGTTTTATTCTCAAGGGGTTTGTGTGTGTGCCATCGCATAGTCCATCAACGATAAGGTCTTGGAGTGTTTCCGCATAACAAGGAGTGCTTGCCTTTCCCTCTCTATGCACTTCACGGTTACGTTAGCATTCCTTTGGTTGCGGCCAACTTCTCCTCCTTTGACATTTTGTAGCCAAAGCAGCAAAAATGCAAGAAAGAGTTTGAAGCACCTTCTGTCACTGTTTTGGTGTGGATTTTAAATTCCAAGGCCAAGTCGAAATTCCAAGGCCAAATCGGAACTCCAAGGCCAAGTTGAAATTCCAATGCCACATTGAGAAACCAAAGTCCAAGTAGTGGTGGTAGCAAAACTCCAAGTCTGGATGGAGAGCGAATTAAAAATGGCTTTGCAGACTTGTGGTATGCACGTTAAAATGTAATTAAGTGAGAATTAAATCCATAAAGGCTTTGTGGCCTTGTCGTTATTTTAGGTCCACTGCATGGCCTACCATTTGATTGTAGGCATTTATTATAATTAACAAACATATCCTAATATATATAATTGGTTTAAAGAAAGAAGAAATGGATATGTTTATTATAATATTATTGTAAGAAATATATTTATATATATACAATATGGCCTAATGCTCCAAAGTCCAATTGATATAAAAGTATATTTAATAAAGTGGAATGGTGATTGAAGAGATGATGCGCCCAACCTTTCAAGTCCGGGTGGAAATTGAAGACCAGGACTGGGTGGGAATTGAAGACCAGGACTGGGTGGAAATTGAAGACCAAGTCTGGGTGGGAATTGAAGACCAGGCGGGGTTGGAAATTAAAGACAAGGCTGGGTTGGAAATTAAAGACAAGGCTGGGTTGGAAACTAAAGTCCGAACTCACCAAATATCCTCAAGTCTAGGTTCAATCCGTGATGTTAGGATTAGAAGTTCCAGTAGAAGTCTCTTTGCAAGTGGTGGAGTCCCAAGATGAAAAGATTAAATGTCAACTTACTAAAACTTATTGCATCCCAGATCAAGAGAAGAGTTTCATAATCCCAATGCCATTTTATTGACTAACTGTACAGGTTGGTAGTGGTTGGGAAGTTCTTATTAAATGCCTAGAGCTCCGGAAGGCATTAATATTGGAAGAATTTTCAAGACATAATTAGTTGTGGCCATTTAATGGCCAAACCTGTGAGCTGAAGGAAGCTCTATAAATAGGTCGTCAGAAGAAGAGAAGAGGACCTCCGATTCAACACACAAAACCTATCTTTTTATCCTGTACTTTTCAATTCATAGTCTAGGATTTTATCTTTCAAGCACTTTAGATTATCCAAGTTCTTCATTTTCCTATTGTAAGCTTACTTTCTTGCAATTTAATTTCAATCGTGTTTAAATTTGAGTTTAATTCAAGTCTTTATCGCTTTAATCTATTTTATCTCATTTACATTTCTGTCATTTCGTTTATTGGTTTTACGTTCATTGCACTGAGATTCCTTGCTTGGCCGATCAATCGTTTAATTAGAAGTCAGAAGCGCAAACGCACTCACACAATCTTTCCATCCAAGCCATCAAGTGGCTTGGTGGTGGAGCGCCTACACATCTCAAGAGAAAAAGGACCAAAAAATCTTTCCATCGGCCTATTTGGCCAAAAAGTGGGAAACAGTCACCCTGCATGTTAATGTATTCAAATGCACGATCAACACCATTCAATTAAAAGGCACAACTATTTAGGGTTTATGAATGAAATATAATATCGAAGATATGGAGCACAATTAACCAAAGCACATGCACAAGCAAACACTGCAAGTATATATATGGATGGTTGTCTCCATGCTTCTCCATATGCGAGCTTGCATGAGATATATATAGGAAAGAAAAAAGATGCCTTTACAAAGGAAGCAGTTCACCGGTAGCCCATTTTCCCCAAAATAAAAATAAAATTATTAAAGAAAAATAATCTTTTAACTCAGAAAATAATTTTATACCAAAAGCGAATTATCTTTTTAAGTCAACCACGACTGAGAGTGCTGCAAGTAAGTGGCATGTTGATGGTATGCTCCAAAGATGAGCATGCATGTAACATGCTTGAGATATTGACATGAGACTTAAACAGAGACATATATTTATTCAAGACACAGAAACATGCTTCCACAGTAGACTGGTTCGTTGCCAAAAACGGTGATGAAATTCGAGCCAAAAGCTGACCCTCCAACAACATATGTCCCTTGCATTTAGCCATCTTCAGGCCACTGCTTCACTGGATATACCTGACGGAAACGTGTTTTCCAATGGTTTTGCAAAAGCCCTAATATCTTGGGGCTTTTCACCTGATAAAGGCCTTGTGGTACATTATTTACATCTTTTCCCGGAAACTGTTTCTGCTGTCATCTGTTTGTATAGTTCCTTCTGCCATTTTCAAAGTACACGGTCATAAGACATTGAAACCTTGATTCTAAAGAAGCGTAATTTCTTTTTCTTTTTTTACATTTCATGACTTTTGATGAATTTGTGCACAAGTTGTTGAAATTAATGTCCTAGTGTTGTTATTAATATGTACATGTCTTTTTGTATAAATAGAAAAAGCTAGTGCCGAGAGCAATATCCTCTCCCCTGTTTTTGCTGTGTTTTTTTCTTTCTTCATTTCTATTGCTATTTACTTGTGTTTATGAGACTGAGACACTTTATAGCCCAATTTATCATCAATTTCTCTTTTCTTCTGTTTTAAGACAAGTATTCTCTTTCTTACACAGATGAAAACATATTGTTAAAGGGGCCTTCATCTCTGGGATTGAATACTTAACTCAAATTCCATTGTTTTATTCATAACAGCAATACACTAAAAAGCAATTCAGCATCTACATTTCCTACATTGAGAAAGAAAAAAACATACACCATAAGGTACACAAGAATATCATACCAATTAGTTCATGGGAGAAGTTCCCATTAAGTTCTTACAAATAACAGCACAACTCATTTACTAAAATGGTTCCTTTATTTCATTGAGATCCCTTATCATCACTCAAATACTCGAAAACTAGTACAAATAGCAGTCCTTCATCGCGTCCATCTTCAACTGAAGGGAAGCATGTCGTCTCAAAGGGGCTTGCGCTAAAGACAAAGGTTAAACAACCCATAAGATTGAAAAAGATAAATCGCATAAACTAAGAGCCCGTCTGATAACCATTTCAATTTTAGATTTTAGTTTTCATTTCTTGTGTTAGATTATAGAGGAAAAAGAGGGAGAATAGAAGTGAGAATGGGAGGGGAGGATGGGGGATGAGTAACAAAAGTGAAAACTAAAACTAAAAACTAAAATCTATTTGAAATTGTTTTTACTTTCAAGATTTTGTTTTCACTTTTGTTACTCCTCCCTCCCATCCTCCCCTCTCATCCTCTCTCTCAATCTCATCCCTTCACTCTTATTTTCCTCCAAACTCTGCCACAAAAAATGTAAACTAAAAACTAAAATTCAAATGGTTATCAACCATGCCCTAAATTAGTCACGCATGCATCCTCACTCTTGATCCTAGACTCATAGTCTAGGATTATAACCAGTGAACAAAAATCATGCATGTTCAATTTATATAGCAAAAGATAGAGAACATTCATGTTTCCTTTGTTTTGATATTACTTTTGTTCTGTAATATATGCATGTATATTCGGGGTTATAACTTGCATCATTTAATAGCATAACTAGTATGTAAAAAAGATAGTAGTAATTACCATTTATTTATTAAGGATCCTTTGCCTGATGATTTCTGCCTTCACGTACAACCAATCGTTCAGAAAGGTCAAGAAATTGAAGTACGTATATCTACATGACCTCTTGAGCAGAAGAGTGCCACAAACTCCCCAAAATCCAAGAGCAAACCCAAGCCCCATGCTGATGTAAAATCCTTGTGTTATGAGCCCATCTTTATTCACCAACACAGGTTGTCCTGGACCTTTTTCCTCCTCAAAGCATGTCCTTGGGAGTGGTTCTCCACAAAGCAGAGGATTTCCACCATAAGCATAGTCAAAGGTTTGGAGCTGACGGCCTATTGGAATTTTTCCAGACAAGTTGTTTTGTGACAAGTCCAACTTGCTAAGACGATCTATCCTAGAAAGACTTGTTGGAATTCTGCCATTTATCTGGTTTCTTGATAAATCAAGAAAATCTAACTCCTGCAAATTTCCAATCCTTGAAGGTATTTGACCTATTAATTGGTTTCTCGACAAGTTTAAAGAAACCAAACCAACAAGATAAGTGATTTCAATAGGAATCTCCCCACTCAACTTATTGCACGAGAGATCAATACTCTTTACAAGTCCCAGAGTACTACTGTATTTTGACCTTACTCCTTTCCATGTTAAAGTTGCTTTATCATAATAAGGCCAATAAAAAAATTGTTCTCCGATCTTATTTATCAACCGATGTTGCATAAGTGGAAATGAATATCCATTTTGAGCCAAAGTAGTCAAAGTGTTGAGACATTTGGGTATAGTTCCAGAGATGTTGTTCATCGACAAATCCAAAATTTGAAGGACTGTAAGATGGCATAACTGTGGCGGGATGCTCCTATAAAACTGATTAGATCGAAGGATAATGACAACCAAATTTAGAAGATTTTCCCCAAGCCATTCAGGTATTAATCCTGATAATTTATTTTCCCCAACATCAAGAAATGTCAACTTTGTGCAATTCTTCAATTGTGAAGGCAACTCTCCGACAAATCTGTTGTTATTTAGTTTTAGTGTCTCGATACTAAACAAGTATCCCATCGTGGTAGGAATTTTCCCAGATAAAGAGTTGTTGCTCAAATCAAGAACGCCTAATTGTTGAAAATGGATCCAGCAATCTGGAAGTTCTCCGGATACATGGTTGCTTGAGAGATCAAGATAGGTTAAATTACTCTCCTCGGTTGTACACAAAAATGAAGCTGGCCCTGAAAATTTATTATTGGAGAGATCTAGAAATTGTACTTGTGAGAGATCAAGATAGGTTAAATTACCCTCCAATTCATTCCAACTCGCATTTAAATTAGATGCTAAATCCAATCTCAAATTTCCTCTAAGTTGATTGTGAGACAAATCCATAAACGCGAATTTATTTCGCAAATCCCAAAACCACGTTGGAATGGTATCAGAAATTCGAGCATCAGAAATATCAAGCAATTCATAACTTTTCTGAGTTCGAAGCCATTTCGGGAAATACGGCCCCATCTTACAAGCCCCCAAAGTTATCTCATACAATTGAAAGGGAGGAACCCAATCAAAACTGAAGTTTAAAACTAGTGAGTTAGAGGATAAATCCAAATACCTTAATTTGGAGAGTTTCGAGAAATGAGTTTCTGAAATGACTCCTTCAAATGAATTCAGACCCAAACTGATACGCTCTAGATTGGACATCTGTCCAATACTTTCAGGTATTCTTCCACTCAAGTTATTATCCCGTAGAGACAAGTCCTTTAACAATACGAAGTTCGTAAGATGAGGCAATGAACCCACAATGTCAGGATTGTAAGAGAAATCCAAACGCTCTAATGTGTTTTGAGCGCATTTAGACAACATTTCAACAAAGTCTGAAAGTTGTCCACTTAGACTATTACGCCGAAGGTTCAACTCTCCCAAACTACATAACTTGGAAAAGGAATTCGGCAACCCTCCTTCAGAAATTGAGGTGCCATTGAAATTGTTTTTGGAGAGATCAAGATAAACAAGGTTGGTATGAGTACCGGGCAACCATTGGAAGATTGATGAGTTAAGATTGTTTTCGGAGAGATCGACATGAACAAGAGATTTAGAAGAATTCAAGAGGGAAACAGAGGATATAACTGGAGGAGGAAGAATACAAGCCTGTAATATCAAGTTTGTTAGTTTAGGAAGCATATTAACTGCTTCCAGCCAACCAACAACATCACTGAGATTAATGAAACTTAGGTCCAAGTATTTTAGACGAGAAAGATTAGGAAGCCAATAGAGATTTTTTGCATACATAGGGCCATTAAGAAAATGTGGATTAAGATCGAGATAATGCAAGTTTCTAAGGTTTCCAAGTTGATATGGAATTAGACCTCCAAAATATGCGGAAGAGAGATCGAGGTATCTTAAATTGCTCAGAGATCCAATGAAATCTGGAATTTGGCTCCAATTGAAATCATTGTAACTAAGGTTCAAATATTCCAAATGCTGCAACTCAATGAGTTTAGGACTAATCTTACCTTGCAAAGATTGGGATCCAAGGTCAAGCTTAACAACATGGCCAGTTTGGTTGCTGCAGTAGACTCCATCCCATTCGCAGCAATCTTTGTTTTGGGCTTCTCTTCCCCACGAAAGGAGGCGATCGCCATCGTCACCCACAAGACCTTGTTTAAGTGCAAGGAGTGCTTGCCTTTCCCTCTTGCTGCATCCAATGCAAGGATTGTTCATGTGTAGTAAAATCACCACCACAATTGCATAGAGGAGTTTGAAGAAGCACCTTACTCCAACCATGTTAGTTAGAGTCATGATCAAGACGAAGAAGCACAACTATTCAGACAAAGATAAAGGCACAACCAAAACTGGTGAAGTATATATGCTTGTCTGATATCTCAAGATACAAGCATTAATTGTGTATTTATAATCGTTACCATAGCCTCAACTCCTGTACAATAATTCTACTAAAACACATGATTCACGAAGGTAGACTTTCTAATGCACCAAACATGGGTGAGTCTTTGGCAAACTTACTTTCCTCCTAGTGAACTACAGTGTGAACCCCTGAAATTGCCACCGTTTTTCAAAAGTAAAATACCTTTCCAGTGTGAACCCCTGAATTTGAGATGAAAATTCCTTTAAGAGATGATGATGTTGCCTCTTTTAAGAGATGATGATGTTGCCTCTTTTACGTCAATATGCAGAGAATAGCTAGGTGACCCCACCAATTGAAAATTTGTTCTGTTCCCATATTACAACGCATATACGTCATATATTGATAGGTCACGTTCGGTTTCTAGGATTGGATTGGATGAAACAACTCAGTAGAATCAACACATTTTGAATTAAGAAATGAAGTAGAGATGAAGGATTTTTACAATTTGTGGGGATTAGAACGGGTAAGCTATAAGGTGTTAGTGTCCTGCCAATTTATAGGGATTAGAAGGACAAACTTGCTTCATGAAAACATTGAATGTAAATTGTAATAGAATTATAGAAATAAATGAGAATGTAAAAGTATCTTGCACAGAAAGTAGATGACTGGTAGTAAAATCTTTTGCAATTTTAATGGGACCCATGTAGTAAATGGTGCAGCAAGTCATGTGGTATCAAATGATGGTTGAAGTTGAAGACAATTTACTTTCTACCTAATTAACTGTTTTTTTTCTGGTTCACGGACGTATTGAAATTGCTTGAGCCCTTATACCCTATAAAATAATTGGGCTAACGTCAAAAGACACCATAAAGATTTGGGGTCATTCTCGAAATGGGCCCTCGAGTTTCAATTTCATCAATTCACACCTCATAGTTTTCAAATTTGACCAATTTAAGCCTTCTGTTAAGTTGATCGTTTGGTCAGATGTTAACTGATGACGTGTTCATTGTAAGACCCACCAATCTCTGCAAAAATAAATAAATAATTTAATACAATAAAATAACATAAAATAAAATAAAATAAGAAACTTCCCTCTCTTTGTCTTCGTCCTCTTTTCCTCCCATCCCCTTCCCTCTGCTTCGTCTCTCTTCCCCTCAGCCCTCTCTCTCTCTCTCTCTCTCTCTCTCTCTCTCTCTCTCTCTCAGTTTTTTTCTTGCCCACAACCCGATCGCCCCATCTCCACCCGCAACCCACGCCCAACCCCACCCTCTCCCTATGTTTTCAAACCCCAAAACAAAGAGTAAAAGAAGAAAATGTAATAATTCACTCAAACCCATAAAACGTAAAAAGCAAACACAAAGCAAATTTTCCCAGCTACCAATCAGACTTGTTACATAAAATGGGTTAAATTTATTACCATGGTGTGATTATAAATGGTTTGAAGTAAATAGGATAACCAGGATTATATGCGTTTTAGATCTTCTGTTTGTGGCCTTTCCAACGAGTGAAGTCTTGAAGCTTCAATTTTTAGCTATAGAAATTGGGGATGTTGAAAGGTGGTATCGGTGTAGAAAGTAAGGATAGGTGATGGGCAAAAACGAAGATTGGGAATTGGGAGATAATTGGGAAATCTGATAATTGAGTTTTTTGAAAGAGAAAAATAACATAACTATTTCCCTCTTTTTGGCCAGGCCAATGGAAGGATTTTTTGGGCCTTCTACTCTTGAGATGCGTAGGCGTGCCACCATCAAGCCACTTGATGGCTTGGATGGAAAGATTGTGTGAGTGCTGTTGCACTTCTGACTTCTAATCAAACGATTGATCGGCCAAGCAAGGAACCTCCTCTTGGCCTAGGTTCTTTTTCTTCCTCTAGGTCGAGGATGATTGAGCTTTGTATGGCTATTTTTTAGGAATTTTGTGATAAGTGCAATGAACGTAAATGCAATAAACGAAATGACAGAAATGTAAATGCAATAAAATAGATTAAAGCGATAAAGACTTAAATTAAACTTGAATTTAAAGACGACTGAAATCAAATTGCAAGAAAGTAAGCTTACACTAGGAAAATGAAGAACTTGGATAATCTAAAGTGCTTGAAAGATAAAAGTCAAGACTATGAATTGAAAAATACAAGATAAAAAAGATAGGTTTTGTGTGTTCAGTCGGAGGTCCTCTTTTCTTCTTCTGACGACCTATTTATAGAGCTTCCTTCAGCTCACAGGATTTGGCCATTAAATGGCCACAACTAATTTTGTCTTGAAAATCCTTCCAATATTAATGTCTTCCGGAGCTCTAGGCATTTAATAAGAGCTTCCCAATCACTACCAACCTATACGGTTAATCAATAAAATGGCATTGGGATTCTGAAACTCTTCTCTTGATCTGGGACGCAATAAGTTTTAGTAGGTTGACACTTAATCTTTTCATCTTGGGACTCCACCACTTGCAAAGAGATTTCTACTGGAACTTCTAATCCTAACATCATGGATTGAACCTAGACTTGAGGATGTCTGGTGAGTTTGGACTTTAGTTTCCAACCCAGACTTGGCCTTCAGTTTCCACCCAGACCTTAGATTTCCACCCGGACCTTGGATTTCCACCCTGACTTTGTCTTGGATTTCCACCCGGCCTTTGTCTTGGCTTCCCACCTGATTTGAATGCATTATCTCTTCAATCACCATTCCACTTTATTAAATATATTTTTATATCAACTTGACCTTTTTTGGCTTTGGAGCATTAAGGCCATAAGGCTTTAGAACGTGCTAGGCCATATTGTATATACAAACATATTTCTTACAATAATATTATAATAACACATCCATTTCTTCTTTCTTTAAACTAGGATATGTTTTATATTATGTGGGGCTGGACCTTTTCCAATACTACAAAAGAAGAAAGATGAATGGCAACGTGGTAAGGTGGGCAGTCCATCGCCTTTTGTCATGATATTCACCAAATTGGAGAAAATAAAAGGAAAAGGCTTCGTTTTTCACTACATAAATGTAGAAAGGTGTAGGCAAATTGTTGGCCTTTGTTTGATTTGATTCAAACCTTTTCCCTTTATGCATATAATAAATGTGACTTTGGCCATATGTATTTTCCTTTGTCGGCAACAACACATCAAATGCCCTTTTGTCAATCATTTCATTCTCCCTTTCTAGCCAAACCCCAAAACATATTATGCAGAGTGCCTTGGTCTTGACTTGGAGTGTAAATCCTAACCCGGACTTTAAGTCCACACTTAGACTTGGGATCTAAGGCCCGACTTGGGCTTGAGATTTAAGTCGACTTGGACTTGAGAATTAGGTCCTGACTTGGCCTTGGAATTTCGACTTGGCCTTGAAATTTAAGTCCTGACTTGGACTTGAGAATTTCAACTTGCACTTGGGATTTAAAACCACACCCAAACATTGCCCCCTCGATTCCTTAGCCTTCAATTGGTGGAGGGTAAGTGAATCGAAATTCCCGCAACTTTCAATTATCTGGTTCGATTTTGCGCCTTATTACATCTTCGGCGCTAGAATCAATTACCTCTCATCTGGCCAAATTGAAAAAGGCCATGGAAGAAAGTAAAATTCAACCTGAGGAATCCCACGCCATTCAACATCAAGAGAATGTATTTGTTTTAGGCCTTCTTTACTCACTTCAACCGCCAGATGAAGTGGTGGAGGCTTGGGCTGAACAACGTGACGACCCTCCGCCTTTCACATTGAAATCTTTTCTTGGGAAATCTTTTCATTTGTCATACACATTTTCTCGTCCTTAACATGACCATGATGGATCATGTCCCCATCATCTCCCAAGCAGTTGGGTGATATTTCTTCAAAAAATGGCCATTGATGGGTGAATCATGGAGACGACCATTCTCATAACTCAACCTATATGCTCCTTTTCCTAAAACTTGGTTGATGAGGAAAGGTCCTTCCCAGGTTGGAGACCATTTACCAAAACTACGATCTTTCGTTCCTACCGGAAGAATAGTTTTCCATACTAAATCCCCAACTCTGAAACTCTTAGCCTTAGTCTTCTTATCATACGCCATAGCCACCATTTCTTTTTGGGCCTTTAATTTATCCAAAACCTCTAGTCGAACTTCGTCGAGATCATCTAGCTTTTGAGCCATCACTTGGTTATACTCATCCTTACTCCATTCAGCGTGGCGAGCCACCCTTAAAGATTTTACCGAAATCTCGAGAGGTAAGACGGCGTCGTGGCCGTATGTGAGTGTGAATGTTGTCGTTCCCGTGCCAAACCTTTTAGAGGTCCTGTACGCCCAAAGGGTATTGGAGAGGAGAGAATGCCATTCTTTATGGTTTTTCTCAATCATTTTTTCCAAAATCCCTTTTATTACTTTGTTGCTGGCCTCAGCTTGGCCATTTAATTGAGGATTGTATGGGGTGGATTAAACCATCCTAACTCCCCAATTTTCCGCGGCTGCTTTGACAGCCTCCCCCATGAAAGCCGTCCCTCAATCGGTCATGATAGACTCGGGTAATCCGAATCGATGGATGATAAATTTTTCAATAAACTCTATCACCTTAGCCTGAGTAACTTGCTTGAGTGGTACAGCCTCCACCCACTTTGTAAAGAAGTTGGTGGCCACTAAAATGAACTTGTGACCCTTGGATGATTTTGGGTGGATCTGGCCAATTACATCCATCGCCCAACCCTTGAAAGGCCAAGCCTTCACAATAGGATTCATGGGCCCGGCCAGAACATGCTGAACTGGGTCATGCCTTTGACAATCTTGGTAGCCCTTGGCGTAATCAATGCAATCCTTCAAGATGGTTGGCCAATAATAGCCATGCCTTCTTAACAACCATCTCAAATTGATGCCTGCTTGATGAGCTCCGTATATTCTGTTAACTCGCAAGTGCACGAGGCATTGGGTAGTATAGCATGCGTAAGTATGAGGTCGATCCCACGAGGATTGATGATAGATTGATTCAATTTGATTCCCTGCACAAAACAGAAAACCAAAAGAAAATAAATACAACAAGAAAGAAAGAAAGAAAATAAATAACTCAAGCAAATAAGTTACCAAGTTCAATTCTGATTCTCAGATTGATTCTAGCTAAAGTATGATTAAGCCATGGTGTTTGGTCTAAACCCTGTATTTCTAATTCCCTAATTAGATCCTTGTTGTCGAACCTAAATTAAGCATTAGAAATCCATTAAGCATAGAAGAATGTTTTAAACAACCAATCATGTATCTAATCCTTGTTGTCGAATGTCCATCCATACTCTTCCTATTCATAGTTCAATTCGAATTAATGCATGGTGTCTACTCTTAATTCAAACCAAGATAGCTAACATACAAGTTTTAATGGTGATCAATCATTCAAACAAGCATATTAACTTATAGGCATAATGAATAAGAACAAGAACCATAATTGAAACTTGGAAACTAATTAAACTTGAAAACTTAAAGTAAGAAATTCCATTACAATGAAAAATAAATTACAACTAAGAAAAACTTAAAGGAAAATTTAGAATAAGGGTTTTGTTACAACAATTAAGAACTAAAAAGGAAAACTAAGAGAATTTGAGGGAGAGAAGGAAGAGGAGCTCTAGAGAGGTGTTTGAGAGCTCCCCCCCTTGGGGTGTGTTTGAAGGTTTGCCATAGCCTCCTATTTATAGGAGAAGGAAAGCATCAATTCTAGCTCCCATTATTCTTCTTGGTTTATTTAATTCCTTCTTTTGACAACAAGTTGTAAGAATGATCATACCACCTCAAGTTCACATGGGCATCCATTTCCTTTCATCATTTGGCTAGTTCCCACTTGATGCTTTTGCTTTCTTTATTTCTTTACACAACCCACTTCAATTATGACAAATAAATATGCTTCTTCCCTACTATCAACAATCATGCATAGCTAAGTAGGACCAAGCAACAACTATCAACAATGGCACATGCATTAATCATGACCAAGCAATTGCAGTCTGCTTTTGGGCTCGTTTTGGGCTTGTTCCGCCATTCTGAAAAATCTAGAAAAATATGGATCTTCAAGTTCTTTGAATTATCTTTCCAATAATATGCAGCCCAGCACAAGGAAAAATCGGAAAGACCTTCAAATATGATTTTTGGCCCAGTAACGCAGATGCTGCCGATTTTGACCTTAAGCTGCCAAAACTTGTATAACTTTCTCTAGAAGACTCGGAATCACGAACCGTAAAATTCTTCAGAAACTAGACTTCCGCATCTTTCCAATGATGTATGGTTCATTATCTGGTTCTTCATGAGCAAGTACAGTCCAATCCGTGAAGTTGACTGATCTGTAGAAACCGTTTTGAGCTAACTTGTCTCCAAAATGCATTTAATGAGTCATAAGCTTATTACACTGAAAAAAAAAACACAAAATAGATTAAAAGCACAAGTTTAACTCAAAAACATAACCAAATCATAATTTAGAAGGGTACAAAATGATATGTAATTACACACCGATCATATTCCTTCATAGACCTCGGTCATAACCACCATCTAATCAATCTTTCCCAAACATTTCATGAGTAAGTTGTCAGAGCCAATACAAAAAAGATCTTTACCCCTAAGCACATAGTTTATGGCCCTTTGCCGAACCTGCCGATTATGTGGACCATTTGGACATTTCAGATATTCCACGATGTTATGTCTCAAATCATCTGGAGTTACAGTCAATTCCATAACCTCAATTGGTATTCCTCTTTCAAAAATCGAGGGCAACGATCGTTTTTCAACTTTGAATAACTCCTCAGAAAACCCTTCAGAGATCTGAACTCCATAAGCCAATTGGGCCATTGCATTGGCCTGTGAGTTGTGCTCCCTTGATAGGTGAGTAAGTCTCACTTCATCAAAACCTTCTATTGGTTGGCTGGCCAAGGCATGATAGCCGAGAAATGCTTGGCTGGTTACCTTATAGTCGCCGGATAGTTGTTTCAAAACCAACATCGAATCCCCCATGATCGACACACTATTTATTCCGAGTTCCTCAAAATTTCCAACCCAATGATCAAGGCCTCATATTCTGCTTGATTGTTGGAACAATCAAAGTCTAATTGAAATGAATAGCGAGTTCGGAAACCTTGAGGGGATTCAATGATGACACCTGCTCCCCTTATGTTTGATGTTCAAGATCCGTCGAAATAGAGACGCCATGGGAATAAACTTAACATGTCAACTTGGAAAAAGTCCATATCTTCTATTTCAACACAAGGGTGAGTGGCCAAGAAATCAACCAAAGCTTGCCCCTTAACGGCATGCTGAGGTACATATCGAAAGGTGAATTCTGCCAATGCCATCATCCACTTTCCTATCCGCCCTCTAATGATTGGCCGAGTGAGCATGTATTTTATCAAATCAGTCTTTGCGATTATATGCACCATGAAGGGCAACATATAATGCCTTAACTTGGTCGCGGTGAAGTATAAGGCCAAACAAAGTTTCTCCATAGGTGAACACTTCCTCTCGGTGGCCGTTAGAATTCGGCTTAAGTAGTACACTGCTTGCTCCTTTTTCTCATCATTATCTTGGGATGAAAGACTTCCAATGGAATTCTCTGCAGCCGAAATATATAACTTCAGAGGTCGGCCTTGCTTTGGCTGGATTAGCACCGGTGGCTTGGTCAAATACTCTTTGATGGAATCAAATGCCTTTTGGTGAACTTCTTCCCACCAAAATTTCTCCTCATCCTTGAGTTTTAGCAAAGATGAAAAAGGCTCAACTTTCCCGGCGGAATTAGCTATAAACCTCTGGAGGAAGTTTATTTGGCCTAACAAACTTTGCAATTCTTTCTTGTTTCTCAAGGGCGGCGCATCAATGATGGCCTTAGCCTTATTTTTATCAATTTCGATCCCCCTGATGTACCAAGAATCCTAGAAAATTTCCGGCGGAAACCCTAAAGGCACATTTCTTTGGGTTCATCTTCAATTGATGCTTTTGCATTCTCTCAAAGGCTAACTGAAGGTCACTCAAATGGCCTGGTCTCGACTCCGACTTCACAACTACATCGTCAATATAAACTTCTAAGTTTCGACTTATCATGTCGTGGAAGATGGCATTCATTGCCCGTTGATATGTGAATGCCGAAGGGCATCACGACATACTCAAAGGTTCCAATGGAACATGGACATCTAAAGGCTGTCTTGTGAATGTCTTCTTCGGCTATAAAAATTTGGTTATAGCCGGAGTGTCCGTCCATGAAGGACAAAATTTCATGCTTGGCCGCCCCATCAACTAAGAGGTCGGCCATTGGCATGGGATATTCATCTTTGGGAGTTGCGAGATTGAGGTTACGAAAATCAACATAAATTCTTATTGCTCCCGTTTTCTTCTTTACAGGTACAATATTAGAAAGCCACTCTACATATCGAGCTGGCCTAATAAATTTGGCTTTAACAAGCCTTACAATTTCTTCCTTGACCTATAATTCTACTTCCGCCAACATTCGGCGAGGTGGTTGCTTGAAGGGCTTGAAATCCTCCGCTGTTGGCAGACGATGCTCGACCAAATCACGACTCAGTCCAGGCATCTCGGTGTAATCCCAAGCAAAGCAATCCTTGAACTGTCTTAAAAGCTCATCCATCTTGGTTTGAAATTCTGGCTCCATCATGCCACTGATGTAGATTGGCCGATGATTGTCTTCCCTTCCTAAGTTGATTTCCAACTGTGGATCTTGGACTTCCGCCTTTGAATCATCCATTTGAGACGGCGCCAACTCCACTTCCTCGATTTCAAGTGCATCATCTTCAGGACCTTCGTGGAGGAATTCCACCAAATGAGCAGTGGACCCATGCTCGGCCGTTCTCTCGGCCCAAAAACCATATAGCCATCTCAAAGTGTCTTACACCGCAGCTCACTTCTCTTCCTTAGTAGTTGTATCACTCATTGAGAGAGAAGAAATCAGACATCGTGGGGTGCTTCCCATCTGCTTGGGCATCGTGTACCCCCAAGTCTATCAACTTCTAAGCCGAGACTCCTGTAGGTCGGTCGTTTCTATTTGACCCTGTAAAGTAAAGAGGACCAAGATCATCCTCGTAAAATATGGCCTCCACCGCGTTAGCTGAAGCCATGAAATGCCGTGAGTCAGCCAGAACCAATTCCAAGCTCCCATCCTCGTGCCAAAATTGTAGAGTTTGATGGAGTGAGGAAGGGACACACATATTTCCGTGGATCTAATCTCGACCCAACAACGCGTTATAGTGAGCTGTTGTTTCCACCATGAAGAAAGCTGTCACCTTGACCTTTTCCCCTACTCTGACTTGGAGTGGGATGATTCTTTTTTATCAAAATGCTCCGGATATGGCATCCGACATACGGGTCTGCCAATTCTTCTAGCATGAGGTACCATATCTTGGATCATTTGCTCAACCGCTCCTCGGTCGATTGCTTGATTTCCTAGTAATGGATTATTCCCACCAAGATTATTCCATCCACTGACCCTGGCGAATTGGTTTATATAAGACTCAGCGAAATTGACCCCTGCCTCCTGGTGAGCTTGTGGGCGGAATTGGTTGTATTGTGGGAATCCTTGGAATTGGTTGGCCGTCGCGTATGGGTTATTACCCATCGGCAGAACATTGACCGCTGGGGCTGGGTTGCCCCAGCTGGTGGATTTAGCTTAGGTGGGTTAGCCCCAAAGATGTTTGGTTGGGCCTCCACTTAAAGCCCCGCCACTAGCACTCCATTTGGCGCAGTCTGATTCCCATTTTGTCCATTTTGCTAGCCTAGCAATAGATCAAACCTCTAATTGATCTGAGCATTTTGAGTGGTCATGATTTGAGCCATGGTTTGAGCCGCTTCTTGCAGTCGCAGATGGTTGAGGTTGTTTGACGTCTCCATTGTACGGATGAGTTGTTGGATTTCCAAAGAAGTGGCCGAGTTTGGCCTTAAGACTGGTTCTCCAGCGACTTCCATAACATTTTCGACTACTGCGTTGTCGAGATCGAAGGCCGTGGTTCAGCCGAGGCCATTTTGGCCTTATTGAGTGTTCGGAACATTTTATGACTGGGTGCTTATGGAGAGTGAACCAACCATCTGATTATGGTTGAAGTCATGTGAATCCCTCTAGCGAATTACTTGGGTGGTCGACATGCCCCCAAGTCATCTTTCGCCCACACATCACAAACTCCAACCTTTGTGGCCGAAATCAAGGCACCATTCATCTTCCGCTGATAGAACTCAATCTTGAGCTTTCCATGAGCAATGTCAACCTTAGCTACCAGCCAAGCATAATATGCCATATGACGAGGCCAACTTCATTGTGTTTTTTTATTATGAAATTATTTATAAAACTAAGTGGCCAATTTGTTCAAGAATGAACTGTGACCTTTATTAGAAACTTAACGGCCTACCTAATAGGCAGCCGTGTAGAACAAAATTTTCATGGGGACCGTGGCGATGGCCAACCATGTTTTACTCCAAGCTTGGAGCCCTTCTTATTCTCGACTCGGATCTTGCCATTTCAACAACAATGGCTTGAAGTACTAGGATGACTAGTACGATCCGGATGACTCCTGACCATCATTTTGGCCGACCCTTCATGCTCCCCAAGTCCACTTGGTTGGCCAATCTTGGTCTTTGGCTGGGGATCGATAAACTTAACCATTTGCAATTGTGGTCTCACAATGTTGAGCTTTTCTCCTACAATCATGTCTATCATTATTGTATCTTGGGTCGTGCTCCGACCTTCTTTTTCACGAGATTGTAGACCATTATATCCTAGGATGGTTGCCTTGGGTTGGACCATATTGCAATTTTCATCGGTGACCACCTTTTGGATCTCATCCCCTTGGGTGGACTCCTTTTCCCCAACCAATGTCAGGCTCTCAATAGGAAGGTCGACTTGAACATTCGATTCTAAGGTCGTCTCTCCCATCTTTTTCTCACTCTCATATTCCCTACCCAATCATTTTCCTCTAGAGGAGTAAGTGGAACGAGTGGCCGAATTGCAACCACATGAGGATTTTCCTCTTGTGACCAAGAATCGAGGTTGGGGTTGAGAGTTTGCCCCTCAATTCGTTGGCTAAGAACTTGCTCTTCGATCGTAAGTCGTGAGGAGATTTCACGCAAACCTTGGATCAAAAGTTCATTGGGATTACATAACCTATCCAGCATCATCACAAATACATCATTGAGTTTAGATGTCTCCTTTATCAAACTTTGATATATGCGGTCAACATCTGGCATCTCACCTATGTTAAGAACATTTTGGCTATTACAGCCATTAGGATGATTCATTTGGTGGGAGCCAGAACTAGGCTTATCATAAGTATTGGCCGAATTATTTTGGCCATCTGAGTAAGTGTATTGCTCCCATGCCACTTGATTGGTTTGGCTACCAAAGTCATTTTGATCATTCAAACCATTTTGATCTAGATCATATCCGCCGACATAGTTGTGCCCACCATATTGGCCACCGAATCCACCAACATAGCTGTGCCCACCATATTGGCCACCAAATTGACTACTTGAGTCATATTGGTTGTTACACCCACCCTTATGGGTAAAATTATTGGCCATAGTGGTTGTGGTCACCATGTTGGCCGATGGATTGGCTATTCTAGCCATAAAAATCATAGCCGTTGTAATTCATCGGCTGATAGGAATGTTGACATTCCTTCTCGCTCATATAGTGAGTCCCACCGGGCGTGCCACATTATGTTTCCCTCTATTTGGCCAGGTAGGCCAATGGAAGGATTTTTTGGTCCTTCTTCTCTTGAGATGCGTAGGCGTGCCACCACCAAGCCACTTGATGGCTTGGATGGAAAGATTGTGTGAGTGCGGTTGTACTTCTGACTTCTAATCAAACGATTAACCGGCCAAGCAAGGAACCTCCTCTTGGCCTAGGTTCTTTTTCTTCCTCTAGGTCAAGGATGATTGAGCTTTGTATGGCTATTTTTTAGGAATTTTGTGATAAGTGCAATGAACGTAAATGCAATAAACGAAATGACAAAAATGTAAATACAATAAAATAGATTAAAGTGATAACGACTTGAATTAAACTTGAATTTAAAGACGATTGAAATTAAATTGCAAGAAAGTAAGCTTACACTAGGAAAATGAAGAACTTGGATAATCTAAAGTGCTTGAAAGATAAAAGTCTAGATTATCAATTGAAAAATACATGATAAAAAGATAGGTTTTGTGTGTTGAGTCGGAGGTCCTCTTCTCTTCTTCTGACGACCTATTTATAGAGCTTCCATTAGCTCACAGGATTTGGCCGTTAAATGGCCACAACTAATTCTGTCTTGAAAATCCTTCTAATATTAATGCCTTAAGCTCTAGGCATTTAATAAGAACTTCCCAATCACTACCAACCTATACGGTTAGTCAATAAAATGGCATTGGGATTCTAAAACTCTTCTCTTGATCTGGGACGTAATAAGTTTTAGTAGGTTGACACTTAATCTTTTCATCTTGGGACTCCACCACTTGCAAAGAGACTTCTGCTGGAACTTCTAATCCTAACATCATGGATTGAACTTAGACTTGAGGATGTTTGGTGAGTTTGGACTTTAGTTTCCAACCCAGACTTGGCCTTCAGTTTCCAACCCAGACTTGGCCTTCAGTTTCCACCCGGACCTTGGATTTCCACCCTGACTTTGTCTTGGATTTCCACCCGGCCTTTGTCTTGGCTTCCCGCCTGATTTGGATGCATTATCTCTTCAATCACCATTCCGCTTTATTAAATATATTTTTATATCAACTTGACCTTTTTTGGCTTTGGAGCATTAGGCCATAAGGCTTTAGAACGTGCTAGGCCATATTGTATATACAAACATATTTCTTCCAATAATATTATAATAACACATCCATTTCTTCTATCTTTAAACTAGGATATGTTTTATATTATGTGGGGCTGGACCTTTTCCAATACTACAAAAAAGATGAATGGCAACGTGGTAAGGTGGGCAGTCCATCGCCTTTTGTCATGATATTCACCAAATTGGAGAAAATAAAAGGAAAAGGCTTCGTTTTTCACTGCATAAATGTAGAAAGGTGTAGGCAAATTGTTGGCCTTTGTTTGATTTGATTCAAACCTTTTCCCTTTATGCATATAATAAATATGACTTTGGCCATATGTATTTTCCTTTGTCGGCAACAACACATCAAATGCCCTTTTGTCAATCATTCTATTCTCCCTTCCTAGCCAAACTCCAAAACATATTATGCAGAGTGCCTTGGTCTTGACTTGGAGTGTAAGTCCTGACCCGGACTTTAAGTCCCCACTTAGACTTGGGATTTAAGCCCCGACTTGGGCTTGAGATTTAAGTCGACTTGGACTTGAGAATTAGGTCCTGACTTGGCCTTGGAATTTCGACTTGGCCTTGAAATTTAAGTCCTGACTTGGACTTGAGAATTTCAACTTGCACTTGAGATTTAAAACCACACCCAAACAATAACAAGAGGGTTTGGTGGTGGGTAAGTGTGGAAATTGGGGAATATGGAAAACCAGGATTGTGGGATTTAAGATGTAAACAATGGATTAGCAACCGATTATGAGAACTGGGACGTGTGAACTTGTGATTAGTATTCGTTTGGGCAAAAATGGATGAAGAAAATGAAATTCCACCAGGGTTTGACTAACCAACTCCACTTGCCAATCTTGAAAGGATCGGATTTGTGGTAGGTGCAGGAAGCTAAGTTGTCGATTCTCCATTAGGCGAGGAGCGACGTCGTTTTAACTCTGTAAGCTGAATTGCTTATCCTACCAGCAGAGAAAACCAAGGCCGTCGTGATTTCATGGATGCAGACAGAAGAGGATGGGAGGAGAAGGGGACGGAGAGAAAGAAAGAGGGAGGGTTTTTTATTTTATTTTTAGATTTTAGGTTATTTTTTTGTATTAAATAAATTTTTTTTTAACAGAGATTGATGAGTCCTACAATGGACATGTCATCAGTTAACATCTGACCAAACGGTCAACTTAACAGAAGGTTTAAATTGGTCGAATTTGAAAATTATGGAGTGTAAATTGATGAAATTGAAACTTGGGGTGTCTTTTGACGTTAGTCCAAAATAATTTTCCAAAAACACATTTGAAGTGATCTTTTTTACTCAACAATTTTTTTTATTGAACAATCTGTCGATTCTCCATTAGGTGAGGAGCGACGTCGTTTTAACTCTATAAACTGAATCGCTTATCCTACCAGCAGAGAAAGCCAAGGCCGTTGTGATTTCAAGGATGCAGACGGAAGGGGATGGGAGGAGAAGGAGACGGAGAGAAAGAAAGAGGGAGGGTTTTTTTTTTTTAGATTTTAGGTTATTTTATTGTATTAAATAATTTTTTTTTTTTTACAGAGATTGATGAGTCCTACAATGGACATATCATCAGTTAACGTCTAACCAACTGTCAACTTAACGGAAGGGTTACATTGGTCGAATTTGAAAACTATGGGTTGTAAATTGATGAAATTGAAACTCGGGAGCCCATATTGAAAATGACCCCAAACCTTAGGGGCCTGTTTGGTTCATGGGAAAGGAGGCTTGGGGATGGGAAATCAATTGTTTTCCCATGTTTGGTAAGTCTAGGCATGGGAAATGGTTCTCTGGCGCATGGAAAAGTAGGAGGGAAGTGAAGCCCTCCTCTCAACTTGGGTTTTGTTTTCCTTCATTATGAGAAAGTTTGGGAAAATGAGCCAACATTCAATGCACATTTTTCATGACCATTTTGTCCCCATTAACAATTTAGAATTACAATGTATCATTAAATGTATTCTTTTTTTATTTGATTTAATATAGGTATAACTGAAAAATTATACAAACTTTGTTTTCCATTCCTACTCAAAACAAACATGGGAAAGGAAACAAAGTGAAATATTCGGGTTACTTTCCCGACATTACCAAACGTAGGAAATGAATCTTCCATTTCTCATCCCTTGGAAAATGACATGGGAAGTGATTTCCCCTCAAATCCGTTCCGTGAACTAAACGGGACCTTAAGGTGTCTTTTGACGTTAGCCCAATATAATTTTCCAAAAACACATTTGAAGTGATCTTTTTTATTGAACAATCTGTGGTTTTTGGGTGTCCCTTTGTTAAAGGTGAGGCGCTCAGTTCTCTTGTATCAGAAAAGTTAATGTCATTTGAATAGGTGCTTACTGCATAAATATGGGCCTTGAGTTTGGTTGGGTTAAGATATTTCTCAGCTTGTGATTGAGTCTGACTTTGTCTCTTTTTACTCCTTATTCCAAGGGTGATTCTCTGGACACCCAATCATTGTCCAAAGACTTTTATGCAATACAATGAAAAGAAATATGGCAGCAGATGGCTTACCTTGGTCTGGGTTTGCACTAGGCCCGCATGTGCTGGCCACCCCCAGCCGTTTCTAGTTGATGTGCTAGCCGGGCATTAAGAAATAGTAATGCATCCTCAGCAAAGACACTTCACAAACAACCCATCTTTCTGGGTTTACTGAGACAAATTTCTTTCTTTTTTCTTTTTTTTTTTTTTTTTTTTTTTGAAAATTAGCGATAATATTGAATAAGATAAGGTTACATGAGATCGGCAAGCAAATCCTTCTGAATAAAATCAGGAGGCTGCTCCCAAAAGAAACTTGTTGGGTTGAAAGTGCAAAACGAGCGAGTGCTACATTGTTGCCTTCTCTAAGAACGTGGGAGAGAGAACAAGAATCCCACCGAGCCAGGAGAAATCTGGCATCATCAATGAAACAACCCAACTCCGAGGTGTTATTGTTGGGGCCATTAACAACAAGGACAAGCGCCTGGGAGTCAGCTTTCCAAAACCACAGGAGTGCCCAACCAAGTTTGAACAACAGCCAGTCCTTCGAGAAGAGCCAGAGCCTCCGCATGTGCAGGGGAAAAGACATTCCCGAAGCACCGAGCTCTGCCACCCAAGAAACAGCATTGGTCATCACGGACAACAATCCCAACTCCTCCCTTACCAGTAACTGAATTAAAGGCCCCATCAACATTGATTTTAACTGTACCGGGGGAGAGGTTTATTCCATTTGACCTGATGCCTGTTGCAGGCTTGGCTATAAAATTAAGGCTGTGATACTCCAGGAGAAGATCCATTGCCATAGAAGAAATTTCCACAGGATGGTGCCTATCATTAGACCAGACGCGAGCATTTCTCTCGTTCCATAGGGCCCATCATAACATCATAATTTGCTCAACAAGTGATTTTGAGCAATTGTCAAAAATTCTGTTCATCAAGAATTTCATTCTTAATCTTAAGTGTAAAATTACATACCAAACTGATCAGAAATAGGAACATTACAACATCTTGACTGATCCCTTTGAAGAATCAACTCATTCAAATGAAAACATTACACCCTTCAATGAATCCCTTTTATACTAATATCATGGGGTAGGCTTCAAGAATTCTGCTAGCCCTACCATTCAAGCAACATTGAGATAGCAAGAATCAGAGAGACCGTTTTATATCCCTTGCTAATGTACTTCAACTAGACCATAGAACAGTAGGATTATGGAACCGTTTCTTTGCCCCCATTAGCTCGAAATGACTCCTTTGTTATCCCACAGTAGACTTGTTCGCTGCCTAAAAAGGTGATAAAATTCCAGCCAAAAGCTGAACCTCCAACAACATATGTCCCTTGAATTTGACCATCTTCAGCCTTCTCGCTGGATATACCTGATGGAAATTTATTTTCTGATGGTTTTCCAGATGCTCTAGTATCTTGGAGCTTTTCACCTGACAAAAGGTGGCCTTCTGGCTCATTCTTGCATCTTGCTATAGAAACTGCTTCTGCTGTCATCCGTTTGTATAGTTCCATCAGAAGCTTCACTTCTGCAATTTGCAACATACACGATTGTAAATACATCTCGTAATCAATCCATAAAAAGTTACTTTCTACTTGCCCATAACATGACAAGTAATAAGCAATGTCTCATGCAATTGGCTCCACCATTGAAAACGTCGGATTCTAAAGTGTCCAAAGGGATTAAAAAAACTAAAACAAAAAACTGGAGCTCAAGAAACTCAAAACTCAGGATAAAACCATGTTTGGAATTTAAGAGATGAGCAAGACGGATGTCTCCTTACAAAGGAGACCAAAGTCCATCTGAATATTACGCTAACGATATTCTAGAATTTGGTGGCCAAGAAGAAAAATACAGCAAACTAAGTTTCAAGGATGAAACTCTATAGAATCATTAGCACGAAGAACTAATAAATCAAGTTAGGGCGTGAATGAAAGTTGGACACAATAAATCAGCTCAGCTTTCTCATACAAATCAAGGGATACCTATGTGTCACTGTGTTAAAATGAAAAAGTAAAATAAAATCACTAGGAGCTTACGTTCTTGGATGTCATTGGCCGCCTTGCATAATCGAAAGTCAGGGGTCCGGAGAACCTTCAAGATAACAAAAGACAAAAAGTTACACCCTCCCTACTTCACATAGTGTAGCAAACAAAATAAGCAGTTCAAAACATTAGGATGTAGAGCAATTAATTGAGAGTCATTACATCCACAACTTTGATAGACCAACAATTTAAGATCCAAGCTAACACCCAATGTCCTATCCCCAGCAGTCTCTAGAGGACTTAATGTACTTTACACCAGCCATGATCTGCTAATTCTGCCCATGGCATATCGACTACATAGCATGCATGACGCATTATACTTCATCTGCAGCCTAAAACAATCAAACACAGACAGAAATAGTAGCAAACTAGCAACACCTCAGTGCACTTGAACCATAAATTTCTTGTCTTCATCCTTCACTTTATATCCTAAAACGATTACAAATAGTTCAAATATTAAATGTCCTGTGCAACAAAAAATTCAAAGAGCGACAGAACCTCTAAAATAAAAACAAAAACAAAAGCAGCAATCAATGGTACATGTTTATCAAGTACAGTCATTTCCTCAAATCATTAGAAATGCTCAATAAAAAGGAAAGATACAGAACAATAAAAAGAAAGAAATCATTAGAAATGCTCAACAAAGCAAATTGGGAACTCAAACAAGCCCCAATAATGTACCTTAACCAAGTGAAAAGGCGAATTCAATCAAAAGAAAACCCAGATCACATAAATTCTCCAAATTTACAAAAAACCCAGACCAAGATACAAACTTTGACAAATGGGTCTGAAATGTACCTCAAGAAAATGAGGACGAATCTCCTTGAGGACGGCGCGAACCTTGAAGTAGCTGGAGTTGGAGATGAGGGCATCAATGTCAAGAGGTCTCTTCTTGGTCTTAGGAGGAAGAGAAGACGGGGGAGGTTGTGGAGGTAGAGCTTCTTCAGAGCTTGGGGGGTTCGCGACTTGGGTGACTGTGGGATGGACTGGGTTTGGTTCCTCCATAGATGATGATCTTGAGATGGCTATTTGGCTTTCTATGACCCAAAAAAGGCAAAAAAAAGAGGGACTTTTGGCTTCTGGATTTGCAGGAAGATAAATATTTGTGGTGTGTTTGGCTGTCAGTGTAAGCTTAATTGGTTAAACATAAGAGACCCGGTCAAGAAGTAAAAAAGTGCAGAGCAGTCTCTTGGGGACAAATGTGTAGTAAACTACAAACCAAAGGATAGTTTTTGATATTTTACTTCAGAAGCAAAAAGAATTGATAAAACCCATTTCCTTCCAAGGCCTTCTACTTTCTTTTCCCGTCCCAAAAATGAAGGGTTCTGTTAAACGAACCCTAAAATTAACCGAGTACAACCTACTATCAAATTATTTATTAAATTACTAATTACCCGAATACAAAATGACAAAAAAGGATATATTGAATATTTAAACAATAGATTGATTTATGAGCTCTACAAATTTTTTGAATGAAGCTAAACATAAATTGATCATAAGATTGAATAAGGAAAAAATTGACCTTGGATAAGCATCTGCATCTCGTTTTCAAAATTTCCAAGTGATCTTGTTCCTGGTTGAGGCCCAAGAGCAGATAACGCCCATCAAGACATGGTGTGAACGATGAAGCCAAAGGCTTCAACAGCTTCAATCCATGTCTTGTCAATTCCAGTTCCTTCTTCTTCTTCTTTTTTGGCCCTACTGAGGAACCCAAGTCTGCAATGTGAAAGGTGTTGGAGGACAAAAAGATCTCTACGTCAAGCTTTTTCGCAATTGCCCTGTTTAGAAGTTCTTTGGCAGCACCCACAACACCTTTCTGCAAAAGCAGAGTATGTGCATGTTCTTTCAGTAGAGAGGGCTCAACATTTGCAATTTGATTCGTCTACATAACTATCTGATTTACCCAATAACTTGATTTTGGTTAAGATAGCCATACATAAAATTGTGCTATGTATTAGTAAGTTTACAAAGTAATGATTTTCTAGAAAACAAAACAATAATTATGTGATTATAGCAGTCATGCTGTATGCAACCGAAAACTATGCTGTTTAAGCAGAAGAGGCAATAAATCAGTCAACTGCAAACCCATGTCAAAGTTAACTATAGAACAACTTGGTAAACGGAGTTCTTGGCATAGCTGTTGGGGCCATCTCCAGCTTTCATGGGATATGCTTCAGCCAACTTACTGGTTTTCTCTGCTGCCATCTTTCTCCCTCTCTCTCCGGGTGCTCTTCTTTCTTTTTTTGGTGTGAGGGGTGGGGAATGGAGGGGAGGGTGGCTAAGTATGACATATTGTATTGCACTCTTGGCTTATGTTTGTTACGCTTCACTAGACTGGACTAGGTTAAATAGCACTCGAAATCCATGTGTTCGACTGGAAATGCTTAACACCTTGTGATGCCCTTGGCCGCTGAGCAGGCTATACTTTGGCAACTTAGTGGCTTTGTGTTAAGTTTGCTTGTGTTTCAAGGAACCTGAGATGGGTTAGGAGACTGTTCCCTGAAAGGATGTGAAAGGCGTGCCACTACTAGTGATACTCTTCCAGTAGAAAGAGGAAAGTGTTGTGGATGTAATTGCGCTCATTTATCTCTTCTTCTAATCAAAGCCACTGTGCTCCAAAGAGGGGAATCTGGCTTTAGATAGGTTCTTTTTCTGCCTCAATGAAGAGGACTTTTGGTATCTCTAGTATGATTAAATAAACTACAGGAAAGATAGTGTTCTAGGCCGTTTGTCGGACTAGTCACTTAATAACAAGTCTTTGCATATAAATAATCCGATAAGCATGATATTTTCATTAATGATCAAATACAACCCTGGACTGGCCGGGACAAATTTAAATACAACAAGACAAAGACAATAGAGAATTGGAGAGAGTTTGATCGGACAGAAAGTCTGAGGTATCGGACAGAAACAGCAGTCTATCTGAGACAGTACCACAGATAGGAAGCTTGCTTTGAGATGGGTGAGCTGGAAATCGAAACCAACTATCAAATCATACCAAGCGCTGCTGGCAGAGCATATAGGTTACAAACAATGGCAATGTTATTCCATTCAGGAGTTGTCAACTGTGAATTAGACAGAGCTATGTGTTTGGGAAAAGAAGAGAGTTCCAACAAGGAGTTGTCAACATGGAACTCAAAGAAAGCGAAGGGAGTTGATTCAAGTCTTGGCTTTGGTCTGCAAAGAGACGCTTCGCAAGAGATTGAGTCTAAGACGTTGAGTCTTGGTTTTGAGACGTTGAGTCTAGCTTTTTTGGCTGAAGTTGTGTGTGTCCGCGCTGTCATTTGAGATTCAGTATATATAGGCAAACTGGCATGTTGCTGGCGGTGTCTTGGATGGTATTTGGGAGCTCATAAGTGAATACAGCTTGCTGCCACCTGTAGATGATTTGCTTTCGTTGATTTGACCTGGAAATGAGCAAGAAATCTTCAAAGTGAGGATTTTCTGGTGTGTAGTGGGACGATCTTGCAGTTGAACCAAAAAATCATGGGAAGGCTTCCTCTGTACTTAGCACTGGTGGGTTAGACCTCATCTGATGGGAATAGTAGCCATACCGCATTAAATGCGGTGGCAATCGCATTAATGGTGGTGTGAAACGCCTCCACTTACTACGCTCCTCCACTTGCTGAAGGCCATACTTCTTCTGATTTGGTGGGTCACGCCTGGATTTTTCAGTGATTAAACTAAATCTTGGTTTTACCAACTTCGAAAAATCCTCCTTGATTTGTTCCTGAGAAAGATTTCCTTAAGGTATTGTTTCGAACACTTTCTGTCCGAAAGAGGACGTGGCACTTGCATTTTAAAAAGAAAAGTGTAGCATCGGACACTTGTGTCCGACGAGTTGATGTCTTCGAAGCTCCTTGTTGACCACAGACTTTTGGTCAATATTTGCGGCTGAAGGGCCATTGGGCTTTGCCAACTTTTGCTTTGGGCCTTTATGAATGTAGAATGAGCCTTTTGGTGTTTGGGCCTTTCGTTCAGCCAAAGATTGGCTTTTTTAACTATAGAGAATGGCCCGTGTTGATTTTGGTACGAACGCCATGTTTGGTAACAGACGAGACTAACTTAAATGAGACTGTATAGTCCAATAGTGAGAAAAAACGCCTCACTCGCTCGTCTAATATAGTGAGCCTGAAAAGTGGTTCACTAAATAGCACGCTCCTAAATAGAACACGCTAGTCCGACACCTCTCTTTAAAAAATATCAAGATTTTATTTGTTTTCTTTTTATTATTGTTTTAAATCTTTAATTGGGTTTTTTTAGCATTTATTTATTTTTTAGGTCAAAATCCGTAATTAAATTTAAATATTACAACAATTATTTTGATATTGCATTTGACCACATTTGTATTTGGAAAATCAAACTATAATAATTCACAAATGTTTGATATTCTTTTTATATTGAAACAAGTTTATATTCTTTTTTTAAATTATTTTTTTACTTGGTCGTCCATGAAAAACGTAGAATTATATAGACTAAGTTTAGCTCCTTAGTAATGTTTCGACCAACAAAAAATAGAAGATACGTAGTAGTCTTGGGGCAAGGCTAGGGAGCAACTAAGATAAATCTTGAGAAGCCAAAAAAAATATCATAATTTTATTTTTCATGAACAATCATAATTTTATTTGTTTTATTTTTATTATTGTTTTAAATCCTTGAATTGGGTTTCTTTGTAGCATTTATTTATTTTTAGGTCAAAATTTCAAATTAAATTTAAATATTACAAGAATTATTTTTTAGTCCGCCACAGCACCAAATATAGGTCTTCACTATTTTTACAATCCAGCTTCTTAGTCCGACACAGCACCAAACGTAGGTCAGTACTTAATCCAGTTTAGTCCAATCCGAGCTAATCCACAATAGTCCCAGGATTTAGTCCAGTCCATGACAGTCCGCCGTACAAAACGACCCCTTGTACTACATGTAAAATATGATGTACTTAGTATTAGGGAGTTATGTAATAGTGTATTAGGGTGTATTAGGGGTATTTTTGGTAGTTAAATAAGGTGTACTTAGTTAATTTTATTTTTTAATTTAATAATTATGGTGTATTTATATCATAGGATGCACTCAGTTAATTTTAGGGTTCGTTTAACAGCATCCAAAATGAAAAACCCCCAAAAACCAAGTGTCAAAGTCTGTGACTTTATTCGACCAACAAAAAAAGTCTGTGACTTTAAACCCTTTTTCTTTCAGAGAATCCAAGTGAAAGCAAAAATACGACGATGAACTCACAAAGCGATAGCTGGTGAGGAGGACAACTATGGTGGCCACTGTTACCGCTGCCTATTTCCTCTTGACTGCTGATTATGGCTCTGAGCTCAATGTTCTCGATCCTGTATGTTGTTTTTCCTTCCCCAAATTTCTTTTTCCCAAAATTACTATTGAATCTTGTTGAGAAATGGTAGGGGGGGGAAATGAAAAACTAGTCATGGGGTTACAATTTTCTCTTCGTTTTAGTACACAATGTTTGGGGTCTTTCGATTTTGGGTTTTGTAATTGGCCTAGTTGGGCATCTTGTTTTTGCTTTGCATCGATTTTGCTTTTGTTGCTGTTTCTTTTTTTCTGTCAACTGTGTCTTTAATGTGTTGCTTGTTTAGTCACTACCCTTTAGCAAAAACGCTTTGTTTTTATTGCAATATGCTTAACATGGTTAGATCCTGTTATTTTATTATCTACATCTGGTTGTTCATGACCAGAAACTAACCCAAAAAAAAACTTTTCTATCATGTAGATTTGATTGTTCATGACGAATGCGCTTTAGAGAAGAGGTAGAATAATATAATGTAGGAATGCTCTTAGGCTGGCATTGTTTTCAGAACATTGAGTAGAGTAGTGAAGAATGACTTGTTCATGAAATTAACACTGTACGATGTTGAAATGGATTAGTGACAAATTTGCGGAGTTAGAAATAGGTGCAGTCATTACAAGAGACACCTCTTAGTGAGAATATTAGACGATGTCATGTGATTCAGCCAAAGAAAGGCCAACTTCTCTAGGATATCATTAGAGACTAAAGTTGGAGAGAACAAACAACAGCACGAATTTGTTCTTTTGACAAAGACGGTTTAACCATAAGCAGCCCGGGACTATGACTTTCAGCGCTGCAAAAATTGTTTTGTATTGATATTTATACAAGTTATATATCATCTGCCACACATAATGGAATTCATTTTTCAAGGAATTTTTATCCAATTATTGCAAAGTACTTGCCTGCTAGAGTATGACACTGATTGTCTTTATATAAATTTGTTGCTTCCGTAAGGATAGCATATCAGTCTTTGAAAGTGTCATGTGATGAGGCTCCACTTACAACAGATTATGGCTGAGATTAGTGATGAGGTATTAGGTAGTTAAAGACAGATTTTTAATGTAAAGCATGTTTTGTGTTTCCATATAAGGTAGGATGCCTTTTGTAATTTAATTGAATCAATGGTTATGAAAAACTGAGATTCTTCTTTGTTCATGTTCTTTTTTACTGTCTTTAGAAAACTTTCAATTTCTTCATTGGTAATTGGCGATTGTCATAGGTTCTTTTGGTAAATATCGGTTTTGTTAATACTTGGTGCACGGTAACTGTTTCGAATACCAATTGCACAAATTTGTGATGGCAGGTTAAGAGGGCGATACAGTCTGTGGAAAGTTCTATGAAAGACTTCATCTTTGGAGCAAAGAGGCAACCTGAAAAAGAAATTGAAAAGCTGGCCCCTAACAGTGCCAAGGAACATCCTTAGTTTGATAGGCTGTTAACAATGTATAGAAAGATCATCGTTTTGAGAAAGATTCTTGTAAGTTGTATAAGGTGATATATTTGGACCCTGTGTTCCTTTTGCAGAAGATATTTCATGGTTTTGTCTCATGTATGATCTTCTCCTTGATGCTGAGATAAAACCTAACTCAGTATCGATATGACTCTTGGGTCACGTGAAGCCCAAAATCTGCCCCTCATCTTGACAACGCTGCTTTGAAATTTATGAAGCCGACAAAAAGAAAACAAGAACTGAGAGAAAAAGGATTAATAAATATGATTTTTATATAAATCATAGGTAATGATGTGGCAATGTGTTGGACGGTGTGGAGGTTGTTTTTGGCGGGTACTCAAACGAACGGTGCAGATGAGTCTGTCACTGATATTGGGTCCCACTAGCATACTCACTTTTGTTAGTATCAGATTTTTAATCGAACTAAAATTTGAACATGTGTAAAAACCTCCTTCACATATAACCGTTATTTAACATACTCATCTACTTTCTCCCTCTCAGCTCAGCTAACACTCTTCACACACACTCTGTGAAACCCTAACCCTTTCCTTCTTCCCTCGCCCTCCTCCAAACCCTAACTCCTACAAATGCTGACACAACCCATAAACCCCATCAAACCCACCACCAGCATCTCTCTCTCATCCAAATACTCTATCCCAAACACTTTTCCAACCATTCCCTCCAAACCTAAAACCCTCAAGTTCAAGGTTCTCTGCTGCTCACCCTCCCCAACCCCAAACCCGCCATCATCATCATCTTCCTCTCCAATACAAGACGTAATCTCAATACTCCAGATCATACCCGACTGGGCAGACAGCATAAAAGAGCGTGGCTTTAGACAGAACAGAACCCTTTACGACCATGAGAAATGGGTTCATCACAGAAGCTCTTACCGTCATCTCCGGCACTTTCTTACGAGTCTTTCATCAAGGGTAATCTTGTCTTTAATACCACCAGTCATTGCTTTTACTTCAGTGGCAGTGGTGATTGCGAGCTACAATTCTGCGGTTTCATTGAATTGGCTTCCAGGATTTTTTCCGGTGTTGAGGTCCTCATCTTTGCCGTACCAGCTGACAGCACCGGCATTGGCGCTGTTGTTGGTGTTCAGGACAGAGGCTTCTTATTCAAGGTTTGAAGAAGGGAGGAAGGCTTGGACTAAGGTGATTGCAGGGGCTAATGATTTTGCAAGGGAAATCATTTCCGGGGTTGAGAATTCAGGTGATGCACAGCTGAAGAAGGCACTTCTGCAGTATATTGTGGCCTTCCCTGTTGCGCTGAAGGTTTGTGAATTTTAGTTTTTCGATGTTAATTGTTCAAATTTTAGCATGCCTTCTAGTATTTGCTTATGTCAGTATTGAGAAGAAAAAAAAAAGGTGCAAGTTCATCAGAATTGCTTATTGAAAACAATTTCTAAGGATAGTAATTTCATGCTTTGTGTTTTGGAGGACTCGAATTTAACGAAATCAATGTAACATCCAGAAAGTTTTCATTGGGCACTAATATGATATTGAGAGTGTTGGTGGTTCCAATAGACTAGTTAGTTCATTGGTAGGGCATTCAATGTTTTATAATTTTGGAATCCTTTGCATTATTTGAAGGCCCAATGTAAATGTGTAATCAGTAGAGAGATGCTCAGATAATTTTTTAACATGAGCTAGAACCTACCTTTAGTTTCATTGATTTTTCTGTGCTGAAGAAAACTTGATTCTGTGTCTTTTTCATTTCTGGAACTATTATTTGATCACATTGATATTGGTAGCACAATCAATTGATAGATGTTAACTTTTAAATGCAGTGTCATGTCGTTTATGGCTCAGATATTAGACAGGACCTCCAAAATTTGCTTGAATTAGATGACCTGCTAGTTGTTGTGAATTCAAAACATCGACCCGGCTGCATTATTGAGTTCATCTCCCAGAGCCTTCGATTGCTAAATTTGGAGGACTCAAGGAGAATTATGTTGGTAGTCCCTTCCTAGATTAATATCACAGTTTCAAATTACTATTTTCATTATAATTTACTTCGGGTGCTCATCAATCAAATTACTAGTGACATAATTTCTTGAATAAATTTATAGTAACCAGTTGTTAGTTGTGAATCAGTATTATTTTCTTTCTTCAAAAATCTGCAGCATTTTGTTAGTAATAGTTTTGGGAAACTAAATATGAGCTTAATGCATGAAGAAACATAATCAGTATCTTACATGACTTAATCATTATACAGCAGTCAAAGATCTCTTGTTTCCATGAAGGGATTGGTGTATGTGAAAACCTAATTGGCACTCCCATCCCCCTCTCATATACGCGCTTGACTTCAAGGTTTCTAGTTCTCTGGCATCTCACTCTCCCTATCATTCTTTGGGATGACTGCCACTGGATTGTGGTGCCTGCTACTTTTGTTAGTGCTGCTTCTCTGTTCTGCATTGAAGAAGTATGTTCCTTTCTCTGCCTGCTTTCTAAAGTATATGTTTTTTCCTTTTTTCAATGCTGTATTTGTTATATTTACCACTTGCAGTATGCAACAATTTTCTTCAATACGACTGAGATAATCAGGCACAGGCAAAGTAAATTGCCTTTTAATTGTCATTGTTGGTATAAGCTGAATGGATTGTCATTCTCAAATCAATCATAAATTCATGTATGTTTCATTCTAGAACGCCTACTTTTACTACTCTAAAACATATATAGACCGTCAAAAATTGTTCAAAGAAGATTGTGGGAATTCTGAAAGTAAGTTTTAGTCCCATACTTCATCATTCTCCGAAATGAGCTGGATTACTGAAAGCCTGTGGCAGAAGATTTCAGAGAACCTTATCTGCTACTCTGTTATATGAGTTACCTCTCCTTGATCTCTTATTGGTAGATGATGCATGCTCTAATATGGTAATTGATGTCTGTAGGTGGGTGTTCTGATTGAGGAGCCATTTCCAATGCTTGGCCTTGATGACCTTTGTAATTCAGTTCAAAGCAACGTACGGGAGGCTCTTGCGAGCGAAAAACTAATTCAAGCACGGCTTGCTACAAAAGGAAAGATCCAGCCTGAGCAGCAGTTTCAAAATGGTCAGCCTAAGTCGTAGTTGGATGAGATACTCAGTCAGGATCATCTCCACACTCTTATAAAGGCGCCTATACGTAAACCCAAGAGTCTGCAGACCTATAAGTTTCTTGCACTTTTTGAAATCTAAATGATGCATTACAATCTAGCCTCAGGGTTGAGATTTGTAAATATAAAAGTACAGAGGATTATGTTTCATCAATGTATATGTCACGTTGTCATACTTTTGGCTCTTCTGGGTTTTGTTTTTAGATAGATAGTTGGCTTCGAGTGCAACATTGCAATCTAGCAGGCGTTGCAATCTGCAACTTTAATTGTTGTGTTGATGTATGCATAATTTTTGAAGCGTTTATCTCCAAATCCCACAACAAAATACAAAGGAGAGGAATAAAGGGTTTTTTTTAAGGCTTTTAGGCCATCACAATATGATTAACATGAACCAAACCATATCAAGATGAAAACAGTAAAAATTGAACAAATGGGAAGACTCCATGCCAAAAATGATTATAAAAAATATATCATTTTAGATGTCTGAGCCCGGGTTCGAACCGGGGACCTCTAGTGTGTGAGACTAGCGTGATAACCGACTACACCACCCAGACAACTTGTTTAATCTTCTTCAAAATTAATTTATAAACACTAAACAAAGCGTTAAAAGCTTGCACTCAATAACTTCTCTTTCAATAGTTGTTTATTGCTCCCTCCCCTTTTCTTATTGAACTTTAATTTTAAATATTTGTGGGTTGAAAATTTGACATTTTGATGGAGAGCCAGTGAAAACTTTGGATGTCTAGTACCTATAAAGAATTTGGAAAGGTGGGGAATAGAGAAGGCATAATTACTCATCCAGTAATTAATTAATTACTCTTTAAATATTAATATATTTTATTAATTAATTTTTCTTGCCACCCAGCTTAAAATTATTTTTAATTTCAAAATATATTTTATAAAATAGTTTCATTTTTTATAAAATTATTTTAGTATTCCAAAACTGATTTGAGTCTCCAAACCTTAAATCCAAGTCTCAAACAACATTCTTGCCTGCAAGTTCTGAAACCAACAACATGTTCATGTTTACCAAATGCATTTGGTCAGTCAAACATTGAAAACCATGCTAGCATGTATTTCAATTGTTGTTTGATATTACAAGTTATTCTTTCCACTCGAATGATCCACATGTCGTGTCTTTTTAATATGATAAGTTATCACTCTTGTAAAGAAGTTGTACAGAAAAGTAACACATGCCTATATACACAAACCCAAAGAAAGAAAGAAAAGAACTAAACGTATGTTTGCCATAATCCCATCTTATGAGATGACACAAGCACCACTACAGGTTCCCATTCTTTTCTTGTTCTGAAAGTTCTCTTGAATTGTCTCCAGCTGCAAAATGATCTCTTCGAACGTCGGCCGGCAATCTGGATTCTGGTGCCAGCATTCTTTAAGGAGCCTAAATTATGCAAAGCAGAGAGCATTTACTTCAAAATCATATGCAAAACAAATGTCCGGTTGCTACAACGATTCTAGGACATGTTCCTAAAGGCCTTTTTCAGTCATGCTTGTACTATATGTAGCTGTAAGGTTTATTATTGTGCTTGTTAACAAGTTGCCAATGGGAAAATAATCAAAGTAGTTGAAGAACACTCACGTCCTAATTGGTTCAGGGTACAAATAAGAGAAGAGAGGTGGTCGAGAATCTTCATATGCTCGCTTGTCTGCAATTTTCTCCGGGTCCTCAGCCAGATTAGGTGGTCCTCCTAGAAACATCTGTAAGCAAAATCTCTGACTATATATGACATAATGGAAAGGCTCAAATTGGATAAGCCATAAGAAATAATCTTCATAAATGACTACTTGAATATAAGATTTCTAAAGTTTAAGGAAAATGCACCTCATGTACTATCAGAGCGAATGAGAAGATATCGATACTTGTCCCATATGATTCTCTACGATAAACCTCAGGCGCCATATAACGATCTAGCAAAGATGACAAGAGCATTAGAGCTAGCACCAAATTGCTAGGGATATATACTTGGTTTTTAGTGAAAAGGCATCTCTTACATGAACCTGTTCGTCCAGTCATTTTGTAACCAGATACATCATTTTGCTGTGCAATTTTGCTTAAGCCAAAATCTGTGACCTTGAGTCTCCCAGCTTCATCCTGTAACACATTTCTATAGAACAAAGAAGAAGCATTGGTTGCCGGGAGGGAACAGTCTGTATAATTCACTGTCAAAGTCAAAATGCATTTTAATATTGTTTCCTTGCTGTACCTTGGTGTCAAATCTCTGTGGATTATAGGGCGTGGTTTATGCTGATGGAGATAATTCATACCTCTGCAACATTTTCGAACATAGTTTTCAACACCAATTTCACATGAAAGTGTAAAAAAAATGGAGAAAAAATTGTGACACATACAAAAGAGATAGGTGATAAGAATGAAAAGATACATTAATTCATCATAGTCCTTCTGAAAGGTCATTAGCAAATTTTATATTGCAGAAGCACATATCAGTAGTATATATGCGTACCTGGCGATATCTAAAGCATAAGCAACTACAGTTTGTAGATCAAGTCTTCCTTTCCTCTTTAATATATCATGCAAACTTCCCTGGTGCATTAAAATTGGCAGAATTTGAAACACAAACATGAATTTAGGAAGAAAAGGAAATTAAGTATTAAGATAACTTACATTGCAAAGATACTCGGTAAGGAAGATCAAGCGGTCAGGGTGCCTTAGAACACCAAGAAATTGCACAATATTAGGGTGGCGCAACTTTTGCCACAAAGCTAGTTCCTTCAGAAAGATAGTCCTGCAATTAGCAAAGTTAGTTCAATTTGGTTGAATCCGGAAAATGAAGACTAGCGTTTGATTTATGACTTTAGCAAACCATAGCATGGTTCTGTGCTTAATATATGTAGACTAAAAATCTAGACCAACCAAATCTTTATCAAAACTATAGTTTTTAAGTTTTTTCTAGTTTATTGAACTGAAGAAACAAAACAAATGACATTCACACTGTTTAACATGCGCATTGCACATGATGTGACCAACCCTTTCCACACAAGGTGGGAAAGATCATAGGAGTTTTTTGTTGGAAAGATAGTTTACATCGAGTTTATACTTGTTATTATCTTATCAATGATTAGTTTTTCTTCAAACTTCTATGATCTATTTGCTGCCACTAACAAGATGACTAGAAACCATTAGATCAAAGATATGCAGATAGAGAAACTCACTTCACCGTGGGATTGGAAGCAATGGAGGAACGGATTGTTTTAGCAGCAACTTCTGTACCACGCCACTTCACTAAATAAATTTCACCATATGATCCCTGCATTGCTTGGAAATTTGAAGTACATATGAAGTATCACGAATGGGACAGAAAACCAAAAAAGTGCAGGTGCAGAGGTTAGATATTTCACACATAGCCTACTGAACAAAGTTAGAACATCAAAATGCGCTGTGGTGCCTTCATTGCAATTATGTTCCAGAAGAAATTGAACTAACAAAATCTACCTCTCCAATAAGCGTCGCTTCATCCATGTTCACCTCAGTGTGCTCAATTTCATAGCACGGAAGTTGGGAGTCAAGCCCTACCTTTAACATTTAAAAAGATTACATTTGCCAGTAAGTACCTTCAAATTTCGAACAATATGTAAGGACATGCAGATGAATCGATTGAGAAGAAATGCAAACTGCAGACTATAAAGCAAATATATAATATAGGAACTAAAGCAAATATTCAGTTGATCTTTGTAACATGTGTGAATGCATTAGGAAAGTGAAATACCGGATCTATTCCACCTCTACCCTCCAATATCTTGCAAATCGCCTCATGACTGAAGCTACGAGCATCTGACAGCGGCTGCAAGATCACTCATATTAACAACAAATGGCTTAATCCTTTATATATTAATTGGAGAAAATTTTTTTTTGGCCAACAAATGACATACCTAAAGGATTTTGTAAAATGCTTTAGTATTTGTTTCTAACTATGTGCCAAAGCATATTATTAGTATATAAATGGAAAATTTTGGATGAACTTACAGTGCGGCCCCAGCGATCCGTGGAGTTCACATCAGCACCTTTATGAAGAAGTAGATCAACAATTTCAGTGCAGCCTTCACAGGATGCCAAATGAAGAGCTGTTCTCTTATCATAGTCAGCCAGATTGGGCTTCACACCTTTGTCTAACTCCTGCATCACCCCTGCTTTGTCACCCTTGCTCGAACAATACAGCAGCCGGTACGGGCTTTCCAGGCCAACTTTTTGAGACTTCTGCATGATGATAAGTAAACAAAATTCAAACTTTTCGCATGTAACTTTGTAATAAATGAAAACTCATGCTGCATAACACTTCCATCACATCTTTCCATAACATCTATACCTCCAATGATGCATCAAATAAGCTCAAAATTTGTTGTAACTTCAAGCTGTAAAATTATATTGGAATTTTAATCCAACCCTTTATTTGGAATTTCAATCCAACCCTGTATTTGCTCTGCTTTCAAATATTCAAAACCACAAAAAAAAAAAAATGCAGACTGATTTGGAAAGATGAGAATTGATCACCTTAGATGACAGCTGTGATGACGAAAGAGGTCTGCAATCTTCCATGAGATGAAATGAGGAAAACAGTTTTAAGCAGTTAGAAAAAAGACAAGTGTGATTTTGAATATGTTTAAGGGAATGCTTAGAGTGGTTAATTAGAGATAATGCGGCTTAGAGGATGTTTCAAATGCACGTCTGAGGAGCATTTCTAATGTTGTTTCGGAGTCGACAAGGTCTCTTAAATGTCTGTTTCTGGGGTTTTAGAACGACAAAAGGCAGGAGAGCCGCCTCGTACTCTTCGCTGAGTTGAAGTTAGGATTTAGCTGACTTCTTGTTTGGTTCCTGAGAAAATGGAAGGGGATAAGTTTGACCATCTTTCTTGGCTGAGTTTTCTCGGGTTTCGATTTTACTATGGTTTCTTTCTCAGTCAGAGGGCAAAGGGATGAGCGAGCGAGCGAGAACATTCAGAGTTGGCGGGGTTTTCTGTTTCCCAAAGGAGGAACGGCGCCGTCTCACTGTATACTAACGTTGCAAACAAAGGAGATACACCGTATTAGCGTATAATACATTTTCATGGACGACGAATACAAAGGTGTCTTTGTTTTTTCGGTCAAGAGACATGTCTACGTGCTCTATTCTAGAGAGAATGTGATCAATGATCATTGTGAAGCCTAAACTAAAGTTAAGAACTAGGGCCCTCCCTACTTTGGTCACTATTTTTTTATGAAATATTTTTACTCACCACTTTAATTCAATGTGACCATTATCAATACTTGACACGCCATTCATACGCATTTATCATTATTCCATAAATACAAAGTAAAAATTAATTATGGTTATGCCAGCATAAAGCGCTTATGAACAAGTGTCAAATATTGAAAATGATTGTGATAATAATAAATGATATATTAAAGTTAAGGCCATTACATTCAATTCTAATGAAAAATTCAAAATCTTAAGAAGTGGAGTTTCACATGTTCCAATGATATCTTAAGAAATCAAAGTTATCCAAATCTTCCAATAGCAGGCTCTATTAGTGCCTTTCAGTATCATACAATAGTTTTGCTTTAGGAGAAATAATTTTATGTATCATGCTTTCCAACATCATATGATTGTAGCAAAGTTATCAAATAACATTAGTACCGTATCAACTAGCCTCATTATACCAATATCATCTCAAATGTTGTTGATATAATCACATTAGTACATTACTTCAATAACAAAGCATCTCGAATTTTGTCGATATAGTCACATTACGTCAATAACAAAGCATCTCAATGGTGACAATTAGGGTTAATTCAGTTGGTAAGGCTTTGTTTTGTGTGTAGCTTAACCATGATTCGAGTCCCCCTGCCAACAGTTCTCGTTGGTGTGTGATTTGTAAATTCCTACGTAAATTCATATCAATGGCAACTAGCAATTGGGTGTCACGCGTAAATCCTTCAGGCTCAAAGTTGTGGATATGTCCTGACGCTGGTGGTGAGAATAGTCAATCTCCCCCTAAACTTTTTTTTACCCAAAAAAAAAAGCGTCTCAATAGTTTTTTTTTCTCGAAAAATCCGTCTCAATAGTTTGGTATGACACAAATAAAATATCAATATTTTGTCAATTTTCTACAATAGTGATATTTCAAATCATTTATCCTGATTTAATGCAACTTAAAACGAAACAAGATAATGCTATTTAAATATTAAAAAGAGAGAAGGGAAAGGAATGCAATGCATCGTCTTCGTCATGCTAAGAAATAAATAAATAAATAAAAACAATAGCAAAATGTCAAAATGTCAAAAATCCTCCTCCGGATTTTCAAATTTCAAAAAATCCCTGACGTCGAAATAAATGCACAATTACCCTCCAAATCAACCCCAACCTGATTTTGACACACACCATATTCTCTCTCTCTCTCTCTCTGGATTTGTGACATGGCGTTGAACGAGCGTCAGGGCTCTGAAAGCGGACCCGACCCAGAAGAGCTGGAGGAGCTGGAGTGCGAAGTTAAGGAAATGGCTGAGAAGATTTTAGAGTACAGAGCCACTTTACCAGATCAGCTCAAGAACACCTTAGCCTCAATTCTCGCTGCTCAGAAACCCGTTTTGCTGAATGGGTCGGATCCTGGGACGTCCGGAGCTCCGAATTTAGGTACATTTCTTTTAACTTGCTGTTGGGTTTTGTATACTTTTTAGGGTTGTTGGATAATGAATGCTGTGGTTCTCAGATCAATTGATATTGTTTGAAACCTTTTAAGGTCTGATTGGTAGCTAGGAAAAACGAGGTTGGGGTAGAGAACGAAAGGTTTTTTTGTTTTTTTTTAAATGATTTATTTGGGGTTCTCAGAAATTTCAGAATCAAAATTGGCTCTTTTGTGTATAGAGTGAAGTAAGGTAAAGTGTGTGTGTTAGGAAACTGAAAGACTCCCTAGCTTGGAAAATGACAAGAATTATAACTTGAGGTTCATTTCTTTTCATATAATTTTGGTTTGCACAGAAGATGGAAGCTTGGTACAAGGAGCCCCCTTTTGGGAGCCAAAGTAGGATTCTAATTGTGTTTTGGTGACAGCAAAGAGATTTGGATGAACTTTTATGTTTCTGGGGCAATAGTGATAATATAAGTAGGAAAGCTTGCGTTGGCATAGTGTTTAAGGCATCCATCTTTTGTGTTAGTGAGTGATCATACTAGCATTGGTGCACACACACCAAACATGGCAGATTTTGATGCTGTGTCTCTTTTTCCATATCAAGAAAGGAGACTGAAGGGCAGAAATGCTTACTTGAGAGATAAAATTCCTCACCCTTGTATTGTTGTGCTCAATGAATAGTGGAGTAAATTAGTGAAACAATTTATGTTGCTATGTTGCTTAGCAATACTGATGGATGAATGTTATTGAAGGCAAGATTTGTGGTGGTCACAGTGGTTCGGTCATCTTAGTCGAGTCAATGGTAGCACACAGGTGGAGATGATGCCTATGTTATGTAGTTGGCAAAAGTGATCAAATGTTGGCATAGGTCGCAGGGTTGAACTATTCTATGATTGTGGTGGTGAAAATGATGAGTCATAAATTACAATGATAGGAATATGATAGGAAAAGCAATAGCTTTTGTTTCAACTAGGTTTCCCCCTTTCTATTGGTGTTGCTTGATTAAAGTTTTAAAATAACCATCTCTAAGAAACTGTTGTATGTTTTTTTGCTCTTAGAATTTTTTTTGTCTGTCATTGGAACCTTTTCCATGATTTCCTATATCACCTTGAATTGAATATGCCTATACTCTCTTTGTTTTCAGTGCCTACTTATCCCCCCAAAGTTAGAAGAGAGATGTAGTATGGAATTTCCTTTTTTTAAGGGCAAATTTGCTGTTGTGGTTGAAGCACTTAACAAGTGTATATTTTGCAGGTGCAGGGCAAGTTGCTTCTAATAAGGGGGCATTACTGGCTGATGGAGATCAGACTTCTGAGAAGTTGCGATTGTTTAGAGATAAACTTTCCAGCAATGTTGCTGCCTTGCCTATTGTTTTGAAGAGGATGACAGAGTGTATTTCCAAGATTGACAAATTAGACTCTGAAAGCATAATCATACATCCTGCATTTGAAAGGAAAAGGACTAGTTGACCGAGTTTTCAACCCTTGAATGGCTTTTTGTATCACCTGTTGATTGATGTAGAATGACACATTTTTGAAATTTGTTCAAATTTGAGCAACTTTAATTCGTGCAATCAAAACTCGTATATTATGATGTAATTACTCAAGAAAAACGTGATTTGAAGTATACCATAATATGTTATTGCAAATTTCTCAGAACGCTCCTCTTTCAGATATCCCCATGCATTAAAGGTGATCAAGAGAAAGATCCTATGCACATGTTCGTTCTATTTTATTTTAGGCTTCTTTATCACAAATGGCCCTTGAGGTTTGCGAAATTATCACCTTTTGTCTTTAATGTTTTTTTGTGACACTAATTGTTCTTAAGGTTACTATCCGCATATCAAAATGGTTCATGCCGTTAGCTTCCATTAAATTTTTTGTTAAATGGTTGATGTGGCACTGTGGAGCCAACACATCCAAAACCACGTGGCTTTAAATAAAATAAAATATATTTTAAATATTTTAAAATTTAAAATAAAATATTTATATATAAAAATAAAAAACAAGAAGACTTGCACCATCTGCGTTCTCCCCCTGCCATCGCCTCCCTCCCTAGTAGACCCACTCTTTGCCTCTCTCTCCTTCCTCTTCCTCCCTTCTCTTTCTCTCTCTCTCTCTCTCCCTCCTCTTCCTCGATTTTTATTGGCTGATTTATCATAGCCTGATGTAGTTTTTCCTATGGCCCCACAACTTGGCTGAGGCTGGCAATGCCTCTTGGGGTTTTTCTGGGGTTGGGGCTATAATTGGCTATGGAATTGGAGCCTCTTGGGGTTTTTTGGTTCTGCTTGTGATTGGACATGGGCCGTAAAAGATAACATTGCAGCCTCAACCAAAGTAAAAGCCATAGCCTTTTGGCTTTATACAAATAAAAAAACAGAGAGAGAGAGAGAGAGAGAAAGAGTTCAAAGGGAAAGGGAGAAAGAGAAAGAGAAGGGAGGAAGAGGAGGGAGAGAAAGCAAAAAGTGGGTCTGTTGCGAGGGGAGGCACTAGCGGAAAGAGAGGGATGGTGCATGTCTTTTGTTTTTTGTTTTGTTTTTAATGGATTTAAGTTTTAAAATATTTAAAATATATTTTATTTTATTTAAAGCCACATAGTTGTATACCATTGGACGTGTGTGCCATCTCACCAATTTAACAAAAAATTTATCGGAAGCTAATGGTAGGGACCTTTTTGATGTGTTGAGGCTAAGCTATCTCTTTCGGATAGCCTATTTCTTCTATTTAAATAATTCATATGTGGGTTTTCATTATTCCATATTTCCCTAAATAGTGTAAATTTAGGAACAAAACTAAGGTGACAAACGGGCAGTAAAACCATCAGGAAGAAGAGCAACAAAGCTTTGTACCTCTGACAAATCTTTTTGCTCCAAAATTCTCATTTTCATTAGTAACCAAGGAACTTAAAAGAGAAAAAATAAATCCTTGAATTCAGATAATTCCAATATCACTTTTTTCCTTCTCTTTTGGTAATTTGCTTTTTTGTTTTTCATCAGCAAGCAAGCACCTGTAGAGTGTTGGCCATTGGCCTGTAAATCTTTCGAACATCCAACCAATTAAAATTAGCACAGTCCAGTATTTTAAAAAGGTTCTGTATGAATAAAAAAATAAAAATTTGTAAGCGCCCACCGTGGGGCTCGAACCCACGACCACAAGGTTAAGAGCCTTGCGCTCTACCAACTGAGCTAGACGGGCTATACATTTAGTTTAAGTCTCAGGAGGTATATAGTAAATATAGAAACCTACCACAACATCACGGGCAATAACATCGAGTTCCAAAGTTCCAAACCCTTGGGGCTTTCTAGCGGTGTAAGTGATACCACACCTTCATTACGCTTTAATCAAGAATGGTAAACCAATAAATCTTATAAATAGTTTCTTGTTTATGAGACATCCAAATACATCCAAGCATGAACACTGAAGATATTATACAATGGCAGTTTTCCAAGACTCCTTCGGCAACAATAATTTCAAATCAAATTGACAAACATTTACAGCTGATTACATCATCATCAGAATTCAATTTAGGTATTGAAGAACTAACCATCACCCCTTCCATATTCCCTGCATTCTCAACATCAAAAATGACTGTGCTAAGCCCCTTTCCTACAACATAAAATTTCTTCCCAATAGCTACAAGTTGACAGGGCGGCCTGGTGAGCAAGGATGACAGCCTCCCAACAGGAATCCACTCCCTAGACTCCTTCTGCCACATCATCAGCCTGGTTCCTGAACTCTGATCCAACACATAGAGGGTCCCATCTACGACAACTGCTGGACCCCGCCAGCCGGCAACCATGTCGGCATCTGCATGCTGCCATGTGCCACTTGATGGTTCATAAACAACAGCGTACACATGAGAAGTTACAGCAGAAGTGCCGCAGCGAATGTAGATCTTCCCATCCATGACCACAGAATCCTCAATTTCAGGGACAATGTTTGGGTCTGAGTGAAATTTCCAACTATTGGTGCAAGGGTCATAAATGTCCCAAGAATGTGGATCACTTGAATTTGAACCTAACCCACCAATGGAATATATTTTTCCATCCAATACTTCACAAGCGAAATAGCACCTGCATGCACAAATCAAATCAAGCAAAGACTCTTTACCATTATAATAATAACAAAAAGCAAACTAATTTGCAAGAACTTTTACTATTAATCACGACAGCATTCAATAATGAGAAATCAAAATGCTCAGACTGGCCATAAGCCGAAATCGCCAATCTTTAGTATTGCATAAAATATAGTGTTCTCTCAGCGGATAATGTGATATATTTGAACCTGGGAGAAATTATTCCAGCTTTAACAAATGAAAGTAACTCTGCAGAAAGTACAAGTGAGAAGTATTACCTAGCAGTGGATAAGGGAGAAGCTTCACTCCAAGAGTTCAGGGAAGCATCATAACAGTAGACCTCGTCAGTAGCATCTTCACACCAACCACAACCACCCAACAGGTAAACTTTGTTTCCCAGCACTTCGAAACCCATGCCTTTTCTCTTCAAGACGCGAGGCGGAAGCCCATGAACAAGCTTCCATGACCTTCTTGATGAGTTGGGATCCAACACATAACAGCAAAGTCGGTCCAACTTGTCTCGACACAAAGCATAGATCCAAGTCTCATGAAGTTTATGCTTTTTACGGTAAGAATGCCACTCTTCACTGCACAATAAGTCTCTCCATCTTTTTGAAACACACTTTAGGAGTGTATGATACTTCCGCGGAACCCTAGCCAGGCAAAAGAGAGCAATGTCATCTGGAAGGCCAGATATAAGTGACTGTTGGCTCAGTTCCATTTGACTGATCCCATCTGATACGACACCTGGCTGTTCCATTCTAATCCCGCCTGAAAAATTAAAATAGAACCATAAACAAGCTTGTATGTTGAACATTGGATTCACTTTCTCAATCCCTAGTAATATGCAAGCCAGCTTACACCTTCAGCTATGAGACCAAGACTAGAACTAGGGACACCAAACTTTTCCACCAATAAAGCTTGCAATTTCGATGAGTCTATTTGAAATTTACCCTTACCATCTGCAAATCAAACACGGCCACAAACTTTTTCCCCCTCTTGATGAGGCATTCCTACTCTAAGCTTGCATTTATTCTTTTATCATTTTATGGAATGGGATAACTTATATATTTCTCCAAATCTAGTAGCTTAGCATATAGCAATATTGCCATATTTTCACCTCAATGTAAGTTCTGAATAAATGAAGCCCTTAAAGAAATTGAAATTGAAATTGAAGTTAAAGTTTCTCTTTTTTTCATTTCTAGCAGCAGAACTCTTCAAATCCACATTAACTTAAAAGCCACAATTCGACAAAATAGGCAATAGCAACAAGACCAAAAATCCAATTCCAAGTCACACAGTTCGGGAAACATTCTCTCTGTCTTTCATTTCTCTTGTTCTTCATACCAATTTCCCATTTAAGTTAAGTTATTAACAGAGTGGCCATTTGTCACCGAAGCTATGTCTTGGTTCCCCGGAAATAATTAGAACCCACAAGTTTCTTCAAACCCAATAAAATTCAAAAGCAAATTCATACCAAACCAATTGTCAGGAAACAATTTCAATTCGATTTTATTTGCAGAAACTTCATTTTTTTTTTCACAGCAACCAAGTGGATCAAATACCAAGCTCAACGAGTTGAATTGAAACCCTAACTTGACCGAATCGATAAATAACCGTTCGCAAGAGAAAGCAAACATATTTGATAAGAAGACAAAAAAAAACGATTTGGTGGAAACTAACCTGTGAGTCTCAGAAATGGGGATTTGATTGATTGGTTACTGGAACCACATTCTTCTTTACCTCCAATCGATTCAAAGGAACCTGAAAATGTTGGGGTTGGGCCAACCTTTCCGATTAAGCTCTGCTTTTCTTAATGGCTAAAAGTCACTTTTGGTTTAGCACTTCAATCACTTTTGAACCAGTAATTTCAATTCCGTTACATCAATTTTGATAACGTAATTTCGTATTTGTAATAATTTAAGGACAAGTTAGGCATATTTGATATTAAACTTGAATCCAACTTTTTAAACTCAAAAACAGAATTTGAGTTTAAAACAAAAAAAATTTGTTTGATAGCCCTATTTTAAAAAACTCAAACTCAAGAACAACTAAAAAAACACCCTAATTATTAAAAACAAAAAATATCTATTTTTTCAATTTTTTTCTAACAACCCACAAGTTTTCATATTTTTAATATTTGAAAATAGTTTTCAATGTGCATACCAAACAAGTTTTTGAATCTTAAAAATATATTTAAGAACTCTTTGTTTTTAAGAAAAATCAAAATTTTTGAGTTCTCAATTTGAATAGGATACCAAATGCCCCTTTAGTATTTCTGTCAATTTTTGATGGTGCAAGGGGCAATTTCGTCAATCCAAAATCGCATGAGAGTTTCACACGAGATTTTACGCTGTTTTGGGTTGACGAAATTTCCCCTTGCACTGTCAAAGAAATTGACAAAAATACTAACTTGTACTTACATTGCTACAATTAAGAAACTATATGGTCAAAATTAATGGAATTGAAACTATAGAGTCAAAAGTGATTGAAATGACAAACTATAAGGATCACAAGTGACTTTTGTCATTTCTTAATTAGAAAGCTTTACTTTCTATTTTTTTGGGTCCAAGCTCACCTAATTAGAAGGAGTTCAAAAATGCAGACGACTCGTCGTTTTTTGGAACATGGTGGAATAAAATAGAATTTATTTGTTTATTCATGTTTTATGTGCCGTACTCAGCTAAACATTAGAAGAAAAAAATGTGTTCAAAAAGGAAAAAAACATCAGTTTATAATTTAAAGCTTTACATTAGAAAAATATTTTTGACCAAAAATAAAACATTAGAAAGATAATTAAACAAAGCTATCACACATTTGGTACCAAATAAAAGTAGGTAATCCGAGCTTAATGAACTTTTTTGTGAAACTAAAAAAAATATTATGAATGAGGAGATTTTTTTACCATAAAATACATTAGAAAGATATTTCCGACAAGAATCCGGATCCTCTGCTAAGCTTTTTCTCTCCTCACCCCTCAGCTCTTAGTTTGATACAGATACATGTAAATTGTAATGAAGTAGATTCATCCACCACAAGCAACCAATGCATCCAGAACAAGAATATTCACACACAAAATTGAACAGGTTGCTTCATTTAAACGTTTAAACATTCGATTACACGTTCAATTTCACTTCATAAAACTGTAAAAAATTCTTTAGTTAATTTATGATGCTTAGGCCAAGGACTACCGTTTGGAAGCTGACAATGTCAGCAATCTGGGCAACTGCTACATCTTAACACAATTGAACTTACACACTTCTTGCAAGCATTTTGATAACAAATACTATGATTCCATTATTCTATTTAGCTGTAAAACCCGGTGCAGAAACCCAGATCGCCGGCCGCACTCTTTTAGGTGCCATGGTATTCTGCAACACCAGCTCACAACTTAGATGTGGGAGCAGAAGTTGGTCTAATTGGCCTATTTAGGGACTCTTGAGTCAATGAAACAATGAGCTGCCATCAAAACATGCAATAACTTTAGTTCATCACACACTCAAGCAATGCTTGGATGAATACAAACCTAACAGCAAAGTTTTCACCTCTCCATTTCTATTAAACATTTGGCCTGAAACAAATCCGCGTGCGTTATAGGCAATGGGACTTATTATCTGTTACAAGAACAGATTCATGCATCAGCATTTTAACAAAACTAAACGACATGAGAAAGAATAATAGATTTTGAGACTTACCACATAGAGTAACCAGTCATCAGCTCTAACTGGGCGGTGAAACCACATCCTGAGAGTAAAATTGAAAAAATATATAGATGTTTAATAAGAATTTTTCAACCACTACCAGCATGGAAGAAAAAAGGGACACCATGCAATTTATGGCTCTTGCAAAACTCTTGCATACATGAAAAGGACTTACGCGTGGTCCAAACTAACTTGGGATGACTTAACTCCCCTTCTACGATGGGGATTCAAACTTACACCAGAAAATATCAAATCTGAAGCATATGCTACAACACATCTGCAGAATAATCATACAACAACAATCAATTATATATCTACATACAGATATTGAAATATGAACAATAGATTATCTACAGAAATCAATCATATACAAAACAATCACCACATCGGAAAACAATAATCAGTAATCCATGTTGAAAGCTCCATGTTTTACTTTCATTTGAATGTATGAAAAGGAGCAAAAGGGAGGCCCGAAATGAGCTACATTGCAAATGTATTTACTAAATGTGATAGATACTTACAAACATAAATAACCCAAGAACTGACCCCAAAAAAAAAAAAAAAAAAAACCAGAGAACTATCAGCTTAGCTTACTGATAAAATGGGTGCATACCTATGCAAAGCCTGATCATCTGAAAGTTTTCCTTTTGCTCTAAACCAGAACCTCAAACTGCAATGTCACTAAATTCTACTTAGATAAAGAGTTTAGTACCAAAACTGGTAAATCAACGAAACAAAAAAGAAAAATCCATCTTCACATAAAGTGTGAAGCATACTGAGGGCACAATAAATATTTAGATTACAAAACACAGTAAAGCAAGCAAACCTTGGTGGGGATTTAGTCTGATTGGTTGAGCTGCTAGGCTCACAAAATCGTATCTCTATAGGCCAAGGGACAAATTTCTTTGCAGCTGCCTTGATTCGGTAAATCCTGAATCAAGTAATCAATAGCATCATATAAATTTGAGATATCAATTATCAAACAAAACAAAAGCTTCACATATAACGAAAATCACGATGATGTGAACAATAGATGATCATTCTCATCATCTACATACAGCAGCTTTTATAAAATGTTAACCAAACAATTTCTTCCTTCAGCTATCAACCAACATAGCATTTTGGCTGCGGATTTTCCAGATAAGTTATAGAAACTCTCCAACAAAAGCAAAAACCCTTGAATTACACTTTCATAAAACTTAAGACGGTTGTTCGCTAAATTTTGTGCTAATGGAGGAAGCCTAATACAAAAGTTAAACAGCTAGCAACTTTTCTGAATTTTTTTATTTACAAAACTTTAAAAACATTGAACAGAACGCTCAGGCTGTTCTGTTCAAAGCCAATATCTTTGGAACAAAAATAATAAAAAATGATACTAAAGTTTCAGAAAGGATGATGTCACATCCACTAGAGCAAATTCAATTTCATACAAAATGGAAGGCGCCAGTTCAAAGAAAGACATTTATTGTCTGTGGTTTCTGTCCAGCAAAAGTTCTGTTCCATGGAATATCCAGATCCATGAACCATCCCCTCTAATTTGTCCTACAAATGGGAAGAGCCTTTACCATATCTGACAGGGTATTCTTTTCCAGAAGGCTAAAAAATGTAAACTGCATAGCTATGTGACTGTTTCCACTATACTCTAAAAGCATAGTTTAAATAGAAATCCCAACTAAACTCCCCAATACCCAGAAAGGAAAAAGAAGAAAAAAACAAATGAGGTAAATTACAAGGCAATATCAGAAGAGGCTTGACTGCATATAGCAGAGAACTACAATGCAACTATATATCTTACCTTGGAAGACGCGGATCAAGCAGACGTTTTTCACGTAATTCTTCCATTGACAAAAGCTGTTATGGATCAAGAGTTCAACATTTACAGCAAAATCGGCCGGAAAATTGTTAATAAATAAGCAAGAAAATGTTACCGTATCTGGATCAGGCACGGATGGCATTTTTGCTTCCTGATGGACAGACCCTTCTTCTTCTTTCTGCAAAATAAATCTAACCAATCTTAAAACCAATGCGCAACATTGCAGCAGTTCAACCGTAGCTACCACTTTAGCACACATTCAAGAAAGGCAAATTTACAATATTTATTAGGACACAAGATTTATTAAACAACATCATGCAGCAGGCATATTGACTCTCTGGATACCATTATTAAGACATGGTTCTTAAGACCTTTTGCAATCTGATAAACAAATCTTGATCAAGAATTGAACTCCTGCCTACTTTGATATGCAAAATATAATGACAAGCAAAGAAAGTAGTATTCAAAAGATGTTTATCTGATCATTTGTTCGACCAAAAAAAAAATCTGATTATTTGTAAACTGACTAAATAAACACATACTTTAAATGAAGCCAGTATCGTGAATATGTTAATCCCTTTTTGTATTGCGTCCACTCTTCGAGTAGCAAAGCTCTTCCCATCACGTACTCGGTGAACTAGATATATAATTGGTGCTGCAAAAGCAATATTACACACATAAGCTTTCTAAATATATTTATATTTATATCGCCTCCACATTTAAGATTCTTATCCTCAGATATTAGGCTTGTATACTTACTGTTAAAATCCCCAACAAGCAGAAAATGCGCATGCAAACTATGGACAAGTTTCAGACAATCAACAGTTTTCGTTGCTGCAGCCAATGCCTGCATTGTAAAGGATATATTAGAAACAAGTATGCTACGGAACTGCTTCTAAATAAATTCCCAGCCATGATACAACTTTTGTGCCTGAATGAACTCAGAAATATATGGAAAAAATATCAATCATTTCAAGTTGCAGATATTCTTATGAAGCAGAAGGAAATTAGAGAAAAATCAAATATGGCCATTCAATTAAGAAAAAAGAATATTGCATTTACAGTGTATATAACAAATTTTGCATTATTTAAAAAATCAAGTTGAATTAAGTAGAAACTGGGTGTGTAAACATATCAATATTTTCATAAGCACATTTGAATTATTTATAATATAACAAAATCAAGTTGAATCTCAATAGGAAATTATTGTACAACTGAAAATTAATATTTGAACAAACATAAATCACTGTAGAAGATTGTTAAGTGAATATAAGCAATCAATTTCAAACAAGTGCAGAGTTAATCTTTGTGCACTTAAAAAGGATGATAGGTACTCTTTTGTGCTTCTTTTTTTGGCAGAATTAGGAGGATTATGTATCATGCACGCAAGTTATAGTTCTACAGTTCATCATACTATTTCAATATCGTTTACCATATCTACTATACATTCATCGAGAAACATCCAGTAGAAAAATATTGAGGAAGAGAAAAAGTTACTTAATCATGCCTGTCCAACTAACTGTCCTCCAAAAACCTGTCCGAATCTTGGTGCATCTGGTAAAGTAATCCCCTGAAATATGTTTACCTTTGAAAACAAAAGGAGAACAGAATCTTATCAATCAAAATATAAAAGAAAATCACATAATCTCTGTACACAAAATACCACTGTCAACAGGCACCATGAAACGATTATTAAGTATTCTAAATTTCTATGCAGAACAAATCAAAGTTCTGAATCAATTTACAAATGGCATATCCAGAAGAGAAATAATAGTGGACTTTGACATGTAGAAAAATCTACAATCGCTAAAGTCAAAAAACACTGTACAATTGGCACTATAAGCATCACATCATAACTAAACAATCAATAAATCAAATCTCCTAGACAGCAGAATAGCACTGAACTGAAAATATAAAAGATAATAAGAGTATTCTCTTAAAAGCTTCGAAGAAACATACTTCAATTGGTTCCAAATGCAATATATTCTCAACAAGAGAGCATGTATCATGAGCTTTATCAGCATTCCAGATTGATTTTGGCTGCAGAAGAGTACAGTGTTCATGGGGCAGCACCAAGCATGTCAACTGCCATAAGTAACAACAATCAGAAAGCCACTGTTAGCATACATAAAACAACATTTAAAGGAAAAGCTTGTGAGCTTGAGCAACCAGAAAGATGTAATTGTCACAGAAAAACAATGCAAAAGTCCCTAAAAGTGCCACCCAATCTACTATTCAATCCCAGCCTGGTAGATTTCCATCTCCAAGCACCCAAAGCTTAATGAAAATAAATAAAAAGAAATTTTAAAAAAAGCTAAAATAATATATATATATATATACGTTTCAACTACCTTAGATAAAGCAATCACATCAGCCTGATGTTCCAATGCTGCAAAACCTGCAAAATTACCTTCGCATTATACTTCCTTGATAATTGATGGTGACAATTACAATCCCAGCTAGATTATTGCAAATCATTGGCCAAACGTCCTAAGTACAAGATACATAATCTATATCCTCAACCAAACTAAGACTCCATCCCAAAAAAATGGGGGACAACTACATGTGTCTGGTTTCATGACAACATGACACCTAAACTTAAGAAATGCACCAAGATAACAACTCCATATACCCTCTGACAATCCCAAATCAAGAAATCCCTGCAGCCAGGGACTGATCCAAGAAACTCAATTCTTATATGGATAAAAACGGTCCACACATTCTCATGTAAGCATCACCAAAAACATAATCAGAAAGCAACCCAATTTCTTATATTCAAGGAAAAAGGTTCTCATTTCTCACCATGACCAAAATAATCGTATCGTTTCAATTTGAACTCAGGCCGATTTCCTTCATCAGCATTAACAGAACCAGTAACTTCAATCTGTATAAGCAAGCCACAATATCAAGACTACTTAAGCACACTCTAAGTTCCAATATAAGTAACTAATAAGCAATGACACAATCAAACTAACCTCTCCATCCCATATGAAGTAAACCCCATCTCCGATTTCCCCTTCACGAACAACATACGCTCCACTATCTGCACAAACAAACGCTCAAAATCTTCAACACCATTACATAAACTGTAGTGAATTCACACGTACACAGTATTACATATGTATATGTGCACATAAAGTATAAACATTTATTGATAGAACAAAGTTTAAATTCAACACAAGAAGCAATTAGATTATAGCATTGACCGTAGTGCTTCAAAATGACGAGCTGGGCTATTTTCTTGAGAGAAGAGCTGGGAAGCCTCTGAAGCAGAGGAACGCAGCCCAGGAACTCAACCACTGCAACAGGCAAATGCAATTGAAATTTGAAACACACACACAGAGAGAAGCAAGCTCAAAGACTAAACAGAGAATTGAAATTAGGGTTTGAATTTTGGTCTTTCACGACAGACCTGATTCGGAGTCCATGGTGGTGATTGGCGAAGTTGAAGTGCTTGCAATCGTTCCAAGTTTCAACTGAAAATGTGAGAGAGACAATATGCAGCGTATGATTGATGGTTTGTAGATCTGGTACGTCGCGGTGTATAATAAGAGTTTGGACTTGATGTTTCTTGGCCAATGAACTGTTGGGCATAAAAAGAAACGTGTTTTTTTTTTGGGTCAAATAAAAATAAAAAAAGAAACGTGTTTAATTACTCGGGAGAAGCGAGAAGACTGTTAACGTGTTTAATTACTCGGGAGAAGCGAGAAGACTGTTTTGCTATTTTCGAGGCTGACATAACTTTAATTATTTATCATTGATGATTTTTTTTTTAGAGCATCCATAGTGAGATGGTGTATAGCATAGAAGTGTAAATGTGGTTTCTTTAGTGTGGAAGATGTATTTTGAGTGTAAAACCACTTTTTCTCACTTTTTCTCATGTTGGTCCCACCTACGGCGATGTAAAAAGAAAAAGTCACTTTTAGTCCCTGTAGTTTAGACTTCAACCACTTTTGACTCGTAGTTTGATTAAATCGATTTCTAATTGTAGTTTCATATTTGTAGCACTTTAAGGACAATCCTAATTTCTGTCAAATTATTCTTAACTTCTGTTATCTATTCAGGGTATTTTGGTCCAAACTTGCATCCTCTCCCCAACAAGCCAACACTCACGAATAGTCCCACCCAACCCCAGCTAGCCACTAACTAACCGCCACCAAAACAAGAAAAGGAAGCCTCTTAGTGTGTGTTCAGTTCATAATTAAGCTCAGCTTTTGATTTTCCTTCCTCTTTTTCTCAAGAAACAAAGAGGGTTAGGAAAATGATGAGAGATAGAGAGAGAGGACTCACAGATTGGAGAAGAGAAGAATCGGAAGCAGGATCATTGGCGACGTTGGAGTCTTTGGCATTGCTCGATAAGGTTCGAGATGCCAATCCCAATCGCGGTCTCTATCGCCCATTTCCACCTTTTCTTTTTTCTCAAAAAAAAAAATCCCAAGTGTTTTTTTCTTTTTGGCGCTACAATCTCGGTGTTTTTCGTAGCAAAATTGGAAACATAAATTTTGATTTTATTACGATTGAAGCAAAGGTCTAAAACATTAACGAGAGAGAGAGGGAGATACATTGGGGAAACTCACAGCGAGCACACACTGAAAAGTGAAAACAACCTCTCGCTGTGTGAAACGGCGGGTCGTTGGGATTGGATGGAGAGTGAAGAGGAAGAGGAAGATGATGAGAGAGAGTTGGAAGAGGAGGAAGAGGGTCATGTGTTTGGTGGTGTTCATGGTTTTGGGGTAACTACTAAAACATAGTTCTCTATTTGCTTGCCTCTGCCTTGTACATTTGTTGGGTTGGGCAGCAATGTGAGGTTGTGGTGGCGGTCAGTTACAGGGTGTGGTGGCTATCTGGGGTTGGGTGGGGACTGTTCGTGAGTGTTGGTGGGTTGGGGGAGGGGATGCAAGTTTGGACCAAAATATCCCTAAATAGATAACATACGTTAAAATAATTTGATGGAAATTAGAATTGTCCTTAAATTACTACAATTATGAAACTACAATGGCAAAATTGACGGAATTGAAACTACATGGTCAAAAGTGGTTGAAGTACCAAACTACAGGGACTAAAAGTGACTTTTGGCCAAAAACAGATATACATGTGCATCTAAATTTACATCTCATGGTAGCAAATTTACACTCATTTACACCTCCTCATTGCGGGTGATTCCGATCACAAAGGGTGTATATTTAACATACACCTCATTATACACTCTTTCACTATGAATGCTCTTAGAGAAAGTGATGAGTTTCTATAATTAGACAATTTCAATTTTCAAGCAATATGTTCATCATATAAATTACATCTTTTCCAAATATAAATTATTTGGATTTCTTAAATTTGAATTAGAAGATTAAGCCACACATCGTTTGCATAATAAAAGTTTTATTTATAGTAAATAAATTTAATGGAAGTTAGGGTGATTTTATTAGCATTTCTTGAAGATCTCGAGTAATACTTGCTTGTGAGAGAAGCAGTAATTATAGGTCTTGCAAGTCTAGTGAGACAACTGGTGTAAGGTCGGATGCAAATGGTGATACGAAAAAGTGTTCTAGGGACACTGGTACCAAGAAATGTGGATGCTCATTCTTGTTAAAAGGTGTCAATATTGGTGATGGGGATGATTGAAAGTTGGAGGTGGTTTGCGGAGTACATAACCATGCTATTTCAGAGTATCTTCAAGGTCATTTGTTTGTGGGGCGACTTTCTGAAAAGGAGAATGCCTTGTTGGTGGACATGTCTAAAAATTTGGTGAAACCCAGAGATATTTTGGTCACCCTAAAGGATAGAGATGCAATGAATGTTTAACTATGAAGACAATATACAATGCTAGGATCCGAAATATAACCAAAGAATTTGCTGAGAGAACACAGATGCAACAATTGCTTACTAAGTTGTCTGAATATAATTATATTGAGTGGCATAGGACATCTGGTGATACTGTAACTGACTTGTTTTGGACACACCCAGTTAATATTGAGATTTTGCATGCATTTCCACATGTACTTATCATGGATTGCACCTATAAGATTAATAGGTATTGTTTCTCACTATTGCAAATTGTCAGATGACATCTACTAATATGACATTCTCTGTTGCATATGTGTATATTAATGCCGAGAAAGAAGACAATTACACATGGGCTTTGACTGCATTGAGGAGTTTGTTTGATGATAATTGTCTTCTTGGTGTTATTGTCACCGGTCCTTAGTTAGCACTAATGAATTCTATTACATCTATATTTCTGAAAGCACAACATTTATTATGTAGATGACATATTAACAAATGAGTGTTGGCAAACTATAAGAATTTATTTGGGACCCTCAAACAATGGAAACAATTTAATGGGGATTTAGAATACTTTAGTTGGTTTAGAAACGAATGAGGAATATTGGCGTTGTTTGCGACATATTGAGTCCAAGTTTAGTGAATTTCAAAAATATCTTGAATACATACATGCGAATTGGTTAAATCCATTTAAGGATAGGTTTGTGGCCACATGGACAGACACTTGTATGTATCTTGGATAGACGACCTCAAATAGATAAGTATTTTAGTCCACTTTTAGTAGGTTAATTTTTTAATTCATTTTACTTTATGAGAATTTATTATTATTATCAACAGAGCGGAAAGTGCACATGCAAAGTTGAAGCGACAACTTCGCTCAAGTCAACTTAACTTTGAAATATCATGGGTAAGTATTCACTCATTGTTAGAGTTGGAGCACATAGAGAATAAGGCATCTTTTGAAAAGAGCCGATGTTTTATTCAACACAGGTTCAGGCATCCGAAGTTGAGCGAGTTAGTAGGTTTTGTTTCTATAAAGGCTTTGAGTCTAATTGTGTGCAATTCAAAAAGTTAAATTTAGTTTACTTATTTCATGTACATATCTGATCTACATAGTTAACATTGTCATTTATTTTGTAACAGGTTAGAGACAGATGGGGTGGATGCTTTATCATGTGGTTGTGCTATTAGTCAAACCTACCAATTACCATGTGCACATGAAATTGCAAAGTATAGAGATCGTGGTGTACCAATCCCACTTTATGTCGTGTATTCATATTGGAGAAAATTAGATCTCATCAATGTAACAAAGAGTAGTCATGGCAAAACTTCACCAGGAAAGTCACAATTACAAAGATTCAATATGTGGTATGAACAACAAGATGACGAAAAGAAGAGACAAGTCCACATGACACTGGAGTAGCTCATGAACCCTAGTTTCACTGCGCTTACTAAACCAAAAGAGAAATTGAAGACCAAGGGAGACAACGAAAAGTCAACACTTCTACTCATCGTTTGCCATCTGCATTTGAGATTGTTGAGGTCGCCCTTGCACGATCGGCCTCCACTGGTCCATCTAAAAATAAACCAAAGCAAAGCCTCACCGCCTTACTAAAAATAAAATGAAGAAGAGTACCAATGCAATGCCAAAGGAAAGAAACCTAGTTGATTCTAGTTCGATATTGTTTAATCCAAAAATATTTAAGGTATGTACTACAAATGTTGCATTTTACAATGTGTTATTACCATATAACTTATATATTGTTTTATTAGTTATGTAATATATTGTTTTATTTTTAGCCTTATAAGCCTCGTGAAAACGAATCTGATGGTACCACTCCAAGTACCCAGGCACAGTATCTGATGGTCTCCTCACTGGTGCACTATAGTTCACCTCTCCCAACATGTGGTTCTCCCGATTGTCCCACATTCCCCCAAAGTAAGAATTATAGGAAATGACACGACTACCAATTTTGGTTGTAGCACTTATTCTAGGAGGAATCGTTTGCACCCAACCAAATTGCCTAAGAACCTACTCATGATGGTAAGGCTCAACAACATCACAGCATTTGAGCATCCCTGAGTAGAATGCAACAACTGAAAATGGGTGGTGTCCCCTTTCAAACTTGTAAGGTTCCCATATAACTTGAAATATGATACATAATATAGCCCAATGTAAGGTTCCCATATAACTTAATGGAAAATATAAAATTCCAAAAAAATATATATATGTATAAAATACAAAACACAACAAAATTGGATGACATGTAAGAGAAACACACTTGATCAGCATTCAAAGCGTTAAGCCGCTGTCTATACTTCTGCAAGCTTACCGATGTTGTTCCACTGTCTCGTCGTGAAGTCCAACGAAGTGCACGAGGCTGGACCTCTAAATAATCAAGGTCATAATCAAGGACAACAATACCATGCATGTGCTGATACACCCATGCCTCCAGCAAAGTCATGTACCCAGCAATATGCTTCACCTTAGATCTCGAAACTTGGCCTAATTGCCTATACAACCACGCTAAGCACCCAGAGCCCCATGAATAACTACCAACAATATCAAGGTCTCTATGTAGTCTAAGGAACACAATTTGGACTTTCGTGCCAGTCTTGTTAACAAACAAAGTGCAATCCAAGAGATATAGCAAATATGCTCTAGTCGAATACATGTTATGCTCCTCTAAATCTGAGTATGAAACATCGGAGAATCGGGTTCACAACCATGACAAACTCACATACTCATTACAGTATTGCTGTAATTGTTCAGTAGCCTCTTTATTAGTCACTCCTAAGTAATTGACTAACAACTCATAATTTGTGTCGTTATCATCTTCAAGTGGAGCGATCGCTGCACCAGACACAGGAATGCCTGAAATAGCCTCTTTATCAGTGACTCCTAAGTAATTGACTAAGAACTCATAATTTGTGTTGTTATCATCTTCAAGTGGAGCGATCGCTGCACCCGACACAAGAATGCCTAAAATAGATGACACATCATCCAATGTGATGGTCATCTCACCCAAAGGCATGTGAAAGGTGTTCGTTTCGGGATGCCACCTCTTAACGGAGGTAGACATAACAATCTTATTTGCATTCCGATAAGAACACCTAATAAGTTGCTCTAATCCAGACCTCTGAATGTACCCTTTGAATATACCATTATTTGGATTAGTCCACCAATTCTACTCATGAAGAGTAGATGTCTTTGACATGCACCTAAAGGGCTCACGTTCCTAGTCAAATACCAAAAAATAAAATTGGTTAATTACTATGAACCAGATTTATATTCTACCTTCAATTATTACAGTAAAATGACTTACCTTGTTATTCCAAACTGCAATTGCTATGTGGGTTTCAAAACTCGTAAGTAAAGATGGATCAATGGAACCTACTTGAGATGACTCAGTAGGCTCGACATCTACCTCAACATTACTATCAGCCACTACATCTTCAACATTTGTCGTATCCTCAAAATGATCGGGGGACCATCTTAAGGCTGGTCCTCTTGAGGGGCTAACCTCATCGCTCTATTTCTCCTTGTTGAGGTTGTGGGATGCTCTCTATCATGTCGAGATGATAAAGCCTGAGTAGTACCTCTGCGAGTCCTCTTCTTATATGGAAAAACAATATTAATGAATTCAGTAGATGATCACTCAAACAAGAAACGAATTCATTGAAACAAGAAACTAATTCAGTCGATTACCACTGAAAGATGAAACAAATTTGGTGGACTACCACTTAAAACCCTAATTAGATTCGGTGGACTACCATTGAAAAATGGAATCATATTTGATGGACAGCTGCTGAAAATCGTAAACACATTTGGTGGAAAGCCACCGAAAAACAAACAAAAATTTGTTGGATAGCCATCGAAAAACATATACAAGTTCGATGGTAACCCACCGAAAATAATATCCAAATTCGGTGGTAACCCATCGAAAAACAACTATCGTTTCGGCAAACAAAGGTCAAACCCTCAAAATATCCACACATTCATCAACCCTCAAAAACATAAATACATAAATACATAAATACAAATTGAAATCAAACATTGGCTTTTCGAAGGATTTTGAGGTCGATGGTTGAGTTCACCAGTTGAAACTTTGCCTCCCAGGTGCCAAGCGATGGGGGTTTAGGTCCCGAAGGAGGTGACGGTTTAGCGATGAGGGTTTAGATCGCATGCTGCTATGCGATGGGTGTTGGCGTGAAAACTAAACAGACAATAATTAAAGGCAACTTACAAGTAGTGAGGATAGTCGAGGGACCGAATGAACCTCTGAGAGGAGATGCTTCCTCTTTCGACCGATGATGTTAGATCCTCGTCAAAGAGAAGAAACAAGCTGGCCGAGACCTATGGCACCGGTGTGGTATCGTGAAGGCCCTCCGATGCTAAAGTTAGTTTCGAAGGAGGAGCAAGCTATTGACGATGCAAAGGCATAAAGTCAAGTGGAAAGTCCTTACTTTGTAGCTGTGGTGAGGGGTTCTTTTATAGAGCAACTGGTGGTTCTCCAAGCACTTAATTTCGATGTGGGACTCGTGGGAGTACCTTCGTGACACGTGTTGGAGTAAATATCCACGGAGGAGGACCGAGAAAGATCTTGAGATATCTGTTGTGGTGGCATGGCATGCGAAGGACTAAATATATGTGGGTTGGCTAGCGTACAATCGGCCGGTGGTGCTAGATGACCTTGGCGATCATGAATCTTGAATCATAGGATTTGGGATGAAACAGGCTACCACTGCGTGGGATCGCGGGGTAGCCGAAGGCACTCCCGGTGGGGGCATGTCTGGGGCATGAGCCTTTCCAAGTGTCATGATAGGAGGTGGGTGAGATATGGTACAAATAGTAGTCCCCCAAGTTTCCAATTGAGAAGGGACTTCTTGGTTGGGGACTTGCATGTGTCTTCGGCATTCGACCGAAGCTGATGAACATTCCTACATAGTTGCCGATGATAGTGCCCCAAGTCCTCGAGCAAGGGAGAGTGGGAGAGGAAGAATGGGAGGCTGCCACCGATAGGTATCGTGCCGATTATCGTCGGGGAGGGGTGAGAACCCATCCCTACATAGATGTCGTTTAGTACGGGGGTGAGTGAGAACTCGTCCGCCTTCGTGGATCTTGGGTCGGTCACGGAGGGTGAGTGAGAACTCGTCCTTCGTGGCTGCCGTAAACGACGGAGGGTGAGTGAGAACTTCGTCTCGTCCCTTCGTGGCGTTCGGCACACGCGGGGTGAGTGAGAACTCGTCCCTTCATGGACGCCCGTTCGGCACGGAGGGTGGCGAGAACTCGTCCCTTCGTGGCTGCCGTTCGAGCAAACAGGGGTGAGTGAGAACCCGTCTCGTCCCTTCATGGATGTCGTTCGCACGGAGGGTGAGTGAGGCTCATTCCTTCGTGGCTGCTCAGGCACGGAGGGTGAGTGAGAACTCGTCCCAGCGTGGATGCCATAACTGAATGCGAAAGGGGTTCTTTGCAAATGGAAAAATTTCCTTGAAACGTTGGCAGGCGACGCCTTGGTTTCTGTGCATGGTGACACGTGGCGGCATGGAAAAGTGATCAGTCGCGTCATTTCGTATCCCGATGCCAGGTTCGTCCCAGAAGGTTTCTGAAGAATTTTTTAGAGCAAACCAAGCTTGAGAGAGGCAATTTTCGGCGAGTTGCGTAAGGCGTTGAAGGCGATTTCTGGCAAAGGCTCTTGCGGCGGAAGCGATTTTCGGTGAATCTGAGCCACCTTGCAAACAAGGTATGTAGCCTCCTATTTGTCTGATTTTGGATCAAACTTGTGCTTTGCTTGACTTTAGCATGAACTTTGTATGAACATGGATGAACATGTATGAGCATATGAACATAGGCCATAGTGCATTAAGATCGGTAGGTTGATAAGAGCATGGCATTTAGTTTCCATTTCCTTCTGTAGATGTCGGATCTAGGAATCGGAGCATAGTGAAATGGGCTTTTGATGGGGAATCAAGCTGTTGAAAGCTCATCGTCGAGCTTGCAGTGCGATTTTGAGGGCTCAGGCTACGAGTGGAGGTAACGGATGTGCCTACACGAGGATGGTGGCACTTATAGTCCAACATTGGATTTTGACGAAGATAGGCCTTCAACATCTTGTCGTGGCCTCGAGGCACAGTATCGATCCGCCCACGGTGAGGGCATTGTCGGTAGTGAGAGTCTGCAGAGGGTGCCAATGGCGACGCTAAAAGAGGCGGTGTCTGATGTAGATTTCCTGAAGCCGAACATGTTGACCGGGTGGCGGCTAAGATTGGGCAGTACAATATTCTGGATTCGATAGGTGATGCGAATCCCTGGGCGTTGGAGTCCCTCAGCGATCCAGATGGGGAGATGGTCTTCTTTACCGATGTGTTTAAACATGGGCTTCGGCTACCGTTGAGGCCATCGGTACAGAAGGTGTTGGCGGCGATCGGCTACACGGAGCGATTTAACACGAACTTTTGGATCATCTTGCTAGGCCTTTGTTACCGCGTTCGGTATCGCGGGAGAGGTGAGCGAGCTACGAGCAGATTCTCGGCTTTTTACGGCGTGGCGAGAGCCAAGAGTTCAAATCAAGGGGGTTGAGTGCAGTCTGCATGTCGGTCCAACGAAGTCATTTGTGGTCAGCGTGCTGCTCGCTCGCCGACACAGGGCAAGCGTCAGTGCTGGTGTCGGGAAGGCGGAGGTCGGCACCCAATGTGGAGGTTGAGAGGCACATTACGATGACCTTCCAAATGATCGGTAGGTTCTAGGGTGGCGTTCGGTAGTTTCTTTCATCACGTTGCATTTACACATCATATGTGTGCCAATTGTGTTTAGTATAATGTTTAGTTGCCGAAGCTAACCGGTGTTTGTTTTGCAATTTCTTTGAAGCGACCGGGGGCGTCAAAGGAGGAACTGAGGGCGATCGAGCGGGTTCGAAGCAAGATTGTCGAAGACGATCATTTTCACAAGACGCTGCTAGGCTTCAGAAACTTGTTCAAAGCAGGGTTGATCACTGAAGCTGAGCATACTCGAAGAGTAGCAGAGTTTCTCATTCAGTTTGTATTATTCTTTCGCCTGATGCCATTTGTTTACTAACTTGTGTTCTATTTACAGCGGCTGAAGGAAGAGAGATGTCCGAGGCCACGAAGAGACGGCTTTAGTCTCGAGCTCCGGCGAAGAAGAAGGGCGAGTCCTCAAGACCGAAGGCCGCGCCGCAGCATCAGTCGGAGGCTCCACCGGTTGACGATGTAACCGTTGCCGAACGTCGGAGGCAAAGGAGGGCGGAAGAGGCTGAGATCGTTTGGGAGGTTCATCTCCAGATGACGAGGAAGAGGCAGATTGAGGGTGCCCTCGATGTAACGCCCCTTCCGAATAGGCCAAGGGGGCCAAGCGATGAGGTCGCCAACCTCATTCCTGATGAGGAGGAAGAAGGCACCGAGCTTTGAACAACTTTATTGACGGTGACGGCCTTGAACAACTTTATTGATGGTGCGCAGATGGAGTTGTCTAAGCTAGAGCGACTGCCGAAGAAGGCGTTGCGTGAGCAGGCCAGTCGTCCCTTTCGTATTCAAGCTGCGGTAAGTGTCTTATCATAGTGGTCTGTTTTGAAGTCTGCTCACGTTCGGATTCGTAATAACGGTTTGAATTGGCAGGCTCATATGAAGATGTGGCTCAACATGAAGCGAACCCTTAATGCTGCCAAACGATACCAGAGGAAGTTCAAGGAGGGTTGAGCCAAAATTACAGAGGCAGGCAAGGCGATTCAGGAAGCCGATCGGCATGCTGAGGAGAACGCTGCGAAGATTGTCAAGCTCTCTTCGAAACTGGCCGCAGCTAAGAAGGCAGTGGTGGAGGCCGGAGAGGCAAGACGGCGGTGGAGGTGGCGATGGACGTGGCCGAGCGTGCTCATGTAGTTGAGGTGGAATTGGCAAAGGCGAAGCGACAGATCTGTGAAAGGCCCTGGCTGGACCTTCCCCCAAGCCGGCTGTCGAGCCTGGTTCTGTTCTTCCTCAATCTGATTGATCTTCTGAAAGAGGAGCTGGATGGTTGGGTCGGTGGGGGGCAGGTCATAGCCTAAACGCTCCGACGAATTATGGGTGACCTGCCTACAGGCGGCATAATCCTGGTTCCCCTGGTCTGTCGTTCGATAGTTATTCTTGTCGTGGTCATTGTGCTGCTAATTCTTCTGTTTTGCCTCTATGTCTGGCGATCAATAGGATCTTGTGGTCCTCGGTGAGGTTGGAGCGTAGTTTGACTCGTCAGTTTCCTCTAGGCCGATCACTCCGTACCTAAGGTGAAATGGAGACTTGGGACCTGGCACATTCGTCTGCTGGTCATCAGGCCTTGCGTTGGTTAGGATTGGTGACGGCTGCCGTTGCTTGCATCGATCTTTGAGTCTGTCTCGACAGTCGGAATAGACTTGGTATTCTTGATGATGTTCCTCCGGGGCGGGTACAAATAATCGCCGGGAGGCGGAAGGCCTACCGGTTGCTAGTTCCTTTCCTTTGTCCTGGTCGCTCGGCTTCGGCACGCTGCTGTAGGACCGCTCCTGCCGAATCTGCATGGTCTGTTGGAGACCGTCCTGTAGTTGGGCCGGATGGGACTGTTGGTCATTCAGCTGCTTCTGAATATCGTCGAGTTTGGAAGAGATGATGTTGCTGTGCTCATGCATTCTTGCTATTTCCCTTTGTAGGGCTTTGACTTGGGCTTCGTGGGTGCCATGCCGAGCAGAGGTTTCGGGCCGTGGCGTGATGGGCGGAGCCGGGCTTGCAACGTCTCCGAGGCCGATAATGGGGCCATCGGCATTGAGGGATGAAGGTGGGTTCATCCTTGCTTAAAAAGTAAAGATATGGGTCGAATTTAATTAATTCCCACAGACGGCGCCAATCTGTTGGCACTAAAACTAAACAGACAATAATTAAAGGCAACTTACAAGTAGTGAGGACGGTCGAGGAACCGAATGAACCTCTGAGAGGAGATGCTTCCCCTTTCGGCCGATGATGCTGGATCCTCGTCAAAGAGAAGAGAGCAACTGGTGAGACCTACGGCACCGGTGTGGTACCAGACGAAGGCCTTTCGATGCTAAAGTTAGTTTCGAAGGAGGAGCAAGCTATTGACAGTGCGAAGGCATAAAGTCAAGTGGAACCCTGTAGCTGTAGTGAAGGGTTCTTTTTATAGAGCAACCTGGTGGTTCTCCAAGCACTTAATTTCGATGTGGGACTCATTGGAGTATCTTCCGAAGCTGACACGTGAGACTCGATGTGGGACTCGTTGGAGTACCTTCCGAGTCGGCATGGCATGCCGAATGGACTAGATATCCGTGGGTCGGCTAGCGTACAATCGGCCGGTGGTGCTAGACGACATTGCCGATCGTAGTACTGGATCAGCCGGGATGGGGGGCAAGGCTACGCTTTGCGTGGGATCTACAGAGGGGGTGCTGAAGGCACTCTCGATAGGGGCATGTCTGCAGGGCATGAGCCTTTCCACGTGTCATGATAGGAGAGGTGGGTCAGATATGGTACAAACAATGGGGGTGAGGTCTCGAACTGCCAACAGATGGTGGTGAGGTCGTGGGCTGCAAAGCGATGTGGGTGAGGTCACTCAGTGCCAATCGATGCGGGTTTGGGGTGTGCAATGGATTGCCTTAGGTGCAGTGGGGTGCGGTAGAAATCGACCAAAAATTTAACTATTTTTTAAGTGCGGGGTTTAGGGTGTGCTAGAGCATGCTGTGCGATGGGTTCCCTTTGAAATTGAAAGGGAGTAGTGATGGGGTGGCTCTGAAAATGAATAGGGTTTTCGATGGGGTCCATTTGAAATGGGAGAGGATTTAGTTAGAAATTAGGTGTAGTGAGGGCAATTTAGGAAGCAATATGGGGTGTAGTGAGTATTTATAAAATTGACTAAAATTTAGTGAGGTGTAAAGAAAATGTGGAGTGTAAAGAGCAAATAATATGGTGTAAATAAAATCACCCTAGAAGTTATGGTGGAAAATTGAAATAGCACAAGAGTAATGTATTGGGATGGGATGGGAATAGAAAATGAGTGTGGGAAAAGTTATATAAATTACTAGGAAATTGTTTTTTACTCCAAAAAAAGAATTTCAAAAATTCACACAACAAATATCTTTTTTTATACCTTTTAGTTAACAAAGATAATTTTTTTTAAAACAATAATATCTTTATTTAAGTTCACTTTACTAACTAGTTCTTAATCTAATAATACTTTTTCCGAAATTAAATCTCTCTTTCTCAATGATAATATATATATATATATAAATAATGTTCTTCTCCCATCCGGAGAAGTTATTATCGAGCCATTATAAATATAGAGGAAACCACGGAGGGTAGGAAAAAATACATGACGTCTACACAGTAGTAACATCCAGACATCCACATAGGAGATAATATTTTATATATATGTTTGAGTCATCTTTCAACGTCGTAAATAATATCATAAATTAATTTGTATGTTACTAAAATGAAAATTTATTTTCTCCATTCAGATGCAACGAGTTTGCGTACACTTTCCAACATTTATAATTTTATCAATAACAATAGATTTTTATTTTTATTTTGGTCAAACCATACCCTTACATTAGTTTTGAGGCACAAAATAAAAACTCACTATCCTTTTTTTTCTTCATGGTTACAAATTATTTCTTTTTTATGGTTGCAAATTATTGTATTTTAAGACAACGAAGTTTTGTTTTGACTCACTGCTGAAATTCAGAAAGGAAAGCTCAAAATGAGGGGCAAAGCCCATGTTATGAAAATGTTGGGCCAAGCAATGTATAAATGGACTCTTCACCCAACCACTTAACTGGCACTGAATTTCAAGGCCCAAAGCCTAAACAGCCAATGCCCCAATCATCTTGTAGAATATAAATAAGAAATGAAGAAACAATGATTAAAGATAATACAAACCCTGTGGAATAAAAGCATTTTAGTGAGAAGATTCTTGAAGCTACCCAAAAATAAATGAGTTTGACTTACAGGTAAGACCTCTGCACAAATTTAGTGAGCAGATTTCTTTCTTCCCTGTGGGTCTTTCTTTCAAATTTATACAGATAGATACATGTATATACGTCATATACTTTCTCATGGAACAACAATCCAAAGTTAGCACAGAACAGAAGACTCAAACTTTACAGCTCCCTAGCGCCCCCCTAAACCCAATTTGTTTATAGGAAACCCCATTTTCTTTCCATAAACATATTTTCAGAACCTGGGTTTTAGCTAATTAATCATCTTTATGGTGGTTGTTCATTCTCCACCTTTCCCTGTTCCAAATATTCAGAACAGGGGTTTTGTTCAGTTTCAATTTTTGACTCATGGGATTTGATCCATATTGGTCTGAGACTGCTGTTCTTTAGCCGCAACTCTGTTCTGTGCAAAGTTACAGATTCTGCAAATGATTCTGCTTAGATGCAAGCTCATGGCACGTTGAGCTTTGATACATGTATTATCTCTGATACTTAATTCTTCCATATAGTGCCTGTTTAGCTGTTGGTATTCTAATGAAGAATGTTTCTTTGATAGATAGAGATAATCTGTTTGAAAACCTTGAACTATAGATCTCTATCTTCGTCCGTAGTTTTGTTTGTTTAGTTGATATCTAAAGCTAGTTCTGTTAATCTGCTCTGTAATTCAACTAGATTCTAGAATCCAGCTGCTTTCCATTTATAGTTCAGTTTAATCCATACCCAAATGTGTATCTATTGAGCTGGGCGGAGGGCCCAAAGTAATTGTTTGCTTTGTTTTTCCTTGATTTCACATCAAGTTTTTTATATGAGTTTACATGCTTTGCTTCATAGGCGTCCATGTCAATCTGCTGTGGGATTCCTATCATTGAGTCTGTATACTGTCTGGCCTGTGTTCGTTGGGTGTGGTTGAAATGCCTCTACACTGCGGGCCGTGAAAGTGAAAACTGGGGTCTGGCCACTGCTGAAGAATTTGAGCCTGTCCCTCGTTTTTGTCGCCTAATTCTAGCACTATATGAGGAAGATCTCCGTAACCCACTTTGGGCACCCCTCAGAGGTTATGGCATTAATCCTGATTGGGTAATCTTACGTAAAGACTACGAAGAAACCCTTGGCCATGTTCCTCCCTACATGGTCTATCTTGATCATGATCATTCTGATATAGTCTTGGTAGTTAGGGGACTCAATTTAGCTAAGGAAAGTGATTATGCAGTTATGCTTGACAACAAACTTGGGCAGACAAAATTTGATGGTGGCTATGTCCACAATGGGCTGTTGAAAGCAGCAGAGTGGATGTTTGATGCAGAGTGTGAAGTTTTGAGGGAATTGGTAATGAAGCATCCAAATTATACCCTCACATTTACTGGACATTCCCTTGGGGCTGGTGTGGTGGCATTGCTGACATTGTTGGCACTTCAGGATCTGAAAAAATTAGGAAATGTTGAGAGGAAGAAGATTAGATGCTATGCTACAGCTCCCTCTAGATGTATGTCACTGAATCTGGCTGTGAGATATGCAGATGTTATCAATTCCATTGTACTTCAGGTATGATTATCGCATTTGATTCTAGACTTGTGTGCTTTGTTCCTCGTATATTGGCGAATGCTTACTCGATTTAATTCATCGATATAATGTAGTGAAACATGAATGGTTAAGAAAAGAAAACCTTCATGGACTGTACATCTAATAAGTTGGATAGGCAAAATTGCTACCAATTAGTAAATAAGGCTGGCCACATAAAATGAGTCAATGTTCTTCACCAAGCAGGAAAGAATATATGATTTTTGTGCATGGATATGATTATAGGTCCTCAATGTTCTAATGTAGTTGCTATAATGAACCAGGATGATTTCTTACCTCGGACAACAACCGCTTTAGACAACTTATACAAATCACTTTTCTGGTAAAACACAGTATGTTTTTTGCCACCTTTCTTGCATTTAGTAGTTCAATGCAATGCATACTGATACAATTCAGATTGTACCTGTATGATCTTGTTGAGATGCTAACTGTAACTGAGGTTGCTTTCCTTCATTTGCACAGTTTGCCATGTTTACTTTGCATAATGTGCTTGAAGGATACATGCACGCTGGAAGAGAATATGCTTACAGATCCAAGGAGATTATATGCACCCAGGCGTCTCTATCACATTATCGAGCGGAAGCCCTTCAGGTATATTAAGATACTGGCATTACAACTTCTGTGTGTTGATTGTGGTGTTAGATTTTAAATGGCACCTGCATCATATGTTAAGTTTGATAACTTTTGGGGTGAGAAATAGATTGAATTACAGTCAATCATTGGGAGCTTACTGGTTGCAGATTTGGAAGGTTTCCGCCGGTTGTGAAAACAGCAGTGCCTGTGGATGGGAGGTTTGAGCATGTAGTTCTTTCTTGCAATATTACTTCTGACCATGCCATAATCTGGATAGAGAGAGAAGCACAAAAGGCTTTTGATGTAAGTCCTTAGACCCTCCATTACAGTTTGAATTTCTGCAAGGTTTCTAAATGATAATCCCACCTAGCTTAAGCTTCAAGATCTGAGATTCCTATCCTTCTATCCTTGTGCTAGTAATGTTGTATTATGTTTCCCATGAGGTCAGTTAATGCTCGAGGAAGACAGAACTATGGAAGTTCCGGCAAAGCAGAGGATGGAGCGACGAAAGTCCCTAGTCCATGAACACAGCCTGGAGTATGAGGCAGCGCTTCGGAGAGCTATAGCTTTGGATATCCATCATGCCTACTCTGATTCACCGTATGGAACATTTACATTTACTGAAACGGAAGAGGGGGAGAACTCTGGAAGATCAAACAAGAAGACTCCTTGTGAATCATTAAGGATGAGGACGGAAAGCTGGGATGACTTTGTGGAGCGGCTTTTTGATGTAGATGAGTCTGGTGACATGGTGTTCAAGAAGTAATAACTTAGCCCGTGAAAGTAATTCTTTGATTCTTGTGAAGCATCCTCTGTGGGGGGTTCATTATTGTGTTTTAAATTGATGGTGGGGAAGGGGCATGAGAGGCAGCGTATGGAAGTGAAGCTGTACATAAAACGTTGGTCTGCCATGCCATCATCAATTCAAAAAAATCTCAATGATTATATTATAAGATCTTCTGCTCATGATTTTGTGATCAGTGATTCCTGCGCCTTACTTTGAACAGATACTTTGATTCCTACCTACCATTTTTAATAATTTTCTTATTGCAAATTCAATGGTGTATAAAATTTCTGTGAAGAACATTGCTGATTAGAACCAGCGGCCAGAAACTGCTTATGGGGGAGGCAGGACCCCTGTCGTGGCTGCGACCACGGTAATCTTGAGTAAATCAATGTCAGTTTATTATACTCGAGAGAACACATTGAAAACTGCAATTCGGTAGAAAATGCAAGTTCTGCTAGCAATGCTTTCTAAAAGACTACCGAGGATTTTACATTTAAATCACTTTTACATATGAATCATGGTCGGTGTTCGACTACAAAAAAGTTCATTGTTAGCCACAGTCCTATCAACTAGTATAGGTAACTGACTAATACTAATACCTCATCTGGAATAATGGGCACAACATTTTTTGGGGATGAAATGTTTCCTCTTTTTCTGAGAAAAGAAGAAGATAATACACTATCTAGACAAACCTCTTCCTTCAAGAGCAATTAATAAAACACTATGCGGAGAGACTTCATTCTACTTGCTATATACTTGGAGGCCAACAGCTTCCCCTGCAGTGAAATTCAAAGTAAACTCATAACCGTATTCAGAAAAAGGACAGCAACAATTCTGTAAACTGATTCTGATTCTTTCTGTTTTTTTTTTTTATGTTCTCCAACGTTAACAGTTTTAACAATTATGTGAACTGTTTTTATTCTGATTTATTTTTGTTCTCCAATGTGGAACAGAGATATAGTTATTTGTCATTTCCATATTCCAGCACTAGATCATGAATGCATCAAGCTAAATCAAGAATAATGTATTGATCTGATTTGACAAAAAAAAGTTCCCTACCATGCATTCTCTTAACAAATCGTTCAAATTCCATGAAGTTGTGTCTTTCCATGAGAAGTGGACTGAGCCTAAGGTAGGTAAAAGATGAAAAATGCCTTCCATCCGGATCAGTCAAGGGTTTGGCACTATCCAATATCTTCTTGTAGCTGACACAATCAAGACAAGGAAGAGCATTCTCACTTGAAACTGGTACGCAAACATCCCATGCAGCATTCAGCACCTGAAACAGTATATTATAATTTGAAGTGCCAAAGATTTCCACCATGAACATGCATGTATTGTTCAATCTAGGGTATATCTTTCACAATGAGTCCCGGTAATTTCCAAAACAGACAGACCTCTTATATTCTATAAGTCCCTGTCTGCCTATGAAATGATAACTAAGACAATTGTTGCATCTTGGATTGGAATAATGATACTTAGAGTTAACCGCAAGGTTGCAAATAAATTTGATGCTTACTTGCCAGAATAAACCCTCAGAATCTCCCAGTGCCTCTTGGAAGTCTTCATGCTGGTCTAACATGTGCAATTCAGTGCACGCTAAGTTTAAAGTAGCTTCATGCTTCTTTAGCATCGTCACAATTGCAGCATAACCATCTCGATTGCATGGATTATAGAAGCCTGCAGTCAATTCAGCTGCATGACTGGCTGTCTTGTACCACCAGTGAAGACCTGATAGCTGCTCAACAATTAAAATAGAAAACAGACTGATCAATTCATAACTAACCAAATAACTTCTCATTTCCAACCCCCACTCCCAAAAGAGAAAAAAACACTTTCAAAACTTAACGACATTAGGCATGAAGAACATGCATAACATTCTTCATACGTTGATAAGAGCTTAAAATTAAAGGTATTTGTTGAATGCTTTGTCCGCATTTTCAAGGAAAATAGTATAATTGTCAATTTTTTTCCTTTCAAATATCAGATATCAAAAATTCATCTTTCCTGTATGTTCAAAATGATGGAAGCCAACTCACCTTTGCAGCAATGCAGGTGCCGTCAAAAGCTAACTTCGCTAGAGAAAGCACACGATCACCATGATCAACTAAAACTCGAGAGTACCAATTAAGGAAGAACCTGCCATAGTAGCTATCATAATCACCCCCATCGCAAAAGAAACCGGCTTCATGTGGCCGGGAATTATAAGAACCTGCATTATCTGGACCTCTACCCCAGAAGGAGTGTCCCCTTGCTTCTGCCGCCTTCCTCAGACTTTTCAACAAATACAGATCGTAACACTGCAAGTTTTTAAATGTTCAGAGTGAAGAAAGAAACTTACAAAGATGCAGTGCCCCAATTCTGCAGCAATCAACAGACTCATTCACTTAATAAACAGATAATATTTCAAAAAGTTACCTGAAATTCACCAATGCCGGGATATCTCCAACCATGCTTTACAGGACAAGATGGGTATCGTAATTCCCCACACGGACCTAGTCCAACTTGAATCATGGAGATATTACCATTTTTAAAGTACTCGTCAAACTCTATACGGAAGCTTCTCATGCAGTCAAAGTACACCTATATGAGTTAAAACATTAGCATTTTGGCACTGACTACATAGGACTACCCTTCAATACATGGTTCACTAATATAGAATTACTGCCAACTGTATATGGCATTCATGAAATTTTCCACACACAACCAAGTCGATAGATCAATGGACGTACATAGTTGATCACTAACACGTTTAATACCAAATGCAAACAGAAAGATTAATGTCTGATTTATCATATCTGAATGTAATACCTCAACAGCTGTCCGGCCTCTTAAAACTCGCTCCTTGTCAATTCCCCATGAAAGGCATTCAGGATTACGTCTTCCCTCTCTATCAGTGAAAAATATGTCAGGGTTGCTTCTACCAATTTCAGCCACCCAATGGGGCAGTGGAATACATACATCGTCACCAACATTGCCTCCACATTCATGAAATGACATCACAACCTGAAACAGGGAAGTTGCCCACCAGACCCGGAATAAATTTTCAGAAGAACTAACAAAAGCAACCATGTCTAAATGAATAAACTATCTCCACACTTTTACAGTAATGGTTAATAGTGAGCGAATTCACAGTACGATAAAGGGGAGTAAGTTCCTTGGTTCCCACATTGTACAGACAGTCTCAGAAGTTTGGCAAGAATTACAGGAAAACTATGGAAAAGATACAGACGACCACGAAGATAGCAACTATTAACCGCACATGTTGTTTACATGACCGCTAAGAGCAAAAAGATTCTGCAAGTGAAACAACATGCCCATATAAAACTGACCTGCAGCTTCAGCTTAAGCTCGCACACCATCTGAAAGAGCCTCTTGTATCCATTCCAGTTATACTCCCCTGGAGCATGTCCTTCTACTATTCCCCACCAGCAATCAACCATAACACCATCAACATTAACTGATTTCAAAACCCTTAGCTGCTTTAGTAGACCATCTGGATCAACCATCTCACATTTCATATTAATGACACCTAGCTGCCACCAACAGATATGACACGATATAACCATAAATATCGGAAACTAAGATTTGAAAGCAACCATATCTATCAAATAAGTCTAGCACTCCTTGACATGGCAACCTCTAATGCAGGATATAGAGTAGAAAAGCATGGTACTGAAAAACTAGAAAAGCAAAATTATAACTTAGATTGCAAAAGAATATAGTAAAATTACACAACTCACAGGTAGCATCACATAAACAGGAGTGTATGCAGTGTTGGAGTAATCACGTTCTGGTAACTTCAGGGGTATGTCAACAATCTACAAGAAAGAATTCGAAGTGCATTTAAAAGTGTGACACTGCCCAACAATGAAGCAACAACTTAACATTCAAACAATGATTATTACCACAAATTAAATAAGGTATATGAGAAACAGAATTTCACTACTTACGGGGTCCTAGTAAATCCAATGCAGTTATAATCATAAATGAAAAAGGTATACATCCATTATTTGCTGCAGAGTCATGCCTCCATACATTTGTTTAGATAAACACCTCTCAGTCTCGAACCCAGGACCTGCTGGGTTGTATATGTAGCACAACTCCAACACGTTCCTAGAGACTGGCCATGCCCCATACATTTTCTAATAAAGGCTAGTGTTAAATAGGCTATTTATCGCCTTATGTGATATGTGATAACAAAAACAACCAAGATGATACAAAGAATGACCATATATTATAATTTAACAACAGCTTACCAAGAGATATAACCATTAAAGTCTAAACAACTTTGTTTTAGAAGATTAAATTTTGAACAACTTAGTCATAAGGAAAATGCTACATGTACAGAACTTTACATAATTCTTTTACTTTGTAACGTGGCTACTCATATAGATTGCCACGCAATTCACTCACTCTTGTCCCCTGAATGTGTCACACATATATCACCACGCTTGATGGCAAGACACATAATGTGTCACATTACGAAGTAAAAGAATTTTATGATATCGTTTTCTTTTGTAGGTGAAGGTCGTAGCATAACTCTAGTCATAGTACCTGTTTGTCACCAACATCATCCATGGAACCACCAATAAGAGGATGACTATCTGTTTGGCCTCCTCCATCTCCCACAATGGATGAATTTTGAGACCGAGCACTTGAGGGGAGATCATAAGGTGATGAACTAGGCATAAAAACACCTTTCATGTTACAAGCATTAAGCTCCCCAGAGCTCCGATAGCCAGAAGTAACTCCTGTAAGGGAAGCAGGAGTTTGTGGGGACACCATTTGGGAAGATACTGCCGCAGAATTGATACCAGCAGGCCTTGGGCCCTGTAAAAGTGGAATAGAAAGTATTCCCATTCTGAAATTTGTTAGAAATGAGAATCACAATAGGATACACCAAATGTCCTCCACAGTTATATTAAGGAGGTCAAAACCTAACATGCATTCATGATCTAAGATGAGCCAATACATGAACCACATAAGGAACAATTTTTTTATTTTCACAGGAACAAGAAGCTCAAATTTGTTGACATTTCAACCATCAAATATGACAATAAAAATCACCAAATAGCTCTCTCTCTCTCTCTCTAAGTAAAAACTTTCAAAACAGCAAAAACAAGCCTCTTCCTTGAGAGACAAGTACCTGAGATTTTGCAGGAACCGTTGTTCCATCTGGAAGAACAACCCAGCCAGCTTCCCTAGCCAAAGCCGCAATTACATCATTGATATCAGCCCTAACTCTAAGATTATAATTTCCATGCCTCCGTAGCCCTGCTAAGATCCTCGCAGTGATTGCCCTGCGCTGCCGCTCTCTTAACTTGGTTCTCTCCTTCTCTTCTATTGGTCTACACCTCCTGACTCCTCCCCCTCCTGGGGTCCCCACTTGTTCTTGAATTTGATGGTGCCGCTGAAACCGGTTATTATTACTACTTCTTGTTGGCATTCCTCCATCAACCCCCGCAATCATAGAGGTGGCATCAACATGCTTCTCACCATCTTCATCATCATCGTCGTCGCCCTCTTCTTTCACGTCCATCTCCATTTCTTCATCCTCATCTTCTTCACTTGTTCCAATTAACTTCTGGATATCCGTAGCCATATTCTCCTTATTCCCTTAATCCTACACTTTTGGACCCTGATTATCCTAGTTTCTTGATCCTTCTATCATGAATGTAGAAACCATAACTGCTTAACTTCCCACACAACCACTCGAAGGATTAAATTGTTCCGAACAATGCAGGAATCATCCTAAGTTCCACGCTTATTGAGAATTATCTGTCAAAAATTGGAACTTCAAAATTAGCCATATATCACATTAATTAATTAAAACCAACAATACCGCCCAAAGGAGGGAGTGGGGGAGGGGAACAGAGACAGAGACAGAACAGTTGGAGGTTCAAATGAACAAGAATAATTCTACTATAGTTAAAATTACAGAGACACAGAAAATACTAAAGTAACTTGGTTACACTATCTGGCTTAAATGAGTTGACTTCCATGAAAATCCAAAGCAAAAGAACAGACCGAAATTATAAGACTTCATTCTTCATTTGTTTTACTTTTGCTCAAGTTTCATCAGCAACTAAACATGGCGCTTATACTCTATTATTTTCCACGCACATATGCTCACAAAAGAGAAAGTTCTGAAATTTTCTCGGAAACAACTTTCTCAGAAGGCAAAGGTGGCCAAAAAGCAAAACTTTTTCCAAGTCCAGAGCTAAATTACCTTCTCAAACCAGCTCGGAACACCCAAGTCTCGCAAAATCGACTCCACATTGGCCGAAAGGCTCCATTTTTCCCTCGAATTCCACCTTCTCGTCCTCAGTCAAAGCTCACATCACCACTCATTTCACTGATCCATCTTCTCTTCCATTTCCAGAACTGATTCACCGGAATTCGTGCCCGAGTTTTCCGGCGACCGGAGATGGAGTACGGCCCGTTTCGGGGGAGAAGTCGGGGCTCCGAAGAGGAAGACGGAAGGGGTCGGGGATGGGGCGGGTCGGGTCAGGCGAGAGAGGGATTGGGGAAGGAGAAGCGTGCGAGCGAGCGAGCATGCGAGGAAGGGGGCTTAGGGATTGTCACGCGTGTGAGCGTGTGTTGGGGGGTTTGCTTGGCACGAACGAGGCGTGTGTGTATGAGCGAGTGAAGCGAAGGGCATACGGTTCACGGATTGGGCGTGTGGAGTGACACGTGTCGCACGTGCCCAGAGCGTGGGCTTGGGAGATCCGGGACACGAGATTTGGGTGTATCCTGATGGTGCAATCACGTGAACTGGTCTTTTTGGCGCCAGGTAGTTGCAAAACTGTTGTGAAAGTGAAATGTTGTGCGAAGGTGAACGCCGTGTGGATGAATTCGAGATCACTGTATGTTAATCAATGCCCTTTTTCCCTCAATTAAACCCCCGTTGATTACGAATTAAATTATTCTAATTTATTAGTTGTTAATTACGTCATTTTAAATGGACCGTTATTATCGTTATTGTCGACATGTCTACAGTTGACAGTTGTCAGTTGTTAATAATGACGGGCATTGTTGTGCATTTCAGAACGTTAATTGTATCATTTTAGAATGGACGATTATCAATTGTAGTTGTAGATAATGACGTCCTAAAATAATGATAATTTAGGATCAGGAAAGGAACAAGTTTGTAACCACAGTTTGTGACCAAACTTGTAGAATGCTATACATTCATTTTATTCCTTATTATAAGGTATTTAACTGCTCTGGACTTGAGAACTGCATTCGAGTAATTAAGAGTAGCATCCATGCATTCGAGGTCCCGTGTCCGAATCCCCTTCATTCATTTGAGTTAACCTAAAGATCAGGACTCCGGAGCCGCCTCTCCTGCATTTGCAAATATTTTAGACGTGAGGCATGGAAAAATGATGATTTTAAAACCCTACAGTATGATATCAGGCCAAAAGCCAAAAATAAAGAAAGAAAGAAAACACTAAACAGACTGTGTGTTCTGTTACCATGCATTTTCTTAACAAATCGTTCGAACTCCATGAAGTTATGCCCCTCCAAGAGAACAGGGCTTAATCTGAGGTAAGTAAACGCTGATAAATGCCTGCCATCTGGATCATTTTGGGGCTTAGCATTTGCCAATATCTTGTTGTAGCCTTCTCTGTCATGGCATGTAAGAGCATTCTCACTGGCAACTGGAATGTTAGCATCCCATGCAGCATTCAGCACCTGACCACACAAAGGAATTTCAAACCAAAAAAAAAAATTTAAATGCTTTACCAACAAACAACATTTATGTACAGAAGAAGTATACACAAACTGACACAGATAATTGGTTAAATTTTAAATATAAAAACCAAACCCAAGCAAGAAAAAAATTAAAATGAAATATGCATATCCAGCTCAAAATTAAAATGATGTCGGAGTTTCTGTGCTAGCTACCTGCCAAACTAAACCCTCTGGGTCTGCCAATGCTTCTGGAAAGCCCTCGTGCTGGTCTAATGTGCGCATTTCAACACATGTGAAATTCAGGGCAGCTTCATGCTTTTTCAACATTGCTGAAATTGGAGCATACCCATCACGGTTGCAGGGGTTGTAAAATCCAGCGGTTAACTCAGCAGGATGGCTGGCAGTCTTGTACCACCAGTGAATACCTGAGACCTGCTCATACATAAAATAAAGCAACTCCACGAAAAGAAAACATGTGAAGAACTAATCTCCAAGAAAGTGACTCACCTTTGCAGCAATGCAAGTGCCTTCGAAAGCTAAATTGGCCAGAGCAAGTACACGATCACCATGATCAACCAAAAACCGGGAGTACCAGTTGAGGAAGAATCTGCCATAGTAGCTATCATAATCACCTCCGTCACGGAAAAACCCTGTTTCATGTGGTTGGGAATTATAAGAACCTGTATTATCCGGTGCTCTGCCCCAGAAGGAGTGGCCCCTTGCTTCTGCAGCCTGCTTCAGATTTTTCAACAAGTACCGATCATAACACTGCACTGAACAAGGTCGAATCAGAGAACTGTTGCGTAGTTTAGATAGAACAAATTAAACGTGCTAGGCTTAAAGGTCATAACCAACATGAACGAAGAGCTATTAACTTAATATGTCACTAATTTTCAGGCATGCCAAGACCTTATCAGTCTCCCAGTAATGGAAAGTGAAAAGTGGAATGGTCACCATTTTAATTTACCTGGAATTCACCAATACCAGGATATTTCCATCCATGATTTTCAGGATAAGAAGGATAGCGTAGCTCCCCACATGGACCTAGTCCAACTTCAATCTCCGAGATTATTCCTCCCTCAAAAAATTCATCAAATTCGACCCTGAAGCTCCTCATGTAGTCAAAGTAAACCTGCATCAGTTTCATTATAAAATAACAAAATAGAATCTCAGATTTTGAGTTCTGCATCAAGCAGAAAATGTCTTAAAAAGAATGTGGGCAAAGATAAGTTTTAATTCCCATAGCATACAAAAGGAAAATATTTTAGCAATAGTTACTTTTTAAAACATGAGTGAAACCTTTAAAACAAGACATTTAAAGGAATAGAGCAATGACTACCTCAACAGCAGTCCGGCCTCTTAAAACCCGCTCCTTATCAATTCCCCATGTGAGACATTCATTGTTGCGTTTCCCCTCTTTATCAGTAAAATATATATCAGGATTTTTTTGACCAATTTCTGTCACCCAGCGAGGAAGTGGGATATGTACATCATCCCCAACATTGCCTCCACATTCATGGAATGACATCACAACCTATGGCAATATAGAGTTAGACAACAGAACCATATCCGACATTCATCTTCAGAGGAAAACTATAAAGCAGAAAAGCTATAGCCTATATAAAATGAGATTTAACAGATAAGCAGTCTCACAAACTAATATACAAAAAGAGAACTACTGATATATTTTCTTTTCATCAACCCACTCAAGACTATAATGCCACCTACCATTTGCTAATGAAAACTAATCAAAAGGCTAGTTTTAGTACAAATCACCCAAACGAATTATCTGTGTAAATCAAAGCTGTTTCAACTGTTTCAGAATAAGTATCTTGACTGAGAGACTGACAAATGTTGGCTCTAAGAATGTTTCCAAGACGATCTAAGGGAAATAATTTTAAGTTTCTAGACCATTTTAATGAATGTATGTTTATAACCTTAAGGATAAGCAGTATGACGAAGTTTAATTCACTTAATTTAATTTCAAAAAATCATAGGACTTAACCTATTTAGTAACAAATGGATATCCTGAAGCAACTAAAAGCACATCAAGTCAGAAACAAATGTGACACTTCCAGAACCATTTCCTCTGCTAGTATGCTAAGCAGTATCAGTTTTATATAAAAAACCTAAATTGTGAGATTATTTCAGGTTAACATTTGTGTAAACTGGAAATTTGGAATCTGGTACCGTAATTTTATTTAAAGAGCCATTCAAGATTTAAGAACTACTGTTTTCATCCTTTAGTGCACTGTAATGACCTCTGAAAGGAAACATGAAGCATAAGAAGCAAAGGGAAATTGAAATGCACACCCAAAGTGAAAAAAGAAATGCTGGTACAATTCTATACCACTCACCTGTAACTTGAGGTTAAGATCACGCACAATCTGGAAAAGTCTCTTATAGCCACTCCAATTGTATCCCTGCGGATTGTGTGCCTCTACTATTCCCCACCAGCAATCAACCATAACACCATCAACACCAACTGACTTCAGTACTTTTAGTTGATTTAACAGAACTTCTGGCTCAACGAGCTCACAGTTCATATTGATGACACCCAACTGCCAGTTCCCCCACCATGAAACACAAGAACAACTACATTTAGCTATGACTTGTAATAACATAGTATCAACATGGAGAAGATTAGAAACAAATAGATACAAATTTGACAGTGATGTTGCAAATGAGTCCCATTATGACTTTGAACGTTGGAACTCTATTAAGATACACACATGAGTACCATTGTGTTGCTAGACAGACACTTGTGTATTTATATTATACAGCCAGATTGTTGATCAGGATCACACATTCAAACATGATTTCACTTAATCAATGATCTCCATAACGAAACCCTATAAAAATTTGGATTGACTGTAAATTAGGATCACATAATCATATGTAGCTTCACTTGATCAACGTTCTTGATTGACAGTAAAAACTTGAAAATGCACATAAGCAAAAGATAACCACAATAAGCCAACACAGAGTATAAAAGAGTGCATAAAAAACTCACTGGTAACATCACATACACAGGAACATAAGGTGTGCCAGTAAAATCACGCTCCTCCAATTTTCCTGGTGAATCTTCAACCTATCAACAAACCAGAAAATTCAAAAGTTTCTAACTTTAGATTTATCACTGCATTAACACTATCCCTCTAAACAAAACACCCCAAAATTTAATCAAATAAAATAAAATTTAAAACAAAGGAAGTATATCCTCACCTGATTGTCACCAACAGTCTCCACAGCACCACCCCCCTCACTTCTCTCTGCACTGTCCCTCACCACGGCGAAACTCCGAGACCGAACACTCCCCAAAACGCTCAAACGGCACGAATTGAACTCCGCCGAGCCCCAAAAACCGGGATAACCTTTCAGAGAAGATATCGGGGTCTGTGTTCCATGCGACAACGAAGCCATTGTCGTTGAGCTACAAGCACTGGGCGGCCGTGGCCTCAGGCTATTCAATACTTGGGCTGACAATTGTGCCATTATTGATTCTCCGTATCTCAGTATCTGCAACACCACGAGTTCTCTGTAGGAAACTTTTTAAGGGGACTGAGGAAATGGGTATGGAAACTGGATTTTCCTATTCATTTTCCCCAGTTTTCTCGGGAACCAAACAGGTGGAGTGGCGGGGAGAGAACCTGTGATGGGGTTTATTAGCCATCTCCCGTCATAGGCTAAATATAGTCCAAGACTAAAAATTTAGTCGTTTAAAATATTAATTTTTAGAGAATAATCCAGGGTTAAAATTTTCCATCTCCAAGTGATGCAGAAATTATATTTTAGGATTCCCGTATTTTATGATTTTAAGAAGTATGAGGCAAAAAAAATGGATGGATTTGATATGATTATGAAAAGCATCGTAGCCTCTAAAAAAATTTGGCTGCTAAGAAAATTTAAATGTGGGTTAGATGCTAAATGGCCAATGTGACTCCAAATTTGTAAAATTTTGTTTAGTCAATGGAGCAATTTTGCGTTATTTTAAGTATATTTAAGATATAGCCATGACTGGAGATAGCCTTATGAATCCAAGATACATTTATTTCAGCTCCAAAAAAAACAAGATAATGAGATCACCTTTTTAACGGCAATCACGACGGTAACGGAAGGAGCGTGATACACCATTTTCCATCGTACACATAAACAAATTGTTAAAGCTGGTTATTAGATATGGGCTCGGCCCGATTGATCCAGATCGTCATGGGCGGGCTCAAATAATTATTTGTGTAATTCTATACCATGTTATTTATTGTAGACACCCAATGGCTCATAACACTCATCATATTCTATTTTTATCTTTTGTTATGAGGAGACTTGAACTTGGGATCTCTACTGTCGCCTCATTGGTCTCATTCTAATTGAGCTAAGCCTCGGGGCACTAATACCCTGCTTTTAAAAATTAGGAAGTTTTCTTAGTGGTCGGCGGCTGCCCTCTCTCCTACCCAATTTGGGCTACTCCCCTTCCATCTCATTGTATCATTCAAACATTTCTTTTCTTTCTCTCATTTTATTTTCCTTCCAAATGAGCAGATAGAGTTGCCCTAAAAATTCAGCCCAATACAAGTTGACAATAGCCCATTGCCAACAGCCCAAATCAAATTATGTTGGTTAAAATTTGATGATTTAAACCAAATTCGTAGTCATGAAAATGGACCACTCACTTTTTGTTAGAAGAAAATAGAACCCTTCCTCCAATGACTTCTTTTAGGTAGCTCAAAAGTGTGGACCTGCCCGATTAAAAAAGAAGGCAAATGATTAAATTCCATGTGGTATGGATGCAAATAATTATGTAATTTCTAATTTCATATATATATATTTCTGGACAAAGCACGTGAGGCACAGATTTCAACGTCACGAGATCTATTGAATAGAATAAATGATGTGATCATTGAATTGAAGACATGAATTAATTAAAAACAGGGCCGCTGGCTTCCTTAAAGTTTCTTACACATCCCAAATTAATAATTTTGTCCTATTTTCTTCAATATAATCTTTATTATAAGTTCTGTGGTGCATGCATTAGTATGGCTGAGCTGGTTGTCAACTTGTCATTCGAGGGCAGATCAAATTCAAGAGGAATGTTAACAACATTCTTTTTAACTTTATTTTTTGGATTTTTTCTCTTTTTCTTATGACACTTGTCAATTTTCTTACATTTAAAATAATAGAGTAAAATCAAGGTATAATTAAGATATGTTTTGCCTTTTTGATTGAGATTCGAAAAAACCCTAGCCCCCACCCTTAAGAGCCGCACAGGGGGAGTTGGCCTCTGCCTCTCCTCCCTAACCTCCAATCTCGTCCCTATCTTCCACCTTTCTCTTTCATCTCAACCCCTCTCTTTCTGTATTCTCCTTTTTCTCTTCTCATATTCTCTTATCTTTCCTTTCATGTGGATCTTGGGTTTGTTTTATTGTTGTTGGCTGCAGGTTGGGTTGCAGGCTTTTTGGTTTGAGTGTTTTTGGCTTGGTTGTAATAAGATTCTTGGTGGTGCTATATCTTCCTGAGGAGGAGGCGGCATCGACGTCGGTAAAGGTAGTAATGCGGTTGCTATGTTGGTTCATATGTGATGTAGAAGCGACACCGCGAAACACCATTATCGTCCATGATTTAGTTGTCGCTTTAGCCCACATATACTGAGTTTTGGTGTTTCAATTGAAAGTTACCGGTTTGTGTGGGTGAGGGTTTAGCTTGATGTGGCACTAAGGGTTTGGCCTATATGATGTTATGGATTTCTTCGATTGTCGGAGAGGATGTAGAGCGGTGTTCATATTTCTTGTTTTAAGTCTATTACTCATTAGGAGTTTGCTATATTTTTATTTTATTTCTCGGGAACTCTTTAGGAGTTCTTTGTATTTTATTTTCTAGTTTTCGGCTACAATACAGATATGTTGTTTCTGCCGTTACGCGGTGGAGATGTATTGTTAATTTGAGTACGAGTCCTTTGAAATGCTGAATTAGAGGGTTGAGTATTTGTTGGTTTTAGACGTAATTCTCTCCATATCAAATCAACATGTTGTTGTGTTTGGTCACTGGAGATGTTGTACCCATTTTGGCTCTTTTTGCGGCTTTGCACTATGATATGTTTCATCAATAATAATTACTATCGCTTTTTCTCAAAAAAATAATATAGTGGGTCCTTTGCATTAATGACATAGTTTTAAATGTAAGAAAATTAACACGTGTCATAAATAGAAGGTCCAAAAAAGAAGGTTAGAGAGAAGGTTGCTAGAATTCCCCTAAATTCAATGAATTTTGTGAGCTTGATTTTTCACTCATCTTTTCTACACTTATACTCTTTTTTGTTTTTTTAAATATTTTTCAATTACTTTTTTAATTCTTTATCTTTCCTATTCTACCTTTATCCATTAATTTCTTTTTACTTCAATTTTATATTAATTCTTTTTCTTTATACTTACTTTTCCAACGTGCACTACATTTTCAGAAGAAAAAATTTCATTTAATCGAGTGAAGAAATCATTAACATTGTATATTTTTCTAGGCAAAATTATATGGTTCACCTAGTGCAAAAAACTCATGCCCCAAGAATAAACCTTGCAGTCATAGTTTCCTTTTTTTTTTATAAGGAAATAAATTTTAATACAAAACAAAAAACAAAGAAATAGTAACTAGACTGAACAAAATCCTCATATACTCAATACCAAAAATAAATGTAAAATAGGAAAAAGAAAGAACAAAATTTATTTTTAAAAAATTAAAAAGTAAAATGGAGTGTAAGTGGAGAAAAGGAAGTGGGAAAATCAACTCTTTAAATTTTATCTAAATTTATGATACTTTGTTTATAAATTGACAAGACAGCCAATGACAGTTTGATAATTTTTAATTTCATTTTTTGTTTTAAGTTGAAGAATATAGAAAGAAGTACGAAAGAGAAAATTGAGGAAGACAAGCATGGATGATGAGAAAAGTGAGAAAAACAAGTGAGTTTGGCCCCAAAAAAAAAAACAAGTGTGATAATATGTAAACTGAGAGAGATTTTCGATGCTTTTTCAAAATTTAGAGGTTGTTTGATAATAACAATTTTATTTTTCATTTTTTGTTTGTATTTCATATTTTTTGAAAATTGAAAACTGAAAACATGTTCGGTAACATATTTTGTTTTTAATTTTCCAAAAAGTGAAATATAGTTTTCAAAATCACCCTTACTTTTAAAGAGAGTTGATTTTCACATTCCTATTTTGTCCATTTACATTCCCTTTGTTATAAATTGTATGTTCACACGCATGTTTTATCCAATTATACTCCATTGTATGTTATAGTAAAAAGTATTTCAAAATAAATAAAAGAGAGTTTAAGTGAACAAAAGAGAAATGGGAAAATCAACACATTTTTTAAAATGTTTTCAAATTTTAATTTTTATGTATTCTTTTCTTATACACCAATTTTACATCAACACTATTATTAAAAGAAATCAGTCATGGACATTGGACATGGCTATGAGGAGGGGCAAAGGGTGGGCCATGGGGGTAGGGGAATAGGTAACGTGGGCGAAGATAAATAAAATTTTCTTCATGTACATATTACATTAAAATAAGATTCATATATGAAAACATAAAAACATGTAAATAAGGGTTCAACATTTTGTTTTTAATTTTAATTTTTAAATCTACTTGAGAAAAGGAGGGATAACGAAGAGAGGAAGACTAATGAAAGAAAATGTATGAATAAGTGATTAACTTTTTTAAAGTCGGATAATACTTCCCTCCTTGCCCATAAAGAGAAACTATCCTCCTTACAAGCTGATGTGGCTCAGTCACAAACCGAAGTGTCTCTTTCTTCTTGATCTTGTAATTTGTAAATATATTTTCATTTTGTATTTGAAACTATCTACAACTCAAAGTTTGCTTAATTGAAAAAAATGTCCATAAAAAAAACAATGTCAAACAGCAATGTCAGTGGCAACTTTAATTGAAGGGACAATACAAAATACTTAAAATGTAAACTGAGGTACGAGAAATTAAAAATCAGAGTTAAGAACAATGAAAGTGAAAAATAAATGCACATTTGAGAATTTAAAAGGTTAAAAAAGAACGAGTATAAGTTTGTGGTTGAGTCACATCATTAAATGAGGAAGAGTTCCTCCTTATGGAATTCTCGTTTTAGTTCTTGAACTTTGAAATCAATCAACGTAATTCTAGTTCTTTTAATCCACACATCAATTTGATCTCTCATATCACTAAAAATATGCTCGTTCAAACAATAATACAAAACGCAGGGAATATATACAATCACTATAATTATACTATTATTTTGCCAATAACAATAGTACGACAGAATCCTTCTTTCTTTCTTTTCAAGCCCGTGAAGGGTTTTGATGTTTGCTTCTTGTTGTTTTCTGTTTTTTTTCCCTCTCTGAAAATGAAAACTGGAAAACAAACAGAACAAACGTATGGCAAAAGGCAAAACCAGAGGATGAAGACGACCGAAGCACCCCAAGAAGAAGTACCATTTCTTTAAAGTAATGGCCACCCAAGGCAACAATCCAAAAACACTTTCCGATCAGAGGCTGACTGATTTCGAGCATATTTTGTTTGCCATCTTCCCATAATTTGGGCATAAAGTCAAAACTCAAAACAAGTACGCATGGGGAGGATTTGAAAAAGGAGGGGGTGAAAAATGTTATAGTACACTATTCATTTGGATTTATGTAGTCATCGTCACGTGATTACTGCTCTCTTGATTATCATCTTTAATTACTGATATATTAGAAAATTAATGCTAATTAAACAGTATTCTCCTTAACAACGGATAGATCTTTGTTTTAAAACAGTGAAGATAGTACGTTACAATTCAAAAGGGACTGTAGAAATTGTCTGCTGCTAAAAGTCATGTGGCCCCTAATATAGCCGAGATTTCCCCTATGTCCTCGAGATTCTCCAGATATCAGCTTTCAACGTAGCAAAAAATACTAGATTTCCACATGCATTGATTTGACATAAAAAGAAAGGAGGAGGAGAAATAAGCAAGGATGACACACACAACCCTAATTGTGTTTTAAAGTCCTACTAAGTCAAATCTAAACCAAATAAATTCTAACTAATCTACCCATCTACTAACCTTGAAAAATTGGCAGTCACCCATACCGACATGTATTGGAAACGATATTGATAAGTGTGTATCTGTAAATTTGAATACCGAGAGTAAAATGGATGGGTGATATTTTCATCTTTGGTTATAACATGTGAGCGACGAGTTTATATACACGTGTTATAATGTGAATGGATTTGTTACACCATGACAAGTATAATCGAAATTATGTTGTTTCTAACTGTAAAGCTTTAGCTAGAGTTATATTATAAAGACACACACAAAAATAGAAGTGAAGTATCCGGCCCCAGGGGCGGAACCACACTAAGGGCTACAGTGGGCTGTAGCCCAGTGTGGTTTTTAAAGGAAAAAAAATATAAAATTATATATTTAACTTGTTTTCAATATTAGCCCAGTCAGTGGCGAACTTATTAAGGGGCAAGGAGGTGCAGCTACACCTCCTCTCACCCGAAAAATCATTGTAGGTGCTTCAAATTGCCCCTTTGCTCAGCTGGTGGTGGTGCACTCTAGATGTACAGATTACCTTATTTCCATTTTCAACATTTAAGTAAATGTCTTTGTCATTTTACTTTTATTTATTTTTATATTACTCCATTTACTTAAGTTTACAATGTAAATAAGGAAGTACCCCCCATTTGGATTCAAATAAAAATACTAGAAAATCAAATTCCTACCAAATCAAAATATGAGTGCAAAATACGATTTAGGCTAAAAATGATGGCTCATTAAGTCAATAAATACTTTATACTAAAATCCCATAAAATCAAGTTTTCTTATTTGATGTGTAAGGAATAAAAGCCGCCAAAAATTATCTTGAGAAAATGATTATTCCGAAAAACCATTTTTCATACTTAGTCAATATATTTACATAAAACAATTTTTCATGTATGATATGAATGCATGAAGGAACCTAAGGTCAATCTAGGTAAAAAGCCTTAGATGTTCAATCCACTATGGTGTTAAACCCTATTTGGTTTATGTTAAAGCTTATTGAAAATTTTTCTATGGAGCTATGACCTAGCGTGGTTTATATGATTTAATGTTTACTTTTATTTCTAGAAAGACTATAGAAATTGTAAGTACCAAAAAAAATAAACATTACATTTTAAGCTAGTAACTTTAGCTAGCCCACTCGTTGAAAAATTCATGATTCCGTCCGGCCCCTACCTTACGTACCCCAAATTAGGCCTGGGCATGATATGGTACGGTACGGTACGGTGGGAAGGTGGTACCGATACCGGTACCGGAAATTTTAACCGGTATGGTATGGTACGGTGGTGTGAGTGTGGTTTTGTGGTACCGTATCATACCGGTACAAAACGGTACCTGTATGAAATGGTATGGTTTACGGTACCATACGAGAAAAAAACCTAATTTCCCATCACTTTGCTTGGAGTAATTCATACAATCAGAAGCATCTTAAAGCTATAAGACATATAGAGTTGCTGACCTGAATAAATATTACATTGTAAACCAATGATTTTGAAGGCATGCTTGCATATAATATAAAGCATAACTTAGGCAGAACCTTCTTTCCAATCAATGAAAAAAAAAATTCAGGGAAGAAGAACAAATGAATCACCACAAATCTAAATCGAGGGAAGAGGTATTAGACATGTACCGTTCTATTTTTCCAGAAACGACTTGACCTTTCCCAACCATTTGATAAGTTCTATTCTGTCCTTGTTTGCCATATATTGATGCAAGAAAACAGAAAGATCGAGATAGTGAGATTGAGAGATCGAGAGAGTGAGACTAAGAGTGAGAGATCGAGAGATTGAGACTGAGACTGAGAGATCGAGAGATGAGATGAGACTGAGAGATCGAGACTGAGACTGAGACTGAGAGATCGAGATGAGATGAGAAGGGTTTGGCTTGGAGAGAGCTTGAATGATCGAGATTCGAGTGAGAGAGAGAGAGAGAGAGAGAGAGAGAGAGAGAGAGAGAGAAAGCTGCTGGGCATTGAGATATTCGTTCGTATGTGGGCTGAGGATGAGATGAGACTGAGAGATCGAGAGAGAGAATGAAATTTTAAAAAAAAATTATAAAACTTACTTAGTATTCTGTGCGGTACGGTACGGTATTGAGCGGTACCAAATATCCGGTACCGCTCCCGTGCCAAACAAACTTGAATCAGTACGATATGATACTGTATGGAGACGAAAACCAACTAAAACCGATACGGTTCGGTTTGATACGTGTACGATTTCGGTATTTCGGCTTCAGATGCCCAGCCCTACCCCAAATTCCTTCTTTCTCTAATCCAAATGAGAAAAGACAAGTCAATGCCATTTTATCAACTGTTGATATACAGATACGGTTTTCTGGCTGGGGGGCCATAGGAAATTGAAGAGCAATTAAAACATTAAATCCAGCGATCTGCTAATTTCCCTATGTAGTAGTTGAATTTACGTACCATGCATTGACACCATACAAAACCTGAAAGCCGTAAAGAGAGGGCCAGGGACAACATTAAACGTGAAACATCAATAATGTTCTAGTGGACGGTGGCCAATAAATGAAAGATGCCCTAATTTAATCACATCATATAGTAGTGGACAAATATATGCAATCTCAATCCCCAAAGTGGGTTTTAAATGGGTTCAAATATATACTTCTAAACCTCCTTTTGGTTCCATTGGGTTTTAGGGTTTTGATGAAATGAGATTGGTGATGGGATCGTTTGCTCGAGGTGAGAAAGAGCCAAAGAGGTGGGTGCAATATATAATTTGCATGGTGTTGTGGAATTAATATATGAAGGCAAATAGGAGAGGAGGTGGGGGTGGGGGTGGGTGTGGGGGAAGAGAGAGAGAGAGAGAGAGAGAGATATTACATGTGGTTGGGAGCTAATTGGATATATAAAGATATGTGGGGTAAGCTAGTGGGGTGTGGTACAGGTGGGAGACGTACGAGATCGTAAATATAACAGGGAGGGAAACATGTGGGGTGGTGCAAAACTATGTTTACTCAACTTTTTCTTGAAAATCCTTTGATTTTGATTTGAGTTGTAAAAACATTCAATGTAGTTTTTATGAGTTGTAATTTATAATGTGTATTGGGTTTTAAATATATAGAAGAATCTTTATAATATTTTTAATAAGTGATTTCATAGAAACTATAAGAGCATATGCAACAATGCTAGCTAACTTTGGTCAGATTTGATCTAAAATATATAGAAATTACACTGTCATACGATCAGATATTAGTAACACTACGTAGTGTTGTGACTCTTGCATTCAAGTATTTTTCAAAATGTTATTTTCTCACTCCTAGCTAACCACATTCGGCTAACAACTACTATTCACAAGATTAAAAATAACTTGTTGATAGCTAGTTTGTTGGAATGATTTTTCTGAAGGAATTTCACTCAAATATGTTCTAAAAGTACAATTGGCTAGTCTGCTGAATATGGAAAATTTGTTAATCATTTCACTGCTGCAACATGTTGTTATTGCATGATTTCAGCAAAAAACTTTCTACATGCATGGACAGATTTCATAATTTGTGCGTCCCTTCTTCGATCAACTTTAAATAAAAGAAGGGTTATTCGTTTTATTAGTTCCTAAACTTAGACCCAATTTCTATTTGAATTCCTCAATTTCTAAAATCGTTCCCGTGATCCTTTAACTTCAGTTTCGTTATAACAAATGGTCATGCCATCAATTTTGTTAACTTTACTGTTAAATGCAGGGATAAAATGATATTTTTTTATATTTTTTAATTTTAAATTGATTAAAAAAAGAACTAATTTTCTTCTCCAACAATTCTCGCCGCTCTCCAAGCTTGGCAGTCATCGAAGGTCAGCTTCCCTATCACTTTCCTTACTGGTTTCCCATTGTTCATTGTTGTTTTGGATCTGGGTTTGCCTTTGATTGTGCTAGTGTTCATTTATATTGTCTCTCATTTTGCATTCAATCACTTGTTTTTTGGGAAATCCCAGAAACTTTTGGTCCATCTTGTGTGTTTTGAATTTGGGGATGTTGGTATTTGAGAGCTGGTGATGCTGGATCTATATTTTGAAGCTTCTTTGTTTGTTTGGGGACATTGTCTGTTTGTGCCAAACCCTAGCTTTGAGCTTGATTGCTGAGGAAAAAAAAGTATGGGGAGAGAGATATTTGAATTTTTTTTTGTTTTAAATATTTTATTTATATTTTAATCAATTTAAAATTAAAAAATATCAAAATACCATTTTACCCTTGCATTTAACAGAAAAGTTAATAAAATTGACAAGCATTTAATTTCATTCTAACGAAACCGAAATTAAAAGATCACTTTAACGATTTTGAAAATCGGCGACTAAACGCAAATCGCGCCTAAATTCAGAGGCAAATAACCCAATAAAAGAAATATGGAGCATATATCTCTTTATTTTTTTATTTTTTTAAAATTATGAAAGATAATATATCTCTAGTCTACAAAACTCGATCATTACATTTATTGCTTCAAAAATGCTAGGGCGTAGTATATTTGAAGATTTCCCCCTACTTTATGCACCAACAGAGGAAAAACAAGGACCACATACTGTGACGCCTTTCATTATCATTAAAGACCAAGTGTCGGATTGTGTTTTTAAAAGCTGATGATCTAGATAGCTATTCAATAAATACAAATATATATTAAACAGATATTTGATAATATCTTATTATAAATATATATAATGTTTCAGAAAGTTAAAAATTACAGAAGTTTTTCTTTTGATCAAATGAGGACAGGAGATTCGAATTTAGAGATTTTTTGGACATAGAAAATAGACATGTAACTAGAATAAAATTTAACTAGTGAAGAAACAAAACAAAAAAATAGGTTCACAAATAAGTTTTAAATATATTTTGTGAAATAGTTTCAAAAATACAAAGCATAAAAAATCTTATAAATTATAATGGGTGGTGATTTTCCCTCTCCCACTCCCATTTTTGTTTAAATACTTTTTACCATAACAAGAAATTGAGTTTAAGTGGACAAAAGAGAAGTGGAAACATACAATTTTCAACAAATTGAGTGTAAATGGATGAAAGAGGAGTGAGAATATACAATTTCCAACAACGGGGCCTTAGAGCATCCACAATAGGCTCCTAAACCACCTCCTTAGACAAATTTTAGGGAGGAATTGGAAAAATACAACTCCAATCATGCTCCCTATCCACCCCCTAAAATAAGGAGACATTTAGGAGCTCCTAAATATAAGGAGAGAGAAATGACTCCTAGTTGCTCTTTATAATTTAATGATGCTTTATTTAATGAGTATTTCAAACCTTTAATTAATGCTAATTATTTTTTTATATTATTTTTTAATAGAGATAGACCAATTAAAAAAGAGTTATAGCATTTATGACTCCCTAAACTAGAGAGCATGATTGAAGTTTAAATTTTATAAAGAGCTCCTAAAATAACTTTGATATGTTTTTAGTTAAAATTTAACTGAAAAATAGATAGCATGATTGTGGATGCTCTTAGGCCCCGTTTGGTTAAGGATTTGATAGGAAATCATTTCCCATGTCATTTCCCAAGGGATGAGAAATGGAAGATTCATTTCCCATATTTGGTAATATTGGGAAAGTAACCAGGAAATACCACTTTATTTCATTTCCCATGTTTTATTTGTGTATGAATGTAAAGCAAAGTTTATTTGATTACCCATACGAAATTAAATAAAAAAAAGAAAGCATTTAATGCTATATTGTAATTCTAAATTATTAATGGTCATGAAAAATGTATATTTAATGTTGGCTCATTTTCCCAAATTTTCTTATGATGAGGGAAAACAAAACCCAAGTGGGGAGGAGAGTTTCACTTTCTCCTCTACTTTCCCATATGTCAGACAATCATTTATTATGCATGAACTTACCAAACATGGGAAATGAGTTCCCATTCTCAAGCATCATTTCCCATAAACCAAACGGGCGTAAAATTTATTAAGGGGGGTGTATTCAATTAAGATTTTTAAAGAGTTTAAAAGTTTAAGTGTATTCAATTAAGATTTTAAAAGAGTTTGTCAACGTTTGGGTGTATTCAATTCATATTTCAATTGACTTTAATAAAATACATCAAAATCTTGATGTATTCAATTATGACTTTTTAGAAGTCAAACAAAGTTTGGGTATATTCAAAAACTCATTGATTTTAAAGGAAATACAAAAAGTGGTGGATTTTGTTTGATTATAAACTAATTTTAGGCCATAAAAATCTTAACTTCCCCCCCCACGAGATTTTGATGGACGTATTATTTTTATTCTCAAGATATGATTTCACCACTTCTACTACCACCATCTTATCATGGCTATCAACGTCGTCGCCACCGCCACCACCACTACCACGGTCATCATCGTTGCCGCTGCCATCGCCGCCACCCCTAGCACAACCACCACCACCCCCACTACCACCGCCAACCCCACTACCAACCCCACCATCATCCCCACCGTCACCACCACCGCCAACACCATCACCACCACCGCCACCACCTCCACCACCTCCACCATCACCGCCATCACCCTCACCCACATTATTAGCCCCACCATCACCCCTACCCACACTATTAGCCCCACCATCACCCCCACCATCACCGTCACCACCACCATAGTTACTACCGCATCATCACCATCACCGCCACCACCTCACTCCCACCGCCACCACCACTACCACCCCCACCATCACCTACACCGTCACCACCACCACCTCCAACACCATCACCATCACCACCACCGACCACCTCCACCACCGCCGCCACCGCACCACCACCGCCACGACCTCCACCACCACTATTAGCCCCCCCCCCATCACCCCCACCGTCACCACCACCACAACTACGACCAACATCATCACCATCACCACCGCCACCGCTGCCACCACCACCACCTCACTCCCACCGCCATCACCACTAACTCCCTCACCATCACCCACAAACCACCATCGCCACCGCCATTGCCATCACCACCACCGTCATCACCCATAAACCCTTTGTTTTTTGAGTGCTATAAACTCCATTAAAATCATTAATAAAACTCTAACAAACTCATTTAAAATCTATACACGAATTCAGTCACAATCTATGTGGAGTTTATAGAATTCAGTTAAACTCAATTAAATTCAATTAAATTCCATCAACTTTATAATTCTTTTAAAATCATTTAAAATTTTAATTGAATACAACCCCTAAGTTTAGTTTATTTGGGATCGACCGAAAAATTATGGAGTACGCTGTGCGCATGGCATCAGCAGCAAGCACACTGGTTGAAATAATTGCAATTAGTAATAAATTTGGCTGACATAAAAATCAGTGGATATAAATTAGATCACGTGTATCGGTGGTTTGCAAGCGGGCAACAATCAAAATCAGATGCCCATTCATCATTGATGAGTATGGTCCGAAAGGAGTAACTCCAACTTGTCTTGGGTTCGCTCCAGCTTTCTTATAGTTTAATTCACATACATATCCAAAATTTTATGTTCTCTTTAATTAATGGGAATAAGAGATTCGATTATTTTATTGATACAAGCGATATTTTAAATAATTATAAATTAATCAAATAAACAGATAGAGGTCGAATTTGAACTTAGGTGCAAGGAGACGAGTTTACTACACTGACCAGTTAGGACCCACATGCGCAGATTCAACCTTCTTTAGATCTTTTTCAATATTGAAAATGAAAACACTAGCTTATTGGGAGGGCAAATGCTGTTAGGAAAAGGTTTTGTTTATCAGATGAGACGTTACATCACTTAATGTTACGAATTTATTCAAATTCTACTATGTGTACATTCATCAGCATTTGTTATAATTGATATTGTCGCACTACAAGAAAATTATTATGCACTCTTTAAAATGTAAATTATCATTTATATTTTTTAAAGAGAGGAGAAGGAAGACCAATGGTAATTATGCAAGTGAATTAGTAACACGTAATGATCCAAATGTTACTATTCAACATTGGGTTTGTAATTATGTAAATTACTCTTTTTGTTTCAATGAAATAAGAGAGAAGAGAATCCCCGAACTACCACGTTGTTTTTAACTTCTTATTAATAATTTACTTCGAAAAAAAAAGAATAAAACAAAAACTAGAGCAAGATTCTTGTATAATTCAAGCTTAAAAGACAGAACTCGAACGCTGTGTACGTCATTTTCATTCCATTGCCAGTTGAGACTACTTTTCCACCTAAAGAAAAGTCATACTTGCCTTTGTAAAGTATAAAACCAAGATAAACTTTTTCAGAGCGTAATCTTCATTCTTCTGGTTCTGGTTATCTATTGGCCTCCCAAGAACTCTGGTAAGCCACCACTCCACTGAAAACTGAAAGCCCCAAGCTGGTTTGAGAGCCATGTTTGGTTGGTGACAGAATAATCATGGGTTGTTGCAGAAATCTCTAATAACATTCAGCTGAAACCAAAATCCCAGACAGAACCCAATTTTGCGTTTCTTGTTTGATGAGCTTGGTGGGTTTTTCCATTGTGTAAGTGCAATTACATTTGTAGGGAAATATGGCCAATGGGACTCAAAACCATGAGCGGGTGCCAGAGAATCTGAGAAAACAGTTTGCTGTTGCTGTGAGAAGTATCAAGTGGAGCTATGCAATTTTCTGGTCATTGTCAACTTCACAACAAGGGTAATATATTTTTATTTTCATTATATTTCTCAGGTGAACAATTTTGGCTTGTTTCTTGACATCTCTGTCTGGGGATTTTTATGGTGTTTAGCTTTAGTTGGGATGAATGCCATATTTTTGTGTGTGTACATTTCATGGAAAAAGCTTTCAGTCAAATACTAACTTTCCCATTTTAGTCAGACCTTGACTAGAAGAGGTAAACTAGTTTTTGTGTAAGTAAAGTGATGAAGTTCTGCAGTACAAAAATGGATGAGATTAAGATGGATTTGATGTTGTTTAAGAACTCAAACTCTCAGCCAAGTAAGTTTCAGGGCCTGCAATTGAGCTCACATCTCTTTGAAAGTAAAGTTCCCTTTTGCAAAGATTAAATAAATTTGGAAGGAAAACTGGAAAATGGTAGTGTGGAAATGACAGTTTGGAACCTTGGAAATGAAAATGTCCTATTTTAAGAGGAAAGTGCTTGGCTAGGAATTCAACAGTTTCTGCCCATGTGAAATCTGTGTCCCTAGATACTTTTTTCCTTAGCTTGGTATCAGTTATTGTTGCCCAGAACAGTGTTTTTTTTTTGGTGTGGTTGATTTTGTGTTCACCTTTACATTATGATCACTATTTTGTAGAGTACTGGAATGGTGTGAAGGGTACTACAATGGGGACATCAAAACCCGGAAGACCGTTGAAGGTGTGGAGCTTAAAACAGATAAAATGGGGTTAGAGAGGAATGCGCAGCTGAGAGAGCTGTATAAGTCTCTTTTAGAAGGTGAAACCGAGCCACAAGCTAAAGCGCCTTCTGCTGCATTGAATCCAGAGGATCTCTCAGATGCTGAGTGGTATTACTTGCTTTGCATGTCCTTTGTCTTCAATCCTGGTGAAGGGTACTAAACTAATCTCTTCAAGTGGTGTAAAATCTTTCCTTGTCACTAAATGTTTGTGTTTGTGTGTGTTTATGTGCTTTCGTTTCCTGCTCTTTTAGATTTCATGTCAGTTTGTAGTCTCCATATTATGATTTTGACTTATTTCTCCACTTTTTTGTGTAGTTTGCCAGGAAGAGCATTAGCAAATGGGCAAACCATTTGGTTATGTGATGCTCAATATGCAGATAGTAAAGTATTCTCTCGCTCTTTGCTGGCAAAGGTTGGTTATTCTTGGCTGTGATTTGCTTAAAGTTAATGCTAATTTCATTTCCTGTAAATTTTCTAATATTAAGAGCAAAGTGAACTGACTGCTGGTGTTTTCTCTGTCAACTTGTTTCTTTATGAATGGACGACTTCGCCGGTTGCTCTCAGAGTGCATCTATTCAGGTATAACAAAGGAAATATTTTGTTGCTACTCTTTTAATTGATTTAGTTATCAAATCACCAGTTATTTATTTTAAATAATCAAGAAATCATGTATTGGGATCAGGGTGCATGAGTGAATTTGTAATTGCAGCTGAGTCCTAGATCTCATATGAATTGATTGCATCTCATGTCTTCAAAAAAGTGTAAGGAATATTTATTCCTTTTGTTTTTTTGTAACTAATTAAGAGAACCATTTTGAGCTTTCGAGTTTTGTAACTCAAAGATCCAAGGATGTTTCTCAGTGATATGTCATCGTCTGATCCATTTGCCCCTAAGGTTTCATTGTAAAACAGTTCTCCGTTCATGTCCTAAATTTCAAGAAAAAAGTAAATTGATCATAAAATCCATTTTCATTGCTATTTTACTTGTATGGCATCATCATTCTAATCTTTTCAAATGTTTTTGCTTCTCAGACTGTCGTCTGCTTTCCCTATCTTGGGGGTGTTGTTGAGCTAGGTGTGACTGAGCTGGTAATTTCCTTTCCTGAGTTAAACTCCTTCCTTTCAGTTTCCAGTTACAGTTGTAGCAGTTTTAAGTTCTCTCTTTCTGTGATATCTAAAGGTACCGGAGGACCTTAGTCTCATTCAACACATCAAGGCTTCTTTACTGGATTTCTCAAAGCCCTATTGCTCTGAGAAATCTTCCTCTGCGCCTCATAAAGCAGATGATGATTCAGACCAAGTGTTTGCCAAGGTTGACCATGAAATAGTTGATGCATTGGCTTTAGAGAACCTATATTCCCCTTCAGAAGATATCAAATTTGATCCGATGGGAATCAATGATTTACATGGAAACCATGAAGAGTTCAACATGGACTCTCCTGAGGGATGTTCTAATGGTTGTGAGCACAATCATCAGACAGAAGACTCCTTTATGCCTGAAGGTATCAATGATGGGGCTTCTCAAGTTCAGAGTTGGCATTTCATGGATGAAGACTTCAGCATTGGTGTTCAAGATTCCATGAATTCTAGTGACTGCATATCTGAAGCTTTTGTTAATCAGAAAAGGGCTCACTCTTCTCCTAGACACGAGAATGTGAACCGTATCCATTTAAAGGAACTTCAAAACTTCAATGACACAAAATTTAGCTCCTTGGATCTCGGACCTGCTGATGATCATATACACTACACAAGAACTCTTTCTAATATCCTGGGAGGCTCAATAAGGTTGACTGAAAATCCATGTTCTTGCGATGGAGATTGCAAATCCAGTTTTGTGACATGGAAGAATGGAGTCATTTATAATTGTAGGCCAATAGTACATCAGAAAATACTAAAGAAGATTTTGTTTACAGTTCCTTTGATGTGTGGTGTTCGCTCTCCTACGGAGCTCGCAAAAGAAAATACTACACAAGATGGGATCTCGAAATTGCGAAGTGATGATATTCACAAGGGACATTTTATGCCTGATAAACTGAATGAGAATGAAAAATTGCTGGTCCTGAGGTCAATGGTTCCTTCTATCAGTGAGGTAATTTCAGATGCCTTGTGTTGGAAATCATATTTACATTTATTTTGACAGAAAAATTTCATGTTCTGTACTATTTTGTAGTAGTCCTGTAAGCATAGCAAACTGCTAAAGCATGCAGTCTTGATCTTTCTTTTTTTTCATTTGGTTGTCAAGTAAGTCTGCATAATATTTGATACGAATCCCTTTCAACAACTTTTGCATACAAAAGCGACTCTGCACTGAAGTTCTACTGCTGCATTAGTATACTGGCTTTGCAACTATTTTAATTTCATTTCTGAAGTTGAATTTAGCGAAGTTTTCACTTTTTTTCATAAGCTCCCAAGACTGAAAAACCAGTCCACAATTTTTCAGATTGATAAAGCATCGGTCCTGGATGACACAATTAAGTACTTGAAAGAGCTTGAGGCAAGAGCAGAAGAGATGGAATCCTGCATGGACACCGTGGAAGCGATAGCTAGAAGGAAATACCTGGACAGGGCAGAGAAGACATCAGATAACTATGATAAAATAAAGATGGATAATGTTAAAAAGCCTTGGTTAAACAAGAGAAAGGCCTGTGAGATTGACGAAACTGACCCGGATCTCAATAGGCTTGTTCCAAGAGAAAGCTTGCCACTAGATGTGAAAGTCATTGTAAAAGAGCAGGAGGTTCTGATAGAGATGAGATGCCCTTATAGGGAATATGTCTTGCTTGATATAATGGATGCCATTAACAATCTGTACTTAGATGCACACTCAGTCCAATCATCCACCCTTGATGGTGTTCTCACATTGAGCCTTACATCAAAGGTATGTACTTCTGAGTCTCCTGACTTATCTAAGGAGATTGTTATGCAACTACATATCCGGTGATCCAAGATAAAATCCGCCATTCAATTTTAATTTTGTCTGTGAATTTTCTTTCATATTCAAACACCCTGATGCTGAATTAACTGTTCTTGCTATCGATTGGTTTCAGTTTCGAGGAGCAGCGGTTGCACCAGTTGGGATGATTAAACAGGCGCTTTGGAAAATTGCCAGTAAGTGTTGAGAAGCCCGGCAAAGCTAATAAACTTGTAATTGTAGGGTTTCTGTAGGCAGGAAGAGTAATGTAGCTACTTGAAGTTAGAATTTGTAACAGGAACTGGAACAGTCTGATCTGGTTCCTACCTGATAAGCTTCACCAATAGTGACTTTTGTCATGTGATGAAGAAATGGAACATGCATTGTTATTTATCTAGTATCTGCTAGGGTTAGAATTTGAGTTCAATAAAGTAGTAGCTTTGTCTCTTTTATGTTACTGCTACCCAAACATTTTCACTGCCTACCTATTTATTGGAAATGTTCAAACAGATTAATAACAGGGTATTAATCCTGACACCAGAAGCTTGAAAACTCACTGTAAAAATTACCCAGAATTTAATATTTCATCAAACCTCATTTCTTCATTCACATTTACAGTATTGGATAAAGGTTATTGATAATAATTTAATGTGGGCTAATAAGAAAATTAATAATAAAAGAACTCCAATTTTCCAACAAATGAACATGCCAACCCAGTGATCCTCTCTATCAGCAGGCAGAGGATTGAAGATAATTTTGATTCATTAATCAGTAATTAGGTTTCTTAAGTAAGCTTTGTGGCCTAATAAGCACCACACAAACGAGGACATTTTTAATGCATTGCTTACAGTTCAATGGTTGCATATCATTTGAATATGTGGCTGAATTGGAAGTTGGAATTGGATTACTTTATTTTGAAATGCATTGGCAAAATAATGCCAAGTTGCCAGGTGCCATCTTCATGTGTTCTCACAAATCTAATAATCTTTTCATTAATTCTTCAAGAAACCCACCACCACCTTTCATCTCTTAGACCCCAATTAATCTCCCCACTTCAAGTTATAGGAATGCAAATTAAGTGATCAAACAAATAGAATGGATGAGTTGCCTCCACATGAAAATACATTTTATCATTTTAGAAGAATAAAACTTCCAATGAACATTAATGCTATTTGTACCACATTGCTCAACAGTGTATGTGGGATCCAGTTATATTAGAGAGATGGTCAACAATGTGATTAGTAAATATGGTCCAAATAGCAACACCCGGAAAATATACATGTAATAAGGACCATTACTCTTAGCACAATCATGATAATTATAAAAATGAAAAGAAAAAAGAAGAACATAGTAGAAATTCCATAAGAACACCAATTCAAGGATTGTATAATAATAATGAAAATAATAGTTGGAAGTTGAGATTCCAAATGTACACCTTTTCTCCTATCAACTACCAACAAGTCAAGGCTCCTCAAACTCAACTAACTCCTACCAATTTCTTCTCTGGATCTCACTCAAGCACACTGGCACAAACAAATTTAGCACAAACATTACAATTTTAAAGCCAGATTATTACTTAATATAATGCCTAACTATAATTACTTTAATTAAAAGAGGGGCTTCAATTTTTGTTTTTTCAACTGTCACATTTGGCTTGCTGTTTAATCCCAGCAAAATCCCTTACAGTAAACCCAACCTTTTCAAACTTCCCTCTCTCATTGCTCTCTCTGAATTTCAAATAGTCCAAGCAAACAAATGGCTTGTAAATCCTCACATTCTCTTCCCCCACCACATCCTCTGGTGCCAATATCACTTTCTCATCTTCAAAACACCAAAAGAAGGCCAGAGAAAAGCGGTTCACAGGCTGCTTTAGAATGACTCTATGTTCTGAGGACCTTAACTTCTCATTGCACCAGGCTTGAAACATATCCCCTATGTTCACCACCAAGGTCCCCTCACATGGGCTTATGTCCATCCACTTACCCTCCTTTGATCTCACTTGAAGCCCTCCGATTTCATCTTGGTACACAATTGTTACACAGCTCATGTCTGTGTGCATTCCAAGTCCTTCAACCTCATCTTCATGATCTACCAAGCTTTCTGGAGCTGAGTAGTTGTTTACTCTCAAGTAACCATGACAATTTCGGAATTCAGATTCATAATATTTTCTCTCCAAACCATCCCCTAAGCTCATCAGCGCGATCTTCACGATTTTCTTCGATAATTCTGCCATCTTGCTCCCATATTCTTGTAATATCTCACTATTAGAAAGAAACATATGATCAGAAATAGCAAATTAGTTAAACCCTCAAGTAAATTTCTTTTGATAAAAGCGACACTGGGGTTGGGGAAATCGGGCTTCGGGTGTGCAGGGATGAATATTCTTAATCGCTTGAGCTACAAGGCCCTTTCCAAACCTCAAGCAAATTTATATGAAGAGAAAAGACATAAAGATAACAGAAGCATAAATATTTACAGTTAGCTATATTTAGTACCTGAATTCAGAATTGTGTTGGTCAAATAGAACATTGGCAGAAGTTTGAGCAGACTCAAAAAACTTTGGGCCAGAAACTCTGAGGCTTTCAAAGAATGGAGAGGCTATGAAATGAGGAGTATAAGTTTTTGCAGAAGAGAAAGGACCAAGTTTGAGTTTAGTATCAGAAGGGAGGCTGAAGAGGCCATTTGAAAGTGAATATAGTTTTCTGAAAAGATCTTTGGAGATCCCATGATTGGTGATGTGGAAGAAGCCCCATGTTTTGAAGGCTTCAGCTAGAGCGGATAAAGAAGAAGCGTGCAATATTGGCTGAGAAATGTCTAGCATGGGAAGTTTAACAGAAGTTTGATGTATTTCTGACATTGCCTCTAGAGTCTAGCTAGAGCCTAGAATGTAGGTAAAAAGGTTTACTTTGTCCACAGTGGGTTGGGCTATTAAATAGATAGCTAGTTAAAGTTTAATTAATTAAATGGGGTTTGGCCTCTGCCCACTGCAGATAAAAAAGGTATACAATGTTCAGACATTGATTGTATAATAGCATAGGAAAATGGGAATTTAGTTGTTTTATCACCCAATTAAAACCATTTTTAATTAAAACAATATTGTATTAGACTATTTCTTTTTGAGGGGGGGAAGTTTCTCGCACACACACTACCAAAGTATTATGGGAGTTCAAATATGAGATCACTTTTATGCAAATCAATGTCTTTTTCCACTAGACTAGACGGCGTTGACAACAATGTATCAAACTTTAGTTATAAATCATGAGCTAAAATCAACCATATAACATGTTTGACTATAAAGACTTGAAATTAAAGTATGAATGCTGGTTTTTATGTGAAGCAATCATAAATAAGTCAATTGAAGGAAGCTAATTAAATAATTTAATTTGCAGTTACTTGGAGACAAGACAGGCTGTAGGTAGGTATCCAGGTCATACATAAGGACTTTCTTAAATTCTGTTGGCATGTTATGCATAGCTTCTGGGGTTTTTCTTTAAAACCTTTAGATATATACATATATATATTCCTGGAAAACGTTTTTGACCAGGAAGCATATGTGGAAGTGTAGAAGTAGAATACCCCCTCTGGGTTTTAGAAGAATTAATGGAAATCATTATCATGTGAAACATTTATGTTCGTAAAGTATCATGGCATGTTTGCCACTCTAGCCTTCCATAGAGGAAAAGACTCAAAAAGGCATGCCACATTATTGTCCCTTGGTTCCCTTTAAGTGATTTGCACAAGTGAAAGCAACCCATGATGACTAGTAAGTGATTAGTTTAAAAATTAACAATGGCCAAAATGGGTTGGCGTAAAATTAAAAGCAAGGACTTAGGGCTTGTACTTTGAGTGGTTAGCGTCAAGATCATGTGATTATAAAAAAATAATAATAATAAAAGAAACGATAAACTATAATGATTACCAGCCAACACTGCCGGTATCTTTTCTTAACACGAAATCATGACAGTAAGAAACTTCTAGCTACTAGATAGTGCGTTTTTTCTTTTTTTGTTTTGTTTTTTTTCCAATTAGGAAACTACAACATCATTCCATTTCATTGTCAAAGAAGTATTCAATGCAAATCCCACCAGGCCACAATGTTATTGATTTTTTTCTCATAATTAAACTGAAGCAGTGTTTTAGTAATTCTTTTTCTTCTTTTTTTTTTAAAAAAAGGAAAAAAAGAATTTTTTGCCTGGGTTGTGTTGGGGTAAGAGCACTTCCAGCGTAACCCCCTAGTTCAGGCAAAAGGCCCCTTAGGCCTCAAAATCAGGTTCCAGTGCCCAATTCTTGTTAGGGCTAGATATGGGCTCCACCAAATCAGGCAAGGCCCAAGGTAGATGAGCCTGAGCTTCTGTCCGCGGGTTGTGCGTTAGCACTGTCGTCAGCTTTCGTCCAACGACTAGAAGCCACGTGGCCCTACATGGGGTGTTCGATCATTTTTTCCATTGTCATCCAACGACTGCCAACTTTTATGTAATAAAAATTGGAAAAAAAATAGAAAAAAATACCAAAAAATTCTGAATTTTTTTTCTATAAATACCTACAAATATTATTCACTTTCCACACCAAATTTTCTACTACTAAATTCCATTTGAGTAAAAATACAAATAGCCTCTTCCATCGAAGTCGGAGGCTCGTGGACAACCATGGAAGATGTTTTATTGTGTGAGTGTTGAGTCCAAGTTGGTCATTGCCTGAAGTACTCTCATATGTGGAGGAAAATTCATTGTGAATTTTGTGAAAGATCAGGTTCGTCTCATACGGAAATGACCTTAGCTAGTATGTGGAAAATTTTGAATAAAGAGTTAGGGAAACGGAGAGATGCATTGGCAAAAGCGAGGGACAATGTTTGAAGCGGCGAAAATCTTGACAAAGAGGTAAAAATTTTGTAATTGCCGTTTTATTAAATTTAATGTCATATTTTTTGATATTTTATTGCATTTCCAATTTGTTTTTTTATTATAGATTATTCACGCACAAATGTGGTTTGGTGCTATTAGCCAAGGCAAAAAATCTTTCAAAAATCTTCCAAGAGATTCTCACCTCGAGAATGCCTCGTCTGTCCACGTTCGGGTCACGGCCGGTTTGTGAACCATGGTGGTGTTGGCTTGCTTGATCGAGCATACACACTGCTAAAACAACTTGATCATCATCTGCTTCCCACTCACTTTCTTCTTCAACACGTTTGCACACTCTTTCTTCATTTTCTCGCTTGGCCTTCTCCAACAACCTCCTTGTGCACTGAAAGTAGAATGTGTTTTGTAAAATCTGATAAATGAAAGGAGAGAGGATATGGATGATTGGTGTAAGTTGAGGGTGTGGTTTAATAATAGGATTTAGAAGATAGAGATGACATGTGGCACAATAGTAGCAACTGAAAATCTTATCCGAAATCTGAGATGTGAATTTTATAATAAATATGGGCACGTGGCAATTGAAAATCTTATCAAAATATTTTATCCGAAATCTGAGATGTGAATTTTATAATAAATATGGACACATGGCAACCAAAAATCTTATCCGAATATTTTATCCAAAATCTAAGAAGTGATTTTTATAATAAATATGGACATGTGGCAACTGAAAATCTTATCAAAATTAATCTTATAAGTATAAAAAAATTTAATTTAATTTGTTGTGAATAGTAATTGCCCTTTGCTGGAAAAGCAACAAAAAAATTGCTAGAGGAGGCACTATTCATGTGAATAGTAACAGCCATTGTCTCCCCTAATTACACCTTAAAACATCCAGTTAATTAGTGAATTGCCTGTCATTATAGTTTCTTTTGCCAATTCCATATTTACTTTTATTTTCATCAATTGTTCAAACTTAAAACTCCAAAAATTAATTGAATATGAATTGCCTTAGCTCCTAAAATTCATTAGAGTAGCGACCGTTTATTGATCGCGAGTGCTACACCCGATTTTTTTTTTTTAAGAAACTTTTACTAGAAAAGTAAAATTGCCAAAAGATAATAATTAAAGAGTTTTAAAGTTGCACCTAACATGCGTGATTAATAAAAAGTCTTAAAACGCCCAGTTAATTGGTGAGTTACCTGTCGTTATATTTTAGCAAAAATATATTAGACCCTTCCCATCAAATGAGTGCATGCCCACATGCAAACATACATGACAGGAGGAATCCTTGAAGTACTTCTTGTTGATGCTGAAGGCATTAGGCATACAAATCTTCTTGGTAAGCATAATAGCTAGTAAAATTGGTCTGTATCATGAATCCGAACTCAATCTCTTACGATGTATAAAAGGGAAAGTATCTCACCTATAACCGGGAGTATATATCCCCTTGTGTCTACACTCGTCACGTGACTAGGTCACGTAATGAGGTATGTAGAAGCAACTCCAGGAGATATAAGTCCGGTGACAAAATAGATTCTCTCGATTAAAGAAACAATTTTTCCATACAAATCTACGTTGAGACTTATCACACAACAGTAGATATCTAGATCTCAATTATTATTTTAAAAGATCCTAAAAATTGCACTCAATTACTGTTATAGGTAGACCATCCTACTACGTGATCATAGAGTGTGGCACTCGAGAATGTAGAAGCAAAGAATCATCAAGTATGTTTACTTGGTTCCTTCTCTGAACTCCCAAATTATTCATAAATGCTATACATATCATTCTTAGGCTATCCTACTAGCTAGTTGCTAAATGGGTTGTGTGATGCAGGTGAAGATGACAAAGTTAGCTGGAATGAAAAATTCACGTTTGAATTTCCACTGTCAGATTGGAAGAACTTAACTCATCTCAAATTCAGAATTATGGACACCGAGTTGTTCACAGATGCTGGATTTGTTGGTGAAACCATGTACTTAATTTATGCCTTCTTGTCTCTTTTTTTTTCTTCTTTTTTTTTGTAATTTATTTACATCGTATTCATATAGATCTCATATTCTGTTAATTATTAATATTTTATTTTTCCTAATAATTAGCCTTGAAGGAATGTGTTTTGGTTCTGTTATGCAGAGTTCATCTTGGTGGAATAATTACTGAGGGGAAGGACAGAGGATTCATTGAATTAAAACCAGCTCCATATAATGTGGTGCTTGAAGATGACACCTATAAAGGAGAGCTAAAGATTGGGTTTAGGTTTATCACAAATGTAAGTATCCTCTTACTTAAATATCTAGCCTATTATGTTGTCTGTGAATTGATGGAATCTCTCATACTCAAACAGGACTTTACAGTCAACGATTTTGATTCACAATTTAACAACATAACATGTTAGACTGTCTAAAAATATAACATTTTTCATGCTTAATATTGCACTTCTTCCCCTTTTAAACATATTGTTACAGTGTGAATTCAAGGGTTTAATATCTAAATATGGGTGTATAGTTCCTATTAATATAATTTGTCCCAAAAAAAAGTGCAATGCTAAATATATGGCATGATGATTGTGCTATGTAGAGAAAAGCGCATGTGATAGAGACAAGGGAATTCTTGGCAGAGGACAAAACTAAACCAAGAGGATCAATCTGCAGGAGCATTGCAAACCTATGGAGAATTTTATGCTGGAGATTCTTGTTTTGTCATGGAACGGATTCTAAAAATAAGCACAAGCATAAGTAGAGGATCATAAGGTCTTAATCATGCCTATATTACGACCTAGAAGGTGCCGGATTCTGTTCATTATTATTTTTATTTTTGGGTCAGAGAAGGTGAACTTGGAACATTTTGATTTTACCTTAATTTTCTTTTTTGGGTGCCGTGTTGTGTGTTGGTGTTACATTCTATAATGGCACATTTTAATTTCATTATAATTATGTATTACTTGTTTTTTTTTATAGTATAAGCGAAAGTCTAAACTACAGAGGAGGAGATTTCTCACACACACAACCAATATGTCATGTGGGTTCAAATTTGAGACATCTAATCTGCAAGTTACGACCATTTTTCACTAAGTTAGATCTCATTAACTACTCATTGTTTAATTAAAAAAGAAGAAATGAGAATCGAACTTAGGACATGTCCTAGTATCACAATCTTTAGTAATAATAATAATAATCACCGTATCTTTCCTTTTGCAAAAAACACCACATGATTTTTTTTTTCTTTACAAAATAGTACAAGATAATGGCTTTATAGCATATAGTGAGGTTCATGCATTGCTAATTTAAGAGGAAAAAAACGTTTGACCTTAAGTATAATTATAGACAATTCTTAATAATTATTCCATGTCAACCTTATCACCCATATAAAGCACGAACCATGATGACCAAGTTAGAAGAAGTTAAGTGACAAATGGGAGGCACGTCTTTCAGAAGCTATCAGAAGCTGAATTTTGCTTTGAATATTTTCAAGTCTTTTTATTATTATTTAATTTTCACCAATAATACAGAGTTAGGAAGAGATTTATTTTTCTCATGGGATTAATATATAAGTTTTACACATGCTTTCCAATCTAACCTCCGACCAGACTGACTAATATTTCATATTAAATTCACAAACATGCAACTGAGATCCCCATGTTCTACTAATTTTTAATTTTTTTTTTGGTCCAACGACATATTAGCAACGGAATTTTCATCTTCCTCTCAAAATTAGCCTACCAACTCAGGGGAATGAATGAGAATTATATTAATTTGATGAACATTGTTAATTTAGAGGTGTGAAGACTAAATCAATTTATATTTCATAGGGCGCGAAGCACCTAACATGTCACTAAGAAAAGGATACGCAAAAATAATAATCAAACGACTTAAAACAAGGCCGATGGAGGCAATTAGGGTACGACAGATGCCGTTAAGGTTGGTGGAGGTAATCGAGGCTTGATAGAGATTTAACGGAGTTAACTTAGGTGATGGAGATAACTGAGGGACATGACCATGAATTTGGGTCCTTAAGATCCATGATAAGATTGCAATTTATCTTTCATTTTTTGTAGTTACAATTTATAATTTAATATCCAAAGCCGTTGCCCAATTATTTTTATCTTAAACTATATATATATTATACAATCATATAATATACCTTGCAGAACCATTACCATATATTCATGTTCAAGTCAAACTAAGATGCAGTGTACATGTCAGATATATTTTTTCAAGTACCAAACCATTTTTTTCTCTTAGTCAAAGAATTCAGCCATTTTTGCTTCTGGGTTTGTTTGTGCTGTTTAACTAGCACCGGACAATCAAACGGCTGAAAATGTTCATTTTCCATGATCATGGTGATGTGAGTACTTAATTTCTGGGGAAACTTTTCTTTTAGAAAGAAGAAAAGTGTTTGGAGATCAAAGGCAAAGGCAAATGCTTAGGAGGGAACTGTTTCAAACGGTCTTCAGCCACCTTCAATAGTTCAAATTCAAAACTCTATGCTCTTTAAAGGTTACATAAAGACTGTTCAATATACCGTTGCTTTTTCAATTAACCGTTTCCCCTTCAAATTTTCAAATTTCTGTTGGTTTGCCTTTCACTCCAAGAAATTTTTTCCAACATTGCTTTTTTGCTTTAAATTGTAGCTGCGTACTCAGTCAATTATTTTAGTCTGCAGATGAAAACAACGAATCATAAACCTCTTTTGCTTTTTGTTTCAAAGAAGAAGAAGATTCATGCTTTTTCTTCCTTTTTGGGTTCATTTGTCTTCTAAATCTAAGATTCTAAATGGTAGAATATAAACCAATTCCCGGGTCTTTTTTTTGGATTTGAGTTCTAACATTGACCCAAGTCCCAAATGGTAACACTTAAATGGTTGACTATGTGCAGGGTTTTGAGCAATTAGAATTTAGAACACAAGTTTTGAAGGCTCCAATGGACAATTTATCAAATTCTGATGAAAACTATGATCTGGGTTATCAGCCTTCACCTTCTTCTGTGGATCAGAATGATCACTCACTGGCAGAAACTTCAACAAGTGGTGATTCTTTTATGTACTGCCGGACGAATTCAGAGACCTCAGCTTTCTCTGAGTCTGTAGATGACAGCAGCTATTCTGGTGAAGCATCTCCTTGGTTCTGCCCAAATGTGAAAACCAGGTTTCATAACCAGGTTGCTCTTACCAGAGTAGGGATGAAGCAGCACAACAAGAATGCCACAGATGATAAGGTTGAAGATCATGAAGCAGTAGATGCAGGTGGGTTCCAGTAGTTTTGTTTCACAACAATCTCTTTGCCTAATCAAGAAACAATTTAAAAGCAGTATAATTTGGCCAAATAACTTTGATTTGAATGTTGGCAGAGCTTGAGATGATTAAAGAACGATTTGCAAAACTCTTGTTGGGTGAGGACATGTCAGGAAGTGGGAAAGGGGTGTGTACCGCGGTTACGATCTCAAATTCGATAACCAACCTCTATGGTATTTATATTTTTCTGACATTTTAAAGATTAATTAGAGGTCAATATGTTGTTTTTCATTTCAATGTAAATGAGTCATTTTGTTGGGATTTTCTTCTGCAGCCACTGTGTTTGGTCACAATTTGAGGCTAGAGCCCTTGAACCCGGAGAAGAAAGTAATGTGGAAGAGGGAAATGAATTGCCTGTTATCAGTTTGTGATTACATAGTAGAACTCATCCCCATATCCCAAAATTTGCAAGATGGGACAGAAATGGAGGTGACTGTCAAAATCCATGACAAGAAAAGTTCAATTAGTTTCTACTATCTTGGCCTGTTTTTAACATTTTGTTTGTTGGTCTTTCAGTTGATGACAAGCAGGCCAAGGTCTGATCTTTATATCAACCTTCCAGCTTTGCAAAAGCTTGATGCAATGCTTATTGTAAGACCAGTTTTGTGTACTAAGTTATCACATTCTTTTCTTGAAACAAAGCAATTCTGTTTCAATCAAGGCCTAAACAAGTCAATGAATTTGTTTGTTTTTTCTTTTGGCAGGAAGTACTTGATAGTTTCCAAGATACAGAATTCTGGTATGCAGAAAAAGGGAGCATGTCATCAAATTCAAACCGTCCGGGTTCAGGATCGTTCCGAAGGGTTATTGTTCAGCGGAATGAGGAGAAATGGTGGTTGCCGATTCCATGTGTTCCATCAGGTGGCCTCTCTGAGAAATCAAGGAAGCATTTGAAGCACAAACGTGACTGTTCTAATCAAATCCACAAAGCAGCCATGGCAATCAATAGCAGTATTCTTGCTGAGATGGAAATCCCAGACTCATTCATGTCAACTCTTCCCAAGGTAGTCCTCAATCAACCAACATGAATTTTGTTATGCTTTTCTTAGCCTCCTTAGATCCAAGACCGGCCCTGAGATTTTCGGGGGTTGAAACGAACAATAGACCTTTTTCCTTGGTGTTGAGATTAAACTTTAGGCTAAAAATTGTGTCCTAGGCTAAAATTAATGCAGAAAAGTACTTTTGTATAACTTGGTTTGTTTTGTTTCATGCAAAAAAAAAATGTTTTAGTAGTTTGATCTTTTGGTTTGGTGTGGTTATAGAAGTTTTTTCATCTAACTAACTTGGTGCTTATACAAAACCACTGGGTGTGCAGAGTGGAAAATCGTGTCTGGGGGATTCCATTTACCGCTACATGTGCACCACCACAGACAAGTTCTCCCCAGAACATCTTCTCGACTGCCTCAATCTAGAAACTGAACATGAAGCACTTGAGCTTGCAGACAGGGTTGAAGCTTCAATGTACACGTGGAGACGTAAAGCATGCATGAGCAACTCAAAATCTTCATGGGTCATGGTGAAGGATCTAATGTTGGAAACAGACAGGAGTGATAAAAACCATATTTTGGCAGAGAGAGCCGAGTGTTTGTTGTTCTGCTTGAAGCAGAGATATCCTGAGCTCTCTCAGACATCCTTGGATACATGCAAGATCCAATACAATAGGGTAAGCACATTTCATGGTCGTGACTCGAATTTGAAAAAAATGAAACACTACCACATCGGTTGGAAATTAAATTTAATGGCTCAAGCATATTATAGAGTAACTAATAGTTTGCTCGAAAAATAAACTATCGGTGTATACATTTCGTCTAAATGTGATCAAATAATTAAGTGTCAGAGTTGATCTGAAGAAAGCGTCTTTTATGGTTGTTTTTTGCAGGATGTGGGGCAAGCAGTACTGGAGAGCTACTCAAGAGTGTTGGAAAGTTTGGCATTCAACATTGTTGCTTGGATTGAAGATGTAATTTGTGTTGAAAGATCTGTGAGAAACCAGGGCAAATAATTAGAGACTGCAACTAAGTTCAAGCTTTCTTCTCCAGCATTTTCGTTCAACAATTTTGAGACATTTTTACTTTGGCTGCTTGTTTACTTGTATGAAGCTAATTTGTTAGTTGTACATTTAGCTCCCAGTAAAACAAATCAGAAAATTTGAAGTGTTCCAGAATTTATATTCAGATCTTACATTTAAATCCTCAAATTTATGAAGCTTATATGAAAACACAAATTTATGAATCCACTATTGGAAATAGTGAACTTGGACGTTAAGACTAGAAAGTTTTAACCCTTGTCTAGATGGTCTTTATAATTAAATCAAATGACCAATGGTTATGATCAATGTGTTTATTATAATGGGAATTCAGAGATTGTTAACGATAGGATAATTCCAGTTTCATTAAAATCTCAAATGTGGTGGTTGCAATATGACGCTTTGGTTTTTGCTCCAAGAAAATACTCTTTTAAGTGCAAATTTGCAGCCACAGAATTAATTGCATTGAGATGCACCAAATATTAACAGTAAAAAATTTCATAACCCAAGGGATCCGCAAGCATTGGATTGTCTGATAACATTGCTCTGCAAGTCAAAGACTCTTAGCAAAACATGACATCCATTTCTCCGATTCTGAAATGGAATGCCGACGACAAGATTTCGACAAGCAAAGTGCACAAACATATTTTGTTAACAAGCTTGGCAGAAGCATCGCAAAAGAGCATTCTATACGGTGACCGTAACGAATTCAAATGCAAAAGTGATGTTCCTCGGAAAGCAGTAAAGATCATATCAAAATAATCATATACAAAACCACCACAGTATCATTGCAACCCCGAACTTCCATTGAGAGCGCATTGGGAAATCACCAATTACAAATATCAACTCCCCACAGACTACGCTTTCCTTGGAGACCCAGTTTCCTAGGAATCCATGAGCATCCATCCAATAATACTAATAAACAATGAATTTGATGCATATCCACTACCAACTGAACATCGACTCCATATTGTGCACTTTGATTTTATGACAGATAAAAATTGAAGTGATTTGGAGAATAGTGCTACATGATCTCCCAAGCAAAGTTATAAGTCACTTTGTTTTTCAATCAGACCAGATTAGACATGGACCAAAGATCCCAAAAAACTACAGCAGTGATGTGTAGTCATTTTCTGCCCATCTTTACTGGTGTTATTCTTCGACTAAATTTAACCAATCAGAGCGAACATAATGTGCTTTCATTTACGAACGGACCAGTTTTCACACAATAGAATAAATGGAAATGTGTCTATAATAATCAATAAACGTGCTCATAAAAAAAATCAATACAAGTGCATATATGAAATAAGATGTACACATTTAAATACATATGCAAATATGAATGCGTGTACGTGCACACATCCGTGTGCATGTGTGTGTGTGTGTGTGTGTGAGAGAGAGAGAGAGAGAGAGAGAGAGAGAGAGAGAGACTAGAAAGTAGAAATTGATTATAAGGAAACAGCTACATATCATTCTGGAGATATCTTACTCAGATCAATTGGTAAAGTGAATAAAATATCTCTATATACAACAGACCTCCGAACAGCACGCAGAGGTGCACAGTTGGATGGGGGGAGATCAAAGGGTCAGTAGTCAATCAGGCACGAGCACCGGCCGTATGGATTGCGCGAGAACATCTTCACATTTCTTCCATAAAGACCCCACGCACCCCCCCAAAAAATTCCCTCTCACCAGCTTCTCCATCATCAAAGAAAAGGACCCCCACAACAAGGGTGATCCTGATACCAATTATGCACAATGAATGTAAACATTAAGTTACCTGCTGAGGGGGTTCACACTCCAGACGGAATTAACAACAAAGTTAACGTTTGAACTCAGCTGTCATCATCCACAGCACCAATGTATGTGAGATCCTTCCGTCTCACCCTTACAGCCCCTTTAAGCCAGCTAGATGCTCGAAGATTTCCATGGTCTGCACTGCCTATCAAAGCACTGTTACTTGAAGATGGGCCTGATCCCGCACCATCTTCCAGAAGCGTCCATGGATCAATATCCAGATCATAATCCTGTGACAGCAATGATTTAGACTTCCCTGGTATGTTAGCTACAGTTCGTGCCAGAGGAGCCTGATTTCTCTGTGGGTTTGAGATTCCAGAATAAAACCCAGGAGTCGATATGCTGGTTTGAAGAACAGCCAAAGCAGTATTCGGAACAGGCGGTGGTTGGCAAGAGACAAAGCACCGAATAGAAGGGACAACTACTGGCATTGCAGTTTGAATACGCCAGCGAATTCTTTCCGGCAGTTGCATGCGATCCAAGTCATTCTGCATCCACAAGACAAGTAGAAAACCAATTACCTCTTTACTGAAATTCTTAACCAAATTTAGCAAATGAAGGCTCAATTAAAAACCTCAACTAATATTGAATCAGATACAATTAAGGAAAAGGAGAAAAGGTACCCAGCAATAATTGTATTTGTAGCTTAATTAATTTTGTTGGCAATCCCAATACACCCTACATTCATGCTAAATGGCATGGAATGAGTTTGCATGGAATGTACCATATAATGTTAAATACATCCGTTGACACAATTTTTTAAAGTGAGGAGAAGAGGACTTCCAAACAACAAATTTCTTTTGAGCATGGCCAAATAGAACTGAAACTGATGGTAGCAATTTGGAACTCGGACTAAAGGTCCATAGCTTTTTTCCTTTCCTGGAGTGCAGGGTATGTTATAGAATAGTTACAAGAAATTTGTTGCAAAGCTTAGAACATAGCACCACTACATCCAAAAAAGCACTTTAGGACTTTGCTTTCCCTCCTTTCTTTTCTTTCCTATGTTTATTTTTTTTAGGACAGGGTAGGGATGGAGGATATGAAGGTTACAAAGACCGAACCTGTAAATGGTCTGCCATTTCGCGATCAAATGCAGCAAAATCTTTTCCACTCTCATTTGTTGACTTAGTAGGCCTCAACCAACTTGGCTGGCAACTGCTTAACAGCCCATGCAGGACCAACAGTAACAGATCAAAGAGACTTTCACTTGTCAAGTCTGCAAAAGCAGCAGAGGCAGCCTCTGTTGACGACTCTGCCTCCCTCTTGGAAAAAGAACTCTGCATGACATTGACGCATAGCTCTGCATCCTCATGCACAACTCGGTTTCCTAGAAGACGTAGTACTACAGAGGCTAGCGCATGCCTCATGTTCCGCCCAGATGGCTCCCTGTCAATTCCAATATGTTCAAATTAGTCAATTGCCAATCAGCTGAAATATTTTAACATGACAGAATAACCTTGCCATGAACATCATTCAACATTTTTTTTATCATGTGCAACACATATCACTAAACATACAACATACAGATGTTGAAAAGGTAACAGAAATCCAAGCTAGTATTTCAGAAGCATATCTTAGTATCTTACAAAGGGAAAGCATTTGTCTAGGCTAAAGTAACCAAGAGTGGCAACAAGTTGAGTGCCTGAAAATATACTAAAAAATTGCTGTGATATAAAATTATAAATGGCAGAGGAAAGAAAATTTCATGCTACTCATTTTGCATTATATAGACAAAAGGTTGATATTCCTTTTAGTTTTATATCTTAGTTTACAATGGTTGGATTCCAGGAGGTAAATTTAGAAGGAAAAAAATTCATGTAATGATCACGTGTCCAAGTTCCATCTGTTTGAAGGATAAAGTATGACTGATACCACCAAAAAAAAATTGAGAGGATGTTGCATCACAAGTGAACTCCAAGTTAACTTACACAGATCCGGATAGAGAGACCTCAAATTAAATAGTTCTGAACTTCTGATCAAAATTATCCCAACAGAAATGTCACTTTTTTTACCACCAAATGCACCCGCATATATGTCGGTGCATCAATATAATCAAAATTCACATCTGTTTACATCTTTACACAACAACCAAAGACAAAATGCATATAAAAAAAATGCTAAGTACACAGTTCAACTAGAGTAGTTAGACAGAGATTGAGACTATGGTAGAAATAAATTAAATTAACTGATTGATGCACTACACCTTAACTGGCTCTCAACTCTCAAATCACAAATGGATTAGTAATCAAACAATCAGGCTTATGTAAAAGTAATGTTGAAACAAATCAACAGGCAATGGTAATCCAAGACAAACAAGCATATTCTCACGCTAACAAAATAAGTACAATATTTGAACAAAAAAAACTGTAGAATTACCTGTCTGCACAAACGATAGGAAGCAATCTTAAGAGTAACTGCAATCGCAGTGACATAGAAGCTCGCAAAGCTGCAGGGGACGGTGGAGCAGAATCTGCTGCTACTGCTGCACGTCTAGCTAACCCAGGACTCCCACCCCTTATACCTTTGCGATTATTTCCTTTGCTTGTGGGACCTTCAACGCCAGAAGGAGCTGGCCCTGCTTGCTTATTTGTTCCACGAGTAACTGCACTAATTTGTTGCTCAATATTACTCAACTGCTTGATCAAATCATTCGCAAAGGTATTGCGTGAGTCATCAGAGCTTTGATCTATACAAGGAAGAAGTAATTCAATGAGAGCCCTCTCTGTCACATGCTGCTGGGTGACATTGTAGCTTTCAATATTAGATGTTGGAGTGAGCCCTTTCCCGTACTTTTTTGAATCTATTCCCTCTTCAACCATCTCACCCTCTTCAAGGGAGATGACTTCAAACTTCTTATCTCCCTTGTTTGTCACAGGATCAAAACCATAACTACACCATCCCCAAGGCTTCCAAAACTGGGTCTTAGTTGAGAGACCTTTACTCTCAGCAATATTGACAAGACGTTGTCTAATGGTTTTTCGACCAAAAAGAACATCTGGGCCACCCAAGAACCACTTGACCTGCAACAACATAGAATCTGCCAGTGACCTCCCAAAAAGATGAACCACATCTGAGAAAAGGGGTGCAGCATCAGGTCTAACCAATAATCTTGTAAGGATGATTTCAATGAAATATTTCTCATTCTCAGAGGCAGCAGCCTTTTCAGGACTAGGGGAGGACGAACGGATGGCATCCACTAAGGACATATCCTGAGTCTCAAGCTTTTCAATGAGTGCTTGTTCGTTCAAGAGGAGCCTGAGCTCTACCCACTGCCAATGAAATTTTGCAGGTTGCAGGGTATCTAAGATATATACAAGCTTATCTACAAGCTTTGTTTCACGTTGTGCATATTGAACCTTCGATTCGCCATGTCCAGAAACCTGATTTCCTTCACTCTGCATAAATAAAGACTGCGGCATCTTACAATCCATGATAGCATTTAGAAAAAGCCTTGCACGTAACGGAACAAAAGCCGTGGATTTTAAAAGCATGTCTGAACCATTCAACTCTAGCATGGCTGCAAATTCAGCATCACTGCCATCTGCAGCTACGAGATCATAGAAACCTTGACTATCTCTCAAACACACATCACGAAAAGGTGAGTGCTTTACCGCATCACCTACAGCTGTTGTTAAAGATTGATATAATTGATTAAAATCCTCCCGGCCTGCAATGCTAGTGTTAAGAAGGAATGGCCGCCATACAACAAATGCAAATATTGAATAGGCCGGTGGAAAGACCAAACCAAGGGGGAGCATACGCTGCATCCTCGAAAGAGCTATCACAGTGGGTTCACCCAAGAGTTCCACAACCAATCCATCAGAAACAGTTCTGCAGTTTCCGACAAGCAGTCTAAACCAATGCACATAAACTTCAAGCGAGATATCCCCCTTAAATGCCCCAGAAGACCGAGCATTACCATTAGAGTTGGATCTACTACTCCTTACAAACTGAATTATATCCAACCTTTCCTTTAACTTGAATACAGTCACCAATCTCTCCAGGCTAGTAACCCCTTGAGCAACTGCCCCGATAATTAGCGCAGAAACTGCAGCTGCAACTTTTGTTGTTCTCCCAAGACCAATTTTTGTAGAACTGTTCAAAATATCATTAGAAGCATTAGTGTTGGAATCATGGGATTCAGGAGATGACTGATATTGATTTCGAGATGCCTTTCCAGGAGAAAAAACCCCAGCAAGAGCAGAACAAGCTTCTGTCGCAAGAGCTACCTCAAATACACGGGTTTGGCGCTCTCCAAGGGCTTCCTTAAGGAGGCATAGGCAACTTATATGGATGCGCAAAATACGCCTTGCACAGTTCAGGGAATCAGTGGTAGCTGGAAAACTTGAATAGGTACCCCCTGCTTTAAAATCATGAACTTTTGCTACATTACCCACAATAGCAGAAACAGCAGAAGACACCAAAGATGGGTCCCCTTCTTGAGCAGCACCACCAGTCTGCCGAATGCAGTCCATCAGATCTGTAATTACTTTTTGAGCTATCTGATATCCATCATCCCATTTTTCAACAGGAGGGCCTTTATGAGCACCAGTAGCAAAGAGTTTTCTCTCTTTGCCATAAAAATAATGAAAGGTATCCTCATTCACATTTCGTTGCACTATTTCTCTCATGTTTAAACCGGCCCTGGACAACCGAACACCACTAATCTTTTGGCGGAAAAAATCATCAAGATCTTCAACCCCCGCTGGAACACCAAGCGGAAACCCCAACTCTCCATCCACTGATTGTCCAGACTCAAGTTCAGAAAGAAGTCTCTTATCACATGTTGCCTTGAAATTCTTCTCCCATTCAATGACACTAGCCACCTTACTATATCGCTTCGACAAATACCGACTGTATGCTAAGGCAGGTGACCCTGAAAGTCTTCCATTAGATGCCACTACTGCTGAAGCACGGTGCATTATAGCTGACAAGACTTCTGGAATAAGATCGGTAGCAATAACTATGTTCTCATACCTGAACCAAATCCACTGTTAGGAAATCAACGGGATCTATAAAAAAATGCTCAAGGAAAGCCCCAATATGAAGAGAAAAGCAATTAAGTAGTGGTGGACAAATAGAAAAGTGGAGGGGAGAGATCATATATGAAAGAAACAGCAATTTCTGTAAGAGAATCAAGCATGACTAATTAGTATATGCTGGATACTTGTTATCAATTGTGTGCAACAATACAACTGTGAACTAAATTGGACAAGAAGAGTCGATGCAATGAATTTATGTAAATTTATTAAAGAAGGAAACAAACTGCTCCCAAAAGATGGAGTTTGCTGTTCATGGAAACTATCTCATACAGGATTAATAAGACACTGTTTCTAAACTAGAGTTAACCACATTGCAAGGTGACATACTAAGAACAGTTTCCCAATTTTAGTTGAAGAGAACAAAGCAAAAAAGTCATTTGTCCCTGTACAATTTCATTCTTCTCCTAATTATATTGTCAAACAAGGGAGAGATAAGTAAAATTGAAATTAGAGGAGAAGCAGAACTGTAAACAACTTTTTGAATAGATTTATAGAGATAGAAAGTGCACCTTCGAAGGGATGATATAAGAAATGCCTCCCCCACTTCACACACTTGGCTTTCAACATTTTTCGGCAACAGCAGAATGTTTCTCCCACTATGGAATGTAGAACTGGGGCTACTAACCTTTGGCAGCAACCAAACCAGAAATTTAACGGCTGAAACTAAATCATTTGAAACATCCATCAAATACAGTGCAGCAGAAAGTTCATCTTCACCGAGCTTCCACCTTATGGAGCTCCTATCAACAGATGGGAAAGTCCTACCAAATTGCCCAACCTTAGCAATAGTCTTTTCAGTCTCTTCAACAAGCTGCCTAATAACAGTCATCAACCAAACCGTAATAGTCCTCTTCTCCATAAATCGTAGCCGCCTTAAAGCTTTTCCAATTGAAACAATATCTCCACCATGGCTCATTTTGGTTGGATCTATAGACTTCGGAGTTTCTCCCTCCAGTCCAGTTCTATGATGAGGACAGCTTACTTTATTATTGCAGACATGACTTGTAGATGCTCCCTGGCTACCCTCAATCCTAGCAGCTGCTAGTTGAGCAAGACTTGAAGTTTTACGAACTATTTTCTGCCGATTCCTAGAGACCTGTTTGGTTGACTTAACTGGTGGATCAACCTTCATTGGCTCCAAGGATTTAAGTCTCTTCCTCATCCACCAGGTATCTTCATCGTCAGAAGGAATTGGAGAATTTCCTTGGGTGTATGAGCTCCTTTCATCACTCACCTTTTGCCTCTTTGCCCTTTTGCATTCTTCACACCCAGGGGTGCCTTCTCCTATATCCATCTTATTATAAATTGACCCAAAAGGCCTCTTCACACTCCCTTGGGAATCATCAAGTCCTGTTTCTGTTGATGGGGATGAACTATTTGGGAGTTGCAACAGAACTGAGATTGCTTCCTTTAGTTCTTCAAGATCAGCATCAGATTTGCCACTTTTAACAGACAATATGTTGGATGATGACTGAACCGCCTTCCATTGATCAACAGAAACTGGCAAAGGAACATCCTTTCCAGGGATAGGAAAATGCTTTTGCTTCAGAGCAGACACAACCATATTCGCATTTTTATTTTTATCAAAGAGAAGCCCACGAAGTACTAGGCGGCGCTCAGTTGAGTATAAGTTCATAGCCTCTGAAAGTTGAGGCTCTTCAGCAATTCCTGCTTCTTCCAAAGCATCACGCATAAAGAGCCCAGTCAACAGCTTCAAGATTCGATAATGCCTCTTCCGTCTGTCTACTTCAACCACCGGTCCATTCGTATCCATAATTCCACTAACTATCAGCTGCCTAACATAGGCATGGGGGTGAAAAATACCAGATCGTATGAGTTCAATTACAAGTAGCTGAAGGCGCTTGAAACCTTCTCCTTTTCCTGCTTCATGTTGATCAATCCAACACACTATAATATCATGTAAAGGACCAGGGCTCTCAAATATATTTGACGATTTTATACTTCTTTGATCACCATTTTTTGATCTATTCTTAGTTTCAAAGGAATTTCCCATGGATCTGACAGGAAAATTATCATGCTGGGTGGAACCGTTTGCAACACTACCGACTCCGAGGGAGCTGTCATTCTTACATTGAGGTGAACATTGTAAATCTCTTATCTTGAGTTTCAAAAGCTGAATTACAACATGTACCTGAGAAAAATCCTTTCTGCCAGTAAACTTCAGCTCACAAGGTGGGGCAGTTCGAAAATCCCTAAAATCACATGTTGCCCACTCACAAAGGAAAAACACAGAGCAAACAAATGACAAGTTCGCAGTCCCAATCCACTTCAACGATGTTCTCAAGCATGGACTAACTCCTGTGATCCAACTTTCATTTGCGACTCCATCACAAGGATCTTCAAACAGAAATCTATAAGCCCCTCGAACATCTCCTTGAACAAGAGATCTATCCAGGGCCTGTACAGCTTTAGCAATACTATGGACTGGATAACTAGGGCGTGCAGCCTTTGCAAGATTGTCAGCACGTTTCTGTATGGATGAAACAACATGATCAAAGGCCAAGGACTGATATTGGGCATCAAAACCTTTACTTCTGAATGCAGAAGCAACTTCTGCCGAACCATTTCTAATCTTTCTCACATCCTCGGACATCTTTGGTAATCCATCATTTACTACATAAGAGACTACACAAGATGGTAAAGGAAAGCAGTCCAAAGCTACAAATGTATCAGGTACAGTAAGTATTAAATAACGAAGCATCTCAACCACAGCAGACACTGTATACGCCCTACAGGAGTTACCCACAACATCTGATCCTCCTTGAGAAGGTTCGCGGATGAAACGAACAGCTACCCCCACAAGATTGCGCACATATGTTTGAGATAAAACAACAGTTTCCAGAACACCATATACAATAGGCAAGAGCAACTGCATAATCTCAAGCAATTCTTTCTCCTGCAAGAGCACAAATATTATTGTTAGAAGCATATTAAGATAATTTTAACATCAGTAAATAGTCTTTAAACAATAAAGAGATAAAAAAACTAATACCTGCAGTTGACTAAGAACCCATTCAACAATATGAGTAGGAAGAAGCAGCCCCTCAGCATGATGCCATTGCAAGAGCCGCACCACATACCACCACTTGAAATGTAAGGAAGGCTCCTCACCGTCAAGGACTGCTGATGCTGGATCACTCCTTTGTGGAACTGACCCAGTATAAAGCGTTTGTGCCGATCGATCTCTGTTGTGTGAAGTAGAATGGGAATTATTTCTCGACAATAACTCATCGAGAAGGTACTGCAGGTAATCGATAACATCTTTTGTCCAGAGCTCTGTGCGGGACAACTGAGCTTTATCAGGTGCCCCAGAAGAAATAACGGCAGAACCTGGCTTGACCTGCAAAAAATGCAGCAATAACATGCTACTGGAAACTTCCAACATGAAAAGTATTGACAAACAAGTTAAGATCATAACTCAGTTCTGTTGTGAATGTGCAAGCATATATACCTGATTAAGATAAGTTACTTTAATAAACCAAGTTGCTCTCAGCAATGGAACATTATTCCTTGTAAGAACTTCAAATAGGGATCTTTTCCTATACCCGTGAGGAACATGATCAGCCAACGAACGCAAGCGCTTGTGTTGTTGTGATAAACCCTGGAACAGAATGGAAAAAAGAGTATATAATCAACATATAAAGAAGAAATGAATAAACTGAGTTATCAACAGCAGAACTTCTTATCAGTTATTCCTAAACATTGAGGTATGCCCAACCCAGTATTTCACAGGTACACCCTCCACTAGCTCAATGACTTCCTGACTTCCTTTCATTTCTATTTTCTTCATATTTTGAGGGACACCTCTCCATCATTATCAAATTCTCACTCACCAACTTGATGCACCTTTTTGTTTGAAAACTTTGGACAAGTTCATCGTTTGAGAGTGATTTTCCTCTTAAACACTCAATATTTGGCAATGTGGATAAAGTTCCAAAAAGTATGCTATAAATCACTACAACTAATTACAGAATACCGAATAGCTCAGATTACTCAAAATTATGCCATTTTGCAGAAAGCCATGGTATATATAATAATAACTGTAGTCCTCATTTTTGTGAGAATAAATGTGGCCCTCATTTTGCTGCCCTCAGCATGATGTTAAGATGTTTGGGATGAACCACACAGTCACCATACCACAAAGTTTCCTATTTACACAAGTTAACAGTGACTGAAGAGGCAATAGCTCCTAGCTGTTTCTATGTTTCAGAGTTTCTCAAACATAAATGGACAATTAGAGAGCACAGCATGGCTACTGCTTCGCACTTTTTATACAAAAATTAGGTTCCCATTATCAGAAACAAATGCTTAATCGAGAACACAAAAGGCACACCTCAATCCATTTTTTTCGTAAGTCTTCACCGCAGTGCCTTTGTTCAGGAAAAACACCTGGCTTGGACAATAGTGTATCAGCAAGAGGAACACCGTACACTTGACCAGCCTGCCACAGGGAAAAAAATTAAACATAAAATACACCATAATGTGACACCAATCATATAACATCCACAAAAATAGAAAAGTTTTATGCATAAGAAATTTCCACAAACATCAAAAAATAGTTGATAACGGATAAACTACCTTCCTCTTTTGAGCACGAGATTCATTGATGGCCCTAAAACGTTTTTTTATGTCCTGAAAGGAAAGAGAAAACTTAAAATTCATATAATCTACTTAATACTTTTCAATGGAAAGTACTATAATCTACCTAATAACTATACAAATTAAGTGATTTACCTCTTTGCATTTGAAGACAAGAGGCTTGTTAAACACTTGAGCCTGACTCAGCGATATCTCTCTAGATTCCTGGAAAATTCACCAAGTCATCATAAAAACCCACTTGTATTGACCCACAAAAATTTGATTTCAAAAGACTTTAACAAGATATATGATAATCCAAATTAAGATCAGGCCATAAAAAAGATGCCCTTGATAAAATATGTTTTGATATGGATTGGAAAAGAAAAAGAAAAGAAACAAGACTCTTCAGAACAGTGCAGAGGGACGTGCACAAATAGTTATTAGGAGTAAACTATTCCAGTTTTTTGGATGAAGAAATAACTACATGGATGTTTCAGATTGATAGTCTTTCTTAAGAGCCTCTTAAAATATTTCTGTAGATTACTTGATTATAAAATTGTACCTCAATTCCTTCAACAGTCTCTCTGTATCCAGCCAGCACATATTCTCTGGTAAGAGTCTCCTCTGGGCAATTTGGAGTTTGGGGGTGAAAGTCAGGTGGCCCAAGTCTGAGATTATACAAATTAAAAAAGATTTTTCAAAAAACAAAAAAAACAAAAGAAATTATTTTGAACTAAGAACCATAGTTAGCAGAAATAGATTTATGAAGCAAAAAATATAACAAAAACATAACATATTAAAAATGGGAGCTGATTTTCCCACTCCTCTTTTGTCCACTTACACTATTTTATAGTAAAAAGTATTAAAAACAAAAGGGAGTGTAAGTGGACAAAATGGGAGTGGGAAAATCAGCACCCTAAAAAATAACACATTAGTTAATGTATCCAGCAGTAAAACCTTGCAGCAACTTATGCCTGTTTTCTTTTGGTCGGTATGATAATGAAGTAAAACAAAGGAAACCCAAACTATAATGGCATATGAATGTCTCTTCTTTACAGATATTTAAGCAAAAGGACAACAATCAGTTGCAAAAATTACCGGACATTCAAAGGGTCTTTTTCGCACTTCAACTTGTAAGGGTTTAACTGCGATGTGCGCCTACACAATTAAGAACAATTCACCACATTTTATGACAGATGAAACAACCAATTTATAAATAGAATAGTCAAAACATTGAATAATTCCCTCACTAAATACTTTAATAATACAACCATTATAGAATCAATATAATCTTGGAAATATTAGAAGTTACAAAATTTTGGGCCAAAATAGTCTCTAAGTGATGACCCAATAAAGATAATTTAAGTTATAATTACAATATGACCGAAAAAGAAAATGGAGATGATATTGCCACTCCAAAATGGTAATCCTACACTCCTCCATCATCAAAAAATTATAATAAGAGAGGGAGGAGTGCAGGATGACTATTTTGGATAATAACAATTCCTAAAGGAAAAAATCAATTTTTTTCTCCACAAAAGAAAGGTAATACAACATACTTGTGGAACCCAGTTACCTAGAAGCTAGAGATAAGTTAGCAGGCAATGCAGCTGAATCAGCTCGGACAGAATCCCTCCCTGATGTCCCACCTATGGCGTTGTTATTAACTGCACTAGTGCAGCCAGTGGCATGATACCTTTGCATTTCTCCCAACTATCATCGGCATACTGCCCCCAGCATCGAACTGCTACAAGAAGCTGCCAGGCTAAACAACTTAGTTAAAACATGGTTACCGAGTGACGTCTGACAAAAGCCCTCACCAGAAGAAGTAACAGTCACATTAAGTTGAATGCAGTTTGAGATAAGAATCGATGCAACACACAAGGATTCAGAAGCCAGACCTCATGAATATAATGCATACATCAAGAGCTACATAATGCAAATTGATAGCTGGCAAAACATTTAGCTAGTAACCAGGATATAGTTTTTGTAACCCTAAATTGTATTGTATTGCATGGAATGCATAACAAATGAATTTCAATACACAATGCTAGAATATACAAGCGACAACTCTCTTTTTGGGGAACAAGACAGGATGGATGGAGTATGAAGCAAAAAGGATTTCAGCTCTCACAAACAACCAATATGGAGCATCCAGAAAGTGTGATTCAAGTAATGCAACCTCTTTTTTTTTATTATTATTACAATCTATTTTAAATCTATCCAACATTTTATGTTGAAAGTTTGAATTCTAAAGTTTCTGGAGCTAAACCAATCCGGTACAAAGTGATACTTTGCTCCTTCCAATAAACATTACCAAATAGTTTTGGAGTATTAATATAAAGAAAAAAGTTAACACTTATTCCAGAATACAGAATCCAAGTCTGGATTTATTATACTGAAGCTACTAACATATAGAATTTTACACACGCATGTTCAAGCAAATCCTGTCTAAGAATTGCCTGAAAGTTTGATTCTCAATTAATAAAATTTGTGTCCTGATAATTCGCTACACCCAATTTTTTCCAGTTCATATCTTTTAGATATACACGTTCTAATTTTCATACAACGTAGAAAAAGCAACAGAACTTAACCAAATCAATTTGATCTGCAATACTTTATCTAAAACGCAATATAATTCCCAATATTTAAACTCCAAAGCTAAACCACTCAGGTAGCTCCAATCAGTTCAATGCCCATGAAAAAAAGGCCCAAACTTTCAAACAAAAATAAAATTAGCGATACCAAACCTGAGCACTAACACAACCAAATCTGCTATTCAACCTACAAATTTCACAGCGCCCTAAATTCCAGCTATATTCCCAACGGCACTAAATAAAATTCGCACACCAAATCATCGAATCTAACATCAAAAGCACCATAAATTGAAGCAAGAAATAAGGCTAGGGTTTTGAAAAAAAAATACCAATTTTCAGACAGGAGAGCTATTGCGAAGCTTTGAATTAGGTTTTCAGCGGCAAGTGAGGCTAGGGTTTTTTATGGCAATGGTGTAAAAAAGGCGAAGACTTTCGGACAAAACTGTAAACAATAAATACAACGATTTGAGATTGCTAAGGCGTGGCTTTGAAAGGTTTGGGATTTCGAAAAGATAGAGATGGGTTTTAAAGAAACAAATGGGGAGAATTGAGAAGGCGAAGAAGAACTGAAGAAGGCTCTCCCTCGGCTTTTGGACTTTGACTCTTAATCTTCGCTGATGACGACGATGATGCCTCTGTTGCTTCCTCTGTTAGAATAAAGGGAAAGGGTGGGCGATCTGGGACTAGTAAATTATTATAAAATTATTTTCTGTATTTTCCTATTTTCTTTCCGATTTTGCCCTTCTTTCTTCTTCTTTGATTTTGCTAGAATGCTGAAAAATAGCAACTTTTGTGGGGGTAGATTGGGGATAAAGCTGGGATACCCTAATTAAGCAGGATCAGATTTCATAGTGTTGATATGCAGTGTGTGTCTTTCTGTGCTTTTAATAGGGGGAATTGGTGATCTCATTCCTGCGTAAAATTGGTAGGGGAAATTATGGGTGGTATATGTAAATTCAAACGCATTAATGTTTTAGGATTTGATTCCTCATAATTTAATGTCAATTTTCCATGGTAATTATACTCTTTTATTTTAAGATTGGTTGATCGGATCTTGAAATTGAGTTATTTGATTCGGTAAATGAGTTGTTAAACACTTATCAACCGCTTCAAACTTAAACAAAGAAAAGGACAATTTCAAGCAATATTTGGTAGATTTTATTACTTTTAACATTCTCATCATGTGTTATGCATCTAAAATTTTCTATTTATAGGGTTCCTCCAACTTCTTCTTTTAGGGCAGAGGATAGAAAGTATATACTATATCTTGGACTTAGTTATTCCCAAGGACAGTATCTTCAAGGTTTGAGCTATCAGCTAGGGACACTATGTAACACTGAGGCAGTGGTGTACCTGTCCATGCCCTCCTCAGTAACTATGGCCCATTTTTGGATGTGTATGCATGTGGTTAAAGGCATGCCATTTTCTCTAGCAGACTTCCACTAATAGGACTAAAAGCTTTAAGGCTTCCTTCTTCTCCTTTCTAGAATGAGAACTTACCTTTAAAGTGCAATGCAAAGTTCTGCATGCATGCAGATACATATTGGGGATGTTGAATTTGAATATTGCACAATATTTAACACATATAGTTTTTGACATGCGTATGCAATCAAGTTACTTTTTCTAATAATTGATCTCGTGATCGAGACTAACACGTGAAAAGAGTGAATACGAATAATAAATGACTGCGTGAAATATTGAATACGAAGAGAATGTTGTATACAAGTGTTTTATGGAATGTGAAAGGACTCATATATATACATGTGTTGTGTATAGTGATGGAGCCACGTGTAGGCATGTGATGGTTTTGGGCCCCTAAACTCACGAGAAACGCTAGTGCATGAATAGCAAAATAGTAATATTTCTCGTTTCATACAAGTTTTCCTGCAAACCTACATATAACTCTTATGTATTCTTTTAAGATATTTATAACATTTGTCGCGTGATTGGTTTAATGCCAGTTTTTTCTGCATACCTACATATAACTCTATGTACTCTTTTAAGATATTTGTACCATTAAGGAAAATTTTGAAACAAACAAAACAAATCACGTAATGATTCCCAAATTAAGATATTTATCCAGAAAAAGTATCGTGACTCCGCCAACTACTGATTGTGTGGAAAATTTTATCCAAATATGGTAGATATTTGCACTCACTAAAATAAAAACTACTGGTCAAAAGTGTATCTTATACATCACAGTCGCAGTCAGAGACTCAAAACTCCCACAATCTGAACTCGTGTTGTGTTGCTGTTGCTGTTGTTTCAGTTGTACAATTTGGTCATTTTGCAAGTTCTAAGTTCTAACCTAACCATCAGTTACAGACTACAGACACAGAGGCACTCTTCGCACTGGAATATTTGAATATGCAGCATTAATAATACAATCAATCAGAAAGTGACGAGTTTGACGGCAAACGGCCTATTAATCAGTGTAAGCTGTCCAATGCCTAAGGCTGGACGTTGGACTTTTGGTAGGTTAGGCCAATGGCTTCCGTTAACCAGTCAGTTATCTGAGCAGATATTTTGGACTTGAATCTACCTGTCAAACCTGCTTTATTATATAATCCAAATTATTACCAAAATTAAAAGATAAAGTTATTGGGTGTATTTGTTTTATATTCACTCCTTCATTACTTAGCATATAGGATTTAGATACCGCGTTAACATGTCACGTAGTATATCAGATATACATAATAATTTTTCATTGAAAATCTATAATCTGAATTACTAAAATGAAAGAAATTAACGATGTGGTGAGATCGTCGAGTTTACGTATAAGTGGCAAGATTTTGTGCAAATGAACACTGAATTTTTCTTTATTTATGAGCTTAATGAAATGAACAAAGATCAGTAAACTAAAGAATAAGTTACGCTGCAATATTTGACATAAAAACAATGAAAACGATTTTGTGGGCTTCAATTATGAGCTTCGAGGAGCAGACATTGGTAAACTAAAGAATCATTCCAGTGCGAGTCTCTCATATTGAAGTCAAACAGATCATATAGATAAATAGATACGTAGTCAAACTTTTCTTTCCAAGTTTCAACTCCATCATCAAAGAAATTGATGATGATGAGAGAGACATTTGAGTTAAAGTATGGCAAGCTTTTTGGACAAAGAGTCATCGGAGACCACAACTTATCATCTAAATTATCGACATGTGAGTTCTCAAAGAATTTATAATTTTATCAACGACACAGAATATTTTGAAAACCCTAGCCTCTATTCTTTCTCTCAAACCTCTTTTGCATTGTGTGTTCCAAAGAGGGGGGCCTTTCTTTCCTTACCTAACTACTTATTTTCTCCTTCCTCATTTACTAGATTTGGGGTTTTACTTGTGAGAAGATTATTTGTGTCCATATTTGTGGATCTGTGATTTTGTTGTAGGGTGACGGGCTGCCGGCAACGACTATGGTGGGGCGGTGACAACGGCTGTGGTGGTGATGGCAATGGCAACAACAACAATAATAGCTCTTTTGGTTTTTGGTTATTTGTTTGCAGTTTTCTTTTTTTAATAATTGCATCAACTCATTGTGAGTTTGGTGTTTAATTGTTTTATAGTCTCTATTTATATTTTGTACTTGTGAGAGTTAAAAGTTGTAGTTGTATTAGCATATTTGGGCGTTGCGATTCATGTATGGGTTGTTCACGCATGCGGCTTTTATGTCGAAATTTTTCTAGCCTTTTTGGCCTATCTGGATTAACCATATGTGGTTACTATGCTTCCATATTTGTATTACCGCATTTGTATTTGCATTTGTGATTGATGGCCTTTATGCATAATTTATGAATACAATGATTGCTTTTCTCTTTTAAAAAAACCATAATTTTTATTTAATACAAGTGATATTGACGGAAGTTGGAATCAAGCATAGGCTTGGGTACACAATCAAGTGCTCTTAGGGCCAGTTGGCATTCGTCTTTGAAAATAATCGTCGATTTGTGAGAGAAAGCGGTTTAGCGTTTGGTAAACTTTTTGTTAAAAATGTTGTTGGTACTAATTCCCTCATAATCAGAAAATAATTCCCACAAAATCATTAAACCCAGCGCTTCTTCAAACCGATTCATGAATAATCGAAAATGAAAGCACCTCATTACCGCTTTCCTTATAGCTTTCTCTCACAAAGAATTTTTAACAATAAGTGATTTTCATAGATTACACAAACGGGTTGGGCTTCCCAAAATTTTTTAAAAATCACTTATTATCCCAAATAAAGAATGCCAATGACACTTAACCACTTCCATCTCAAAGAATCTTTGATGCGTGTATAGCTAACAGTAACTCAAACATATGATGGTTAAAAAAACATATAATTTCAAATGACAAATATATTTTTTTACCAATCAAATTACTATGTTTTTAATGAAGTCAAATTACTATTTAGTTAGTCTTCAAACTCCTTAGTTGACTGTAAATATATCTCAAATTATATTTTTTATAATTAATTTGAATTTAAAGTAACGTGTGATAATGTAATTGGTTGATCTCTGAATTATCCGACAGGTTAAAACTATTTGTCCCTATATTATTTGCCCATTTAGGTGGCAGTTGATATGGCTATATGACCTATAATTTTCTAAAAATTAATTTTTAAGGGCATTCAATTTAAACCATTATAGGAATCAAATTCAATCAAATTTCAAGATTATTATTGGTTTGAGCCAAACTGGGTTGTTCTCAACTCCACTTTAAGCCACAAATTTACTTTTTTTATTTTCTAAATTGGGGAGGGGAATTCAAGCTCTAGTCTTTCTAATAAAGCGAAAATAGGTATTATTAGAACAATAATTAATTGGTAATTAATCTTTACATTTTGAAAATTCACTTTTTTAAAATTATCAATCATATCTTCATTTTTTTTTTGCCAAAAAAATTATCAATCATATCGACAAATGTAAGGTTGTTTAAGGAGTTCATTTTTCCTGTTGTCATTTTCCGGTGCCACCCTATTTCTTCCTTATTTTTATGACACATGTCCTCTCTCACTTACCATTAACCTAACTCTATTAACTTATCATTGAATTAAAAAACATTGAAACTAAAAAAGCAAAAACCCAACAGCCCAGCTGCCCCCCGACGAACCACCCACCAAACTCCAACAGCCGACCACCACAACCATCCCATGTTCTCCATCCAACCCCCCCTCTCTCTCTCTCTCTCTTTGTCTGTTATGATGAAGATGATTTGAGGAGAATCAGGTGTTGATTTTTGGGAGGAAATAGATATGGCAAACATCCAAAGGCTCCAAGGCTGAAATTTTGAAGAACGGAAAGATCTAAAAAAGAGACCTTTCAAGATTTTCCGGCGTCGTCGAAGCAAAGAGCATGCGGTCGTTTGGAGAGAAAATATTGATTTGGTGAGGAAGGCAAAGCAAGGGTCACAGTTGATGATGCACTCGAAGTGGAGATTAGGTGGCTTAGTTCAACAATCTTGATTTGGTTTGGCAATTTTAAGAGAGAGAAAGGGAGGCTTGGGGCGGTGGGGGCAGAGGAGGTTGCCGCCGGGTTGTAAAGAAGATGAAGAAATCACTTTTGTATAATTATTATATTTAATTTTAATACAAATTAATAGACTTGACATAGTTAAGGTTCTGTTAAGTAAGTGAAACATGTGGCCACAGAGAAAATGATAACAAGAAAATTGAACTCTTAAGGTTGAAGTCTCAACAATGTTACAATAATATCGACCATTTATTCGTATTTCAAAAAAAGTGTAGTTAACTGCAATGTAGAAAAATCTTTATTATTAAGCAAAATTTTAAAATTTTTTGAAGTCTCAAAATTTTCTTTATTAAGCAAATTTTATTTATTTATCATGCCTTGTTTATTTGAAACCAACGAACATGCATTGTTGTCAGAGTGGTGTTCATCGAAGCCCAAGACCCTTCTTCAGTTGAAGCCCAACAAAAGAAAACCTACAATAATCAATCTCTCTCTGTTTATGTAAAACCCTTCTCTTTCAAAGCCATGCCCTTGCAATCTCAATTTCTATCTGGCTGGTTTTTCACCAGTTTCACCCCCAAAGTCTTGGCCTTTGTACACCATTGCCATCGAAAACCCTTGGCCTAAGTTCCTCGTCAAAACCCAAATTCAGAGCTTCACAACAGCTCGCTTGTCTGGGAATTGGTATGCTCTTCAAAACCCTAGCTTTGTTTCCTACTTCAATAATTGTGCTTTGAACTTTTGGTGTGTGCGGTTACTGTGCTTTGAAATTTTAGGTTGCAAATCACATTGTAGCTTTCATACTTTAAGCCAAAACGAATACCAGCTGTTGCATCACCCATTTGTCTTATACTGTTGGCCTCTTAATCTATTATGAGATATGATCAATCAAAACCCATTTGCTGTTTAGCTGTTATTGATATGTTTTTGTGTGTATATATACTATTTGGTGTTTCATGGTCCATGCGCTGGCTAATTTAGTTGCTAATGGAAAGAGTGTATTTGTTTGAGTTTGATTATGACTGTGTTGTATTCTGCAGTCTGTTTAGGAAGTTGCAATGAGCACCAACAAGACGCCGCAGAAGAAGGATCGTCCTCAAGTAGTTAAATTGGATAAAGCTTTGGAATTGGTATGATAGTTTATTAGTTTTCCTTCATTGTGCTAGGAACAATAAACTGCTTTATAGGGACTCCTATCTAGTCTGGTCTGTATGGTCTAGAACAGCTAGAACTGTTGCAATGAACATCTAGTAGCATTTGAGATATGATGATATGAAGTGATAGTTTTCTTGGAGGAGCTATGTATCTTTCAGTGTGTGTATTCAAGTGAGTGATAGTTTTCTTGCAGGAGCTATGTATCTTTCAGTGTGTGTGTGTGTGTGTATTCAAGTGAATGAGCTTGAAATATAACTGCTCTTCTAAAAGAATGATTTGTGATTGGGTTGTGAATTGCCGCAGCAGACCAGCAGTCAGGAAAATTATGGTGTTGGAATTTAAACTAATTTGAAACCAAACCAAGGTGCTTTAAATTGGATTGTGTCGGCATATGATAACTTTGTAAAGATTATGTGACTTTTATATGGGGATACAGATAAACAGCATTTACATCAATGCAAGCTCTCCTTAACTCGTACTTAAAGAGTATTTATTTCTGGCATTGATGTTACAGCAATCTTGTCGAAAATCCTTATGAATGGGGTGCAGTGGAGTCCAAGTACAATACTATCCTCCACTGCAATGTCACGGCCTTAATGTTAAATTTTCAAAATCTAACTTTGTTTGTGCTTGAAAATTTACCAATATGCAGGCTAAAAAATGGGTTAATAACATGACTGAACCTGCAGAAGATGAGCCTTTTGAAATACAGAGTAGACCTGCTAGGCAAGTTTATTTATTGATTTATTTTGGGCTGAAGGGAGTATAATTATCTTTAATTTGTCAATATTGCTGTTATTGTGTCGTTGCTGACTTTCTGCAGAACTCTTTATTGGTTTTCTCAGGCTTGGACTAGGTGCTAAAGTTCCCCGGCCATCCAAATTTGTACCTTCAGATGATCCCCTTGAAAGGAAATTACACTACAAGTTGGATGCTGGAAAAAGAAATGCTGCCAAACTTGCCGAGGAGTCTGCCTCGGCTGCTAGCAATGATGATGACGACGACGAAGATTTAGACAGCAGAACCAAAGCGTTTGAGAAGAAAAGACCAGCAGCTCCGGTGACCCCATTGTTTGGGGGAAAGAAAAGGAAGAAGTAACGCTTTCACCTTGACTTGTAACCAAAGAAATTTAACCATCTCACCCTTGTCAGACGTTAGTTTTAGAGATTTGGTTCTGTTGTTCTGGTAACTTCGTACAATTTCGTTATCTGTAATTATAGATGTTTAGTCGAGAAATTAAAGCTTGTGAAAAGGTGGATGGAACAAATATTCCACATTTTCCAAAAATGCAATTTTAATTGAACCAAAGTCACAGCTTGTTCGGTGCATATAATAAACCTAACAGGAACTTTATTTTTTTTTGTAATTACAACCAGTCAGTCACAAGACTCACATCTCACAACTCGTTGTACTCTAACCTTTGCAAATACAACAGGAACTACAAAGGGGAAAAAAAAGGAAAGAAGAGAACAAGACAACACAGTTAAGAATTAATGAAATCAAGAACACCCTCAACTACCACAACACTCCAACCCTCTACAAGAATCTACATTTATAAGAACATCTACATTACAGCCTCGGTGCTTGACATGGACAATGACTCCGAAATCGAACTTGTAAGTTTTGTATAATCCATTTGTGGAGAAGCGCTCGAGGTTTTGCAAGGGGATTTGCAAACCCTATCCATTAAGGAAGTTTCATGTGATGACTGCTGCCCAGGATGCCCAGGGATCCATAGTTTTCCGATGTGACAAATTCTATGCTATCTACATGACTTCAGTTGACAAAGTTCCAAAGCCAATTCATCTTGGATCCAGGATACTCCAGGAAAGCTAAAGAAGATCTCCTCTTAATTGGTGAAATGTTGCTTCTCATCCTCTGGATGCACATATATGACTTGCTTTCCAACTGCCTCAACAAGGTGGGTTGGTTTTCGGGAAGGACAAAGAAGCCAGTTGTGTTTTACAAGTTCAAAATGCTATCTTTTTCATTTGACTCAGCCATAACTAAAGCATTTTCACTTTTGGGACTTCCATCTACATAGCTTAATATGGTATCTTCCATCAATTCTTGGAGAATGGCTTCACCCATGTCAACACCAATGGTCTCAGTATCAAATCGAAGGTCCATCCACGTTCCAGTTCTTGACATGTCTTTTGTGACAATCTGGTCCAAAGTACGAGGCAATGGAAGCGGAAGGAGGTGCCAATAAACTCCTGTCCAGACCTCATGTATAGCAGTTTTTACATCTGGTACTGGCCTTATACTAGGTTTCACAGATGACACCCAAGGGAAGCAACCATAACAACGCCCACAAACCTCCACTAGAACTTCATTAATACAGTCAAAAAGGAGATTCTGGTCATAGCAAAGCTGGTTAGGGAAAAGCTCTACCTCATCACACAACGACGGCTCAATAAGTTGGTCAGAAGAAAGCCACTTCACACAGATGTCATCCCAATTGAAGCTGGAGGCTTGCATCACTGATTTTACAAAATCAAATATTAGTTCCTTGTCTTCTGTACAAGTTTTTGCATTGTTAGTTTGCTCTGTGGCTGAAGGGTCATGATCTTCAAATTGGATCTGTAGTGGTTGTATTGGCAGCTCTACTGCAAATCAGTGAGTGAGTTAACATTAACGAAGAAGTGCTATGAAAAAAAAAGGGATTCCAAGTCAATTTGTATTATAATGAACCATACCTCGTCGAGAAATGGTTTTTGCAGGAATGATGTCATCATCTGTGAATAGTGGCTCAAGAACTGAAACAGGGCTTGGCCGCTCTGCTATATCAATAGCACTTTCTAAATCTTCAAAATGCTTGGTGGTTGAAGAGCTGGAAGGGGATGCTAATGAAGAATATTGCACTGGGTTCTCTTCATTTGATTCCTGGAAGATGAGTAAGAGTGATTATCAAGATAAACCCTAAAGAAGATGGATATAAGCAGCAGATCCACCAAAGAAAATGCAAATAGACATAAGAATAATACTTGGGTCCTGCCCGGCTCATCCCATCATCTTTACATGTTGATATAGAAGTTAGTTCCATAAGATATTATTGCATGAATCACCCCAGGGCCCTCATAGGCAGGGAATTTATCACCTCTAATTATCTTATGTTGATTTTCAAATTGAAAATCATTTGAACACAATTTTTTTACATGTCATGAAAATTTGAGTACAAAAAGAAAACAAATTATGCACAAAAAAGTAAGAAATTGTTACCTGTCTTAAGCATTCCGAATATCTTTTATCATCAGAAATTTCAGGCATGTCACCAGTTTCATCATCTCTGGCAATTGAAGTGCCACTTGGTTCAGAGGGAGCATCCAAGATAATTTCTTCTTCCTGAGCTACAATTTCTTTTTCTTTTTCAATCTCTATATCACCTACATAAATTTTGTAAACACTAACTATCAAAGAATTTAAAAACTAGCGGAGGGACTTATCAAAATATTTGTCATTGAATATTGAACAGCTGAAAGAATCAATACCTTCAGGATTCATCTCATCTGCAATGGTAGGATGGGTTTCTTCTACTTCATTATCATGAACCAGATTATCTGAGATAATTGGTATTGAGTTAGGAGGCTGTACTTTATACTCAGGGTTGCTGTCAGAAACAGATGGCAGACTCTCTAAGTTGGGTGCTTCCTGACCGAGAGGGCTGGCATTTTTCTCTTGCTTCGAAGACCATGTATTCTCATTGGCCTTCCAAACTCTATCATAGGTAGATAATCTCATCTGTGCAGTGACAAAGCCATGGTCCAAGTCCCTTCCAGGACTGCCAAAAGGAGAAATGTTGTACTCAGGAAGAGAGAGAATCCTTCCCAAGCTTTTAGGAAACTGTCGTCTCGAGATATCAACACCTTCATCTCCATTGCTCAGCATCTCAGAGAGATGCTTTTTGGCTTCAATGTAGATGTTAGATACCCTTTGATCCGGAATACCATGATTTTCATGCTCCAAACTTATTTCAGATTCTTTCACTTTGCCAGTCTTGTCTACCCTCTTGATACCACTGGGAGGTTTAGCAATTCTTTCAATGTAGAAGTGCTCTTTACCCGGAGAACTTCCAACTTTTTCTTTAGCAACTCCTCTGTCACTATCTTCCAAACTTTGACGTTCATAGGGCAGTCTGTTTGAAATTCCAACAGTTGATGCCCCATGCTGTTGCTTTCCCATAGCATTCTTCAATTTCCTTTTTATTTCAGAGAGAAAAAAGTGGGAACCAACTCTTTCAGTTGTCTCTTTATTCCTTGCAATGTCATGGGATTCTGGGCATGGACTATTTTCAGTTTCAGAGTTTCGTAAGCCTGGTGGCCCAGGCTTCAGAATGACAATTGTCTTTGAAGCTTCAGAATTCTCATATGCCTTCGTTGGGTTTCTTTCCTGAGGCTTGATCTTTCTCCTGAAAAAGTAACGATGTTTACGGATGACAAGCTCCTCAGATTGCTTTAAATCGCCAAGCTTCTGTTCTGACAACTTAGACTCTGGGAAGGACTTGGATTCTTCATCTTTCTCTATCTGAGCATCCTGCAAGTTTTGGACATATTTTGCCAACAGTGAGTTTGGATCTTGCAAAAGTTTCAGAAACAATTCCTCATCTGAACTTAAGACCTCAAGTGCATCCATTAGTTCTCTGAAGTGGTGGATTTGCTGATCTTCTGTGAGATGTTTCTCATCAGTAAACTTCTGATTCATGAACTCCTTGATTGCCACACATAACTCTTCAAAATCAGAGTGCTTGTAGTTTGATTTTGCAGGAGCTTCACCATTCACATCATGATTCGCACAATTAATATATTTCTGATGGATCTGGCAACTTACCTTTTCCCTTATCTCATCAATGCCAAAATTACTTCTAGTTTTCTGCTCTGGATTCTGATTGCCATAGCATACAGATTCCGAGTTCTCAGAAGCATTCAAATTATGGGTGTCCATGTCACGGCTTTTCTTGCGAGTCTTCTTTGGTTTTTTGTGGTCCTTTCTGATCTGGCTTGAATCAGACTGTTTAGTTTCTGCTTCATCATTGCTTATCTCCTTTTTTGTGTCTTGCTCAATGGACATTTCTTCTTCCATGAGTTTCTTCACACTAGGCTTACAAGCATCGGCTGTCACTATTGCTGTTGTGCTCACATCACCGTCCTGAAGCATTTTAGTATGAACTATTAGTTATATAATCACTACAGTCTATTATGTGGTAAACTCCCAGTTCCTCCCCTCCCTCCCACGGAAACTAGCATATTAATTTCAAAGCACAAGTTCAGTTGGATATGCCCACACTTACAAGGGTGCCTTGAAAGTTTTTATCCAAATTACTCAACATCTCAAACTGATTCCTTGAAAGTCCAGTACCTGCAAAAAGAAAAATAGAAATTCAACAACAATCTGGAATATTGTCCTTCTGATGATTCCAAAGCAAATTTACTAAAAACCAATTCCCAATCATAGGTCAAACTGAGAAAAACTCGTTCAGGTAATTGTCAACTATAACATCTTGCTGCAGAATGCCCAACAACACAATCACTCACTGCAAACTCATTTCAGCCTGAAGAAATTTGGCAACAACTGGCAGAAAAGCACCATTTCCAATTGAAAAAGAATTCAGAGTTCTTACCAACAACATGCTTACTTCCATGCCTCCTATCAGAAATCAGCTTCCAGGTGGGGCGACCGTGCCGGAAGTCAAATATACTGATAAAACCCGACATGCAGCCTAATTGATCTTTTTCAAATCGCACAGATCGTTTCTGGGACTTCTTTGCCATAACTAATGGGTGAATGTTTAACTTTATTTGGCTTTCTTTATCCAAAATCTGTTACTGGTCTGACTGCAAGAAACCCCAACGAACATAAAAGAGAAATCAATAAATAGCATTTTAAGGACACTACAGAGGAATGCAGTCATCTTGTTCTCACACAAGCAAAACTTCAAGACGAAGAAATCTCTGCCCTATAAGTAATGTGGGGTGTGTTTTATAATTGATTAGCAAAATCAGTCAACAGAAACATGATTTTTATTTCACTGAAAGCATAACAAAATTTGACTCTAGAAGATCAAAATAAAGGATGCAAACACTACTTGATCATAAAGACATGCCATGCATGAAGCAATTACCTCAACTTCAGAGTCCTGAATTCGATATGGCGAAGATAGAAATGCAGCCGGATAAGTCTATTGCATATACCAATAAATTCCAATTTCAACCCCTCAAGTTTTCTAACAGAGTGAAGCTCAAGGTACCAAAACTTTCTGTGGATGGCAAGGTATCAAAGCCTCTTTTTTCATTCATAAAAGCCTTAACCAGCACCTCACATTCTCTACAAAAGGCTCAAACCTCTTGCAATTTGGTCTTCACTTCAAAGAAAAGACTAATCAAGGCAATTATACCTCCTCAATTCCCATGATCACAAATGGGTCAAAGGTAAAAAATCCACCCTCAAACTTATATGAACAAAACTAAGCAATGATGTCGAAAATTGATCAGAAGCTTCAGATACACAAAAGCTTGATAAACCCAAATATTCTTTTCAAAAATTCGATCCAGAATTCATGAGTTGTGCACGATGGAATTGATAATTCAGATAATCCACGCATGCGTTTGGTTTTTTTATTCAAAATCCTCTCTCAAAAGGTCAATGCTTGACACAACAAAGCATGAAAAACTCAGCTCAGTGCAATGCAGCATCAAAGACCATTAAAAACGACCCTTTTGAAACACCCAAAATAAGCTCTGCTAAATTCTAACAGAGCTATTCACACGAGCAGAAGTTTTTTTTTTTGGGGTGCAAAGTTGTCTTCAATGGCAAAGCTTCCAGCACCCAAAACCTTCAAAACAAAAAATATCACAAGTTTTCACAAAACCCAGACCAAATTCAGGCAAATTCTACCAAAACACACGGTGAAAAACAAAGACTTTTTCCAAGTGGGCATCTTTTTGACAGCCAAAACGAGAGGTCCAAATGCTTATCTAGCACCGACCCACTATTTTCTAAGCAGAATTCTCAAATGGGCAGCCATTAAAGACCGAGAAAAGTGGAGGGAGTGAAGAGAGTGATGGTGAGAAAGTGAAAGACAAAAACTTTACAATGCTGGTGGTGTTGGGTGGGAGAGTATAAGAATACGTGACAGTTGGGTTTGGATTGATTTTGATGGGGTCCATTGAGAGAGCTTTGTATTGAAGAAAAGTTTGCGCTGTCTCCATTTTCTCTCCTCTGCTCTTCCAACCATCATCAAGTCACACCACGCACCACCATCCCAATTCTCACACCTCTCTCTCTCTCTCTCTCTCTCTCTCTCTCTCTCTCTCTCTCTCTCTCTCTCTCTGACTTTCTCTCCCCAAGAACCTTTACTTTGCAGCTGTAGAGGAAGGAAATGTGTGTACGAAGTTGCTGACGTGTACGCTTTTGCAAGAGAGTTCCAGAGCGTTGAGAAACACAAATGCGTGATACAGACGAGATTAAGGGTTAGAAATGTAAATATAACATGCGAGGCATAGGGTTAAAAGTGTAAATAAGTGGAGAAAAGGAGGGACGATTCATACTGGAAATGCACTTGAAAAAAAAAAGGAATTAAAAAGAAAAGATTTTACGACATCATTTTCCATATTATCTACAGTAAATATTATCTAGGAGGGTTTTTTTATAATCCTTTTGAAGTGATGTTTGTGGGAGGCATAGTCCATGATGACTTCCACTTCTTCTTTTTTGACAGCGACTTCCAATTTATTTTCTTTTTTTTAATCTTAACAATATGATTAGTTATTTTGAGATGACTATTGGAAAGTATTACAATGAAAATATCGTTACTTAATTTTCTCTATTTACAAATTTCTAAATTTCCAATTTTCTCATATATTTACCAACACATAAAGAATCAAAATATCGTTACTTAATATCTGAAAATAAAAGATTATATTAAGGAGAGTAGTAGTTAATTCGATACTCATTCATTCTTTCCCTAATTCCGACTTTTGCGATTCATGACCAGCCCCGTTTCAAATAAGTTCACATGATTATTCATCCGTTTATATTGTATGTCATGGATTTAGTATAATCCGACAAATTCTTTGTACACATATGTGCATAGTACTGCTTTGCAGTGCAAGTAACAATGTCATTTTCCCATGTAAAAAATAAATAAATAAAGTTACTTTGAGTTGAATAGTAAATGAAGGAATGATAATAAATGAGTGAGTGGTTTGGCGGTAAAACACTCGTCGTGCAGTCTTCTTCCTCATTTAATGTATTGATTCAAGTCGTTATAAATGGATGCATGCAGGAAGGCCTGCTTCTGAAATTCCTCCTAGCAATTGGTATATCCATGGGACCATGGATAAGGAGAGGGTCAAGAATCCCTCACCCTACTATTTATATTCAAAACTGCCTCTTAATTATTCCCCACAATCAAGTGTTATTATAGCAATGATGGCTGAATTTTGAATTCAAAACTGCCTAATCAAAGCTGCGTGTGAGGATTTCATGGACCATGAGGAAAATCTAATGTCGTGCTTAATTGGAAGTCTATACACCAATTTGGGAGTCTAATGATACTCTTGTCATAATATTGAAAAAAGTTCTGAATTCGAATCTTTCCTCCACTCAAATATATAGATTTTTTTACAATGGTTAATCTATCCTTACTCCAAATACATTTTTTTATGTGCTTTTATCAGGTGAGCTAACTCCAAAAGCTACGTACTTTATCAAATTTAATAAGCACGATTTTAAAGCGAAAACAAAAACCCTATGAATTAAATTTGGTGCAGGTAAGTAAGACCTTGAACTAACTACCCCCTTTGATTATAAACAAAAATTAGGACAAGAATTTGCATGGGAAATGCATCTAAATGAGATGACAGTGAAAATTTGAGATACCAAAGCTTTGTCCATGGTGGTGGCATGTGACTTTGTGAGGAGGAGCAGTTGGGCCTCAATGCAGCTCATTTTTGGACCACTACTGCATCAAAGCAGTTGGGTCCACCCAAACCACACAGTTTACCAACTTGAATGCTAATTGATTCATTGTCTAATCAGAAGGCCCATATGAGACAAAGAGCTACCTTTGCCTCTACCCTAATGTCCACTGAATCATTTGATGCGTCACATACAAACTTAATGAATGTTGGGTGGGAAAATTAATTAAAAAATTAGTTAATTAATACTATTTTAAATTTTTGATCAAGTGGCAATTTTGGTTGTTTATAATGGTAGGGAAACCAATAGCAAAGGAACAACAACTTGGAGTTGAAACGTTTCTTTTATTATTATAATAATCTCTTCAAATGTCATCTTATTAGGTTGGAGTGGGTAAAAAACTTCAAGGCCAAAACCTTTACCTGATCACAATAACAATGACAATGCCAACAAACAAATGCATGAGATTGTTCATTGTTTGGACAATGGAAGTTGCCTATTGACGACAATGCCCAAGTTTTGGAATTTGTTGGGAAATTTTATTTTGTTTGAAGGGACCACTAGCTAATATGAAATTTATCACCCAATTTGACAGACCGACTCAAATTTCATTTTGGAATCCATGTCAAATTACGTGCGTGTCCAATACCTGGCAGGTACTGAGCACAAGTAATCAAAATACTCTTTTTACTCTAATGCCCCCCAAAAAAATATAAGGATAAAATTGTCATTTCACTTTAAAATTTCGAAAATTAAATTAAATATCGGGGTAGGATGTTACACAATTTATTATTAATTACGATGTGATCATAACACCGTCACATAATATTATCAATTTATGTTTAAATAACACGAATGGGATATAAAATATTAAAATATATACATATATTGTATATAATATGAGTGAATTCATAACATTACATGATAGGCAATACCATTACACATCTTGAAGCTATTCACCAGGGTAGTGATGGACCCTGATATGTATGATTCTCTCACTGACATATAAGACCAAACAAAGTAACACATAAAAAGTTTATTATTATTGTATTATATATATAATAGTGAAATACAGAATGGCAGAAAAGAAAAGGGAGAGTGAGCTTGCATACAAACAATGGGGCAGCTTTTGTCTTGCTTGTCCTTGAAGATATTCCAGAAAATTGATGAGTAGGGGAATGCAAGGACCACAAGAAAGCACTTATTATTCTAATACAATCATTTTCAAACCCAATCTCCTTATTGTTAAATGCAAATGAACACATATATTGGGTGCATTTCATTTTGCATTTACCATTCATCTTACACTTAATCCTTGTATTTGAAGGAAAAAAATATGGATGCACCAAAAGTTCGAACCTCCCAGACAAGGACTAGGGTTTCTAATTCATCATTTCATGGTTGCTTAAAGACCTAATCAGTTATTTGGTGCAACTTATTTATTTCTTTGGTTGGCTATTTTGGTGCAACTTTAAATTATGCACACATAATTTTCATTTTTCCTTTAATGTCCACAATTTTGTTGAGAATGAATTGTCAAATTTGGTCATAATCATATTGCAAACAGCCAAATTTAATACTTACGTTTGTGTTATTTCTGGTTTGGAGAGGTTATCTCACCAAATTATGTCACCTAGTTGACCCTTAAATGTTCCATCGGGTAAAAAAATGGGTATAAAATAATCAATAATCGAAAGCTTTTTATATTACAATTTAAGAGGTTATGGAATGTTGATGTTCATATTCTCTTTCTACTAGTATAAACTTTGTACCAAAGCTAACGGGTTCTAATCTAGTGGAAAATCATATTGACTTGCAGATATATTAGTCTCATATTTAAACCTCCATAACAACTTTATAGTATGTGTTAAAGAAACTTCTTTTCCCTTATAGCGCTTGCCCAAAAAAAAAAAAAAAACCCTTTGTACCAAAATGTTGAATGCTAAATTCTTCTTCTATCGTAAAACCTAACTTTGCTCACATGTAGATGCAATCATGACTATCTCTGACCATGGTCACCAAAGGTTTGTACTTTTATATAATTTTGTTCTTAAAATTACTTTCACATGGGTAGATTAGATTTGTAATAAAATACATTGAAAAATATAGATAGAATGGGCAGAAATCTGTGGCAATAATAAATGGTTACACGCTTGGGATGAAACTACAGTCTGGTTGTGATTTTATCCTGCTGTAACTAAAGGATTGTGACAAAATGACTCTTCTTTACTACAGTGGTGGAGAAAAACCTACTTACATCGGGTTGTCATTGTGATAGTACGTGATTGGCTTGCGATACTGCCAAATTAACATCCCGTTATGTTTGTGGGTGGGGCTACTTCTTCAAACTTGGGGATCTGGACATAGCTAATCTAACGATTCTCTCTTTAAACGTTGGATGCTCTCCATCTTTTTGAGAATCCAATGTAATAAAAGTTAAAAGTCTCATGCATGAGTTGCATCACGCTCGAAGAGTAATCAAAGATTAGAGGGTGAAATGATCCTACTTATATTTTAGAACTAATATATGTGAGTGGTGATGAATTAGCCACCATAGGAAGTATCTGAATCACGCCCATAAAATAACTCGACAACTACAAGCTTATGGAAAATTTTCGCCTCGCTTTTCCGTGATTTGTTTGAGCAATGTTTTGGCTTATCATGAATAACATTGCCTAGGTGGTAAATTTTTTTACGTAAATTAAACAAGGGATCAAGATCATGATCATTTGAGTGGTTGCATTGCATGAGGCGAGCATTCCAAGATCAAGAGGTAGCTGAGCATTCCAAGATCAAGAGGTAGCTTTTCTTGTTTCATCACCAAAATATAAAATAAGATAAAGAGGAGGAGAGTATATTTAATAGCATTTGAAATATTATTATAATGGCATCATATAATTGAAATGTAATCTTATCAAGGTGAATGTTAGTTGGATACTCGGTGAGATCCAGCGTTTGATTATCTGCTTATGAAAAACACCCCATAGAGAGTTTTATTATACAATTCCTGGCTCGAAATAATTGCACACTTTGCCATCATTTTCGAAACCGGAAATGTAATCTTATCAACTATTTTTTTTTTCCTAAAAAATTCCTATTAAAATTCGAACCTACCTAATAAGACAAGCTAGTTACTATAATATTCCGTTAAAGTTAGTCTAAATAAGCAGCCCCTAAGAAAATTTTCAGATAAGAACTCTCACAATGATGTTACTTTCAATGAAAAAGGAGGACTGGGAAATGGCCGTGTGACACCGTGGTCCTTGGAGGGCCCGATGTCTCTCTATTGGATTAGTATCATTATCTTTAACTTTCATCAGTTTCTTAAATGACAATGATGATTTTGATTATTTATTGATTATTGGTATGTAAAACAAAAAAGAAATTGTACTTAATTTGTGGCTCGTTCGCGCGTGCTCGTTTTGCCCAGGTCGTGCACCGACAGAAAAAAATGGTATCTCTAGTTTATGGTACGAGTTAAATTGAACCGGATAGGGACTTACGTAGGCATTGAACTTGTGCCAAGCTTTAGGCCTTAGGACGGTAGGGGCTTGACTTTTGCTAAGCTTTCACTTCCCTGTTGACGACGACGCTGACTGTAATCAGACATGAGGTGGGTGCTAGTGTCGTGGGGATAATGAAGTGATTGCATCGGTAATTGTTAGCCGTTGATGAAATGTGTGACCTAATTTCATTAGCGACTAACATCTACTCACATGTATAGACGAGTGGCTTGCATTGAGGGCTAACAATTTCCCGCGCATGTCATATGGATGAAATTTTGGGCTTTGAAAACGGTAAGCAATGGGAACGGTTCAAACTGAGCCCAAGTTTCGCATTGTTAGGAAACCCAAACCCACCAGGGATATATGGGCCTGGACAGAACTGAGAACTGACATATAAAACATTGCGTATAGTTTAGATCATTCCCAAAATTTTGCAACTATTATGACTTGAACATCAAGTTCTTAGCCAATCTATGTGTCCCAATGGACATCTATCAATTTGATGTATACTGTAAGGCCAAGGTATAAGTATGGAAAAGAAAAAAAGGAGGAAGGTGAGCAATTGGCATGGCAAGAAACATACCAAAAGTGATCAAACCACTTAACATTGCAGTTATGGGTTGCGCCCGCAGGCCCCAGCACATGGGAGGAGACATCAAACACCTGTACAAATAGCAAAAAGGCACAAAGCAATGACTTGATGATTCACAGGCAATTGAAAACCGTTGATTAGCGTGAGCTTCATAATGAGATCTCATGGGTCAAAATTGCGTGGACGACTATGTTTATCAAAATTCTTATTGAAGATGTAAAATGTACCTTCAATTAATAATTATAGTGTTGCAGAATTTTCTCTTTCGCCTCCTTGCCCTCCTCAAAATCCGTTCTGTCTCTTCCTTTACCTCCTCAGCCATATCTACGTCTTCCTCAAGGAATCGATTACGATCACACGTAAGATTTGAGCAAAATGATTATACACACGCATACAGCATACACATAAGTGGTAAAGTTTTTACTCTTACCCCCTTTCTTTCCCTAACAAGAATGCATTGCATAGCCAATGGTCAAAACTAAAAGACAAAGCAAATGCTACTTTCACAAAGTACCTGTTTCCTTCTCGTCAAGCAAGCAGGAAAAGGCTCCATCAATCTCTTCATCTGATTCAATGATAACTCTGCATTCTCTTTCCTGCATCATGTATTTTCATCTCATATCAGCCACGGAAACGAATATGTAACTTATAATACCCCAAATTAGGAATAAAAAAGTTTTTCATGCAGCAGATAAGATAAAACTGCAACTTTTACTTCAAGTGCATTAAGAAGACAAATAACTAAATTCACACTTATTATTAAGCTAATAAACATACATAAATCAGAAAGCATAATGTGTCTCCAATCTGCACGAAAAGATAGGAAAAATGAGAAACAAAAACTAAGGGCTACCTGTTGAATGGAAGTAAATTTATTAGGCTTTTGTACTTTGCGGAACCCGTTATCACTAAAGGTAGCTTTTTCCGCCTTTACAGTCTTCCAGCCCCCAGTTTCTGTCTTTGGAACTACAAGTGCTTGCACACAAGCCTTTGGAGGCACAGCTGAGCTGGAATAAAGAGGACTTTAAATCTCTCAGAGGGCCAAACGCTCCTGGCACATCACTAAATTCCTATCAAATAAACAATGGAAATAAACTTTGTTGCATACCTTTTAATAGGCTGTGGCTTTCCTCGTGGAATAGCACGAGAGGCAGCAGCACCCTGCAGCTTTCCAGATATAAAGGCTTTCCGGCAACAAGTCATAATGTATGAATGATTGACTAAGTTAATGGGCCATAATTAGGGAAATTTAAGTCACCTTCGGTGAAAGTATAGAGGTTACTTCACATTTTTGGATGGAGGTACTCTGAGTCTGGCTGCAAATCATTTTCTGCAAGAAGTGAAAAGACGAAGAAAAAAAAAACTGATTCAGGGACCAAATGGAAACTTTTATAACTGAAAGTTCAATTGTTCAATAGAAAACACCCGGAAATAGGGAAGATCAAACATTTCTTATGTCATAAAGGAATTGCAGTTTCTTAAACTCTTGCTCTGCCTCATCTCAAAGAAAACATAAGAGTTCAAAATTCATGATCTTAATGTCTTAAATACTTGCATGTGCCACAGAACTATCCATTATTCAGCATACAGACCTGCATTTCCTTGACGAAGGAATCGTGCCGCTTATTTTGTGATTTCAGTAGAGATGCTTCTATGATTTCTATCTTTTCTGGTAAGGCTGAAAGCACCAAGAACATCTCCTGTAGTTTCTCTTGATAGGTATTTGTTCTCAGTTGTTCAGACATAGACTTGATGCCCCCATCAAGGCTAGCTTTGAAATCTTCTTGCCCCTTACTCTGCGTTACCATATACCAGTTAAGTTAGAAAGGCCAGAATCATGGACGCTTGAAACAACTAAGTTGGGACTTTACGTGTTACTATTACCATTAACTGCAATGAGTTATCCTGAGCTGTCAACTTCTGCCGCATCGCTTCCACTGATTTAAAATTGAAAAAAGAACACAATGTTTGAGTTAATTATGATCTGAAACTTTTGACATTGTGTTCAGTAACTTAGTACCATTTTACACTTCAAAAATGAGCCTTAGTTGTACTACGTTTGACCAAGTCTCTTCGAATTATGAGAAAATGGAACATCCTACAGACTTTCTGTTTCAATATGCCAGATTAGTAACTAATCCGTCTTATATCTGTATATTTCTTGGTTCCTAGATCAGAGACTCAGAATTATTTTTAAAAAAATCTTATGTGCTTTAAAGTATTAAATTTACATATTTTCTCTTCATCTCCTATATCTCAATGTGTAGAAGAATAGATTACTCACTCTCCAGAGATACTTCCTTCATTCCTTTGTTTACTTGCATGACATCACTCTGGACTGAATCCAAGATCATTCCAAACTTATTAAATGAAGTTTCCATCATTCCAATCTGGTGTTCAAATTCCTCAGTAATCTGACCTGCTCAGGCAGATAAAGAAATCAATTTCCCATTACTAGACATATTATTCATACAAGAGTAAGAATTTATTTGGCCCGCTATTCTCACCCATTACAAATTAAACTTAACAACCTTACCTAGCACATTTTTAACATTACTAACTATACTTAGAAGCTTTTTTGAATACTACTTACTCCTTTCAAAATTTGAAGGAAACTTACATCGATGATCTGAACCTTTGTTTACTTGCATGACATCACTCTGGACTGAATCCAAGATCATTCCAAACTTATTCAATGAAGTTTCCATCATTCCAATCCGGTGTTCAAATTCCTCAGTAATCTGACCTGCTCAGGCAGATAATGAAATCAATTTCCCATTACTAGACATATTATTCATACAAGAGCAAGAATTTAATTGGCCCGCTATTCTTACCCAGTACAAATTAAACTTAACAACCTTCCCTAGCACATTTTTAACATTACTAACTATACTTAGAAGCTTTTTTGAATACTACTTATTCCTTTCAAACTTTGAAGGAAACTTACATCGATGATCTGAACCAGACGCAGAACTCCACTTGCGCATGAGGTTGGTGGAAGATCTTGAGATCTGCATTTGACTCTCTTCACGTGCATGACTAGTTGGGGGTAAGCAGGCAATCTTCTTCACAGAATTTTCTCGTTCTTGAGAGCCAAACCTCTGCAGAGATAATATGAACAAAAAGTTCATGAACAAACCTTTGAATGAGAATCAATTTCACTCAGTTTGAGACAGAAAACAATTTTAATACATGCCTTTTCCAACTAAAAGCCTTCCTCAGAGGGATAACCTACTTATTTGAATTGTCTTGTCATCAAAATAAAACGATGAAGACACAAATTAAGCTTTCTTTTCCTACACTTTGATAAAAGCAGATAAAGGCTTTAACACTAGGCTCGAAGCTGAGACAAGATTTAACCTGATCATTTGTCAGAACGTCACTAAGAGAGTTCTGAGAGAGCTGAGAAAACATGCCATGCTGAGATGAGAATCCCTGAGAAAATGACTGCTGTGATGGTTGAGATCGAACCTGCAATGCTTGCGGTCCATTTGGCACAGCATTTGGCCTCCTTCACATGGATTTAAAAGGAAAAAAGATACACAAATAAGAATATGAACAAGAGAATTCAGGAAAATCCACTGTATTAGCCTCATCACAGTTGACATATAAAATTAAGTTTTCCTTTTCACATATTTGCTAAAGCTTCACATAGGACAAAACCTTCCTCCCCCATAAACAGACTAAATTGGCAAGAGCAAGAAACATAGAAAGCAGAAGCAAATCTGAACAAACTCATTCACTTAGGTTAGTTTCTGTGAGTATGTTCGAAAGAAAATGCTAGTTTTTCTTTTCCTATCAGAAAGTGAAATCGGCTGCTGCATCAAAGGGCTTAGTTCGAACAAAGTCTTTGAATCCAATCATCTTAATCTCTTTCAGTTTTCTATATTTTCTCAGCGATCAAACAGAGCCTTTTGAATTGGAACTGGAAGCGATTGAAATACATATGGTTCACAGGTCAAAACTTGCTTTTCTAAGCATAATCCGCACTTTCTCGGAAATCAAACAGAACAAATTGTGAAAGAAACACCGAACCTTGCACGCACGAGGAAGAAAAAAATGAAATTGGCCTCTGAGTGACTCAAACAAGTGAGAAATCATAGATGATACAAAGCTTAAGATTCAAAATTTCATTTTCTCAACATTTTCTCGTGAGCCAAACAGAACGCTCATGGATGATTGGAAGAAGAACTGAGATCGAACCTAGGTAGATTTTCAACCAAATACAAGAAGTAGAAGAAAAAGCAGATCTAACAACAAACTAGATTAAGCTAAAACTTTCTGAAACAGTGAGAATTTAAAATTTCAAAAACTTCGACATTTTTGTGAAGCATTTTCCTGTGTTTTCTGAAGAACCGAACGGAGCACATTGCGATTTAACTTTTAGAATTAAATAACCGAAACCTTGTGTGTGGAGGAAGGACCGAGATGGAGCTGAGATCGCAGGCCTTGTTGATCTTTAACTTCATTCGTTCGAATCAATGACTTTGAGGTCTTTTTCGATGTACCGAGAAAATTGAAACAACTCTACGAGATTAGAAGAGAAATTCGACCTTCGATTCGATTGAAGAAGACGATCGATGTTTGAATTTGAAATTTCTGAATTTGAAGAGAGAGCGTTGCTAGACTCGTGAGGAATCTTTATATACGAAGCCTGGCGGGAAAGGGATTTGAGGATTGCTTGATTGCTTTAATGGGCCGAACTAACAGTGAGGCCTATTTGTGATCTAACATTTTGAGCTTCTTAGTTCAGCCCATTTGTGATCTACCATTTTGGGCTTCCCACTTTTTATGCAGGCTCAAATTAAACCTAGCTCTGAAATTTTATCGAATATGGACCAATTCAAGGTAACAGAGTAGAGTTGTAAAGGCTTCGTCATTCAAGTGATTAAAAACAGTAACCCTACACTTGTGTTCGTATGTTTGAATCTCCACTCTCCAATATCGTTTATACAAAATATAATAGAAAGAAAGAAACCGAGTAAAGTTTCCATAAGAAAAATGCCAATTGACTTATTAAAATTGAGGTTGAGCTTGGGTTGGTAGTTTCGAGCAAACCTATGCAAAACCCAAGTATAGCAAACAAAATAATATATTTGGTTTTTTTCTTTGTTGAAAAATAATTTATTTGTTAAACCTACAAGTTTGCTCGTTGTTGAGGTCCAAAAAATCCAAGGATATGTCCAAATGTATTTCTGGCCCAGTGCGATACCTAAGTGAGAAGAAATTCGACTTCGGCATGCGAAGGTTTGTCATGCACGCTCGTGCGAGTCATTACCTACATGCCACGCTAAGCAAATATATAACCCATCATGCTAAAAAAGTCGTAACAAACCTTAGAAATGTACCGGCTCTATGAACCCATGCTTATTATCCCGTCAAGTGTCATTTTGACTTAAATACGATAAAATTCAAGCACAAGCACGCTAAACAACATGCAATGCCAAGTGGAAAATCCTTATTTTGCACTTAGCCACTCTGCAATCTTAAGTGGGCCCAAACCACACAAATGCTCGAGGCTTGTTGAGTGGGTTGTGGTATGGATGGTAACGAGTTTTCATAAGGCCCATTGATGAGCCGAGAAATGGAGGTTTTGGGCTGCTTGGGAGCCCCAAAACCAAAGCCCATTTCTTGAGCCCAAATATGTGGGTAAACATAAAGGAGAGAAAAAAAGGAGACCAATACTATAGAAAATTGGCCCATCACCCTAATAAAGTAGTCCATCATATTAGGAAATTAGCTCATTCCTTTAATAAGCTAACCCAGCCCAAGCAAACCAAGAAAATATCTGCAGATCTCCAACACTTAGCTGGAGACAAAAGCCACGATGAAGGTCAAAGGATGCCTATGTGAGTAAGCTGCTGGGAGGTTCCAGCACGTGGGCAAAACCAACCCCCAAGATAGAACATTCAAAAAACCAAAAGGTATTAGCTTGCGCAGGTTGCTAGGAGCAGGGCACCCTTCAAACCAACGCTCTTACCTATTTCTTTCTCCCACCAGCTCTGGCCATGAAAGAGGGAAAGAAAGAAGGTGAAGTGGTAGCCAAAGATAGGAGTTCAACACTGAAGCAGTTGCGGGAAGGCCTTATAGCTCCTAAAAATCTTGTCTTTGTGTGTTTGGACATAAGAATGTTTCACAAAATAGGATGAATCGAAGGGAGAGAAGAGAAATGAAAGGGGAGACTTAGCAAAATTGGAGAGAAACCATTAGGGTTTCTTGGGAAGAAGGAGCTTCCAGCGGCTATAAAAAGGGTCATCTCCTACCCATCAGAAGCAATCACATCCAGAAAGCAAGCATTATCTCTCATCTCTCAAACCTCTGCAATTTCGAGCCCCATTCCCCCATCACTTCCCATTTTCTCTTCTGGTAAATCATTCTAAAGCTTAACGGAGTTTTCGTCGAGCTGCCGGAAATTACTCAACACACCCATGATACCCCTCATCTTTCTCTCTTCAACAAACCTCCTTAGAATCCCTTCCCACTTTTCCTTAGAACCCCTGTTTCTCATAGGAACTCACAGCCCTCTCTCTCTTTAATGCTAAACTCATGATTGCTTTGCTTTCATGCCACAAGCTTCTCAAGCCAAGCCCAAATGTTTATCTGTAAGCAACCGTTGATTTTGTTGGTGAAGGAAGCCAAGGTGTTTCCTAAGGCTCCACGAACCTTTCGAGACACTCTTGGGGCCTGATTCTTGAACTCAAACACAGGGGCAACTATCTCCATTTGCTCTTTACAGCAGCCCAGGCCCATTTGTAGCTGCCGGAACGAAAAAGCCCCTACACTCTCAAATTGAACTTGTGTGTTAAGTAGCGTTGAACTTGATCCAAGTAACTTGGGAAACTCGAGTTTTCAAAATTACTTAGAGCATCTCCAAGGAAGATGCCAAATACCAAACATCAAATTTAAATTTGATGGTTGATGTGGCAATTTGACATCTTACTCAACTTTACACTCCATCTGATATGTCAAATTAAATTATTAAATTATTACTTTTTAGTGTTGATTTATTTTTGATTAAAAATAAAAGAAAAGAAAAAATAATAAAATATTCATTTGACATCTTGCTTTTGGGATGTCAAAAATAACATCTCAACCACCAGCCTTCATTCCACATCGTTTTGACACATCGGTTGGAGTGATGTGAGATGTTATTTCTAGCCGTTAAATGTCTATGTGGCACTTTTGATATGTCGGTTGGAAATGCTCTTATGAGTTGAGATTGGTTGAGCGTATTCTAATCTAACAGGCTTTGAAACCCCCAAAGTTTTGCCGTTTGTCTTTGTGTATACTTTCTTTGAATAGTTGGTGAGTGCTATTTCTTAGAGACCCAAAACCTAAACGGTTTACTCCTCCCTTTTTTTTCCAATATCGGTGAAAAGAATCGAATTTGAGACATTTTTTAATATTAGAAAAATACTGTTAAACAAGAGCTAGTTCACACTTAAGCCTTCGTTTTATGCTGAAAGTCTCATGCTAAACTGCCCTTATGGTGTGTTTACTAATTTGGAATTGGAATTCTCATAAGGAATTGAATTCTACCTATGGAGGATTTCTGTGTTTATTTCACATCAATGAATTAAAAAATAAGTGAGACCCACACAAAATTAGGAATTGAATTCCTGATTTTAGAGGAATTCAATTCTTATGTGAAATGTTGTATTATAATTCATGAGAACTTCTCCATTAGGAATTCATCTTTTTTACCAATTATATCCTCACACAATTTAAAAAATTTCAAATTTGTCATTTACTTTAACCCAACATGAGGACATTTTAGTAATTAGAACCACTCCTACTCCAATTCCATATAATTAGTAAACAACTTCAATAGGAATCCAGAATCTAACTCCCCTCAATTCATATGGTTTAGTAAACAACTTCAATAGAAATCCGAAATCTAATTCTCCTTGTTGAGAATAAAAAAAAATGGTACAAAACCTTCAAATTCTTCCATGGGTCATCTACCCATGCAAATTTCAACGAGATTATATTAAAATCTCTCAAACGCAAATTCTTAATTAGTGCCACACTTACCCATTAATTTTCAATTCTTCTCATGGGTCATCTACCTATGAAAAACCCCCAAATTGTCTCAAAGACACAAAAATTCTCAATTAATGGGCCACACTTACCCATTAATTTTCCAAATGTTGGAACTACGCGGTTTGATCCCATCAGACGTGGCGTAAAGATTACAATGACGCAACCGCAACCAAATATCCTTATCTCAAATGTCCAAACACAATTCCTAAATTAGCGCCACACTTACCCATTAATTTTCAAATTTCCGAACTACGTTGGTTTGATCCCATCACAGTACGTAGGCGCCTAACATACCAATAGACGCAACCGCAACCAAATTTGAATCCTGGTTTATTCTTAACCAAATTCGCCTCAAACACATTTCCATATCGAATCCCCTGCTTATTCAGCCAAATTCACTCAAACACTTTTCAATCAAATTCACTCAAATTCCCCCTTTGCAATGAGTCATTTATTCATTGCAATTCTTTCAACTACGAGTGACTTGACCGCATGGGATACGTAGGCTCGAGGTTGGACTTGGGAGCGCCGCAAAACTAAACACAAGTTCTGCTTTTAATCAGGGTGTCTCAAACAACGAGGATTGTAATTAAGACACCACGCCTCTCGAATGGCCGAACCTAAAATAATAAAACCCCATTATTTAATTAGTGGTGGTGAAATTATGTTGGGAAGTTACCATTTTTCTTCAACACTCCTTAATCCAACTTCTTCCCAATTCAATTTATCATTATCCAATTACGGACAGGGTCAATATAAAATCCGCAGTCCTACATTTCCTTACTCCTTTATAGCCTCATATTTTTTTTTATTTTTTTATTTGGATAATATCTGTCTTAATTAATTAGCGTACGGCAAAGCTAATTGGTGTTGCCGAAGACTTTTTCAGAAAGAGGTTGGTGCAAAAAAGAACAAACATATCAATATCTCAAATTCGCAATAAACAATGCATTGTGTCCACGTTTGCATCATCTTATTATCCTCAATTATTAATGATTTTTTGTAGTCACGTTTCAATATAATTCTTCAAGATCTTTAGCTTAATTTACAAGTATATAAAAATTTAAATAAAAAAAAGAAAAAAGATTCAGTTGATTAGTCAAACCCTTATGGTCAAAAGAACACCGATAAATGAGTGATTGGAACTTAAAATATCTTGTAATATCGGGAAGAGAAATATCATTCTGAAAAGATTAGAGATTAGAAGCGTGTTTTGTTTACTGCTTGAAATCTAAGTGGTGCAATCTTCGACTGGATTTAAGCAAATAACTTCCTACCATATTATATTGACATTTGATGTGTTGATTACAATTTTTATTTATTAAGAAATTATATGAATACTCAAACATCCGATACAAAAATGGTTCCCAAATTAATCAGATATTATATTTCAAACTAAGCATTAGGGTTGTCTAAATTTTTATAGGCTAAGGACACGATATCCATGAAGGTGACAACTTATCCTTCTTCCCCAGCAACATGTCATGCAGGCCAGGGCAGTGGGGGCTGATCTACATATAATTCATAATAGTATTTTTAAAAAATAATTCTAAACAATTTATGAGATATTAAAACAATTTTCTTATACCAAATTGTAATTATTATTATTATTTTTTGGTGTTGAGATTTGCATTTTTGGGGAGATAATTGCGTCCCTGCGAACGTATGTAGATATCAAATTCTAAAATCGTCAGTCTTCGGGGCCCGTCATCAAATATATAATTGATACAAGTGTTAACGTCTAGGAGGGATCTTTTGAATATGGCACGGTTGCGGTCACTTCACAACATGTTTTAATAGGATAATGATGATATTATTTTATAATGATCATTAATAATTTAATAATATTATTAAAGTATTGTTTTTCTCTCAGAATAATGTCACTCACGCTGTCCAATCACCATCACTTACGTTGTAAGAAATTATGATATTGAGGCAAGGCACTGAGAGAGCCCAGGACTAAGTTTTGAATTCAGATCTATCTGCAGATACATACAAATGCATGGAAGATTCCACCAACCATGGAATAAAGGTGTAGCTGTTGTGCCTGCGTGGCTTAGCTAGCTGCAGGCACTTCTAAGAGCATCTTTAATTGATGTGTTAAAAGTGCTATATAGATATTTAATAGATAGAAATGACATCTCATATTACTCCAACTAATGACGGACTTATTAAGGCGCAAGGAGGTGCCACTCCTCTCGTCGAAAAAATCATTTTAGGTGCTTCAAATTGTCCCTTTACTCAGCTGGTATACAGATTACCTTATTTCCATTTTTAACATTTAAGTAAATGTTTTTGTTCTTTTACTTTAATTTATTTTTATATTACTCAATTTACTTATGTTTACAATGTAAATAAGGAAGTACCTCATATTTGGATTCAAATAAAAATACTAGAAAATCAAATTCCCACCAAATCAAAATATGAAAAATCAGTTTTAGTGCAAAATACGATTTAGGCTAAAAATGATGGCTCATTAAGTCAATATATACTTCATACTAAAATCCCATAAAATCAAGTTTTCTTATTTGATGTGTAAGGAATAAAAGCCGCCAAAAATTATCTTGAGAAAATGATTATTCTGAAAAACTATTTTTCATACTTAGTCAATATTTTTACATGGCTTAATATCACAAAACGTCCCTAAGGTTTACGAAACTATCAAATGACATCCTTACATAAAATAATTTTTCATGTATGATATGAATGCATGAAGCGACCTAAGGTCAATCTAGGTAAAAAATATGGGTAAAAAAACCTTAGATGTTCAATCCACAAGAAGTTGTTAGTTTTTCCAAATTGCACATCCGCTAAAAAATTCCTGGGTCCGCCAGTGACTCTAACTAATGTGTCAAACCTGATGTGGAATGAAGGCTGGAGGTTGATATGTTATTTTTGATATCCCAAAAGTACGATGTCAAATGAATATTTTATTATTTTTCTTTTCTTTTCTTTTTAATTAAAAATAAATCAACACTAAAATGTAATAAAATAATTTAATTTAATTTGACATATCGGATGAAGTGTGAAGCTGTATAAGATGTCAAATTGCCACATCAACCATTAAATTTAAATTTGATGTTTGATATTTGACATCTCCCTTAGAAATGCTCAAAAAAGTTATATATGTATCCACTAGCGGATCTACAGAGGCGCAAGGAGGTGTAGCTGCACCTCCCCTCACCGGAAAAGCCATTGTAGATGAAGGAATATGCCCCTCCGCTGGTGTGCCCACCATGTGCTTGATGTATTGCCTCAAAGAGGCTTTGTGTTTATTCTTGTGTATGCGGAAGTGCCTGGTGTCAGTGCATAATTACATATCATTTTGTACTCTTCTAACTTATGATTTGGTTATGTTTTTGAGTTAAACTTGTGCTTTTAATCTATTTTGTGTACATTTCAGGTATAATAAGTTTGGGACTCATTTAATGCATTTTGGAGTCAAGTTAGCTCAAAAGCGGTGTCTGCAGATCAGTCAACTTCACGGATTGGACTCTACTTGCTCAAGAAGAACCAGATAATGAGCCATATGTCATTGGAAAGATACGGAAGTCTATTTTCTGGATCATTTTACGGTTCATGATTAGAGTCCTCTAGAGGAAGTTATACAAGTTTTGGCAGCTTAAGGTCAAAATCGGCAGGATCTGCGTTACTGGGCCAAAAATGACTTTTGAAGGCCTTCCGAATTTTCCTTGAGTTGGGCTGCATATGCTTGGAAAGATAAGACAAAGAAGCTTCAAGATACATATTTTTGCAGATTTGTTAGAGTGAAGGAACAAGCCCAAATCGAGCCCACAAGCTGACTGCAATGCATTGTCATGCATGAGCTAATCATTTTAGTGGTGAATTGAGTGGTGTAAGTTGGTGAAGTGAGTGTGATTAATAAATTCAATTGTATAATCAGATTTATACTTCCCCTAGGCCTATAAATAGTGAGTTCTCCAAACATGTAAACACACCCCAAGGGGGAGCTCTTAAACATCTCTCTAGAGCTCCTCTCCCTTCTCTCCCTCAAATTCTCTTAGTTTTCCTTTTTAGTTCTCAATTGTTGTAACAAAATCCTTTTACTAAATTTTCCTTTAAGTTTTCTTAGTTGTAATTTATTTTTCATTGTAATGTAATTTCTTTTCTTAAGTTTTCAAGTTTAATTAGTTTTCAAGTTTCAATTATAGTTCTTGTTCTTATTCATTATGCTTATAAGTTAATATGCTTGTTTGAATGATTGATCACCATTAAAACTTGTATGTTAGCTATCTTGGTTTGAATTAAGAGTAGACACCATGCATTAATTCAAATTGAACTATGAATAGGAAGAGTATGTATGGACATTCGACAACATGGATTAGATACATGCTTGGTTGTTTAAAACATTCTTCTATGCTTAATGGATTTCTAATGCTTAATTTAGGTTCGACAGAAGGATCTAATTAGGGAATTAGGAATACAAGGTTAGGACCAGACACCATGGCTTAATCATACTTTAGCTAGAATCAATCTAAGAATATGAATTGAACTTGGTAACTAATTTGCTTGAGTTAATTTCTTTTCTTTCTTTCTTGTTGTATTTATTTTCTTTTCATTTTTATTTTGTGCAGGGGAATCAAATTGAATCAATCTATCATCAATCCTCGTAGGATCGACCTCGTACTTACACAAGCTATACTACCCAGCGCCTCGTGCACTTGCGAGTTAACAAAATTTTGGCGCCCGTTGCAGGGATTGACGGCATAGTTTGGTTCTATTTTCTTTCCCTACTTATTTTGCTTTTGTTTTCCTTTTTCAATTCAGTTTTTATTCTCAATCATTTTAATTCCGTTTCAAGTTCTATGTTTGTTTAGCAATATAGGATAGCTCAATAAAAAGGGAGAAAGGAAACTTCAATCATAAGAATAGGAAGTATGGAGTAGTGGGAGGAGTAGCTACACTCAAATGCATCCATGCTCGACCTAATCGCTTCAAGGGGGAGTATTCCAATCCTTTCTCTTTTACTTGTATTGTTATTTTAGTAATTTTTAATTTTCTGTTTCTTTTATAATTAAAAAAAAATTTAAAAGATTTCTCATATGAGCCGACTCTTGGTAACTCGGTGAGCGTCTCCGTCAATGCAGTGTCTAGGAGTTCTTTGGCGACACCTTCGGTGTCTAAGAAGTTTAGTTTTAAAGCGGGACCATTGTGACCCCTCCAACCTTCCCGGAACCCACATTTGTGTTTTACGAGGCCCTATGCGGTCATCCTACAAGTTGCTTGTATAATTGTGTGTTCTTAAAATAAATTTTAAAAAAAAAAAGATTTATTGTTTTTTTGTTTTATTTTAGTCTTGCTTTGTTTTTATTTTGAGTCACTTTCGAACACATATGATGAGATTGTGATAAATGTTTGCATGATTTAAAATTGGATTTCTTTTTATTAAAAAAAAATTTTTTAAAAAAATTTAAAACTTTGGCATCGTTCTAGCATGATATGTTGAAACCTTCTTTACACTTGCCATTTGTTTCATAATTTTCCAATTAAAAAGATTTGCATGATCAAAGAATTGTATCAAGCATAAATTAAACTTGTATAACCATATAATGTGAGCTTTTGAGCCTTGTGCTTTATTTCATGAGTGTTATACACATACTCTTATTTTCTTGTCATCTAAGTTGTTGTTTGATCTCATTATTCATTGATTTGGTTGAACACTTAAAAGTCATTCATTCATATTCAATTTAATTACATGACATTTAAGAAATGATATTAAGGCCTTCTTTGGATCGTTTGTGCCTTTCAAGCTAACCTTATGCATGCTTAAGCATGATTTTTCCATTGTTAACCATTTTGAGCCTACATGTAAACCTTTTTCTTTCATTTAACCAATTATATTTCCTCGCCTTAGCCTGAAAAACAAGTATTTACCTTTTCTAAGGAACTCATGAGCTTTAATTATGATGTGTTTTTCATACTAAGTTTGGGAAGGGTATTATATATTGAAAAAAAAAAATCACCCAATTGGTGGAAGAAAAGAGAATGTTGTGATTGTGGTTGATTGAAAATTCATTTTTGGGTTTCTTTATTGGCCTCAAAATAAATTGGTGGTTGTTCAATTAAAAGAAAGGAGTGTGAATTCTTATAAATGGAGGTATAAGGAGTTTTCAAAAACAAAAAAAAATCCTCATTGTGATGATTCGAAGTCTTGAAAAAAATTGTTTTATGCTCTTACATTATGAGTTCTTTGGACTTTGTGTTATCCATACCTTTCATTTCTCACTCACCTTACACCCTTAGCCCCATTACAACCTATGATAAAGACCTAAATTGATCTTAAATGTCATGTGATTGAATTGCATCCATTTTCCTACTTTTAAGTGTTTAGCATCCTTCTTGAGATCATATAATGCAAGTTCTTCATCTTTCTATTGTGAGTTAATTCCCTTATGGTTTAACTCTAATCTCATGTTTATAACCGAGGTGATGCATTGTAGCCCTCTTACTGAGTGATTCATTTGTGAGAGGACAACTTTGGTGAGATTTGAAGTTGAATTTGTGCTTTGTATGATTTTGAAATTGTGAAAACTAAGATTGGAGAATTTGTTGCATTTGGCTATCACACTACTACACTTTGAGCATGTTATGTTTTGAACTTTGCCACATTGTGAATAATGTCTAAAAAAAGAGCTTTTATTGTTAAAACTTTTGAGTCATGTGCATGAGTCATTTCTCTTCAGAAAATGTTCGGAAATATTGTTTTGTATTTGTTGTTGTATTTGTTTTTGTTTTGTTTTTGTTTTCTAACTACTTTGTTTTGTAGAGTCGGTAAAACGTTTGTGGGTATCGTATACATTAAACCCTCGGGAGACACAACTCCTCCTACTAGGGATGCCTAGAGGTTTAAAGGCTTATTGCATATGCTCAATGCAATCGATTCACCTGCGAAAGTGGTCTAATAAATTTATTTATTTATTTATTTTTATCTTTGTTTTCCTTTTGTTTTGCTCGAGGACTAGCAAAATATAGGTTTGAGGTATTTGATCGATTGCATAATTACATATCATTTTGTACTCTTCTAACTTATGATTTGGTTATGTTTTTGAGTTAAACTTGTGCTTTTAATCTATTTTGTGTCTGTTTCAGTATAATAAGTTTGGGAATTTCGTTGTCGTTTTGGAGTCGTTAGCTCAAGCGGTGTCTGCAGATCAGTCAACTTCACGGATTGGACTCTACTTGCTCAAGAAGAACCAGATAATGAGCCATATGTCATTGGAAAGATACGGAAGTCTATTTTCTGGATCATTTACGGTTCATGATTCCGAGTCCTCTAGAGGAAGTTATACAAGTTTTGGCAGGCAAGGTCAAAATCGGCAGGATCTGCGTTACTGGGCCAAAAATGACTTTTGAAGGCCTTCCCGAATTTTCCTTGAGTTGGGCTGCATATGCTTGGAAAGATAAGACAAAGAGCTTCAAGATACATATTTTTGCAGATTTGTTAGAGTGAAGGAACAAGCCCAAATCGAGCCCACAAGCTGACTGCAATGCATTGTCATGCATGAGCTAATCATTTTAGTGGTGAATTGAGTGGTGTAAGTTGGTGAAGTGAGTGTGATTAATAAATTCAATTGTATAATCAGATTTATACTTCCCCTAGGCCTATAAATAGTGAGTTCTCCAAACATGTAAACACACCCCAAGGGGGGGAGCTCTTAAACATCTCTCTAGAGCTCCTCTCCCTTCTCTCCCTCAAATTCTCTTAGTTTTCCTTTTTAGTTCTCAATTGTTGTAACAAAATCCTTTTACTAAATTTTCCTTTAAGTTTTTCTTAGTTGTAATTTATTTTTCATTGTAATGTAATTTCTTTTCTTAAGTTTTCAAGTTTAATTAGTTTTCAAGTTTCAATTATAGTTCTTGTTCTTATTCATTATGCTTATAAGTTAATATGCTTGTTTGAATGATTGATCACCATTAAAACTTGTATGTTAGCTATCTTGGTTTGAATTAAGAGTAGACACCATGCATTAATTCAAATTGAACTATGAATAGGAAGAGTATGTATGGACATTCGACATGACATGGATTAGATACATGCTTGGTTGTTTAAAACATTCTTCTATGCTTAATGGATTTCTAATGCTTAATTTAGGTTCGACAAGAAGGATCTAATTAGGGAATTAGGAATACAAGAGTTAGGACCAGAGACACCATGGCTTAATCATACTTTAGCTAGAATCAATCTAAGAATATGAATTGAACTTGGTAACTAATTTGCTTGAGTTAATTTCTTTTCTTTCTTTCTTGTTGTATTTATTTTCTTTTCATTTTTATTTTGTGCGGGGAATCAAATTGAATCAATCATCATCAATCACTCGTGGGATCGAAGCCGTCTTACCACAAGCTATACTACCAGCGCCTCGTGCACTTGCGAGTTAACACCTGGTCATTTCTAAAATTTCTTGGCCAAAACGAGCGTTTTGGACCAGGCTGAAAAAAGAAGAAGAAACAAACTGAAACGTGCACAGCAAAGACACTAAACCAACTTCTTTGTTTTAGTTTGACTTCTGTAGAAAGTCTTTTATATTATATATCCTCTAACCAAAATTAATATGATGTGGTTGATTCAATATGTTGTTGACTTCTTGTTTATTTTTTCTTCTTCTCGTTTTTTTTAAATTTTTTTAATTTATTTAATTATTCCTTTTCCTTTTCTTATTTGGCTCCCTCCGTAATCGTATGATCAATAGCAAACTCGAGAAAGAAATGACTACGCGAACAACTCGAGGAAGGATTAGTTAGGATTGTTTGTTTAATTAATAATTTGATATGTATTTTTGTAGGATTAATTGATCTTGATTTTGATTAAATTAATTGACGATTTGATATGAATTTTTGTAGACTAATTGTTTAACTGACATGAATTGATATACTATATAAACTATGATCAATTAGTCTGTTAAATATTACCCATTTCTTGAAAAATTCATGGATCCGTAAGTATATGTATCTCTTTCCGGGGTCATTTGACTCACTAATATTTTAGGGTTGAGGATGTGTACAACAGTGCAAATCAACATGCTTTAATTCATTAAACTTGCTATTGTTTCAATCTAGCTGTCGCCAAACGACACGAAATTACCGTTAATTGTGCGAGATTCATTTTAGAATCATATGACTAAGCCTGTGAATCGCGTCAGACACAGATAAACGATGTGACATTGGCATGCATATCCCATACCCTAAATTTAGTCTTTATTTTGTTATTTTCTTATCCTTTACTCAACTTCATGATAATGACTGAAGAGCAATTATTTAAGGCCCCTCTTAACAGAGATTTAATTAGATTATCTTCAATCTTCTTAAGTGCTTAAAGATCCTACTCCTAGACGAAATTTTTTCATTGTTGTTGTTGAATTTCTTTTGTGTTTTCTAGTCCTCTATTCGAAATGTTTTTGTGTAATTTGGTAGTCGATGCCGTGTGTTGCTCTAGCATTATTGTACTGCTTTAACCTCTGCTTATTTCCATTGACCAAAAAAATATCCAATGTTTTTGAATGAGAGTTTTGTCTTTGGATAGTGATTTCTCCACTCCTCTTTTATCCACTCACACTTCTTTTTTTAATAATTGTATAGTCTCAATGCATTAAAAAACAAAAATGAGTGTAAGTGAATAAACGGGGAGTGGAAATCACAACCCTTTTCTTTTCTTCTATGCAATTTCAGTGGTCTGGTCTGCTTTGTATTGACTTGTCATGTCTAATGGCCCGTACGGTTCCCCGACAAAATCAAATTTTCCACCATGTGAAGGTGGGTGTGTGATGAGTTGTGACAATTAACATATTTTGGATCTAAAGCATTTAATTAGAGTTGCAACTTGACTGAAACCGCGTAGAAATGATCAAATAATGACAAATATTTTATCATGTGCAGAGGGTACTGATGGTGTAGCATTAATATTTCATTAATGTATTCACCCACAAATTTCTACGTAATTCATATTGGTAATAGTTGGCAATTAGATGCTACGTGTAAATTTATCCAATTTGAGATTATAAATATGCCCTGATGCTGATGGTGAGATTTTGTTTTCTTTTTTTCCGAGAGAAAACGATCTTTATTAAGAGGTACATCAACAATGGACAAACCACGAGGCTGACAAAGCATGCCTAGCCAATATATGGGCCACACCATTGACGTCCCTGAAAATAAAATTTATCGAAGAGTTATGCAGTGAGCAGTGCCCTGGCCCCCCCCATTTTATTTTCAATCTCTTGTAATATATTATAAAATATATGATATAACAATATAATTACTGCAATTAGATTAGTGATGACCCTCCCAGTTGAAGATGAAACACCTATGTGGAAGTGATTTTGAAATTTTGGCCCCTCCATGCTAAGAATCCTAGCTCCGCCACTGGCAGCGAGGATAGTAACTCCCTATAGTCCTCAACTACAAAGTTAGAAATCATAAAATGATTCGAACATAAGAATTTTTGCTAGCAGGGTCTATTATAATGGAAAATTGCATCGACTTGCATATCAGTATTCATACTCGAATCTCTATATTGTCAATGCATATGCTTACATAAATAATCAGCCACAAAGTTATAAAATCTTAAAATAATTCGAACTTAAGAATTCTTACTAACGGAGTCTAGTATAATCTTGCAAATTATCAAACTCATAGTCAAACTCATATAGTACATTTGTAGTAGTATATATAATTTCTCCGCTACATATGAATTACGTGTTACTCTTTTGTTGGCTAAGTGCTGAGTACAATGTACTTACTATTTACATGTCTACAAATTGACCGGTCAAAAACATGTGTTTACTTAAGGTATCGAGAATGCATGACATTCAAACTCGTTAATTGAAATGAAACAAAATGACAAGGAAAAAACTATCTAATTTGGTCTTCTTGTTGTGACTGTTGAATAAAATGTGATCGGATGTGGAAAGTCTATTTTTTTGTTTGGTCAATAATTTCCACACGTCTATTGTTTGGAGAGTAGTGGGCAGCTTTAGAAAATCAATACAACTATTTCCATCACATTTTGTTTTTGAGAGAATAGCGATAGAATTTTATTGATAGGAGACGTAACTAGTACAAAAACTATTTTTTACAATCCTAAACTAAAATATCAATTAACAAATTTGAAGAATCCTACGGCGACGTTTCCAAGGGGAGGATCAAAAGATCCGCGACAGCATATTCCATTGTTATTCCTCTGTTGGTCCGACTTTGAATTTACAAACTGGGGACCTCTACGGAAGCTTCCCATGAGGTCTGTTTAATCAACGGATTTTTTTTCTTCTTCTTTTAATTTCCTTTTAAAAATCAAAATCATCAATGTACATCTTGATGACCACGCCAACAAATTATGAAATGTCTTAATAAAGAAAAACAAATTGTAAGATGTTACATGTAAGATACTTATTCTTGACACGTACTCTCTTCTTGAGTTTTTTTGAATGAAATCTTGATTCTCGAAAATAAAAACCAAAAACGCACAAATTATAAGGTATGATATAGTAAAAATTAGAAGAAATCTTTAGAATATCGCTTTGAAAATATATACATGAAGAAGCATTGTTATTTTGTCTATATTGCTATAAGGACCATATTTTAAGATCATAAATATAGAATAAATTGTTTGATTGGCGAATGTCACTCGCTAACAGGGCACCTGCCAGTTGCCAGCCCTTTGGTCATGCTCAAATAAAAATTGATGACACAATTTTTTAGGGAGTGTGCTTACTTTCACGCATATTAAAGTTGTTGAGAATTAGAATATCAATTATTGTTATAGTTTGGTTTTTTCAAGCTTGATATTTTTTTTATTGATTTAAGTTTGCAATCTTAGTTGGAATGTTTATGTAAGAGTTTATTCGATTCTGCGTGATCGTTAGTAAAGACGCACCAAATTGTCTTAATTTTGATATTAGGTGGTTTTGTTAGTTGTATTACCCCTTTGTGACTAATGATTTTTTATTTTAAAATTGAATTATAAATGAAATTTCAAAATTGAAGATAATATCTTTGAGGCAAAAAAAACTTGTATGAAATGGAGATATCACTGTTTTGCTATTCCCGTTCACTCACAATCTGCCATGCATAAAAGTTTTTCCATATGATAAACTGTGATTAGACAAAAATAACAAAATAGTTCTATATTCCCGTTCAATGGAATGGAAGTGTTTCTCGTTCGAGGACGAGAATCTTAAACACTGGACCCCACGGCGCTTCACCTTCCAGGAACCTAGTCGAGCAGAGTCAGCAGAGTCAGCAGACAGAGAGAGAGAGAGGCTTAGAGCCGAGGCAGTGAGTAGACTTGAGAAAAATGGAGCCCGGCATGGAATTGTTTAAGTAACTTCCCTGATTTTGATAGAAAATATTCTGTAATATAAGTCAGAGTCTGTTTCTGCTCTACAATCATTCAAGCCCAAGACAAGCAATCTCTCTTTACCAAAAAAAAAGACAAGCAATCTCTTTTAGACGACCTAATCATATCTATAGAGACCTCAAGCATCATCCCCTTTGTGCTTTTCCGTTCATCTTTTTGCAAGCCCATCCTTTTCTCTCTGGTTCTTTTTGATTCACTTTATGGAATGGAAAGTCTTGGAAAGCTGGAAACACAATCTGTTAGACAGGGAGAGAGAGAGAGATAGCAAGAGAAAGTTGATTTCGTTTCTGGGTGCGAGAGTTTGAGCTAGAGCTTTTTCAATTGGGGAAGATTAATTTGTTAAATTGGGTGGCGATTTATTTGTTGAATCGGTTGAATTTGAGGTCTATAGGGAAAAAGCTGACTTGGGTTGGCTGCGATTTTGATAATTTTCTTTATTGAAGATGTGGGTTTTTAAGAGTTGAATATGCTTCTCCTTCTATGTTTAATGTCTTGAGAGATCAAGTTGAATTGGGTAGAGTGTGATTTCGATAAATAGTTTTTCTAATCGAAGGGGAGCAAAGGTGAATTGAATTTGGTAGTTTGAGTTGTAAAGAGAACAAGCTGGTGTGAGAATTTGATGATCAAGTTCTAAAATGTTCAGGAAAAACAGGGGTTTAGAGAAGAAATCATGTACTGTTTTGGAGAGAGATAGAGAGAGGAATTGATAGCTTGGTATGAGGTTTTGAGGTTTTGCGAGGTTTTTCCATGGCTGTAGTGAGTTCTATGCCTGCAATAACACCTGTAGAGCGGGTAAGGAATCCTGTTATTTCACCAAACATGGCTCATGGTGGAGAGATTGTGGAGGAGCCTGTGGCACACATGATTGAAGATATGGTATATGTTGCAGTGGCAAAAGATGTCAAAGACAGCAAATCAACTCTGGTATGGGCAGTCCATAACTCAGGAGGGAAGAAAATTTGCTTAGCTCATGTTCACCAACCTGCACAGATGATTCCCTTGAGTAAGTCTGCAACATATGTGTGTGTGTGTAGGCATGTTCTATTTTATGATGTTGTAATATGACTTTTGTAACTGCATTATTAAGTGCTTTGTATTGATACTTAGTATTGAATAACCCTATGGACAAAATTTGTTCGACTGCCAGTTACTAACTTGATAATGCTTTGCCTCTATAGGACCATGGTTTTAGGATCTGATAGGCAGTATGAGCAATTCAATAAATTTGAATTCAGACTCAGACTCATGAACCAGATAATATGTGGACAAACATTGAAGAAAAGTAGAGAAGTTTGTAAATACTTAGAAAACTCAGGAAAATTAGCCAATCAAATAATTTATGAATTTGGCTAGGATTTCAAAGTATTGTGTATCTGGAAAAGTTCACGATCTTACATTTAAGCTGAGATGTTCATATACCAAAGTTGCCATTCTTCCTTACCATCTCCGAGCTTCCAAATGGATTTAATATTCCACTGTATCCATGATTTGCAGTGGGGACGAAGTTCCCAGCTAGCTCACTGAAGGACCAGGAAGTCGGAGCATACCGAGAAATCGAGAGGCAAAACATGAATAAGATCCTGGAGGATTACCTTCGTATTTGCCGTCAAATGGGGGTATTGTTCCTTCTTCTGTTTCTTCCTTTCTGTTCCTCTTTTATTTTTGGGTTTTTGTAAAAACTTTCATTTACAATACAAAGTAGTTTATCTAAAAGTTTTGTGGATAACAAGATACATTGGATTTGAAATTAAATGATTGTGCTTACGAAGTTGGTAAATATTAGGTTAAAAGACATTCTTGTAATATGTGATAGTGAAAACTTAAACTTTTTTGTTAGTCTAGGAGTTCCTTTTGAAAAGTTTTATAAAATTTGCTAAGTTTTCTGATATATTTGGCTGATGATTGTTTAATATAGGTTCGGGCCGAAAAACTACATATTGAAATGGACTGTATTGAGAAGGGAATTGTGGAACTCATCTCTCAGCATGGAATAAGGAAGCTTGTAATGGGAGCAGCAGCAGACAAACACCATTCAAGGTATTACATAAGTATTCTTCTCATATGCCTGTTTATCAATTTTGTTTTTAGTTCTTTGTTCATCCAGCATAGATACATGGGTCCTGACCTGACTATGCATGATGTAGGATACATTGTTAATTCAGTGAAGGCTAATAATCAGTCATGAAGGAGATCGGAAGCAGTATTATAGTGGCACTTTGATAATTAATTGACTGAAAATGACTAATAAAAGAAAAGTGTGGTAAAAAGCGTGAGAAGGCACCAGCAATTAGACAGACCTGTTTTTCATTGAAATGTCTTTCAATAATGCCTCTGCATAAAATAATTGGCTAGTTATTACATTCGAGTTCCCTTCCCAACAGACGATTTTTTATATATATATTTTTATGGCGTTCCCAATAGAAGAGGTTAGTTTTATCCAGTTTTTGTCTTCGTGAAGGAGAATATTTAGTTTGTTACAAGTTAGTTATTCTCACTTTGGGGGGTTCATTTTATGAGTATATTATATGCATCTTTTGCACTGAGATTGCTTACTCACAGATTAATTTTGCAGGAAAATGATGGACCTCAAGTCAAAGAAAGCCATATACGTGCACCAACAAGCACCTGTTTCCTGTCATATACAATTTATTTGCAAGGGGCACCTTATACACACCAGGTTTACTTGAAACTTCTTTGCAAATAAAATAGAAAAGGAAAAGAAAAAGGTTTTCTTGAAACTTCTGTTATTTCTTTAGATAGGGAAGATATGTGAATGACTCCACAAAGAGAAAACTGTCTAAGCTTCAAAGCAATCATATGGTTTTTAATTGTTTAATAATGCTTTATTGGTGATCTGCTGTACAAATTAATTTCTTCTCGACTTCTCCTCTTCTTTTTTGAGATCTTGAACTGTTGTTTGATTTTGATAATCATGCCTACTAATGCATATATCATTCAACAATAGGGAAGGTAATTCAGATGGAGTTGATACAGACGTTCCATTGCTGCGACCAAGTCCAAACACTGATCCTGAACAATCACCACACCACTTTAGATCACGATCTGTTACACCTAGGCAGAATAATCAAGCAAAACTCACCAATCCAGCTCAAGATTTGTACTGCAGGGTAAGATCGGCAAATATGGAGAAATATGGAGGGAGCATAACTGAGGCTACTTCCTCAGATGGTACTGAAGGGTTTTCAACTCCAAGTAGGTTCGAAGCAGGAGGGAGTCCTGATGACTGGGATAGGGTATCAAGGAGGAGTGTTTCAGGATATTCATCATGCTCTTCTGCATTGGGCGATTTAGCTCTGGTTCAGTATGAGATAATGGAGGGAAGTGAAAATGGCTCAACTGAATCACATTCACTTTCTCATTTCAAAGAACTTAATCATTTGCATTCATCCCCTCCCAGTGTATTGGTAAGTGAAAAAATAGCATGTGTGCGGTTCGGATAATTATTTCATGAACCTTCTGCATGTTTTATGTTGTGAATTTAGACTTTGAAATTATTAATTAGCACTTCACCTGCCACCTTATCAACTGAGTCAATTCAGTTGCCAATATTTGAAAAGGTTTGAATTTAAATCCCTTGATGTTGCAGGATGGAAATATAGATGATAGTCTGTATGATCATCTTGAACAAGCAATGGCAGAGGCGGAAAATGCAAAGCGAGAGGCATTTCAGGAGGGAATCAGGCGTGGGAAAGCTGAAAAGGATGCCATTGACGCTATACGGAGGGTAAAGTTTGTTTCTAGTTGGCATTTCATTTTACCTTCTTCATTTATGGAGATGATATCTTTCATTTTTCCACTCTTATTTTCTCCAGTACTTTCAGTACAAAGTGTAGATAGTAATTTGTTTATTGGCCATCATATTACTTGATCATCTAAGATGAACAAGATCATTTGCATGGAAATTATTAATTACCTTGTTGCGAATCCTGTTCTTCTATGGTGGTGAATCTTAGAGTTGTGGGTTTGGTAACATGTAATTTGAGATTTTTTGAAAAAGTAAACTTACTACTATAATATTTGTTCTCACTGAGGCGAACACTCCATAAACAAAAAATTGGGAATCACTCCATTTACAGGCTAAAGCATCAGAGCTCTTATATAATGAGGAGTTGAGACAAAGGAAAGAAATTGAAGAAGCACTAGCAAGAGAGAGAGAAGAACTCGAAAAGATGAAGAAGCAACGAGATGAAGTCATGGAAGAATTAAGGGCTGCCCTAGATCAGAAGTCACTACTTGAGAGCCAAATTGCCGAGTCTGATCAGATGGCCATGAGCTTGGAGCAGAAGATAATCTCAGCTGTGGAACTTTTACAAAATTACAAAAAAGAACGGGATGAGTTGCATGTGGAGCGTGACAATGCGCTTAGAGAAGCTGAGGAGCTGAGGAGAAAACAAGGAGAGGCCTCAAGCTCACACTTGCCTCAGTTCTTCACTGAGTTCTCATTTACAGAGATTGAGGAAGCAACTCGAAACTTTGATCCATCACTGAAGATTGGAGAAGGGGGATATGGGAGCATTTTTAAAGGCTCATTACGTCACACCCAGGTGGCTATAAAGTTGCTACACGCTCACAGCAAGCAAGGCCCCTCTGAGTTCCAGCAAGAGGTAGTATAACCTGATCATTGTTTACAATTTAACAATCCGTTGATTCATAGAAGCCTTGAGCTTACAGGATTTATTTATTACGAGGGAGGTACATAGAACTAAAAACTAAAAACAATTTCGAATAGCTTCTAGTTCTTATTTCAAAAGGCAAATAAGCTCTTATTATACTTTTATTATGTTCGTACATGACACTTTAACAGCCTTTAAGTTCTATAATATGTGATGGCATTGAGAAGCTAAAAAGTGAGCATAGAGAGTTTTCCATGTGAAACCTTTTAAATTTTCCTGCCTTGCAGAAGCTGGAGTTGCATTGTTTGCAATATTTTTAATAGTAAATTTATATTTTCCCCTTCAAACTCATTAATTCTTACCTACAACCCATCACGTTATTTTTCTATAAATAAAATCCTGACTTTTATAAGAAAAACCCGATGACTAGAATCCAACTAAGCTAATTACCTAATTAAGCTACAAATTTAATTTATTGTACTTTTAGATTCCAAAAATACCCCTCATTACAGTTTACCTTTCCTCAATTAATTGTGTTGATTTATTATTATACTATTAACTTTATTTTTCAATTGATTTAGTGTAATTTAATGTTTATTTAATTTTTCCAAATTGGTGACATTTAATGTTCTTATTTATTTCTTTTACAATCAATTTAGTTTATATGTGTTCTTTTGGTGTGGGAATATTTTTTGTTGTTGCAATATATTCAATTTTCATTCCATCAATTATTACCAATTCTCTTTAATTCAAATTTTGTTTATAGATTAATGTACCCATTATTTTAAATTCAAAATTAGTATGTACCTATTTTAAATTTTATTTTTAAATATAAGTAAATCGTTGTACTTAAAAATATAGGTAAATTAATATAAATAAACTTAGCGAAGAACATAAAGAATTGTCGGTAAATAATTTACCTATATAATGTAGATAAATTAGGGACCTGAATAATGTACCTATTTTTTCTAGGTAAATAATTTACCTATATAATCTAGGTAAATTAGGACCTGATAATGTACCTATTTTTTCTACATAAATATGTCCTTATCAATTTACCTATCCTGTAGACATGTCGTTTTTTTGGGGGGCATGTATCACCATAATTTTCCAACAAACAAGTACCTTATCAATACTTTTTTTTAAAGAACAAAAATAATTTGTATTAGGTAGATATTATCATTGTTTATTTAGTTATAATATTATTATACGTATTAGGTTATTTATGGATATTGGTGTGTGTCCATTAATTTATTTTTGGTTGAAACGTTTTTTATATGCTCAAATTCAAAGCAATTAAATATAAATGCTAAAAATAAGGATTTGACAAGTAAGGTAGATGACGTAGTCTGTAATTACTTTATAATACTAGGACAATTATTAACCTATATTAAAATTTGGGTTTTTCATATAAGTTGAAAAATAGGTGAGTTTATATAAGAGTTACAAGGGCCTATTTTGGGCTGTCCCTATTTTTAACTTAACCATTTTATTTGCAAACTCAAAAATTTGGGAAAAAAAAGCTGTTCCAGAAGAAATTTAATTCACATGTTTGCCATTTATCAAATTAGTTGATGCATCTCAGGTGGATGTATTGAGTAAGTTGCGGCACTCCAATCTTGTGACACTCATTGGTACCTGTCCAGAATCTTGGACTCTCATTTATGAGTATCTTTCAAATGGAAGCCTTGAAGATCGACTCAGCTGCAAGGACAATACTCCTCCATTGTCATGGCAAACTCGAATACGCATTGCCACAGAGTTGTGCTCTGTCCTTATCTTTCTCCATTCCAGTAAACCTCACAGCATAGTACATGGTGATTTGAAACCTGCGAATATTCTCCTTGATGATAACTTTGTTAGCAAACTTAGTGACTTTGGAATCTGTCAGCTATTGTCTCGTGGGGAGGGTTCAAGCAACAACACAACACTCTGTTTTAGAACTGACCCAAAGGGAACTCTTGGATACATGGATCCTGAGTTCCTCTCATCAGGAGAGCTTACACCAAAGTCAGATGTTTATTCATTTGGAATTATACTACTACGACTGCTGACTGGGAGACCAGTTTTTGGGATAACGAAGGAAGTGCAATATGCATTAGATTCCGGAAAGTTAGAAACATTATTGGATCCTTTGGCTGGAGACTGGCCATTTGTTCTGGCTGAACAGTTAGCTCGCTTGGCAATGAGGTGTTGTGAGATGAGCCGGAAGTGCAGGCCAGACCTTGTATCGGATGTCTGGAGGGTACTTGAACCTATGAGGGCTTCATGTGGATGCTCATCGTCATTCCGTCTGGGTACTGAAGAGCATTTCCAACCTCCTTCCTATTTTATTTGTCCCATTTTCCAGGTAAATTTTGTTCATTATTTATTGTATATCTTGAATTGACATTTCCATTGTCACCACATTCTCCATTGACGGATACCTGATGTTTACTGGTTTTTCTGTGTCGCACACACACACACGCACTTTATTGATCTAATATTAGCTTCATATGTGTTTTTTTTTCATATGAAGATTTTCTTTATGCCAAGATCTGCTTTACTCAATTGTTTTTTGGTCGAATGCTTTACTCAATTGAAAGTGTCTTAAAATAAAGTTCCTTCCTCTTATTTGCAAACTTGCAGGAAGTCATGCAAGATCCGCATGTTGCGGCAGACGGATTTACTTATGAAGCAGAAGCTTTGAGAGGATGGCTGGACAGTGGTCATGATACTTCACCCATGACAAATCTTAAGCTTGAACACAAGAATCTTGTCCCCAATCATGCTCTTCGTTCTGCAATTCAGGAGTGGCTGCAACAGCATTGATATCTTTATCCCATTGTTTGGATTTTTTTGTTCCACATAGTTATGTATAACTACATACATATATTCACACCCATGTATAATGTACCAAGTTAGATTTCTTCTGTTTCTGATATGTTGGTTTCTTCTTTGAACCTTAAGAGTATAAGGCCATATAAACAAATTATGTGTTTACATGCCATATTAATGTACAGAAGACATCGCTTATTTGCTCCAACTTGTTTTTCATGTTTCTTTTTACCCATGCTTGACATAGATGATGAAATATACTGAAAGATGATGATGATCTTTCTATGGTTTATTCTTTTGAATTACATGATGAAACCTTGGAAATATCACGAATCCCTCTCTACTATAAGACATTGGTAGGAATTACAAACATGAAGAATTTTTTCTAGGGACAATAGCTACGCGCTCATGGGTGACTATTAGCTGTCGATGGTTGTGGGTTCCATGGTTAGCATGAAAAACAAAATCAAATGGTTCAATTCAGAACAAAGGTCCATTCGGCTAGAACCCATCGGACGCTTAATGAGTGTGTCTCTACCGTCGGATTCATGCTCATCTACGACTGACAGTCATCCACCGGTTTTGCTCGAGACATGAAACACCAAATCAAATGGGTCAATTCAGAGTACAGGCCCATTGGGCAACAGCCCATCTGATCATGATGCAGCTAAAACTTTAGTTGGGCCCCACACATGTGACTGAGGTTGCTCCAACCGCACGTGTGATTCCACCATTAAGTACGGTTGAATGTGTGGATAGCTGACCACAGAAAAGTGCATCCATGTGAGGGCCCTACTTTGTGGCTATAGTGCCTTATGTTTAACGAAACTCAGTGCTCCTGTGAGCTGAAGCCCACGTAGCTCCACACGTGTTCCCATGCCATTGGGTTGGATGACCAAAGGACAAAAGGAATAAAATTGTTTGGCTGACTGCGATCACATGCCCCCTTACATCCTGACACGTCTCTCCGTTCGCGTGAGCTTGCAGGTATGTGATCATAAGGGGGTAATAATTTATTCAGCCGTCTTATCTGTACGGTCCATACGGAAGCTTGTAACCTGTTCGGGCAGTAGCCGGTAACCTGTGAAGAAAAGTTCAGATGCTGTCCCACGCGCTTTTCCAATCTTTCAAATTTCAAGCTTCCCTAAAGGCATTCCAACAAAGAAAAAAGCTTCCCTAAAGTCAGGTGTGAATGCGTGTGATTTGGATTTAAAATTTTCCCAAAATTGTGGATATGAAATTACATTTTTGGTTTGTTTTGGTGTTTACATGGAGAAAGATTTCCTTGTTAAAACAAGGATAATGCTATATTTGCAAAGCTTCTTAAACAGTCTCGATCTCTTGGATCCATGTGGTCCAAGAGATCGGGACTAACTTCTTTAAAAGGGTAATATTTTACTTATGTACTTATGATGTCAATAAATGTGCGTTGTATTTTTGTGAATTTTATAAAAAAAAACTAAATGAATAGAGACTTCAATGCCATGCGACAAGGTGAGTGAAAGCAGTGAAAGCATAACATATGTTACAATATTTTATTTATGATTTTGATTATGTAGCAGATATTATGTTTTAATTGGAAAGTGTCCTCATGTGCCAAATAAGAGCATCCTACAAAGATTACGCAATGGAGACCTATCGCCCTATGCAATGTGCTTTACAAATTATTTCCAAGGTGCTGACGAATCGTTTGAAGCGGGTGTTGCCATCCGTTATTAGTCTGAACCAATTGGCTTTTGTACAAGACAGGATGATTATGGATAACATCCTCACTGTGCATGAGATCCTCCACTCTATGAAGGCAAATAAAGGTAGGGGGAATCATTATATGGCTCTAAAGCTGGATATGGCTAAGGTGTACGACAGAGTTGAATGGGCTTTCTTGGAGGCGATGTTGAATACACTTGGGTTTGACTCTCATTTTTGTGGGTGGATCATGGAATGTATTGCTACAGTCTCATATAATGTTATGGTCAATGGTGAACCTACCGGCAATATTATACCTACGAGGGGCATTCGACAATGGGATCCCCTCTCGCCCTTCTTATTTTTAATTTGTGCAGAAGGTTTAATGGCTATGATTAGAAAAGCAGAGGAGAACGGCGACATTCAGGGCTTCCGCTTCAGCGAGCAAGGCACACCTGTCTCCCATTTATTTTTCGCAGATGATGCGGTTTTATTCTATAGAGCGAATGAAGATGAAGTGGGGTGCCTGAAACGTATTTTGCACATCTATGAATTTGGCTCCGGGCAGCGAATAAATCTTGATCTGCTCATTTCAGCCTCAAATGTCCTGAGTGCAGACGCCAACAACCGGTTGCTATTCTTGGGGTACAGGAACTAGATGGATTTGGTCGATATCTGGGTTTGCAGGCGGATTTTGATAGCTCCAAAAAGGCTATTTTTGATGGGATCCGTAAGCGGCTTTCTGCTAAATTATTGGGTTGATCGGAGCAATTTTTATCTCAAGCGGGTAAGGAGGTATTGATTAAGGCGGTGGCAATGGCATTGCCAAATTATGCGATGTCTTGTTTCAAACTGCCCGTCAGCCTATGCAAAGAGATTGAAAGTGATATTGCTAGTTTTTGGTGGAAGACCTCAAAGGACAAGCGGGGGGGTTCATTGGGTTAGTTGGCAAAGGATGAGTAAGAAGAAACATGCTGGAGGACTGGGATTCCATGATTTGATCTGCTTTAATTTAGCCTTTCTGGCAAAAACTTGCTGGCGAATTGGTCATAACCCTGATTCCTTGTTGGCCCGAATTTTACATGACAAATATTTTTCTAGTAGTGATTTCTGGTCTGCAGGTGCTGGCGTTGGTTTCTCCTGGGGTTGGAAAGGCCTTATACAGGGGCGACGTATCCTTGAGGCGGGTATGCGTTGGTGAGTTGGTAATGGGGAGAGTATTAAAATTCTTGAAGACATGTGGTTTCCGATGCCATATAGTTTTAAGATCCAATCTCGACACCTTGAGATGCTTGTTTGGGTTAAGGATTTGATAGATCCGGTTACTAAGACCTAGCAACACTTGAAGGTGACACGTTGGTTCGGGAGGAAGAAGCACATGCTATTCTTAATATACCCATAAGTACTAGGGGATGCCCTGACAAACTAATCTGGCATTTTACGAAACAAGGAGATTATACTGTCAAGTCTAGTTATGAACTTGCTGAGAGTCTACAACGGAATGGTGAGCTCAGCTGAAAAAGGGAAGGGGAGTGTAGTATGCCGCAGAAGCAAAAGCCTTTCTGGAAGATTATATGGAGTCTAAAAGTTTCTCCAAAAATTTGGTCATTTCTATAGAGAGGTTGTTTGAATACTCTAGCAGTTCGGGATAATTTACGGAGACGCCATATGGAGGTGGACATCAAATGTGGAATATGCGGCCAAGAAGAGGAGACTCAGCTGCACCTATTCTTCCATTGTGAGTTTGCCCGTGCATTTTGGTATGCTTGCCCTCTACAACTTGACACAACAACTGTCGGAGGGGAGGATTTTGCCTCATGCTGGGCTATTTTGATGGAGAAATACTCACAGTTTGATGACCCTACGGAGCTGTTACAGATCCTTGCTCTCGGTCTGTGGAGAAGTTGGAAGTGCCGTAACTCTGTGGTTTTTCAAGGCATCCTAATTAATCCGGCGGATGTTGCTGATCTCTTAGTGGTGCAGGTGGGGGAGTATCAGGCGGCTGTTTTACCCAACACTCCTATGATTAATGAGCTGCCTCGACCTTCTGAACAAACCAAATTGGCTCAGCGAACATGGGACAAACCCATACATGGTGTTGTGAAAGTCAATTGTGATGGGGTATGGGTTGAGCAGACGACGATGGGTGGTTATGGGTGGGTGATCAGAGACTTTGTCGGTTGGATGTTGCAAGCAGGGGGACAAGGAGGTAAACGGTATGGGTCTGCTCTAGTAGCTGAAGTAGATGCCATCCGTGCAACGATGTTTGCTTGCCAGCAGGGAGGTTTCTCTCGTGTCATGGTGGAATCTGACTCTTTAGTCGCCATCCAAATGGTGAAAGGGGATCGTGCAATGGATGCAGAGGTGGAAGGTCTATTGTTTGACATCCTAGCTGTGGCCAGAGAACTCCAAGAGGTGACTTTTATTCATGCCCCTCGCAGCTGCAATCAAGCTGCTCATGAGGTTGCATCTTTTGTTTGTAGGAATAGTGGTATTCACAATTGGGATTTTATTCCCCCTGAATGGCTTTTCAATACTTTGGCTAGTGATGCCAATGTTAGCGTTCGGTTATAATAATAAAAATTCCTGTTTCTTGGAAAAAAAAAAACCACCTCCTTAGCTAAAATTTAGGGAGGAATTGAAAAAACTCACCTCCAATCATACTCCCTATCCATCTCCTAAAATAGGGAGACCTCTAAAAGCTCCTAAATCTGAGGAGAGAGAAATGACTCATAGTAACTCCATATAATTAAATGCTACTATATTTTATTATTATTTTAAGCATTTATTTAATGATGTCTTTAATTTTATCATTTTTTTCTACATTATATTGTTGCAAAACACAAACACTTTTTTTTCCAATTCTTTTCGATGTAGCTGTTTGGCAAAGCAAGATAGCTTTTTATAAAAATAAAAAATTTCTTTTTGTTGTAGATATTTTGTAACACACAAACACCTTTTAAAAAAATTTCTTTTTCCGGTATGTATTTTGCAAAACATAAACACTTTTTTTATATAATTCTTTTCATATGATTTCTTGTTTTGACTTCCAATTCTTTCAAAGCAAAAAACCATCTAATATCAAATTTGAATAACAATTAAACTTACAATTATTTGGCAATATTCATTATTTGAATATGAAAATGTTATTGTAAAATCAAGAATTAAATTAAAAAAGAAGTAAATCATTTATGACAATTAGAAGTAAAGCATTTATGACTCTCCAAATTGGGGAGTATGGTTGGAGTTGAATTTTTGTAGAGAGCTCCTAAAATAGCTTTTTTGTGTTTTTAGCTAAGAAATAGGGAGCATGATTGTGGATGCTCTGAGTCCCCACTTAAATTTTCCTCATGACTTTAAATCACATATTTATATATTAAAAATCAACTTAATCAATAAGCCATTCATATTTGGTAACATAAGATACTTACGTTATCAGAGAGTTTGACAGTAAAATATTTTCAATTTTAAAATTAAGAATGCCAGAGAATTGCATACCATATGATGTGATAAGTGATGTGTACACAGTACATAATGTGGTATGAAATGAATCACTTATCACCTTATATGATATAAAAATATAGCCTCCTTATATTATTCCATAAAGCAAACGATCACTTAATTTGAAAGTAAATAATGTGATATAAATATACTATATTCTTATTTTATTCGATAAAAAAAGTTCGTGTAAAGTAAACTATGAAGATATTATGAACGTTCAAAACAAAAACCCTAAAACTTCCCAGTCAATTTCATACAATCTCAGTCAAAACACTGAACCCAGACCGACCGACAAACCTGACGATTTTGACTGAAAAAATTCACCCAATTTTCATCGTACTTTCTTTCTACTTCCAATCTCCACCGGAGTCTACAAATACTTACCCCAGTCCTCAAAAGGCACGTGCTTCACACGCGTTCAAGGTGCCGGTAAGTAAGTCCAACTTCTTGCACAACAACAAAGCCACGGCCAAAACGACAACGCGCGAAAAGTAAAACGCAGAAGAAAGCAAGAAAGAAAAAGAAATATGCACTCTCCGCGATATTTCTCTCCCTCCTTTTTCCCATTCATTCACATTTTTCATCATCATCTTCTTCCTCCACTTCTTGTTTGCCTCCTTTTCTCTCTCTGAAAACCCTAACTCCCTTCTTCAATTCCTGGTTAATTTTTTTTTTTTTGCTGTGAATAAATGGATTTACAGAGACGCGTGTGGATAGTGGTCGGTGTGTTGGTGCTGAGTCTGAGTTTGAGCTCAGCTGGAGACATTGTTCACCATGATAATATTGCTCCTAAGAGGCCTGGTTGTGAAAACGACTTCGTTCTGGTAAATTCACCAACTTAAAAATTTTGATTTTAAGCTAATTTACGTTTCAGTTTATTTCTTTCATCTTGAGTTTCTGTTTCGGTGCTGAGAAAACTGGGGAAGGAAAAGATATAATTTTTGTTCATGAAAAATTAAAATTCAATACTTTGTGATGCTTTCGGGACTAAGAAGCTCAATGTTTTTGTTTAGTTCTTGAGAAAATTGCGCTAAATTAGTGAATAAGAAATTAAGTGTGAATTCCCAACTGTAAAACAGTTGGAAATGAGAATTTGGCTTCAATTTGAGTTGAATGGTGATCCAGTACATCATATAGATATTATGTAGGTAATTGGTTCTAAATAATGAAAAACAAAGCTGATAAATTTCATACTTTTGTTCTCTGAAGCTTGTTAGACTTTTATGCTGTTCAGCCTATAAATCCCTAGTTCAGGAAAAAAAAAAAGGAAACCATAAATATAGAACCTTAAGATCCGTTTGATAATATTTTAATTTTGACCACAACTTCGTTCTGGTAAATTCACCAACTTTAGAATTAAAATTTAAACCAAAATTGTTCCTAGATTTAGTTTTGGGTTTTTATTTTGTAAGTCATTCTATGCTTTCTTCCTCATATTTTCCTTGCATCTCTCAATTCTTTTCCCTTTCTCATCTCCCTCTCTCATCTGTCTGACTCTCCTTAATTTGAAAGAAGAAAAAAACATAAACACTACCAGATGGGCAGTAAACCTTTAGGCAATACAGCTGAGTTATTAAAATTTTCAGAGCGTTTTATCTTATTCTTTGTCAGGTTGCTAAGAAAATGGGCAAAATGATCATCTTGGTTCCTTGAAGATTATAAATTTCTACTTCAGTTAATCAAATAAAGTTTTATACCAGACTCGGTCAATCATAAAATGGAAAAATTTATTTAAGCATGTGAAAACCTTTCATTTTGTTCATATTTAATAAAGAATTTCTCTATGCAATCATTATTTGTTTCAAATGCTTCCTGGAAAAGTCTAAATCTTCAATCAAACAATGAAGCATTTGAAGTATCTTTATATTCCCTTTTAAAATAAATCTTAAACAATTTCATAAGCATTTGAAGTTTTTTTTCTTTAAATGCTTTTTCTGAATGTCTTGTGAAGTAATCCAAGATCTTTTTCTTTAAATTTTTTATTAAGCTTTGTTTAGTTGCCACAAATTCAGTGGAAAAATGAAAATCAGAGAATATATAACTGAAGAAAACCTATTATCTATTTCTTTCATTGTAGGATTCAATTCAGCAAAATATTTTATATAGTACATTGGAATACTTGAATTTGTTTTTTCTTTTTACCTAACAGCCTAAGATTGTAGTGGGGGCATTGGACCTTGTTTTCTTCACTTTTTTCAACATAAAATTTGAATATAGCTTTGGCATTACATTTAAAACTACTTTGTTTTATAGGTAAAGGTCCCAACTTGGGTCAATGGTGTAGAAGACAATGAGTATGTTGGTGTTGGTGCTCGATTTGGACTTACCTTGGAATCAAAGGAAAAACATGCCACCAATACGAGACTGGTTCTTGCAGACCCCCCTGACTGTTGTAGGCCACCCAAGGATAAGGTATACTTGAACTTTCAATTTCATATCCTCAATTTACATTATAGAGTTTCACAGCCATGAAATGTAAGCATCCTCCTGATTGAATTTGTGTGATATGCTCATGCATTTTGTGGATTCATATTGTGGAGTATATGGCTCTTTTGTAGCTTTCACAAGAGGTCATTTTGGTGCACCGAGGAAATTGCAGTTTCACAGCGAAGGCAAATATTGCTGAAGCTGCTAATGCTTCAGCCATCCTCATTATAAACAACAGTAAAGGTATTTGCATGCACTTTTTTCTTTTCTTGTTGGTCTACAAAACTCTTCATCCCCAAAGTCCTCTTCTTAGTTTTCTCCCTGAGTAAGAATGTTCAGTACAACTGTACGAGTTATAAGTGGAAAAAACAATAACAAGTGCAGAAAAAGATCTCATTGTTATAATGGTTGCTCAGGTTATAAAAAATAGTGGTTAAGATTGATTAAGTGAAAATAAGTTTCTGTTATAAAAAATTTTGCTGTCTGTCCTACAGAACTTTTCAAGATGGTTTGTGAAGACGATGAACCTGATGTCGAGATAGGCATACCAGCTGTTATGCTTCCCCAAGATGTTGGTGCAATCATAGAAAATGATTTAAAGAGCAAATCTAAAGGCATGTTTTTTTTTTCTGCTTATATTCACAATTGGCCATGCCTCACCATTACTCTGGATTATTTATTGTTTAAAAAAATAGTTTTCTTGCATGGAAATACATGATTTTATTCTTTCTAAGTGGTTTTCTTTTGCTTGTACTTTTGCCTCTGATATCCCTTTATTCAGTTTCTGTGCAGCTGTACTCTCCATTGCGTCCAGTTGTTGATATTGCAGAAGTGTTTTTGTGGCTTATGGCTGTTGGTACCATCTTATTTGCTTCTTATTGGTCTGCATGGAGTGCAAGAGAAGCAGCTATTGAGCATGAAAAGCTGTTAAAGGTTATATTGTGCTTTCAGCAGCTATTTTGTAACTTTTAGCAGTCATGGGGCTTGAATTATTTGTGTGTAATTCACTTATTCTATCAATTTCCATATGGTTTGGTGCTCTGTGCGCAGGATGCTTCTGATGATTCTTTACATATGGAAGTTGATCGTTCCAATGCTTTAGTGGAGATTAGCACCACAGCAGCAATCCTGTTTGTTGTGATTGCTTCATGCTTCTTGGTTATGTTTTACAAACTTATGTCATTCTGGTTTGTGGAGATTCTGGTGGTTTTGTTTTGCATTGGTGGGATAGAGGTATTGTCATTTATACTATGCATCCTTTACCACTATGATTAATTCTTAATTAAGACACTATTATTCAGGCGTCCTTTGAGGTTAATACTAAAACTTGCAGTCTCTTTCTGTCCACAGGGCCTGCAGACTTGTTTGGTGACTTTGCTATCATGGTATATCTCTTTTCTTCCGTTTGTTAGACATTTTATGGGAATGCACCCTATTTTCTGTTGGCCAAGAAAAGTTTGTTTGAATTTCATTGTTCCGTTGCCATGCTAGTTTGGACATTTTATGGGAATGCATCATAGATAAAAGCAGGGGTGGCAATTTAGTCATGTCATGTTAATTTGGATTCCTGTTGAATATTTTTCAACCCTAACCCAGCCTATTTAGTAAATCATGTCAGAGGACTTAATTCCCAACGCAACCTGTTTATTAATTGTATCATGTCCGTGTCAACCCATATATCAACTACAAACTTAAGATTAGAATCTCTTTGGTTTTAAAAAGCTATGACTCTTACACTCATAAAATAAACATCTACCTGATCTAGATGCAACCAAAACCAAGAAACAGAATATTAGGCAGCGTTCGGTATTGTTTTCCAAGCCCGTTTTCTGTTTTCATTTCCTGTTTTCTGTAAAATACCTGTTCGGTGAAATGTTTTTGTTTTCCCCCAAAATATTTTCTGAAAACATTTCCAACTTCATGAACAAAAGTTGAAAACGATAATTTGTGTTTTCGTTTTCAACGTTTTCGTTTTCTTATCAAGCACCAGACCAAAAAAAAAAAAATTAAACTGAGGAGAAATGGAAACAGAGAGAGGATGGGTATGAAGAGAGAAGAAGTCGAACCATAACTGCCACAAACCCAGTTGAACCACTATCACCACCCAATTGAACCACCACCAAATAGAGAGAGGATGGGTATGAAGAGAGAAGAAGAAGAGGGAGAATCAGAGAGAGGAAGAAGAAAAGAAAAAATAAGAGAGGAAGAAGAAAAGAAAAAATAAGAGAGGAAGAAGAAGAGAAGAGAAATGAGAGAAAAGGAAGAAAAATATGTAGAGAAACGGTCTGGGAAGGAAAAGAAGAGGAAAAGAAGAAGAAAAGGAAGAGAGAGAAATAGAGAAAACAGAGGGCACGGGTTTGGGTGTTGGCGAAAACACTCCAAGACCTTGTCGTTGATGGACTATGACGGCACACACACAAAACCTTTGAGAATAAAACACACACCAATCCACAAAGTAAACACACCCACAAGAACACAAAGATTTATAGAGGTTCGGCCTCCCGCCACGTCCTCTTAGTGATCCACAGAAATTCACTAGTATGTAAGAACAACTTTGGTTACAATCAAGAACCCCCTTAGCTCTCACAAGAACCCTAGATCTCTTTTCTCTCACCCTTGGAAATACTCAAGAATTCACCCTTGAATTTTGTCTTGTGTTTCTCCCTTGAAAATTCACTCTTGAATTTTCCTCTCTATTTTGTGCTTGTCTTGTGCTTCTTAAAAAACCTAGTCCTAAAGTGCCTATTTATAAGTATAGGACTTTAGTACAATCATACAAGGAATAGGAAACCTAAAGGATCCCAAAACAATTAGAAGATCCAATCCAAATCTAACAAGGATTCCTAAACAATGAGAAAACCTAGTCCAAATCTGATAAGGATTCCATCCTTCCTTCTATGGTGAGCCAATCTTCAACACTGGGAAGGAAGGAAAGGAAGGAGGAAAGAAAAAGAGAAAAAAGAGAGAAAAAAAAGAGGAGATAAGATTGTTTGTCTTTAAAAAAATATTAGAATTTTTTTTATTGTTTATAAATTTTCATCTTTAAAAAAGAGCAAAAAAAAATTTAATATATATTTTTTATAAACTGAAATTAGTAAAAATACACTTGAAAATATAACTCACATACTATTATTTTCAAATTGTACTACTAGACACGTTTTCATTGTTTTTGTTTTCTGAAGATGTTTCTAATTAATCTACCAGACGCATTTTCATTTTCTGAAAATGCAAATTCGTTTTCTTGTTTTCATTCTTTGAAAATATTCTACGAAAACATTCTCTGAAAACATTACCGAATGGGCCCTTATAATTCTACAAGGATTATCAAGAAACTGAAAAAATAAAAAACAATAGTCATATTCTTCGTACATTACTGGTTATAGAGGTTTACCATGTCATAATCAGGTTATTGTGTTTGAAGTTAACCTGATCTGTTTATTATTGGTGTTCACAAGTTGTGTCATTTATAGATTTATGTCAAATAATGGTAAACCTTGACACTGAGTCTGTGTTGGGCATCGAGTGATGTTATAGTGTCCTGTTATAAATTGTCACCCTGATAATAAAATTTCAAGGTTAAATAAGATCCAAGTTCTGATCTTGATACATCTCCTTCCTGATGGATATATAGAAATTTATTTAGTAGGGTGGAAAAACAGTTAAAAGCAGCTTGGCCAGATTGACATTGAATATCATGTTTCCTAGTGAGCATTGATTAAATATAAATTTCAGCGGCTTAACCCTGTTTCCGTAATGGCTGATTTGTGATGTAAGAATGTTTGCAAGGATCATTATTAAGAATTGTTTTTAATAAAAAAAGATCCTTTGTTGAAAGTGTAAATTTTGTGTGTATATATATTCTTTTTGGTGAAGTCTCCTAATATGAAGCTGACAATTAACCAAATATAGTTTCAGACGGTTTAAACATGCTGGAGAATCATTTGTTAAGGTGCCCTTCTTTGGAGCTGTTTCATATCTGACTCTAGCCGTTGCTCCCTTCTGCATAGCATTTGCTGTTGTTTGGGCAGTGTATCGCCGCGTGTCATTTGCTTGGATAGGTCAAGATATCCTTGTAAGAAATAAATTCTTTTTCTTCTTCTTTGGTCTTAATGTTTTTGTGGTTATAGATTACCACTGGAATTTATACATCCGAACGTAATCAATTGCAACTTTGCTTCTGTATCTCCCTAATCCTGCTCTTTTTTGGTTCGTCTTTGTTTTGACTTTTAGTACCAGAGTCCAGAGTCAAGCTGGTAATGTTCTGATTAAAAATAAAAAGAAAACCCTTATACTTGAATTCGTGAGTGGTCAAAGATCCTGTATTTGGACTGCCCACTTTTACCATACTATTATATCATCCATATATTTTCTTTCATGAATCCTGGATAGTAATAGCTGTGCAAAGTGATTTTTGTAATCTGTAAAATGTTTGGTAAACACTAACTTGCTCTCATGAAAAAATCAGGGTATTGCACTGATAATCACAGTTCTTCAGATTGTTCAAGTACCGAATCTCAAGGTGATATTTCAAAACCTGCCTTTTTCTGATTACTTTTGGGCAGAGTGAATTTTAGTGTTTACACTGATCTTAGGGGTTAAATAATTTTACATCGCCTTAAATCCTTGTCATATACATATTTTGTTGAGAAAAAATTTGCACCATGAATTTTTTTATCTAGAGATTTCACTTGCCAAGCATGCCTAGCTCTGAATCATAACAAATGCTTTCTTCATTATTTAATAATCTCTCTGTCTCTCTCTCTCTCAGGTTGGAACAATTCTTCTCAGTTGTGCCTTTTTATATGATATCTTCTGGGTATTTGTTTCTAAATGGTGGTTCCATGAGAGTGTAATGATAGTGGTGAGTAAATCAGAAAAACTCTCTTCCTTACTGGTACCCTATGTAGAGGTCGTTGCACTTGTCCTGCAAGTGAGAGAGATTTAAACATTAATCTTTCTCTTCTGTATAGGTGGCTCGTGGTGATAAAAGTGGAGAGGATGGTATACCAATGCTACTGAAAATCCCACGGATGTTTGATCCTTGGGGTGGTTACAGCATCATCGGATTTGGTGATATCATCATACCAGGATTGGTTGTAGCCTTTTCACTAAGGTCTGATATCAGAAGCCAAATATATCTTTGACCATCCCTTTTAAGTCCCTACAATTGAACCTTGGCTGTCACTGTTTCAGAAACTGTGTTTTTGCTTCTGTTATGTGCTTTGGTTTCCAAATATTCGTGTACTCCAGAGCTTGTTTTGGAATTTTATAACATGAGAATAAAAGGGAAAACATGCGGAGATTTAGGTATTTCAGGCGTTACTCTGTTAATCACAAAATTTGGATCAATTAATGAGGAAAACCATGGGACTCACAAATAACAATATGACAGCAACATCTGAGATACTGTGAACTTTTAGTTATTACTACAAATGAGGGTTTATAACATTGGCATTGTCTCAACAGTTCATTAATCGGACAATTTGTGGGTAACTTTGCAGGTATGATTGGTTGGCAAATAAGAAGCTTCGAGCTGGTTACTTTGTGTGGGCAATGACTGCTTATGGTTTAGGTATGAATGAGCTAAATTTTGGGGCATTTTGCACTTCTTTTATTTTCTATATATCGAGAAAATGCATCTGGTTGAGCTAGTTTCAGAATTTTAGGTGACGTAAAAAACTTATGTGTGTGGCTCACATGCGGGCACAGTGTTTCTTCGGGCAATGGAGGCAATGATTTTGCGCATGATATGACCTATTTGACAAATATCTCCTGAAAAAGGAGGAATAATTTTAGCAGAAAATGACATTATTGTTCCTTGGCAACGTGTAGGATACCTACATTTTCAAGCATATATCCCTACAGGGAAAAATTAACTTGCCTGCAAAAGAAGTTTGAATAAAATTGGGGGAGGCCACTGAAGGAGCAAGCCCTTTACTGTTTCCTCTCCCTAGTGGCTAAGAGAGCTATGCTTTTTCTTGTTGGAAATTGCTGCTATTAATATGTAGAAAGTCTAATGCTCTACTGTAACAAGTATTTGATTTTGTAGATCATGTCACTGTTACTAATGACAATTATTTCATCTATGATTGCTTTGGCGATTTGCAATTGCAGGTCTCCTCATCACATATGTGGCTTTGAACTTGATGGACGGTCATGGCCAACCTGCTTTGCTGTACATAGTTCCCTTCACACTTGGTAAGCGCACTAACATCTATCTCTAACATTCATGGAATTCGGTTTTGCACTAAAGGTTCATCGTGAGCAGCAATGACATAAGCTAGTTACATTCTGCAGGTACTCTATTGACTCTGGCACATACGAGAGGGGACCTTAAAGTTCTGTGGACAAGAGGAGAGCCAGAGAGGCCATGCCCGCACGTCCATCTCCAAACCTCTCAATAAAAGTAGTAGGACAAAGTAATAGTGTGACAGTTAGTACAGTAGTAACTCAGAAAAACCACTTTACTTGTCATAGCTGTAGGAGAGCATCAAACATTTACAAGGTTGTTCATAAGATGATTTTTCAAGGACCAACTGATATATAACAGGGAATACTTATAAGTTATAACATCCAACGTTGTTATTAAGCTATTCAGTTTCGTAGAACCCTTGTTTTCTTTTTCACTACCAAGTTGAAACTTGTACAACAGCAGCTGCTTCGCAGTGAAGAAGAACAAGAATCCGGTAAAGACAGCAATGAACAGATCAAAGGTGCAGGGTTGCAAGTAAACCCGGAGCTGAAATATGTTGCATTGCGAGATAATCATTTGACTTGAACACGCTCATAATCTATACAGTTACAATCTCTATTCACTAGGGAGGGCATGCCTCAAAATTTATTCCAAGCTGTTGTGAAAATAAAATAAGAATAATTATTCAAAGAGGGTAGACAACCAATAACCTCATACAAGCTTGTGATAACCGAGCAAATTTAGCTCATGACAAGACAACAAACTACTACTTTTGATTTATTTGTTCCCCTAAAAGTACAAACATTTGCCCCAGAATCCAATTGCAGCCTAATTACCCCAACAAGAGAAGAAGACAAAAGTCATGTTTGGAGCCAAATAAATGAGAATAGTAACTCTTAGAAGCCTGTTAGCATCTGGTCAAAATTGTTCCAGCCATTGGCCGATAGAGGATTTTCTGTTTGTAAGAACCGTTTCGCTCTGGATGCCCTCCTGTATGCACAAGAGGAAACAGATGAGTTGTACGGAACACAATGCTAAATGAGCAACAGCTCTAAAACAGATATGGACTCAGTGAAGAACATACAACTCAGAAGCAGATAAAACAGATAATTGGAATATTGATCATTCATTCAGGATTGGCTAAATAACACATAATATGATACTGCTATTTTGTGGAAGAAATCTTGTCTGAGTGAGGAATTATCACTATTTCAATATCAATTCCTGTTACTTGGTAAAATAATAATCTGACAGAAAAACAGCTCCCAAACATGAACAGCCAGAATGATAAAAGAGATTCTATAAAAAGCATCAGCCCAAGAAAACGTATGTGATTTGGTAAACAGCATGTAGGCAATAAGGAAATAGATAATATTTTTCCAACTTTCAGCTCCACAAGTATTTACTTTTATAGATATAATATAACAAAGATGAAACACGAAAACTAATTTTTTCTGGGTAGGTGCAAATTTCACAGACCCACCAGGGACCAAAACCGTAGCACTCATCCAGAGAACGTTTCATTATGTTCAAAGGCTATTTGAAAGGATAAACATGTAAGTCTCATACATATATAAAACTACTACATTTGTAAACTTTTACTACCAAAAGAAAAGCAGGAAAATATCTTAGCACAGATTGATTACTCGTGTAACATGAGTATATACAGGAAAAAACAACTGTAAAAGCTTCAGAAAAGGGAGAAAAAAGTGAAAAAGGAAACAGAACATACAAGCATATCTTCTTAAAGAATCCCTTCCATTATTGGAAACTGGTACCCTCCTTTCCTGACCCAAAGATAGAATCTCTTGTATCCTTTGCGGCCAGTCTGAATTCAATCTCCTAGCAAAATCTTCAACCTCCCTGAACCAAAAGATTCAAGAGAATATGTAACGGTAGGAACAAGGCAGAACTCTCTCTTTTGCTCTATGTTTTACATGCACAACCATGGTGGAACACGCAACTTGAAATTTCCAGTTAATAAAACTTACTCTTTAGAAAATGAAATTAAACTGACATATTGAAAAAGACTTGCAGGCGGCCCTGAAGCATGTTTCACAACTGCTACAATATATATTTAATGTTGACAACCAGAATGAGAGCTATTTTCTATGAGAAACGTAGTGCAGAAATATATTTAAAATGTCCACACAAATATCACACTCAGAAACCCACAAACCAATATTTTTTCAGAACAGCATTATCTATATAGGAATTCATTTACAATAATCTAGGAACAGTAATAAAAGAAACAGAAAAATGCAGTACATTGTCTACAAAGTTTACTCATTTCTATAACAGTGAAACTTTTTTTAAAAAGCTGTATCAAATTTCATCTTCTCATTGCATATCATCATAGTGTCCATAAAAATGTAAGGAAGTTGCACATTGTCTAAAAATACTGTATCAAATTTCATCTTCTCATTGCATATCTTCATAGTGTCCATAAAAATGTAAGGAAGTTGCACTATAAGTCTAATGAATTGCAGCATTCCATTTCCTTAAGCTTTCTTTAACTAAATTCAGCATCGACAAAGTTATAGCCACTCAGGTCAACTAAGTACTTTTTTTTTCCTCATATTGTTCAATGTAATAATTTTCATCCACTAAAATTTGAATAGAAAAAAGTATATATTGCTTTTGGTATAAACATTTAATAACCCAAAATAGTTGCAGACAAACCTATCAATTTTTTCCTTTAACGCAGGATCAATCTCATCATCAATATCACCATCATCAAACTCAACCATATCCTCCAGGCTGTCATCGTTTAGATCTTGTAGCTTTAATGTCAAACTAGGACTGGCCCTAAATTTGTTGACTTCATCACTGGTGCAAGCAAACTTAAGATTGTTCGACTCCTACAACAGTCGGGGGAAAGGACAAAGAATTGAAAAAAAAAATCAGCTACCTAACAACTTAAGCGGAAATGCATAACAAGTTTAGGAGAAAATTAGTGATACGAACCTCATGGATTTCATTAGCCTCATATAGACAAGTGTTTTTCTGTTGATCTTTTCTTCTACGATTCTTCTTTTTGTTCTTGGAAGTTTTAATCCCCTTGGAATCTGTGAAACAGAATTTCCTTACCTCCAATGAGGCCTTCAAAAGGAAATTAAGTGGAAAATAGACGACTAAGACACTAGACTTCAAATCCCATTTCAATGGAATCTTAAGTACTCCAAGTACAGTATAACGTGGGCAAATGCAATCCCAATAATATTAGTATCAAGTATGTCTCCATGGGAATGCAATTGGGTACCTTGGAACTACAAGGTCGTTCAATGTTAATTCCAACTAGTTAAAAAGTGGTAAAATGTCTTCATTTATTGAAAAATAAAAACGCAACGAGTATGCAATGAAGGCACAAGAAAGCAATTACGCAACTATACCTCCAATTTCTCCATTAATGAAGGACAAGAGATCATCAACTGAACGGTCATCGCTTCGCTCTTCTTCAAGCTCAGCATTCTGAAAAGTATGGAACGTTCAATCATGACTACCATCAAGAAGGATGTATTATTTAGCATAGTATAAAGCCAGTAATTACATTACGTAATGCCTTTCAATGGACATTTATCAAACACCAAAGTCACCTTCAATTTCTCTCTTTCCAGAAGTTCTCTCCTCTTTCTTGCATATAGTCGATTCAAAAGCCGGATACGTGGATCGTCAGTTGAATTTTTCAAAGGCTCCAACTTCTCTTCCTGGATGATTTCTTAATTTTGTTAAAAACAACAAAGAAGATGCAAGTTTTTCTAAGCATACACAGATATCTCAAGCACCAGAGACCTCTGTAAGATCATCAGGCAGATGAAATATCTCACGTATCTCCTCAGGTGTTTTCCCTTCAATTATTCGTGCAAGAGCACGACTGGTAAGATCAACCAACGGCTTTAATTGGAGGCTGTCAGCAGCTGAAGTCAGCTCACAGAGCTTTTTTGTGTCCATTCGGGTGTATTTTTCATCAAAAGCCTTGCATTCCTACACAAACGAATGGCCCCAAGTCATATGACCATGTGAACTTTACACCAGCATCATAGGAAACATTTAATCCACTGCAGGTGGAAGATAATTGTCTTCAGTAGCTCAAATTCATGTAAAGTAGCCATAGGCAAGAGCAAGGAAAGAACAGAGACTCAGAAAAAAGAAAATGGCATTCCAACAACATGTAGAACCTTGATCGAGCGACCTGGTACTTGATGAAACCTGCAGTAATCAAGAATTAGGCTCAACATGGCAGTATTGACTCTTTCCGGAAGAGATATTGCATGGTTCTTGGAAGATCCCATCTCTTTTTGTATATTCTCTTGACATATCATGGGGCAAAACATGGCAACCTCTTGTTCCACTTGTTGGATTGAACCATCAGCAGTCTGAAGCCAGATATAAGACTTCATCATCTGAGAATCAGTTGGCACCAGTGTGACTTCAGAATAACTTTTCAGTGTCAACATTACAAAGTGAAGGCAGCTACAAGCATTCAAATGGCAGAAAAAAAAAGGGGAACAATTGATAGAACTAAGGCGTGAAGAACTACTAAACACTAGGCAAAGAGGACATAATTTAATCGAAAAAAAGGGGGAGGGGCAAACAGAAGCAGGAAAAACACACAATGGCAGAGTTATTCTACCTCAGGTTTAATAACAGCCATGTCACCTTCTGACATTTGTACAAAGCCAAGTTCTGAGACTTCAAAACTGGAGTGCATCAGACAAAAGAAAATAACTTTATGCTTCTTAAGCAATGAGGCTCATATGCAAACTAATTTAACTTGTCCACAGTTATTTCCTGTCAAGTCAAACAACATTATCATTAGTCGCCCTTCTGTGTAAAACTTGCCCAAATTTTTATCAAACACAAATTAAACAACACTGCTCTTACATGCCACGAAACAACTACTTCCAATTTGTCTGAGCAAAATCTATACTTATACTTATTTCCTTCATTTCCCAAGTTAAAGAAATTGGATTCTGATTACAATTTTTAGGCACCTGACCTGAGTTTATCGATTATGCAAAATATAATAACTGATAGATGATTGATGACTCATTTTACTAAAGATTTCAGTGCACTGAGCTCCGAATTAATGGGTAAATCGCAAATTTTTGTTATTTTCAACCAATTTATTTTTCCTGCACTTTCTCGGCAACCAAACAAGTGTATAGAAGAACCAATACATGTAGGAAAGCAAAGGACAGACAAACCAATTAACACAAAAAGGAGACATACTTAAAGTACGGATTGCAGATAGAGAGAGCTTTGAATTGCAGAGATTTGGCGGTTGTCGGCGAAACCCAAAATGGATAAAAAGCGATTAATTTATGTATTTGAGAAAAAAATTGAAAAAAAAAAACTTTATTTGTGACTGAAAATGCGTCAAAATTCTGTACCAAAAAAAAAAGAAAATGCGTCAAAATACAAACGTCTGCCACTCACACGTCAGCCTTCGTTAGGGTTCCTGACGTCTGTCATTTATGTTTGATTGTTTATTCATGTTTTCAATCGACGGCTCATACTCATTTATAAGTGTGTACTTAACTGTAACCATTAATTGAAGTGAATCCTATCAATAGAGAAAAACTTACATACGAACTGCATAATCATTAATTGCACGAACATTTTAATTAGCTGAAGTGTTGGAGCGTCTAGGAATGACAACGAGCTAATTTGGGGCTAGATATGACAATACTATCCCCATTCCGTCAACGCCCTCGTCCTCGATAATTTTTTTTTTTTGGGGGAATCCTTGTACCCATTGGGAGATTCTATACCTGCCTGAATCCCCTAGAAGCATGTATCTATACAAATAAAATGTAGCCTAATTAAAAAGAAATTGGTTGATAAACACTATGTTATTAAGATATAGAGAAAATTGTCGTACAACCCCCAAGTCGCGAAACTAGGCCATTAGGATCCTATTGATTGGAATGATTTGAAATCTATGCGGTTTACTCGTGAGGTAAGAGATTTTTGAGTTTTGATTGGATGCATAATTTGCTTTAGTGATTGATTGGAATGACTTGAAAACCATCCCCATTTTTTCGCGAGATAGGATAGGAACCAGATCTGCCGCGAGATCAAAATCCTCCTCTACGTTGACAACCCCAACGTCCTCAAGTGCCACGACATGTTCGACCACAACGGTGAGATCCAGTGCCGCTCGAGTTCATGGACGACGACTCGTTGGAGAGAGAGAGAGAGAGAGAGAGAGAGAGAGAGAGAGAGAGAGAGAGAGAGAGAGAGAGAGAGAGAGAGAGAGAGAGAGAGAGAGTCACTTTTGTTTTCATTTTTATATTTTCTAACTATTTTAGTTTTTATAATAATAATTCAAAAAAAAAACCAAATAGTAAGTCACGTGGAGCACATGTGACTTTTTGGACGGGAAAATAGATGAAATTCGAAAAACTTAACTGCAAGGGTTAAATTGGCGATTTTAATTAATATGAGGACTAAATTGTTTATTTTTAGTTCAATGGTTAATTTGAACAAGGATCATAGTTCATGGAGTAAAACGGCTGAAAATTCTAAGATATACAACTTGCAAACCTGTTCATTTTTATTTAGAAAACCGAGAGATACACATGCAATTGAAATGAATGTCATATGCAAGAAGAAAGACCCCATAATAGTATAACGATATTAATTTTCTAAAATAATTTGAAAGAAAGTTAATTGTTATTTTATAATATATTTATTAATTAAAAATAATAATCTCTTATTGGGCTGAGTTCAAGGATAGGGATAACAATATCCCCGGCCCATTTTTGACAGGAGATTTTTAAAAATTCGGGGTTCTCTGTACCCGTACCCAATTTCCCTCCAAAATATCTGCCATTTGGGGCTAGGGACTAGACGTGAATTTCTGCCATCCCTAGGAGTGTCGGACACGCATTGAACAAAATTAAAGGACTTGGACATGATCAAGACACTTCCCAACACGGTCAACTCACGTTCAAGACACAGCATGGGCGATTTTGAAATTGTTTTAAAATTGGGGCCAAAATACAATTACTGAAACTTTTTTAGGGACAATTTTGAAATTTTTTAAAGAAACAGGAGTCAAAATTATAATTTTGAAACTCTTTCATACTTATTCCAATTACATTATCAGGCGGGCCCTCTTCTTTCACTCCCAAACTTCTCCGACCTTTTTCTTCTCTTCTTGGTACTTGAGATCAGCTTATGTTTTATTTTGTGTTGGTCCTCAGATGTTGAGCTTCTGTCTGAGTCTCTTATTGGTGCACCAAACACTGCCAGGACACTAGGGCTCGTTTATTCTGCGACTATCTTGGCTTGGACTATGCTTAGGTGATCGTCCCGCTGGCTTAGCTTGGCTTGGTCTAAGTTGGAGCAAGACTTATCCTGCGTCACAGATACCTGGACTAGACTAGAATTTTTTATTTTTTCAAAAAAAAATATATATATATATATATGTATATATGTATAATACATATATTATGTACGTGTATATATGTATTTTATAATATGTATAATATATATGTATATATAAATATATATAATATAACATATATGTGTATGTACATGAATACATGTATATTATAAATAATATAAACATATATATATATATATATATATATGTGCGATGTATGACGCAGGATGGTGACCTCGTAGGTCATAAAGTAGTGAAAAAGTCTAAAAAAAAAGTTCATTCGAAAATAACACTAAAAAGACTTTCATTCATAATTCCCCATCAAAATAACAATACAATTCTACAATAAATTTGGCTCACGACGAGTTTTCTATATTTTGAAAACGTTGCATTATAGCTTCGTTTTCAATACAAACAAAATATCTCTCTTTCAATGTAAACAATCGTTTAATATCATTCAACCATTGACGAAACATCTTTGGCTACACTATACTCCAACCAATCAAACTCATCAAACCATTGAACAATGAAGCGTCTATTAATTCCGGATTTATTAGTTTGTGGGAATATATGACCTCTAGGTTGACAAGGTCCTTGTTGAAGATATGCTCTTGAATCTCATCTCGAATATTAGGACTATAATCGCCATTTGCGTTCTTAGTCCAGGGTCCGCTTGAAGATTAGCCAATATCTCAATTAACTCAATCGGTCTCGCCTTGTACTTGAACTAATGGGGATTAGATGAACTATCCATAGGTCTCGTTCTCTCTTAAAATATCGTTCCATAATTCTACACATCAATTAATTCAACCAATCAATATATATCGCTCCATAATTCTACACATCAATTAATTCAACTATAATTCTCTTAAAATATCGCTCCAAATTATCATATCATATGAATATGAAAAAATCAATATCATAGATTCATAATCAAGTACCAATATTAATATCAATTCAATAAATATAATAATATCAATCAATTCTAATCCATTAAAAACATTATATATATATATATATATATTATTTTATTAAAAATATAAATTCTACTTACTTGAATTGAAACTTGAAATAATAGGACGAGATGAGAGTGGGAGAGATGGAGACGGCGACGGTGGCGCTTAGAGAGTGGTGGTGATGGTCATGAGTGAGTCTCGTGAGGATGAGAGGGATTTGGGGGTTAGGTTTTAATTAAGACAAGTTTAATAAGGGTTTTGAGGGGGTGTTGTTTTCTGCTATCGGGTAGAAGGTTGGGGAGATTGGGTTTCTTTTTTTTTTTTTTTTTTAAAATTTTAAAATCCTGGCTCAAAACGCTACCGCTTTGATGCCAGGATATTTTTCAAACTCCTGACCAAAACGATGTCGTTTTGGTCCGCTGCTTTTAAAAATTTGTTGCCAGTATGACAGCTTCCTTCTTCTTGTGGCTCTCGTCGAGCACCTTGCATGCATCTCTTTGGGGTCGTCTTTACGCAAGCCATGGGGTTTGCTCGAGACCTCCACATGCTATCCATAGCCATTTTTCAGGCCATTTCATGGGGTCAAGCGACTCCTCTTGTCCTTGAATGCGTCCGCCATCGTATATGTGTATATAGGTGTATATATGTATATTATAATATATACATGGGTATAATACATATGTATATATATGTATATATGTATTATATATATGTATATATGTATTATATGTATTATATATATGTATAGTATATATGTATATATGTATAATATATATGTATATATGTATATATGTATTATATATATGTATATATATGTATAATATATATGTATAATATGTATGTATATATGTATTATAATATATAATATTTATTACATATATACACGTATACTATTATTATAATATTAATATGTATGTGTATATGGGTATATAATAATAATAATAATAATATACATGTATATATGTATTATATATATGTATAATATATATGTATAGTATATGTGTATATATGTATAATATATATGTATATATGTATTATATATATGTATAATAAATATGTATATATGTATAATAAATATGTATATATGTATTATAATATATAATATATAATATTTATTACATATATACACGTATACTATTATTATAATATTAATATGTATGTGTATATGGGTATATTATAATAATAATAATATACATGTATATATGTATATGTATATTATAATATATATTATACATGTATAATATATATGTGTATGTATACAGATGTATTATAATATTAATATGTATATGTGTATATGGGTATATTATAATAATAATAATAATAATAATAATAATAATAATAATAATATATACATGTATATATGTATATGTATATATTATATATTATACATGTATAATGTATATGTGTATGTATATATACGTATATATATGTATTATAATATATAATATATGTTACATATATACATGTATACTATTATTATAATATTAATATGTATATGTATATATGGGTATATTATAATAATAATATACATGTATATACGTATATGTATATTATATATATTATATATGTATAATAGTAATATATGTTATTATTATTACAATATAATATATTCATCTTATACATGAGTGAGCATGAGACTAGTTAAGTTTTCTTTTCACATGAGTTTAGTTAAACCTTCCTAAGGAGGTGTTTTGGTGGCCCGGATTAGCAATCCCATCTAAGACTAGAATGGGGATGAAACAAACACAGATTAAATTTATCTACCCAGCCAAGCCGCCTGCATAACAAACGACCTCAGTATTTAACTGGAATCATTTTGTTCATACCAACCCACCAAAAGAGACCTAATGATCATTTTATCGTGATGGACTACATGGATGAACAGTGGCTAACCATGCTCATCATCTGTCGGGCCTCAACCAATTAAAAATCCCCGGAAAAACGGATTTGGTTACTTTGCCGGTGGGATTTGGTTGTGGATGAGTTCGTATTACTCAGGTTCTATGATTTAATTTGGGCCGTGATGAACCTCAGTTTCCAATTTGTATAGTTAGGCCCATAAGCTTTATAACTTAAATCAACAAACACAAAATATTAATTAGGGGGCGTTTGGTATCCTATTCAAATAGGGAACTTAAAAACTTTGATTTTTCTTAAAAATAAGGAGTTCTTAAATATATTTTTAAGATTCAAAAACTTTTTTGGTATGCAACTTGAAAACTGTTTTCAACTCTTAAAAATTTGAGAACTTGTGGGTTAGAAAAAAAAATTGAAAAAACATATATATTTTGTTTGTAATAATTAGGGTGTTTTTTTAATTGTTCTTGAGTTTGAGTTTTTAAAAATAAGGCTACCAAATAGGTTTTCTTTTTTTGGATTCAAATTCAGTTTTTGAGTTTAAAAAGTTGGATTCAAGTTGAATACCAAACATGCCCTTAGTTGCCTTCATGTTTTCTCAATTAATCCATAAACCCTGAAACTCATTCAATTGACAGTATCCCAAATAAAAAAAGAGAAGAAAAGAAAGAAGACAAGAAACTCATTGAAAGTTCCAAGCTCAAAACATGAAAAATTAAATACCTCACCAACCATTTCTTTTAAATAATTAATTTGTCAATTTGGTCATGGTTCCATTTTTGACAAAGCATGCCAATTTTAATGGAAATGGACAGTTCACAATATTCCACAAAGAATCTCGAGTATTTGCATTTATAGCTTTCGTATTTATCCTTATTTTGTAAAATTTAGAGCGCTCAAATAATCCAATGGCTTTGAATAGGCCACGTCAACTAGTATAACTTTTGTGTTTTATTTACAAAATTGACGGTACTGTGTTTTCTTTACCTCTCCGTGTCTCTGTTTCTATAAGCTCCTATCTCATCTATATAATTTGTTTTTGGCACAAAGCTATTCAGCGACTGTTTCAGCCAAAACCCATAGTTTGCTTTAGCAAGCATCTCCAAGGGAAGAGGCAAGAGAGTAGGCAAACCTCATTTGCCTTGCCACATCAGCATTTTTATGCTCCCAATGATACAAAGGGAAGAGGCAAATGGGTAGGTAAAATATGCATATTGTTGAGGCCCAAAAAAGTCACGAGAAGCCCAAAGATATTTAAAGCCTAATATAACATAAAATTGTGGTCATGCGTTAATTCAGGATGTATTTTTGCGAATTAATTCATTAAATAAAATAGAAATAGTGTACATGTCACGACCCGACTCCTCTAGCACGATATTGTCCGCTTTGGCCCCCTCTTTGGCCCTCACGGTTTTGTTTACGGAACTCACGAGCAACTTCCCAAGTGGGTCACCCATCCAGGGAATTGCTCTAGCCCCCAACTCGCTTAACCCGGAGTTCCTAAGAATCCGAAGCTAGTGAGCTCCCAAAAGGCCTCGTGTTAGTTTGAGACGTGCCCACACATATAAGGCACATCACCCTTCCCTCCCCGAGCGATGTGGGATTGCTCACCGTTCTCTGCTTTCCAAGCCCAAGACACGGGTCTTACAATCCACCCCCTTGGGGCCCAGGCGTCCTCATTGGCACATTTTCGATCGGGGTCAGACTCGATACCATTATGTCACGACTCCTCTAGCACGATATTGTCGCTTTGGGCCCCTCTCTGGCCCTCACGGTTTTGTTTACGGGAACTCACGAGCAACTTCCCGGTGGTCACCCATCCAGAATTGCTCTAGCTAACTCGCTTAACCGGAGTTCCTAAGAATCGAAGCTAGTGAGCTCCCAAAAGGCCTCGTGTTAGTTTGAGACGTGCCCACACATATAAGGCACATCACCCTTCCTCCCCGGCGATGTGGGATTGCTAACCGTTCGCTTTCCAAGCCCAAGACACGGGTCTTACGGTACATGCCATGTCAAGCTAATCATACATTTTTTCTATGCCAATCACTTGCCAAGCCCACATGAGCCCAAGTCATTTGGTTCACGGGGCTTACATGAGGGATTGTGGTGTTGAAGGTTACGGAGGTCCACAAGGCCCACGGAAGCTCTTGAATAATGGAGACTTTGGGCTAGCTACTTGGGAGCACCAAAGTCCAAGCCTATTACTTGGAGTTCTCCAATATGGGTGAGCAAATGAGATATCCTGCAAGCACTCCCTATTACCCTATGGAAACAAGCCAATTCCAACACCTCATTTTACCCATAGGAAATAGTCATTTTCCAATGCATAGCTTTACTTGTTGGAAATAATAATGTCCCAATGCTCCCTTTTATCCGTTGAAAATATACTAGTTTCAACACTTCCTTTACCCTATTGGAAACCAAAGAGAGTCTTCACCTTCTATAAATTGGGAGGCACCTAGGCAAAACAAAATCACCTCTTGGTTGCTCAATTATCCCAGCAACCACATCAGACCACCTTCCTTCCTTCCTTCCTTTGGCTGCTGCAAGTTTTCCAGCAGCCATCCCAGCCATTCCTCAAGCTTTTCCTTCCTCCTCAAGCCATAGCCTTCAAGCCTCAAACTTTTCCTTCCATCTTCTCCATAAAGCCTCACCTCAAGCATAAGTCCAAGCTACTCCTTCATCCTCCTACCTCTAGAACTCATAAATCTCTCTAGAATCATAGTCACAAACACCATAGCCTTCAAAGTCTTAAGCTTTCCTTTCCTCAGCCATGCTCTTTGAAACCTCATTCATTTGACTACTATAAGCATCCCAACAACCATCACAACCAAACAATCAAACCACTATAGCCATAGCTTCAAACAATAAATTCTCAACACCCAAACTCAAGCATATCAAACACCAAGCCAAGCACAAGCACAAGCATTATCATTTGCTCAACTTGGGGGTCTTTAGCTCCCACACTCCAAGCTCTCATGCCAAGCTGATATAATCTCAATTCAACATCATCAAGTCACCCATCCTTTACCTCCATCTCTCTCTCTCTCTCTCTCTCTCAAAAAACCCCAGCTTTAGCCATTCCAAACCCAGAAACAACATGCCACGCTCTAGATGCCGCAAGCATAAGAGTAAACACATAAAACCCAAGCCTGTGCAACATACCTAATTCTTCGTCTAGTTGCCGAAAACACCTAAAATCTCAAGCCTTAATCCTTCCTTATGCTCTTTTTCTCTTAGGTCCCACGCCACAAGTCTCTTATGTCAAGTCTAGTAGTATCTTGATTCACCAATGCAAATTCTCATGCCAAGCCTATGCAACATCATTGCACCATCTCCAACCATTCATCAAGCTGCTGGAACGAAAAAGACCCCAACACATACTCTCCGAAACAAGGCAGTATTGCCTCATTCAAAGTGAAGAGGTATATTGGGCCCACCTACTTTTTATAATACAATATTATCTCTACTCTTTCACCTACTTTCTATAAAATATAATAGTAAATGTAAAAGATAAAAATAAATAAAAATAAAATAATAATTTGTAGATTTGCATTGCCTAGTCCGTTGAAGTAACCAATTTTTTTCATGAGGCAAATGAGTAGACAACATTCCACTTAGGTTGTTATAGTACAATTTTGCCTACTTTATTTGCGTACTTCCTTGGAGATGCTCTTATTATTATCAATATTTCTCCAATTGATAACTTCCAATTTTCATGAAAAAACCCAATTCATTGCAATACACATCGATTACCACCACTACCCATCAATTGATTGCCATTTGGAATTCAGGCAAAATTCATGAAAAGAAGCTGCACTCTATATTTGGAATTCATGGATGAAATGATAAACTATAAAATGGAAATTTATAGAAATGGGCGTTGCAAAAAATTGGTTCATCCTCTAGAGCGTCGACCAGTAGTGTAGTAGCTGCTTGACGCAGTTTATCGGCTCTGCCGGATGCTTGAATTCCCAAATTCATTTAGCTCGTCGGCCACCATATATGTGGCCTCGACAGAGGAATCTCCATCACCGTCAAACAAGAAACTTGAGCGCTCTGTTTCAAATACCACGATTACAAATGCATTTTATGGATTTTGAAAAGAAATTTATGTCAGTTTGTTTGTGGAGTTTTAATTTAGCATGTATGGGGTTATGGCCTTGGAGTTTTGATTATGATTTGGTTGAGTCGGAACAAGAGGGAAGAGAAATGAGGCAGTGTTGTTATTGTGGTGGAGTTCAAGTTTGGATGGAGAGAAACTAATGCAAAGAGAAAAAGGACCGAAAATGTCAAGAAGTAGGGGAGTTAATTAACGTCGTTTTAGAGAAATAAAAAAGAAAACTCTTTATTAGTTTAGGTGTCATGTTTTGAGTTATTGAATTATTACAATTACTCAAATAAAGCGAAATACAGATAAATGCGCATACTCTAAATGCTTTTCCAGAAAGTAATCCCAAAATGAAAAATGCCAACTTGGAAGGGCCGTCTTGCAAATCCCAACAACTGAATTTGCAGTCATCTGAACTAGTGTATACTAACTGGCGTTGGTGGGTATCAAATGAAGCTGCCCAAACTCCAAAGTCGTGCGCTTTCCATAGTCTTGTGCCTCTAGTTGGGATTCCACTATAGAAGCTATCGATATCGAACCATCCGATAGCCCCACAGTTATGGATGTAGTTGAAGGGGGGTTCCAGTCCAGGCAAAGGCACATGGAAGAACTGATTTTTTCATCAGTTATCTCTGTCAAAGAAAGTCATGCACCAAATATTCAAAAATACCAGTTAAAAGATAATAACAGTGATCATAAGCAGACTTATAGCTTTGCTGGTTCAGATTCACTCAAAAGTGAAAGGAAAGCTAACATATTTACATTGCCAAAACTTAAAGAGTACATTAAACATGTGGCTCTGAAATTGAACTAAAAGTGAAATCTTGGGCATAGCCATACCATACCTTGTGCTTCATCTGAACAGCACTCAAGAACATGAATTCCCAAGTAACCATCTGCATCAGCTTGAGTAAGAAGATGACTCACACAGCCTCCAACCTGGTGACACTTTATATCAAAGATACCCACCGTTTTAATCATGTAAAACAAATCAAGGCGACCCAAATCAAATCAACATTGAAAAGTGATATGCTCCCAGCTCGGCTCGGCCGATCATCCTCTTGCAATGTGTACGTTGCAGCTGCCAAGACATGGTGCACTACAAGGAAAAATGTGATTAGCAACAAATTAATGAGCGACCAAATAATTTTTGGTCTCCAATGATGTAAATCGCAACCAAAATTTCTTATATGGTCGCCCAAAATTTGGTTGGATTTTTGCACATGCAGAACCTTATGGAATGTGTTCAGCGACGAGAAGTGGCACATTGTGCGACAAAGGTTTTAGTCGCTAAAACGGAATTGGGCGACCAAATGTTATTTTGGTCTCTAACCAATGCTTTGGTATCAGAGCTAGGAGGCGTAAAACCTAAAATTATTAGGCGACCAAACTTTTAGTCGCTGTTTTGGCTCATTTTCGTCGCCAATCTCAAATTCCCGCCTAAAATTTGGCAATAACGAAGCGACCAAATGGGTAGATCGCTAAAGTTTTTTGGCGACCAATACTTTCAGTAATACGATGGCGTTTTAATATAATATTGGTCCTTGAACAAAAAATATCTGGTCGTTGAAAAGGGTGCGAAATAAATACCCTGCCTCTGTTCTCTTTTCTTCACGTTTACTTCACAATCAGAGAACACTTTGCTTTCAGACCCAAAAAAAAAAGGCAAGAGAAAACTCTCCCTTGTTCAACCAAACGCTCTCTCACTCACTCTTTTTGTCATCTCTGTAACCTAGAGAGATGACGTGAAGCCACACCCAGTGCCGCTCATCTTTACATCCCCTTCTCTCACTCACACACTCTCTCTCTCTGCTTAACCCCAAATCTCGCTCATCCACTCAACCCACTTGCAGAATTTGCATCTAGTTTGTTTATCGTGAGTCAATGAGCAGAATTTGAAGAAGGTAGTTGCTTTTAACAAATAATTTTTTTATTTCCTCTAAATTTCATCTATATCTGTTCGATTGTGGTCTGATGATGGTCCAAGGTTATGTTTTTCATTAATTTTTGTATTGTATTTGAGCTTATTAGATGAAAAAACTTTGCCCTTATTAGACTGCAATAAGTTTGTGCATGTGGTGTCCAAGGTCTGATGATGGTCAAATGTTTGATTGTGGTCTAATGATGACAAAACTTTGAACTTATTAGACTGTAATTTACCTGCTTTCTGGTTTAGTAGAAAGGTCTGTCTCCAAACACACACGCACACACATATTTGTGTTCAACTGCAAATTGTTAGCGTTGCTGTGTGTTCAACTGCTTTCTGGTTTACTTGAACTTGATTTTAGAATACTGTGCTTTGTCAGCGTTGTTATGTTTTCTTCTCTAATAACTATTATTCATTTGTTTTTTTTATAATTTCTATTCAGTTAGCAGCTTTGCTAAGTCTAGATGAAATTTGAAATCTTAGCTACATTATAAAATTGCTCCATGGGATCTATTTGGGAAAGCTTATTCAGGGCATATGACAAACTTTAGAACACTCATACAGAAATAGAACATTTAAACAGAAATTAAAGAAAGCCTCAACCTTTTTTAGCAAATCAACATGCTAACTCATCTTTTATACCTGTGCATGATGTTCTTGCCTGCTCTTGGGATTTAAAGACTTGCAGTGATGCATAAGATGGGTGTTGTTTTGTATTTGGCTAGTTGATTCAGTAATCCAGTACAAATTTCACATCTAGCGCCATTTCTGGTTGCCAATTTCCGATATCTGGTTGATAATGAGTTCAGACTCAATGGTTCTTTCAATATGTTGCTGCAGGATCTTTGTTTGTGCACTTTAAGATCCATTTCCTTGAAAAGCACTGTAATTCCATTCACTCTTGTCAGACCTAGGTGCATACAAGGAATCTAGACAAGCTTTCACAGTTTCTCGTTTCACCTGTTATGTTGGTGTTTTGGTGCTTCTTTTAATTTTTTTCTTTGGCTAGTGTTTTGATGGTTTGGTGCTTAAGTGGAAGTTCCTAGTGGCTTGGCCTAATGATTTGTTACTCATTAAGATTTGGAAGAGAAATAATTGCATGTTTGGCAGTCTTCTAAAAGTGAGAAGTTTGTATATATATTTTTTCTTTTGCGAAGCCATTTGCTGACGGTGATAGATATGATGGACAACTGAATTTGGTTATGATTTATACAATGATTTTCTTATAATTTGGATTTATCCTCTTTGTCTGGATTTCTGTTTATATCTTAATTTTATATAGCGTCTTATTGTTATAACATTTTCTTCCCCCAATGATGTTGGGAATTTTAGAACTCTGTAAATGGGGGTGTGACTGCACTAATTTGGGGAGCATCACCTCAAACACGATCTGCTCAGAGGAAGGACCGTGTGGAGACTAATCCTGAGCAGCTGGCAGCTGCATCAGCCCAGGCCGAAATATCCTTGATGCTTTATGTTTTATAAATATTTGAAATTTTATCTTTTGATGTTTTCATTACAAAATGGGTTCTTGACATCCCTATTTAGAGAATAAGTGTTGTTGAAAGAGAAAAACTGGTTCTAATTTCTCTCATGATCTCCCATAGTAAACATTACAGTTGATATTTTTAAAAGTGCTATGATTTAAGGGAAGAGCTATAGGTTTTCACAATAAGCTTTGATTATTATTGTTTGGTGAATTTTCTCCTAACTGAACTTCTATTACTAGGATCCCTTGCCATGTAAACCCATGCTTGCTTAAACTACACAGTATGATATCAGTCACAAAAATTCTATCATTAGGTTGTGCTATACTTATTTAGTTTATTGGGATTTGTTTGTTTTTAACATAGTTTTCAAGACTGCCTCAGCTTTAAAATTGTGATATAAATTCATGAAAAAAAACAGAGCCATTTTTGTTCAGCAATCTAAATCATGCAGTTCAAAAGAAAAAAAAATCGTGATTGCATCCTCATGAGCTAGGGCTTTGAGTTTTAAATGGGCTGGAAATTTTGGAATACGTTCAGTTGATTCAACATTTACATTCTTTAGTTATATAGCTACTCATAGTTGTAGTGGCTCATGGTATTTCCATGCACCACGTTTGTTTTGCTTCTTTACTTTTGAGGATTTTTTTTTATGAAACTGTGTAATTAACTCTATAGCACAGAATGACAATATCAACAGGAAGAACAACTAGGGTGATTGGGTGGTACCATTCACATCCTCATATTACAGTTTTTCCTTCCCATGTTGGTGAGTGTCATGTAATTACCCATGCTTTCTGTCATTATCACGTTCATTCTTCAATTTCATGAGGTCGAGCTATCATAAGTAGAGCTTAGTTATTTAACTTATCAGATTACTTTGGATTGTTATGCTCATGAATCTGGGAGTTCTTCTTTGAAAAATATAAAAAGTCAGTTGGTAGAAACCTGGATACATTCATGGATCATCAATCACCTCTTATATGGTGTATTTTTAGTTTATAAGTTTCCAGGATTGATATGTATGAGTCTGCACAGATTGTGCCAGAGGGATAAAAGTCTTGGGCGAGGTTGAAAAAGATGCGAGAAAGGTTTGGGCGAGGTTGAAGAGACGCGAGAATGAAAAGGAGCGAGAGAGATAGGGATGGCAATGGGTCGAATCGGGGGTGGGTATGCCATTCCCATCCCCATCCCCATCCCCATCCCCACCCCGTTAAACTTTTTTCCCCATCTCCGCTTCATACCCGCAATATTCATATCGGGGATTCCCCATCCCCACCTTTGTTGGGGAATGGGTTCCCCAACTCGCCCCATTACGGAAGAAAAAACCAATATAAATCTATTTGTTGAAAAAAAAATAGAATTAGGGCAAAATAATGAATATATATAATATATACGTATAAGACAATATAAGAATGTTTACATATTGACTATAACTTAACTAAATATATAAGTAGTGTGACTTAAGATTCGTATAAATTATATAAATATATAATATGATAATAGAATATATATATTATAAATGGGAGGGTTTGGGTCGGGATTAAAATACCATCCCCGCCCTTCCCGAATACCATACCCAAAAAATTCCTTATACCCATTTTTTATCATTCATACATGAATCATTAGGGTCAAATCCTCCGAAGATCCTTACCATGGGAAAATTGCCATCGTTAGTATGAAATTTGTATTGTCATTTCCTAGACTCTAGCATATGTTGGGAATTAGTTGGTGAATATGATTTGCTAGAAGTTTTGGAGCAACACATTCAATCCGGATCTTGAAGCATGCCTTGATCGATATGAGAAATCGATTTCGGGTAAATCATGACATAAACATGCATTCATTATCGGAGTCCTAGTTGGAGTTGTCTTCACTATGTTAATCCTATTTTTAATAGGATTAGATTTTATCTCTTGAGATTACTTTCCTAGTTGGACTCTATTTTGATTTTAAGTTAAAATATTATCTTGTTTGTGGAGTCCATATTTAGAGTTCATACTAGACCAAAACTAATATTAATGAATGAATTCTATTTGTGGGCATCTGTGTGGCGTCTTGACTAGGAGTCCTTATTGGACCAAATTGGAAAGTGATAATTGAATAGAATTGGTAGGCTTTTGGGTTTCTCTCTAATTAAGAGAAAACCTGCCTTGAATAAAACATTGGTTTCTTTGATTAACATTGGTTCATTAAATAATAATTGTTTTGAATTGGAAGTTATCTAAAAGGAAGTGCTAGGTTGACGTATATGAATCTAGTTGTGTTTAATGATCATACATTGGTCATGGGGCTTTACGTTTTTTTATTTTTGAAAACATGAGAACATTTCCATATAAAATAGATGTGCTGCTCTAGTTTTATGGACAGCTTTCGACATATTTGGTTTTGAGCATATAGAATTTCCAAGAAAAGCTGCTGTGCATATTTGAGATAAATTATCAAGTGTTCCATGTTTACTTGGTGATTTATCAAATCCTTTTATCATTCATCTGCATTCATTTGCATTGTTCGGTGACTCATACGGTTGAGGGCATCGGATCCGTGGTGGCGGTTTTACTCGTGAGCTTGAAGCAATCATGGCGATGTGCGTTCAACACAAGGAGTGTCGAAGATCATCCCGTGATGTGGAAGTTGAGTTACGAAGAAGTCGGTAAACATTATCTAGAAGGTGTCTAGGATAAGTGTGAGAGTACTTCTTGTAATTATCGTTCTATAGTGGATTTGAGTTGGGTGAGGAGTCCCGTGGATTTTCCCAGGAGGTGGGGTTTTACCACGTAAAATAATTCTCTGCGTGTTCGCTTATTTTATGTCCAAGATGTTTCGGATTGATAAGCCATATCAATCCTGCTACCAAAGTTTTATTTTTGTTTATTGGTTATAATATTTAATTGGTCTAATCAACCCCTTTAGGCGTTTTTAGTCATCCTACAGTGTAATTTCACCATCCCTAGAGAGAGATCGACAGAGAGCGAGAAATAGAGCGAGAGAGATCGACAAAGAGCGAGAAATAGAGCGAGAGAGAGAGCGAGATTGAGAGGTGGAAAGAAGACGAAGAAGACGAGGAGCTTGCAAAAGACGACTTGAAGAATAGATCGCGCGTGAATGGTTTTGTTGGCTGATTAACTGGTTCACCAAGGCAACAAGTTTCCCCTCTTTTAAAAAGAAAGGCACGTGACTCCCATGTGAGTGACTGCACCGGTACCCTCAATGTACCCTAGAAGGACTCCCTTATTATTATTATTATTCTAACGTCTTAAAACATGTTTTTCTTTCTTATTTAAACAAGGATTACAAAAGGTTTTTAAAAAGAAGGAAATTAATTGGTTCTATTGCCCCTTTTTTCCTTCTTGACCAAAAGCCAATTCGTTTCTTGTTGTTGTTGTTGTTTCTTTTTTCTCCTTTTTTTTGGTAATCTGCTTATTATTATTATTATTATTATTATTATTTTCTAATTTGGCTCTTATGATAAGTATTCAATAGCAAACTCGAGGAAGAAGAGGCTCCGCCACACATGACTTGTGATATGATCAATTATGATTTGTTTATATTCAATTTATTTGTATAAAGCTTTTACCCTTTCAAAATTGCACATCCGCTAAAAAATTCATGAGTTCGCAGTGGCTGTCACCAATTACATTATCAAAGAAAAGGACCCAAGAAATTATACAAAGTTTTGTTTGACTAAATCAGTTTGGTAGAGCTCAAGTTGCTAAGCAACCAAGCAGAGTTTCCTAGTTGGAGAGCGAACAGATATCTATGATCTTTATATAAAATTAGTGAGAATTGATATAAAATAATTTTATTGACATCTGGCCACCCAAGTCCAAATGATTACATAAGAAAATTACTTGACCATAAAAGTGTGAAGATTTATGGTTTTCTCATAGATTTTATAAAATGGCTTAGTTATTAGCCATCTTACAGTCAAGGATTTTTCAGGTACAAACAAATAAAACAACATTTATCCTAGAGGAAATAACAGAGAAAGGAGAATATAAAATAAGTATAAAGAGACTCAAGAGCAAATATACAACAGCTTGATCTTCGAGATAGCACACCTCTTTTCTTGTAGTTCTCTAGTACAAAGTTAAGAATTTTCTTCATGCAACACCCTTTTAAAATGCTAAGTTTCCATGAAGTTCATCTTTAAGTAAACCATAATTGACCTTTGTTTTCATATTTTACAAGAAAACAATATATGGTAATCTTAAATGGTTTACACTGAAAGAAACTTGAAAACAAGCACATTCTTGTATTATCCAAAAATGTAGGCCAAAATACACTTTGGGTCCCTGTAGTTTGCTAGCATTTTCGGTTTCGACCCTGTAGTTTAATGGACAATAACACCCTTGTAGTTTCAATACGTTGCAATCAAGCCCAAAAGATTACCAGTTTGTCATGTGTATTCTAAGGGATTGGACAAAGGATTTTGAATTTTTTGTACAGTCAGGTGGTTATTGTTGCACTTAAAATGTCAAATTCCCTCTCCAATCCCTTTAAAAACATGAAAAAGTGATCACTTTTTGAGATTTGGGCTTTATTGCAACCTAATTCAAATTGAAAATTCCTAAGCAAAATACAGGGACTAAAAGTAGGTTTTGACAAAAACGTATAATTACTTATTTCCAATTAATAAAACTGGGATAATTTTCAAACTGAAATTAAGTTTCACTTTGGAATCAGTAATATCAGGAGGTAAATTATTAAAAACAAAAAGAAAAGAAGAAAAGAAAGCAAAGATCCCAGAATGTAGTACCTCCAGCTTTAACAATATCAACAAGATCCTTCTTTTAGAATGACAGGAATTGAGCGAGGAATTGCCCCAACACCCAGTACATGTGTACTCTCCTCTGGATTTTAATTTCCTGATAATCACGGCATGTAATAGAACCATCTAAATGCCCGAACTTTGTGCCTTCACAAGGTTTAGACCTCTGTCATTGGGAAAATCAGATCAGATGCCAAAACTCCAAAAGCATAATTATATCAGAATTCAGAAGAGATGTGACTCGTAAAAATATGCAAACAATAAGTAAAATAAAACACTAAGTGTCCTATTAAACATCTGAATCCACACACAATGTCAATCTTCAAAATTAAAGTGTTATTCACTCTTCATTCCTAGCATGATTGAAACCAACGACCAACCCCAATCAAACCCATCATGTACCACTTAAGCTAAAGCCCAAGAATAATTGCAAACTACAAGAAGTCTAAAAAACCAAAATCAAAGTTCTAGATGACTATGTTCCTACTTTAAAAAATCTAAAGACTTTTTAATGTTTTACATGTACCCACATGACCTCTTCTGATAGTTGCTAATGCTAATCTCAATGTTGCCTTCGGACTTTCCAAACAATGAATAGCAAATAACATTCTTAGTTCTGAGCTGAAGTAAATAACCTGAGAGGGGCAATATGATGGCAGTTTTATGGAGTTTCTCGATTCCAGCTCAGGATAAACCAGGAATCTGCAGATAAACAAAGTTAACTTAACTCAACGCAAAGAGGAGTTTATTCCAATATATACTGGAATAATATCTGCATATGTGCTACATCTGTAATTCCAATAAACTAAAAATTTGTTCTCAAAGAAAAAGATTCAATATACCACATGAAATAGTAAAAGAATATCATATTTAGTACCTATCTTTCATTCTGAAATTATTCCAAGAAAAACTGCTGATCAAATGCAGAATTTACTTTTCTAGACAGTTTTACTGTAATTGGTAAATTACATTACAATAGCACTGAGCTAGGTTATTCATGCTCTCAAAACATACTGAGCAGCAAGGATGCCAACATAGCTAGTCAAGATTTAGAAGTGAAATGAACCAAATTTATGAACATTATATTTCTTTGAGCACAAGAATTTTTAATATATCCAGATGTTTCTTTCTTTCCACAAACACAGTATGTGTAATAGTTGTGGAGAGAAAAAAAAAACTCATTTGTGCTTGCATTTCTGACACGTATACTTCCTCTCTCCTTCATACATCTTGATTGCTCCAGATCGAATTACTGTCCCTTTGAGAGTGAGCAGAATCCCACGATGCTTGACTCTCACACGCCCAATGCTCGGAAAAGTCTCTACGTAACACACATCAACCAACAGTTTATAACAAAATTAAGAATACCCAGTTGAAAGAAATGGCTCCAAATAATTTTTAAGAGCTTAAACAGAAGCAAAACAGGGCATTCAAGTGGTGAACCGCCGATATTGATACGAACATGAATGAATTCCTTCTTTATCCCTTTATTGGAACCATTCAAATCCCCCAATATGACTTTCTACACAGAATAGCACACATACCCAAATCAAAATTCATCATTTCAACAAGTTCAGTTCAACAAATTAAGACTACACTTGTAATTAAACACACAATTTGAATACATACATGAGCCCAAACAGCCGCCTCGTCGAAAAGCCGCAAGTACTCAGTGGGTTGAGAGAAGACGAGGTGTGAAAGCGGAGGATCGTCATCCATGAGCTCTGCAAAACTAAGATATATACACACACAAAAAGTGAGAGATAAAGAAAGATAGCTTAAAGAGTCAGAGAGTGAAAGATGCAAACCAATCCATTACAATTCAAGAAAAGCAATAGAGAGGGAGAGGGAGAGGTTACACAGAGAAAGGTCTCTTGGGCGAGGTTGAAGAAGACGCGAGAAGGGTCTGGGCGAGGTTGAAGAGACTATAGAATGAGAAGGAGCGAGAGAGATCGACAGAGAGAGCGAGAGAGAGAGAGAGAGCAAGACTGATAGGTGGAAAGAAAGACGAAGAAGACGAGGAGTTTACAGAAGACGACTTGAAGAACAGATCGCGCGTGAATGGTTTTGTTGGCTGATTAACTGGTTCACAAAGGCAGCAGGTTTCCTTGTTTTAAAAAAAAAAGGCACGTGACTCCCATGTGCGTGACTGCACCGGTACCCTCCACCAATGTACCCTCAACGTTCTTCTCACGTTGTCGAAATTCTAGCACTTAAAAAAACAAATGAAAATATTTTGATCCCTAATTAAAAGGGCTTGACGCCTAGCAGACCCAGACCTTTCGCCCCATTTCTCTACCTCCTCTTCCACCCTCCTCCACTGTATCTTCTCTTTCGCCCTATCCCTCTGTCTCTTCTCTCCCTTCATTTTCCCTTCCTGCCACTATCAGCAGATCTAAGATTTCTCTAAACTTTTTGGTTTTGATTTATTAGGGTTTCATACAATACATGAAGCTATTCTCCAGGTCGCGTTGATTCGCCGTCAATCTTTTTCTCTAATTCAGATTTGGTGAGTTCTTCAAACCCTAATATCCTAAATTACCTTGTATTCGTTATTTTGGTCAGTGAATTCTCTTAAGAAGCTCTCTGTTAATTTTAGTGTGTGTTGCCTCTTGAATCATCACTCTTAATGGTCTGTGCATATGATTGCCAGTGAAGAGTGAAGAATGGGTGAGATTTTGGTAACATGCCTTGATTGTCCCATTTCTTAACTATGCATTCACTTACGGTTCAATTAGGGCTTCATCATTATTTCTCAAATTTTCAATCCTCTCAGGCCTCGAACTCAATCTTCAATCCTCATAGCCCCCCTCATCTTCAATCCAACAAAATTATCAGAATCTAGGGTTTGGTTCATCTTTTTTTCTTTTCTTTTTCTGTTTGGTACTCTGGCATTGTGTGCATGGTGGTTTTTTGTTTTCACTATCGATTGCCTTGTAACTATTGCAATGAGTCTTTCTGGTTTTTAAAGGCAGAACTTCTTTTTATTGATTTCTGGTAAAACCAGAAACCCACCATTTTACAGAGTTGCTCTGTGATTTATCCTATGATTGAGTGATATAGATGCATTTATTACATTAAGTTATAGCCTTTTGAATTCAACATTTGAGTCATATATATCCACCATTTCAGTATATGTCGTGTACTTTTGTGCGATTTTCTGTTTTGGATATGACATTTGCAGTGAATGGGTGTTTGGGAATGGAGACGAACTCCTTAGAGCACTTCCACCAGTTTGCCCTTTGCCATGGCAAGGGGTGGGGGGCTAGGGCAGCTACTATTCACGTGAATAAGAATGCCCTGCAAAAAGAATGCTGTTTCCACCACGCACAAGAAAGCCAAGCAAATACTATTTATTTTTTTTGTTTTTTTCACAAATTTTTTTACCTAAACAATTAATTTGGATAATATTTTTGGATTAGATTTTTGGGTTCGTACGTGTCAATATTTATTATAAAATTCATATCTCATAATTGGATAAAATTTTTGGAAAAGATTTTCGATTTCAAATTTCAGATAAATTTCAAAATTCAAAATTCAGATAAATTTCAAAATTCAAAATTCAAATACATTTCAAAATTCAAATTTCAGATAAATTTCAAATTTCAAATTTCAGATAAGATTTTTACCCTCTAAAATTGCGCCACGTGACATCTCTATCGGCCTAAATTTTTCTATAAAACCAGAGGCTCAGCTCATACCTCTCACACTAGATCTTCTCTATATTTTCATTTCTCAGATTTTAGAATTCATACTCCATTCTCAATGTCAGACATGAACGAGGTCTTGGAGAGGCAAGAGCGAGAAACTAGAGAAAGAAGGCATAGACGAGCTGCAGGCAAAAGGGCGCAGAGAGAACTAGATCAACAAATTGTCATAGCAGTGGCTTTGCTTGATGAAGAAAACCAGAGCCGCCGTGGTTCACAAGTCGGCCGTGGCCCGAATGTGGACAAACATAGGCATTCTCGAGGTAAGAATGCTTTCTTTATTCACTCAAAGAAAACCAATACTACTAATGAAATAAAATACATGAATTACAACTAATTTTTAAAACAAAACATTAAAATACAATGAAATAAAAGGCAAGCAAACTAACTTAATGGTTTTGATCATTTAACCAATCCGTGTTGCTAGGTCCATAGTCACGAAAAAGTCTTCGTCTCATAACATCCATTCATTCTAGAAAGTGAATAATAGTTGAAGGAGAAGAAAATGTATGAGGATTTGGTGTTAAAAGTGAAGAGTATTAGTTGGTATTTATAGAAAAAAAATTAATTAATTTTTGTGTACTTTTTAAAAAAAATTTCGAATTTTTTGCATTATTTTATTGCCAAAAAATTGGCTGCCGTTGGATTGGAGGACAAAAAGCGATCGGAGAGCCCAGAGGACGCCACGTGGCTGCTAGTCTTTGGCGGCCACTGTAGCGCGCATGTGCAATTTTTGCACGCGCCAACAGTTAAAAAAATTCAAATCCAAGGGCTGACGCCAGCCTAGCGTCAGCGATGACATCAGCCCAAAACTCGGGCTCGCGTGCAGGCTGAACTCCCCCTGGGGCCAGCCCAGTCTCGTGGCCCCCACCTCCTGCCCGGGCCAGCCCTTTCTGCTGGAAACTGTTTTTGGGCCTAAACACCCCCCCTTTTTGGGTATGCACAATAGAATTGGTTTGTCTTGGCATAGTATTCTTATTGTATTTTTTCTCCAGTTGCAGAATTTGGTTTGTCTGGGCATAGTATTCTTACTGGTTTGTATGGTGTTTTTTTTTTTTTCTTTTAGTCTCTTTTCATCATCTTCTTGTGTTGGATATATCGTAAAAGTTTGGATGTTATATTTTTAGTTGGTATTTCATGTTCGACTAGAATCTCATTGCAAATCTCTAATTGAGTTGCTAGTTTCAAATTTCCCTACGTTTTCATTTGGTTCTGGATTTTTTGTTCTTTATTTTGTTCGATTTTCCATTTTCATTTCTAGCAAAGTGACCATAATAAAAAATTAGAATCTTTGAGTGCCAAGTTGCCTCCTGGTGCATTGAAAAGCTCTGTTTGCTGAGAACATGCCACATGAGAAGATTCTAAAGCAGGTAAGGCATATTAATTTATGTTATATTATTTTTTGCTTATCAGATACCCTCTACAAGTATACTAGTATGAACAAAGGTTGGCTTAAGAAATGTTTTTGGTTTTATCGCAACAACTTTGGATGGCTGCATAGATTTTAACTTTTGTTGGAATTGGGCTCCACTTTTGTTTACCAATTTCAAGTCCTTGTGTGTTTAGAACTATCTAAAACTTTGGAATTCTTATAAGTTGGTTAATAATAGGTTGATAGTTTTGCTGATTTTCTATCAATTCTTCTTTTGTTTATTTTTGTGTCTAGCCAGTCAATATCCTTAGAAGAACAAGTAGACCACTAATTGACAGTACATAAAGACCTTGTGCAAAAGCTAGGTGGCTCAAAAGCACAAACTCATCCAGGCACCCCCATGAATGAATTTTGGCTAGTCAATGACCTTTGGGTATTCATCCTCTTGTGTTTGAGTTATCTGTAGTATTGTAGTTTCCAAAGGTTCGTTTCAGTTTTTTTTACCTTTTATGAATCTTTTGTTCTACTTTTGAAAAATAATTCAATAGTATCATGCTTAAGTGGGATTTCTCATTCAATGTATGATTTTTCATCATTGGAATAAGATATTGTGCGATGTTATGTTTAATGTGTGGATAAAGTTTAAGCATAGAATTTAGGCGGTGGTACTAGAGTGAAATAAATGGTTGGCAAAACTATGATTACTATGAGTAATTTAATATATATATATATATATGTAAACAGAGAGAAATTGTAAATTTTTTTTTAAAAAATATAATCAAATAACAACATGCATAATGCATGTTGTAAAAACTACATATCTATTGCAACATGCGATGCATGTTGTCGTAAAACTTTTAACAATGTGCGCTTCGTGTTGTTAAAACCCAATGTCTTTTAACGACATGGGCTTCTACAACATGCGACACTGTGTTGTCGAAACCCTTTAACAACCCACATTGCGCATTGTTAAAAATGCTTTTTTCTTGTAGTGAGAGAAGGCACTTATAATGGAAACAAAGTAATACACAAACAATTTTCTTTGTAATGTGTACATTGGCTCAGCCAGTTTTGGGATCTATATGCATTAGCTTCAAAATCGATGCGAAGAGAAAAAAAATTGATATATTTTGATTTTTGATTTTTGAAACGTTTCTTTTTGGTGGGGACGACATTTCATAGTTAGGGTAGCACATACTTTTCACATTTGATTTCTGCTCACTCGAATTTAGAATATATCACTGGGCTGTGTTTGGGTTGAACGGTTTTGTTTCTTTAGTCGAGTATGTAAAAACACACTCATGCCAAACCCAACCCAACCTCGCTTTTCCAGTTCGTACTCGCTTTGTAGTTGAGTTACAACTGCCAATGAACAACGGTAACTTCTTCTTCTCCCTTGGTCCTATATTCTGCTGCTCTCTCAAGCGTACATATTTATTTTTCAATATTTAAATGCAATATTCTATTTTATAACACCATTTAGAATGAGAATTTAATTTAGCCAAAGCCATAGTTTTGCTTGCATGATAATCACTTGAAGTTGTGCCTGTAACGTGTTTGATGAAATGCCTGAGTGATTCTTGTCGATGTTGAAAACTTGAACGAGTGTCTAATTTGTTCGGAAATAATGCAGGGATGGATGTGGCACATTGCAACTTAGATGGCAATGCTGACGCTGTAGAATTTTGTCCACACGACTCGTACCACCATGTCTTGGCAGCTTCAACTTACACATTGCAAGAGGGTGATCGGCCGAGCCGAGCTGGGAGCATATCACTTTTCAATGTTGATGCTGATTTGGGTCGCCTTGATTTGTTTCACCGGATTGAAACGGCGGGTATCTTTGATATAAAGTGGAACCCGGTTGGAGGCTGTGTGAGTCCTCTTCTTGCTCAAGCTGATGCTGATGGTTACTTGAGAATTCATGGTCTTGAGTGTTGTTCAGATGAAGCACAAGGTATGATATGGCTATGCCCAAGATTTCATTAGTTCAATTTCTGAGCCAAAGGTTTAATGTGCTCTTTAAGTTTTTGTGATGTAAATATGTTAGCTTTTTCTTAACTTTTGAGTGAAGCTGAATCAGCAAAGATATAAGTTTGCTTATGATCAATGTTATTATCTTTTAAATGGTATTTTTGAATATTTGGTGCAGGGTTTTCTTTGAGAGAGATAGCTAATGAAAAAGTCAGTTCTGCCATGTGCCTTTGCCTGGACTGGAACCCCTCAGCTACATCCATAATTGTGGGGGTATCGAATGGTTCGGTATCGATAGCTTCTATAGTGGAATCCCACCTAGAGACACAAGAACTATGGAAAGCGCATGACTTTGAAGTTTGGGCAGCTTCATTTGATACCCACCAACCCCAGTTAGTATACACTGGTTCAGATGACTGCAAATTCAGTTGTTGGGATTTGCGAGACGGCCCTTCCAAGTTGGCATTTCAGAATACCAATGTTCATACAATGGGAGTTTGCTGCATAGTCAAAAACCCCAACGACCCGAATACCGTACTTACTGGTAGCTATGATGAATACTTGAGAGTATGGGATGTAAGATCAATATCAAGACCTGTTAATGAAACCTCAATTTGCCTAGGAGGAGGAGTGTGGAGAATCAAGTACCATCCATTTGTAACTGGTCTAGTCTTGACAGCCTGTATGCACAACGGATTTTCAGTTGTCAAGATTAATGGGGATAAAGCCGAAGTGATTGAAACATACAGTAAGCATGAGTCACTTGCATATGGAGCTGACTGGCATAGAGAGAAATCGTTTTGTGGAGGCAAAAGGAATAGCACTTTAGTTGCTACTTGCTCGTTTTATGACCGGCTTCTTCGCACATGGATGCTAGAAAGTGATTTGCACGATTTTTTGGTTTAAGCACATTTTTTTAATTGAGTTGTGAAGGATTCAATGGTGTCACTTTTGGGATTCGGCCTTCACACCTTGTTCTGTATGCATTAGTGAAGAAACGTATCTATCTTTTTCTTCTTCTTTTCTATTAAGTAATATAAGAAATTCAAGTTTTGGTATGTTAAGAGTAAACAATGAACATGGTTACTACTTTCTGAACAAAAGCTAAGACAACTACCCATGAAACAGGGTTTGCTTTTGCTTCTGCGATTGTTTTGAATAGATTTTGTATTGTTTTCTTCAAGTAAGTTCTGGCCATCTTACGATTAAACAACTAACATATTACTATTTTCTTAGCTCATCGGACAGCAACCTGAATGCTTTTGCTACTTTCAAAAGTCAAGACTCGAGAATGAGTGCTTGAGTTCTGTTGAATATTCCTAACGGACAAAATAGAAAAGTTGGAGGAGGGCTAAAGAGGCTTGATACTGTGGGCTTCAATAGAATTTGGACCTAACCTAATTTCTCATTGATCGTATAAAATTCAAACCATCTGGCCGAAGAATGTTGTTGAGCATTTGGGCCACCTTGCAATGAAATCAGCAGTCTGCTAGTACTTTTTTTATTTTATTTGATTCACCCAAGTGAAGAAAGATTTTCTGTACATGTGGAGGTCCTCTTGCACATAGTTCTAAGGAATTATTCTTTTGTTTTGTCTCCTTTTATTCTGTCTCAATGTCATAGCTCCTGGAACCATCCACATTCAGTTTAAAGCAGCCAACATCAGATCCTGAGCAAGTGGTCACTAATTATTGTTATTGGGCATTAATTCTGGGTTTTCCAACTATATTATAATACGGATTCCGAGCCTCTGCATTTAGTTTCCGTGCATTTACTCGCATTTCGGTAAATTTAAGCCACTCCACCAATCTAACGACTTAACACACGACATGTCATTAAATTTTTATAACAGGTTTTTTATTTTATTTTTATTTCCAAAACTAATCTAAAGGCAAACCTTAATAGCGTTAACCTCTGTTTAACACGAGGTTGCTGTTTTGTTCTCTCTCGAGGAGCGGGCGTACTTTGTTACCTCTCTCACATTGCACATGGGGATCTGTAGAAGGACCATTGGCAAAGTAGAAGAATCTTCAATGTCATATGCATCTGCTGCTACTGTGGGCTTTATCTTCTTGTATTTGATCCAGAAACATCCAAGATACAGAACTAGTCGATCAAGAGATTGAATCAGAAAAGGTACAATGCAGAATTTAGAGAGAATTATAGCCACATGAGCAATATAGTCAACCCTGAACGCCGACTGTGTCATATAGGACCACCGCACCACACCTTGAACCTCCCAAGGTCGAATCGATTCAAATTCCAGCTTTTGAAATGGGCAATGACTTCAATGACCAGAGCTACAATTGACAAACCAAGAAAAGCTTTGATGAATCTATACAACCTTCCTCTGCTGTTGGGCTCTTCATCACTCATGTCAGATAAGGCAATGCGTTTTTTAAGTGAAACAAACATGCCCTCGCGTTAAACTGAGGTTAACGCTGTTAAGGTTTGTGTTTAGATTAGTTTTAGAAATAAAAATAAAATAAAATGGATGTTTTAAAAATTTAATGACATGTCGTGTGTTAAGTCGTTAGATTGGTGGAGCAGCTTATATTTACCGAAATGCGGGTAAATACACATAGACTAAATGCAGAGGCTCAGGATCCTTATAATACATAACATTTAATTATCAAAAGAAGGTTGGGGCACTTGGACGCTTCAGATTTAAATTAATTTTTAAGTTTTGAATTAATAAATTTTTTATTAATTCGGATTAATTTAATGAACTATTTTTTAACAGTTGTACCCTTTTTGATAAGGTTTCAGAACCTGATTTAAATCAGAAGAAGCCTTTATTTGAAAAGAATAAGAAAACAAGCATCATACAAGCACTTTAATGTTGTCTGAGAGGAAAAATAAACAGAGTTTGTCAGATTCTAAGTCCTAGTGTTAGGGCTTAGAATATAGATAGTTGAATCCTAGGAGGCGACTATAGAACTTCAAGTGTCAAAAAGGGGTGAAATTATTGTCTTTAGGACATTGCATCAAATCTATAAGCCTCTATCTCGAATCCAAGTTAGTTTCTTTTATCTATTGTTGCTGTATTACAGTTTGTATAATTTAATTTCGTTCGAATATATATATATACCAGACATCGCCCAGGACTCTTAAGAGCAAAATATTTAGTCAATCTTAAGCTTACGTGCGGAAGGTAGTGTGGAGACGTAAATAATAAACGAGAATAATTAAAGTAAATTGAAATATGCATAGCCAAAATAAAGGAAACGAGTATAATGAAATCAGAAATGATATCATTGACATTTATTCAAGCTTACATAGATCACGAGAGAAGCGTAGTGCTTAAGCAGGAGCTTGCGAAGCGACGCGAGAAATAAACACTTAGAACTCACAACACTCTTTTTACAAGTCAAAGTGGTAAAAGGCGTAAGAGCGAAAATGGAGCTTTAAACACACGGTTTTTGCATGCGAGCAAGAGCGTGCTTGCAGGCGAGGAGAGCCCTCTATTTAAAGACAACTTATCTGAAATTTATTGACGTGGCGGACGAAAGAAGGTAGATCATAAAGCGACCTACAAGTTTGGATGTATATTAGCGAAGACTTAAAACAGCAACTTTGTCAAATAATGCTTAATTCATCGATTACGAGCAAGATAGTGATAATGAACTAGCTCAAATAGAAAATGAAGAATTGTTTGAATCACGATCTGAAACTAGTTGAAAGTGAAAATGAATGTGCTTGTCGGTTTGAGGATCTCAAAATATGTGTTTTAACCAAAGAAGAAAATCTGATAGTAGATTTAATTGATAAAATTGAAGATCACGAGAAAAAGAAAGAAGCACTAGAAAATTATATTTCGATAGCCAAGGCGGTGACCAAGCCATGCGCAACAACCCGTATCAAATGTAAGACAACCGATTGAAAACTATAGCTTTAAAACTATAGTAAGCAGGGATGAGTGATAAGAGTCATAGAAAGAACCTACTCTTAATGACCTCAGTATGAAGTTCTTGATGTCAAAGATGAACTAAGGAATTAAAGAATAGGGTCGAGTTCTAGAACTCTATCGTCCTTTTCGAGAAAAGGATGAAGAAAATGAGCAATTAGAATTTGAGAATCTAATGGGAGACTTTCAGGAAAAAGCAGAACTGTGAAAGAAGAAACTCTAGAACAAGAAACGGAGTTAATGCGATGAAGTGCGTCAATAGCATAGACAAAGTAATATGCAGAGAAATGGCATGCTATGATAACCATTGTGTTTAATAAAACCTACAAGTTTACGAGTTGAAGGGCGATAGATACAGGAGCCGATCTTATTTGTATAAATGAAGGAGTCGTACCTACTAGAGTATTTTCAAAAAACTACCAGGTTTTACATACAATTTGTCAATAGCCGAGAAAATGGGAATTGAGTTTAAACTTTGGATGCATTGTACTTAATCAGGGTGTTGTTTGAAACTCCTTTTGTTCTTGTGAAAGGTCTAAATCAGTCTCCGATATTAGGGACACCATTTATTAATATGCTTTATCCTTTCTCTTGTTTTACGAAGAGGGAATTAGAGGCGAGGTAGAAGGTCAGCTTTGTAGTGTTTAGGTTCTCCCAACCACCTAGGCATAAGTATATTAATGAGATTCAAGAAAAGATAAAAAGAAAGAGAATTATCTTTATCATCTGAAGAAGAAATGCAGTATAAAAGGATAGATGAACAACTGGACTAAGAAGATAAAAGATAAAATTGAGGAAGTCCAAAAAATGTTTGAGAACCAAGTTTGTCTTTGAAATACCTAACACTTTTTGGAATAGAAAAAAACATATAATTGAATTGCCTTACGAATCTGACTTTGATGAAAAGAAAATCCCAACTAAAGCCAGGCCAATTCAAATGAATGCTAGATTAATGGAAATTTGTAAATCTGAAATTCAAGATTTGTTGAAAAAAGTTAATCAGGGAAAAGCTCATCTCCTTGGAAGTACATTCTATGTCTATAGAAAATGCGTTTTGAGCTCGAAAGAGAGAGTTCCTAGGCTAGTAATAAATTACAAGCCATTGAATAAAGCCCTAAAATGGATTAGATATCCGATACCTAACAAGAAAGATCTCTTAGATAGGTTGAATAAGGCGGTTATCTTCTCCAAATTTGACATGAAATCGTGGAATCTTGCAAATCCAAATAGCAGAAAAAGGCAGATATAAAACGGCTTTTAATGTTCCGTTTGGGCATTACGAATGGAGCGTTCTACCCTTTGGATTGAAAAATGCCCCTTCTGAATTTCAGAATATTATGAATGACATATTTAATCCTTACACTTTGCTTTTACCATTGTTTATATTGATGATGTTTTGGTTTATTCTAATTCTTAGAACAACACTTTAAACATCTAAATATTTTCTTGAAAGTTGTGAAGCATGCAGGGATTAGTGGTGTCGGCTAAGAAAATGAAATTATTTTCTCCAAAAGTTCGATTCCTTGGACACAATATTAATAAGGGACTGATAGTTCCTATTGATAGAGCAATATCCTTTCGATAAGTTCTGATGAAATTAGGGACAAGCATGATTACAAAGATTCTTAGGAAGCCTCAATTACATAAAAGATTTTTATAAAGATTTAGCTAAGGACTCTAAAGTATACCAAAGGCTGAAAAAGAGCCCAGGTCCTGATACGATGAACACACTAAGGCTGTTAGGAGACTAAAAGTTAAAGTCAAAGAACTCCTGTTTAGCCTTAGCCAGCAGAAGCCTTTAAGATTGTAGAAAGCTGATGCTTCGGATATTGGGTATGGGGAATCCTAAAACAGAAAATTAATAATTGAGCAGGTTGGTTAGGTTTACCTCAGGGGTTTGGAAGCCACTGAAAAACTATTCCACTTTGTTAAAAAGGAAATGCTAGCTATTGTCCATCTTTGTTTCCAAATTTGAAAGCGATCTTTTAAACAAAAGGTTTTTAATAAGAGTCATTTTGCCGGCGCTAAAGATATTTTGTTTAAAGATGTTAAATTTGGCCTCAAAACAGATCTTTGCGAGATGGCAGGAATCCTTTCGCTTTTGATTTTGATATTGAATTTATTAAAGGAGAAACTAACGCACTTCTGATTTTCTAACATGAATTCTTACGGGGGTGAGAACAAGGAGTTGAGGGCAAGCGACCCCACAAAGAGCTCTAGCGCTCTTACTAAGGCATCGCCATCGAAACCTCCTCATCCTTTGATGACTTCTTCCCCTTACAACAAGGGAAGAGAAGGATGATTGCTGAAAATCCTTACAAAGAATACATGAGAATTCCTCTAGCCATCATTGAAAGCAATGACCTGGATAAGCATCCTGTGCTTTTGGCGAAAAATATTTAAGAGATGATATTCCACCTCTCAATAAGCCTCGGATATTCTACGAACAATTGCTGATTGAAACGAGTCGATGACGCATTGTCCATAGGCATCGAAATGATAATCAGAATATGATAGCTTTCTCCAAATTTCAGATATTAGAAGTGATACCTATGGAGAAATGGGGTCCTAGCCACAGAAAGGGCAGAAGATTCAGCTGACAGCGATATTAGGCCTTATTCCTATAACTATTTTGATTATAAAAAAGCTTGGGAATATGGCTATGTTTTCAAAACCAAAACTTTTCCCACTCTTGGTTTATTCAGTTCAAATTGGCCTCCTGATAGAACTACCCATGTGGTTCAAAGGAATTTTCTTGTTATGGGGCCCTCAGAAGGATTTTCTACCACCGATGTTAGGGAATCTTTCGATATGATATTTAAAGTATGTAATAAATCGTATCCTGATGAGAGGATGTTATTCATGTGGTTTATGATGCTCTATGAACTACCATGGATTTTGAAGTGGGAATCTTTGTGCGTAGAAGACCTAGACGAAGAATGGACTTATCTCAAATCTTGAGAGAAGCATCCTCATCCGTTGGTGGGATCCTTTTATTAAAAGTCATCGGCTCCCAAAAGTTCGTTCCCCTCACTATACCTATTGAAGCACCGGGCCTTACAATCTATTGCATGAAGCTTGGTAAGAGCAAGCCTTTCTCAAAGGCTTCAAGCAATTATTGATCAACTTGGGCCCATCATCATCCAAAGAAGATCTGAAAAGAAGGTCTTAGAAATCCTTGACCTTGATGACGAATCTATGGCATCGGCATCTGCCACTCCCCAAGGAGATAATCTTGAGTTTGGAGATGAGGGCGACATCTTCGCAAATGAAGACATGTGCACTCGCATGGGCCAGGGCTCTGAGATCTCTATGATGGAACTCGAGAGATAATTCAGTCATGGATAAGCGACATGATGCGTGAAGACCGCGATACAAGAGTTTCACCTGAGAATTTCGAGTTCCAATAAGTTTTGTCCGATAGCTCCAAGAACAAAATAATTGACGTCGATATCGACAAGACCACTTTTGTAAAATTTCTACTTTACGCTACATTTGTCACGTGAAGGCTCGAAGGAATCATTAAAAGTGAAGATGCCGCTCAAAATTGTAGGTTTGCATGATCTACCTTCTTTAAATCGCCACGTCAATAAATTCCTGTAGCTTAAGTTGTCTTTAAATAGAGGAGCTCTCCCTCGATTGCAAGCATCGCTCGTTCGCATGCAATAATTGACTTGTAAAAAGAGTGTTGTGAGTTCTAAGTGTTTATTTCTCAAGTCCTTTATGCAAGCTCTGTTTAAACACTACGACCTCTCTCGCATCTGTATAGCTTGAATAAATGTCAATGATATCATTTCGATTTCACTATACTCGTTTCCTTTATTTTGGCTATGCATATTTCAATTTACTTTAATTATTCTGTTTATTATTTACGTCTCCACACTACCTTCCTTACGTAAAGCTTAAGATTGACTAAATATTTTGCTCTTAAGAGTCTGGGCGTGTAATAGTATATATATATATAGCTTCCATTGAGGGATCCCTCAAATAAGCTTATTTGAGGGACACCCCTTGTAGATCCCACTCCGGATTGTATTTCACTAATCTAAACCGTTCATTTTGTAGATACTCATTCAAAGATCATCTCTACAAAAAATCACTTGAATCCGATATCATTTGACCACTCAATTGAGTTATTGAAATTTTTGTACTTTCTTAAAGCATCGTGTTCATTGATTTTGTATGACACAATTGGATGTCGAAACGATTTCCGATTTGTCTAATTTTTTGTAAGGATGATCTATGAATGAAGACCTAAAAAATAGATGGTTTGGATCATTGGAAAAAATTTTGTAGGGTACCCTAAAGGGCGTCCCTCAAATAAAATTATTTAAAGGATCCCTCAATAGAAGGGGACTATATATATATAATTTTATTTAATTAGTCACTGATTGTTGTTTTTCCAACTGCCACTCTATCCATGGTTGGTGCTAAAGTAAAAGGCATCACCTTACGCCTTCCGAATTTTTATGTCCCCATTGATGAGCTCAAGTCTACAATCTCCAAGAATACTCGTGCAATTCTTCTAAATACTCCACATAACCCTGCTGGAAAAATGTTCAATCGAGAGTCGAGAGGAACTCAATGAAATTGCATCTCTCTGCATTGAAAATGATGTGTTGGTGTTCATTGATGAAGTTTACGATAAGTTGGCTTTTGAAATGGATCACATTTCACTGGCCTCTCTACCTGGGATGTACGAGCGGACAGTAACCATGAATTCCTTGGGAAAAACATTCTCCTTGACCGGGTGGAAGATCGGTTGGGCTATAGCTCCCCCACACCTGACATGGGGAGTGCGGCGGGCACACTCTTATCTCACTTTCACTACCTCCACTCCAATGCAGTGGGCTGCTGCAACAGCTCTCAGAGCACCAGACTCCTACTATGTGGAGCTGAAGAGAGATTACCAGGCAAAGAAGGCGATTTTGGTGGAGGGCTTGAAGGCTGTAGGTTTCAAAGTGTATCCATCAAGTGGCACCTACTTTGTGGTTGTAGATCATACTCCTTTTGGACTGGAAAATGATGTTGCTTTCTGTGAGTATCTGATCAAGGAAGTTGGGGTGGTGGCAATCCCAACCCGTGTTAAGATAGAAAGAATCTAGTCAGATTTACATTTTGCAAAGATGAAGGAACTCTTAGGGCTGCAGTTGACAGAATGAAGGAGAAGTTGAGAAAATAATTCAAACGCGCACCCCCAGTTAGAATAAGTGAAAACTCAGTACAAAGTCTGGGTATTTTATGTACTCTTTATTATTTGTAACAACTAAATATTGTAATAGTTCAACAATTACAACATTGTATTTAATTGGTGGTCGTGTATTTAATTGGATTTTGCTCTTTATTGGTAATTGATTTATTGGTTTAGCATCTCTTGGTTGGAAATTTTGGTGGGCATTTTTTTTTGTTGAGAAGATGATGAATTTCATTAAAGAATCAGAGTATTACAAAGATAAAGCATGTATAGAGTGCCCTCGTTAAAACCTCGTTGAGGAAAGAGTACCATACACGCCGAGACTACAAGAGAGTCAAGCAATTTGGACCATTACACAAAAAGACCACATCAAAACAAAAACTAACACAAAGACCTTCGACGAGACCGCAACTAGAGACCAACACAGTAGACCCACATGAGTGGACCTCATAAAGCCCAAATAGTAAACCCACATGAGAGGACCGTAGAACATTTGAACTGTCAAAAGAAGCCTGCTATGAGCAAAATCATAGTCCTTTGACACCCACACAAACTGCAGGGCATACCATAGCAGAAACCATGAGAGAACACGGAGGAGGAACGCAGAACCAACAGTAAAAGGACTCCTGAGAAGCACTCCACTTCAACTCAGACCCTGACAAAGAAAACCTCCTATGACCAAGCATAGTCCTTCGGTAGACGCAAAGTAGAGAAGAGCACCACATCCCAAGAACTACCACTAGTGTCGCTTCTACCGCCGCAATTGAAACAAAGACATCAGCCACCACGTATCACAACCCTCGTGAGGAGAGACCCAATCCAGCGTCATTACTGCCGCCACCATTGAAAATTTGGGTGGGCTTAAGTATGCATGACACCACTCCATTACAACTACATTGTCAAATAGTCACAAATTGCAAAAGCAATATTACAACGATAATCATACTCTAAGAAACCAATACATTAGCTATACATAATCAATACATGCCCAAGTGAACGTAATAAGTGAAACTCAATTAAGTTTGGTGTATATGAACACTCTACAAATAACGGTAAGACCACCCATTATGTTTGAATAACTTTAATCTTCATTATGTACCCTTAAAACCAATACAACAGAGTTCCATATAGAATAAATTATATTTCATAATTATGGCCCCCTTTACTAATCTTGTTTAGTTAAACAAGCAATAAAAAGGCAATAGACAAGCAATAAAAAGGCAAAAGACAATCAATAAAAAGAGCAATAGACAAGTAATAAATATGCAATATACAAGCAATAAACAGACAATAGTTAAGCAATAAAAAGGCAATAGACTACTATAAGAAGCACACTCTAATTTTGAGGGTCAAAGCAGTTAGATATATACCCTTAAAGCCATCTAATTATGTAATAGTTAGAGTTAAGGACATCTTTGATAAAAGACATATTATGTCATCAATGGGCAAGAAAGGTTGTTTTATACATGAATCATCCTATAATATAATTCAATATGTAGAACAACCATAGTCCAAAGAATACACAAGAGGATATGAGAACTATGTAATGAGATTACATACATGGAGACAGATCATGATCCCTAATCCTGAATATTTTCCCGATCATAGGAATATCAATTGAACGTTGATATTCCGCAAAGACCAGTACACACAGTATCTTCTCTATATGTAGAGAATGGCGAGGTCCCAAGTCATTGAGTGTGTCGACACCTAGATATGTGTGTAGGTGCTTGTAGGAGAACAAGTACACTGAACGCGATCCAATGCATGCATTCTAGTATGGAAGTCTTTACTCACATGTCAAAGTAGAATTCATAAATTTCAATGGTGCAAACTAATCATTAGACCTGAGACATCATAGATGTCTTGTGGCTATGTTGTTAGTCTTTGAGGGCACTATACAGTTATACTAAATTAGGCATAACTTAAAGATGCTCATCGGGATTCTCAATAGAGTCATGAAGGCAAACGAATGTACAACAAGGAATCTCTACTCTCGGTAAAGGAGAGAGAATACTCCAAGATATGATTTGTCAAATCTCTGCGCAGAGTAGTGGATAAGATTTGAAAGAAGAGGTCTTCAAATCTTACCAGGATAATCATATAAAAGGAATTATTCACATTGGGATATTGACACAATCGGATTCCATAATCTAATAATGTGAATAAGGAGTATTGATATAAGAGAAGGATTCAATTGCACGGTCATTCGAATTTGAATAGGTTCTTTCACAATGTCTCATTTAGCTTGGATAACCGTGACTTGCTGCTAGGTGACAACCATAGTTTGTGGATGTCCTAAAAGGTTTCAATTAACCTTTATTAATAGGAAGAATTAAATTGTGGAATTTAATTCGTATATCATCTCAAATGAGTTGAGTCAATCCGCTACCTTTGCTAAAGGGAACCTACGGATTTGCGTACCCAAAGAATGTGATTAGAGAATCAAATGAAGAGAAATGAAATGTGGAAACACAAGTCAATGGTTGATAATCAAATGTCAAAGTCAACGGTTAAAAGTCAACATTTTGACCGGAGCAATTGACCAAAGTCAAATAGTTCGACCGAGTCAATTAAGTAAAACTATAACTATAATTTAATAGTTAAATTATAATTAAAAGATTAATTATGGAATTAATATTGACATATAGAAATATTGGATTGAGCCTTTAAATATGATTTAAAAGGAAAGGGACAAAATAGCCCAAAAGGCAATTGGGCCCAAGGGATAAATGGCATAAGATGTATGACCCATGAACCCAAATGGAACCCCAAAACCCACCCACCCAAAATTTCGGCAACATTAGGGGAAGCCCTCCCCTTGCCTTTGTGTTGTCCTATATAAGGTATAGTTTGGAGAAAACCTAGCTAGGGTTTTTGGTTTCCTACTTTGGTTGATGAGTGAACATCTTTGTCTCTCATATTCCATAAACCAAAAATTGGTCCCATCAAGAAGTAGACTAGCATCCATACTTCTTGATTGCCTTCTCTTCTTCTCTAGGAGCATTTGGTGTGCTAAGATAGAGGACTACAATCTTGAAGCCTTAAGGTGAAGGAGTCAAAATCAAGAGAAACAAAAGGCCTTTCCAACAAAGGTGTTCATTCTTGAGAGGTCAAGAAAAGGTCATCAAGGGTAAAGATCTATTCCCTTTTCCCTTTTCTATTTGTGTTCAAAGAGACTAGGCTAAGATACTTGGTTTAAAATGAAAAAGGCTTAGCTCAACTAGTATAAACAAAATGAATCCGCCATTTAGAATGATTTTGTTGTATAGGTTGTGGTTAAAGTTCATTTCCTAAGCATTAGATGAATGTTTCCTTCAAAAGCTCAATTTAGTTAAATGATATCATAATACCATAAATTGCAAGCTTGTCTCTTGAATAAATAAAAAACAATAATCCAATGCAACAAAAAAAAAAGAATATCAAGCTCAGATGTACATCACACACCAAATACAAGTGAATGTAAAATATAAGGTCAACAAATATACCAAATACCATAATACTAACAAATGTAGACAACAACCAATCGCGGACCAAATTAAGCTGCTTTTTGTTTCAACCCTTAAACTAAAACATGCATTATTTACAAAATGTTGTTCACTTCATCTTTTCTGTCAAAATATCATGATAATATTAACCAAAATATGTAAAAGAAAAATAATTTCCTAAGAATCATTTAGTCAGTAATTAATCCACCTTCAAGTCAAGAACATCTTTTACATCCTCAACTTTTACAGCAATAGTTCTTGCTGCAAATATGGTTGCTTTGGAGATTTTTTTTTACAACATAGTTTGTTAATGAACAGGGCTATGGGTTCAATTGTACTTTATCAGTTCTAACTCTATCATTATACGAATTATGTCCGAAAACTTTGTTGTGGTAATGGATTGATTGATATGGAATATATCTACTTTATAATTGTTGGGTTTGTTTGTCAATTACATATTGCTTTCCTATTGCCCTTATATTGTGTTCCTATTGGTCTTAGATTGCTTTCCTATTGCCCTTATATTGTTGTCATATCAATTTTTTCATCTCTGTCATCTGATTGCCATTATATTGTCTTCTAGTTGCTCCCTTATTGCTGCCATATCAATCTTTTCATCTCTATCTTGGCAATTATAAAGTTGAAGTTAGACATCAGGTTTACGTATTGCCATCTGACAACCATTATATTGTCTTCCTATTGTGCCCTTATTGCTGCCATATCAATTTTTGACTTATGGAAGATTGTTGTCATTGAGAACCATCATCAATTTGGCGTGGGACAACATTCCATTCAGTTACAGGAAGTGCACTGTAATTATAAGGAAAAAAACCTGTAATTGAGGAACTATATATTTTAGTAACGTAGTTTAGTCCTCATTCAATGGAACTATATATTTTAGTCATGTATATAATGTGAGAGAGAGAGCGAAGAGAGCTCCGCGAGAGAGAGAGAGAGAGAGAGAGAGAGAGAGCGAAGAGTGAGGACAATTAGTGGGCAAGAAGTTGGCAATGAGTATCTATTTATATGAAGGGTAGCTTGGTACTTTCACGTTGAAAAGTGAGTATTTGTGGTTAAGTTTTATAAACTGAGTATTTTGATTAGGATTTAGCAAAAGCGATTATCTATGTCAAATTCCCTAATTTTATTTCAACACATACTTGAAAAATAGGCGATACAGGGGCACTACGATCCTAATAAACAAGCAATAGGATGGCAATATAAGAGCAATACGATGACAATATATGTTCAATAAATAGGCAATATTAGGCCATTTCCAGTCATAGGGCTAAATGTAGTCCATGGCTAAAAATTTAGCCCTCCAAAATATTAATTTTTTAAAGAATAGTGCAGGGCTAAAATTTTCCATCTCCAGCCATGCAAGGCTATATTTTAGGGTCCTTAATATTTTATTATTTTAAGAAGCATGGGGCCCACAAAAAAATGGATGGATTTCAATGTGCATTTTTGAAAAGCACATGCTTGGGGCCCACAAAAAATTTGGCATAGGCCAAAGCTAGGCTAAATGTGGCCCAATTGGAGGGCTAAAGGGCCAAATGTGGCCCTCCAAATTTGGACAAAATTTTGTTTAGCCCATGGCTGGAGACGGGTTTTGCATTATTTTAGAGCTATATTTGGGATATAGCCCATGGCTGGAGATGGCCTTAATACAATGAGGATCGATTACAAAATGTTCCCTAACCCTTCTGTTTGTTCATTCAAAATACATGACACAAAGTTAAAAGAAAGTACCACAAAATAAACCCAACATATGTAATCTAGTGAGATCATCATGACATAATCATGAAACATTTTGAACCCGCTGTCAAAAGCTTCAACCATTTTATGGTTAAACTCTGGCGATTGTTTGAATTGCTTCACTTCTTTCTTGAAATACTCATGACATATGAGAAGAGAAAAATAATAATAATTTAGGGTCTTTAAAAATTCAGTTTCATAAGCAGATAACAAGCTAACAAATGGAACCGGTAGCAAAAAAACAAAAGCAGATAATGAAAACATAATATAGGAACATCTTCATGATTCTAGATATGGAGCAGGCCAAAGTCCCTAACCCCTTCTATGCCTTTTCAATGTCATGTAGCTTAAAACATGCATTTCGATAATTAATGCCTTGTGTAATTCATGGAACTGAGACCAGTTCGAAAATCAAATGGAACTGTACTATAGTACTATTAGCTACTATATTTTTCACAACAGAAAAGTACTAAAATAAAAATTAAAAAAAATCACTGCTCTTATCATCGGCCTCGAGGGTCTTTCCATATGTTGGTACTAAGCAATGAATCCCATCTTTTATTTATCAAGTAATCAGTACAATTAAGAATCATACAAGACATCAGCTATACATGCAAAACCATATAGAAAAGATGAAATATTTTACCATCATTCGTGTTCAGCTCAACACATGACCTCTATCAAATCAATTCTCACAAAGACAGTAGGGTGATATTTTTAATTTGAATGATTCCCATGTTGCATAAATTGAACAGAAACCAAATAGACGGCATTTCTGCTGCCCTTTGATTGATACTTCAGAGAAAACTGGATTTACCAAAAATTTCAGCATAATGGTTAGCTGAAGTTAGAAAAACAAACAAACAAAAAAGAACTCCAATTGCTGCATCAAAATTAGAATTGGAACTCACATGAAAGGAATTAGAACTGCACTTAATTACACCATAAATATAAAATGCAAAACTCAAATTAGCAAGAGCACACGAGGAAACACAAATTTCTTCTTAACTTATATAAGGCCAAAAGATAATCCATGAGTAATAATCATTTTAAAACAATTTCTACAGGCTGTACACAATCTCAATCTCTATGTTCAAACACAAAAATCTCAAGAAGACAACTATGTTAATCATTCAAGTGTTAAAACAACACCTAACATCATTGCCATGGGCATTAAGGTTTTTTTAACCCCCTGTTAATTCCCTTCCGTTTTCACTCTGTTTTAACATTATGAGACTATCGCCATTGAAAGTTGGATTTGTCAAGATAAACTATTGAACTCAAAACATGGACTAGAGATAGCAAAAAGCTACTGCAACTGCAAAAGCAAACTATAGTCTGGCAAACAAGGTTCTTGTCTTATGGCTAATGTAGAGATTATTAATGAATACCTACAATTTTCCTTCCCTGGATGAAAGAAAACAATAAAGAAACACATAACCCAATTGCAGAAATCAACATAGATATATAGCCAAAACCATTCAATCTTATAAATCAACACAGACTAATTTACCCAATATGTACTGATGGTTGTTTTAAGATAAAAGACCAACAAAAAGCAGCAATAGGCTCTGAGGTTGCATCTGTATCCACTGCAATGTTGTTATATTCCAACATTTGAAATAAGCCCAACCAAACCATTTAGTACAACAGTGGTCAGTCGCTAGCTCCAAAAAATTTGACAAAGAAGTGGGTCAATAAGGAACACGGCCAAAGGAACATGCTTATTCAAAAGCAAAATGATGTTAAATATTTACACAAAGACAAAGTTTTCAGAATGGCATATCTACAGAGAATTTATCCAATAATGGATATTTCTTTAAAGAACAATCTATCAAATCTCATAATACGCATAGATAATAATCTTCCAAAAGACACAAGAGACCTCAATTTCTGAAATTCTTGTTACGATAATTCTTCATCCAGATATGACAAAAAAAAATCATGTACTTTATGAATAGTTTATCTTGAAAATTATTATAAGCAACATCAACAAAACATTTCTCAAACCATGCAATGTATCCTACATCAGTTTTTGTAGAAATAACTCAATCATACCTTGGAAGAAGACTTCTTATTAGCCAATGAAATTGTGTAAACCACTACAAAAGCTCATTCACCCAAATTTTTCCTCATAGCCAGTCATGTCCAAAAACTGGAAATTCCAGCAATCTGTATAAACATAAACCAAAAGGCATAAAAGTAAGACAATTTGTAACAAATATAAGTGAAAACAATAACCAATTACAGCTAGCCAACATGCTAATCTAATGATTCTAGAGTAAAAAGTAGAATCCAGCCACTTAATTAAACTACCCACATGCAAAACAAGAAGAAAAACAGATTTGTATCAAACACTTTGCTCAAATTACACCAACCAGTTGTGACCCAAAAAAAAAAATTATAATGCCACTGCAAGCCCATTCCCAGATCTTTAATATTGACTGATATGAAATCCACAGTAACTGAGTCAAAATGGTACTCCTTAACGATATGGCATGAAAATTAGAAAATACTATCAAGGAAATGAGCCAAGTTTCGACCCCGCATTCATAACATTGTAGCAAATTCACAATCAGACCATTCACACCAACATGAAGAGAAACTAAAAAGAAAATCATTCCAATTATGGTAGCAAAACTCACAAGATAGAAAATAATCCCCAAGTTACTAATCCTCTAGGCAATCATGTAGCTAACCAATTCAAATTGCAATGCCAAACCCACATCTAATACTAACAAAGCTGCTTCTGCTTTCCATTTTGTAACAAAAAAGAAAAAGAAAAAGCAAATCAACTTAAATGTCTAAGCATCACCCAACAGAAGAATTCAGCAATCAATGCCCGAATGCACCACAAACTAGAACAAATGAAATAGAAATTGAGATATTTCATTACTAGCTGAACATCACATGCACTCATGTAGTAATAAAGCAGCACAAGACTTCCAAATAAAACTCACAAAGTAGAACAAACTTCACACCTTTCCTCTTCCAGAGGAAGTCTACTACTCCTAAAAAAAAACACCAAAGACTCCTCCATTTAACAAAAAAAGAGGGATAATATTAACCTCTCGAGCTTGACCAACGTAGAAACTCTCAGGCACTTTAGATATTCCCTTGAGTTTCAAGAGTGTAATGTGTGAGTATGAGAGAGAGGATCCGGACAAAAATCATGCAACTCAACTCAAGGAGTAGGGTTTTATATATAAACACCTCTACATGCTCAAGCGCATCAACTACAATTTCTCAGCATTCAAGGATACCTAAGAACAAATGAAAAGGAAAAGCAACGAGATGCGAATATACCCAAACCATTTTAGTTCTTTCCAACATATCAGTAGTGTCTCATACATTTCCAGATTCATTAGCATAGTAATTCTCTTTAAAAGAGTAACCAACAGCAGAAACCAAATCCTTATCTTCATATAGAACTTTTCTGGGTTCTTTCAAGCCTTCACTCGCTTCCTAGATCACAAAGCATATCCAAAATCAGAAGTGCATATTGTAAAACACACTTCTCATAATGTTTAGACTGAAATCATATCAAGTCAATTTATCCTTTACTTACCTGCTCAACACTACGTTTCAAACCATCAGTCCTCTATTCTGAAATGCAAAATTGGAAGGGTCGTCTCGCAAATCCCAACAAATGAATTTGCAGTCATCTGAACCAATGTATACTAACTGGGGTTGGTGGGTATCAAATGAAGTTGCCCAACCTTCAAAGTCATGTGCTTTCCATAGTTCTTATGCCTCTAGTTGGGATTCCACTAAAGAAGCTATCGATACCGAACCATCCGATAGCCCCACAATTATGGATTTAGGTGAAGGGTTCTAGTCAAGGTAAAGGCACATGGTAGAAATGATTTTTACATCAGTTATCTCTCTCAAAGAAAACCCTGCACTAAATATTCAAAAACCTTGCGCGTGACCTAATCGCCTATTTTGAACGATTGGGGCTTGATGCGGGAATCATAATATCAGGCGGTGCATTGCCTGTATGCCATGTTTCGAAGGTCAGCAAGTGTTCAGCACTCTTCGATCAAATCCAGGTTCAGCATCAGCCATTCTTCATTGCCTTCGGGTGAAGGGTTGCTATTCGGTATGAGGATCCGCCGATCTCCACTGGGATGACTGCCTCTGTGCCGAATGCAAGAGAGAAAAGTGTTTCCCCAGTAGATGTTCGTATCGTCGTTCGAATCGACCATAGAACCTCTAGAAGTTTTTCAGGCCAGAAACCCTTGGCATCGTCCAACTTTCTCTTCAGTGTTTGCTTGATAATTTTTTTGATGGCTTCCACTTGTTCGTTGGACTATGGATGAGCTGAAGATGCGAAGAAGAGGTTGATCTTGTATCGCGCACATAACTGTTTGAAGAGTGCGCAGTCGAACTGCCTACCGTTGTCAGTTATGATTGCATGGAGGACACCGAAGCGACATATGATGCTCTGCCAGACAAAGGTTTCGATCTTGGCTGCTGTGACAGTAGCTTAGGGCTTCGGCTTCAACCCACTTGGTGAAATAGTCAATGGCAACCACTGTAAACTTGACTTGGCCCTTCCCTTATGACATTGGGCCAAAGAGGTCAAGCCCCAACTGCACGAAAGGCCATGGGCTGATGATTGGAGTGAGAGGTTCGGTAGGAAGATGATGGATCGTGCAAGTGTTGACATTTTTTGCATCTTCTAGCCATTTTGTTGGCGTCTTCATGCCACTTCATCTTCGTGACGCATTTGAGGTATGTCATGATGTAGCTTCGGTGGTAGAGTATGTTGTTGAGAATCAAGTATAGTGCCGATCAGTATAGGATCCTCTTTGTTGCTGCTTCGTTGTCAGGCATGGTGCTGTTCTTCAGGAAGGCGATAAGATGGTCCATCCAGCTTGGGGTATGCTGAGTGCGGACAGAACCTCCACCAGGATTTGGCGGGCCTATCCTATCATTGATTTCCAAGGCCAATCGAGATAATGCATGGATATAGCTTTTCTCAGACCTTGGGACTTGCCGAATGTTGTATCATGCGAACATCTTCAGCAATTGCGTGGTCTTGGACAAGTATGCTGTCATGAACGGTTCCATAGCGCTGAAGTCTTGAGTGACCTAATTGACCACCAATTGGAGAGTTGAAGGGCCACCAGTAGAGCTTCGTATTCATCCTCATTGTTGGAGGCCTTGAACTGGAATAGGATCACATATTCAATTGTGACACCATTGGGGGTTATGAGGACGAGGCCGGCTCCGCTTCCCTCCTAATTGGAGGATTCATCAACATAGAGCGTCCACTGAGGAGTGGGTGGTGGCATGGAATGTTCGGTGTTGTAGTCACATGGGATTGTACCCGTGAGGGCTTCCTAAGATAATGGGGTTAGCATAACGATGAAATCGACAACAGCTTGGCCGTTCAGAGCTGGTCGAGGCTGATAATGTATATCGAATTCCCTGAGCTCAATAGCCCACTTGATTAGTCGGATGGAAACTTTTGGCTTCTAAAGGATCTGGCGCAGCGGCTAATTGGTTAAAATCGTGATTGCGTGTGCTTGGAAATGTGGCCAAAGCTTGTGTGTCGATGTGATCAAGGCAAGATCGAGTTTCTCTAAGTTTGAATATATGCGCTCGGCATCATGTAAGGCTATGCTCAAGTAGAATACTGGGTCTTCAATGCCTTCGGGTTTTCGGATGAGGGCGGAACTGATTGTTGAAGAGGAAACTGATAGATAGATCACAAGTCCTTCACCTAGGATTGGTTTTGAGAGCAATGGTGCTCTGCTCATGTACTCTTTTAGGCTGTTGAATGCGGCATCGCATTCGGCCATCCAAATGATCTGCTTTTTGGGGCCTTTAAGGGCTTTGAAAAAAGGAGCGCAACGATCGGTAGCCATGGAAATGAACCGTGTGAGGGCTACGCTGCGACTTGTTAAGCTTTGGATCTCATTATGTGTCTTCGGCACCTGCATGTTCAGCAAAGCCTTGATTTTTTCTAGGTTAGCCTCAATGCCTCTTTGGCTGATCATGAAGCCAAAGAAATTTCCCGAAGAATCGCCGAAGGCGCATTTGGTTAGGTTGAGTCGCATCTTGTAACGCTTACGTATTTCGAACATTTGGGACATATTCTGAAGGTGCTTATCGGAGGTTTTGCTCCTGACCATTATGTCGTTGACATAGACCTCCATCGTGCGGCCGATGTGTTCGGTGAACATTTTGTTTACCAGGACCTGATAGGTTGCTCCAGCGTTTTTCAGGTCGAAGGGCATCAAATTGTAGCAGTAGAGGCCTTTGTCAGTAATGAACGTCGTGTACTCCTGATTAGCGGCGTGCATGAAAATATGGTTGTAGCTTGAATAGACGTCTATGAAACTGAGCAACTCATGGCCTGCGGTAGCATCGACAAGTTGATCAATTCTGAGAAGGTGGCAGCTGTCCTTGGCATAGGCCTTGTTCAGGTCAGTGTAGTCCTGGCACATGTGCCATTTATCATTTGTCTTCTTTACCATGACCGAATTAGCCAACCATACTGGGTAATCGACTTCCCTGATGAAGCCGATCACCCTTAGTTTATCCACCTCTGACTTCCCAACGACATTCGCTTATGTCATATCGGTTTGCAGATTGGGTTGAGGTTGAGCTGATGGCAAATAACATCAAGGGAAATGTCGGGCATCAATGTATGACCATGCAAAGACTCCGGAGTTCTCCCTGAGGAAAGCGATGAAAGCCATTAGGAGGGTATTGGTGAGGCCCGTGACGATGTGAACCAGTCGATCCGGATGACCCACTAATAACGTAACCAATTCCAATTCCTCAACTTGGTTGTGCTTGTGGTGTGGTTGACATGTCCCGAGGGTCGTCTGGCCGATCGTCCCCTGTGTGGTTGGGTGCCGAAGATATGGCATTTGAGACTACTAGAGCCTCCCTTGGCAATGATTTGGTGGAAGAGCTGGAAGATGATAAATAGCATGTTCGCGAGCTGAGCTGATCGCCCCGTACTTGGCAAACATTCATCAACAACATATGGGGGGAAAGGAAAACATTCATCTTAGACGAAGACCTTCTTCGGTGCAGTGCCCACAACCAATGGAAGCTAAATGCGTCCGATCTGTTGAACAACATCGCTAGAAAAACTAAGCAAAGGTGTGATGCCACGATTGATATGCCGATCCTCTACTTCAAGTGCCTCAAATGCATCAGCGAAAAGAACATTGACGAAACTTCCAGTGTCGATCAGTATCTTTCCGACGTCAAATTCGGCGATCTCCGCTCGGATCATCATCGGATTAGAGTGGGGGAAGATGATCCCTTTCTCCTCTTCATCAGTGAAGATGATCGGCTCCCATCCTGTCTTTTGTATTTTGTAGTTACAACCATTCTCGATGTCGAGCACTTGGGGGCTTTGTGCGGCGTGGAGATAGCTTTTCATGGATCGGTTGCTAGTCTCAGCAATAGTTAAGCCGTCGTTGATCGTGTTTATCTGCCGATTGGCCTGGACTGATGCATGTGGCAGATCATGAAGGTACTAATCGAGCTTCCCCTCTGGATGAGACGCTCCATGATCCTCCTTAGTGCTATACACGATTCGGTGTCGTGGTCGTTGTGCTGATGGTATCGAAGGAAGACATCAATGTCCTTCTTGCTCTGGAGTGCCGGCTTCCATTGAGTAGGCTTCGGGATACTATCATATTCGATAAGCAGGATAGCCTTATAGGACATGTTCAACAGTGTGAACACCTCAGCCCCTAGCTTCGGTTCATTGGTTAATGGCCCCTTGTGTTGGTTTTTATTAAACCTGCCTTTACCCCTCATCTGGTGGTTCTGCCTCAGTCCGAAGGAGTCCTTCCGTTTGTCATTCGTGCTATAGGTATTGGGTTCATTTGGGAGCGTGTTCTGCAGTGCCGATTGATGAGGTGGCGGATATGAATTTCAGACCGATGGTCCTGGGTGATCCGATGGATCCGCTCCAGTCTAGAGGGCCGAAGGTTTTTTTCCAGCTTTTAGGTATTCCGTTTTGGCATGAATGACAGCCTACTTCATCAGTTCGGCATAGGTAAACCAATTGTTGCTGTGCACTATGTAGCGGAAGCTAGACTTACGCAACACGCTCTTGAATGCGCCGAGGGTGATCCGATCATCGGTGTCTAGGCACTTGGAATACTCATGGCTGAACCGGGTGGCGTATTCCTTGAGTGGTTCATCTTCTTCTTGCCATACCGTGTACAGATCGTCAGCAGAGCATAAGTGATTAGTCTAAATCATGAAATGGTTAAGAAAAACCAGATTCAATTGATCGAAAGAGCTAACTGTACCTGGGTCCAATTGGAAAAACCAATTGAGAGCTGCTCCAGTTAGAGTTGAAGGAAAAAGTAAGCATTGTCCTTCATCACCAAGGCCTTTGCAGCCAAGGGCTGGTTGAAATGTGTGAATATGAGTCAAATGATCCTTCGTGCCTGAGTAGAATGGTATTTTCAACGCCTGAATGTCTTTCTCCAGTCTGAATGTTTGGATATGCTTAGAGAACGGCCCGGTCGAGATTTGCCCTAGGCTGGCTGAAGGGCGTTGATACGATCATCCTCCAGCTGTTTAACCATTTGAAAAAGGAGCTGAACCTTTGGATTTACATCGGGTAGTCTGTCATTAGTTGATTTATGAGCTTCAACGTCTGCGCCTCCCTTGGGGATAATCCTGTGCCTTCGGCGTTCGGGGAGGTGGACGTTCGGACCGTTCTTTCCTGGGTGATCCGTGCTATTAGCGATCCGATCTTCCAGTCGATTGAAAAAACCAATCCTTTCTTGAAGGAACATATTCCAAGTCCCATGTTCCCTCGTTGTGGCGTCTGGATTGGTTGTGGCGTCTGGATTGGTTGCGGCTGATCGGCTCATTGTCTCCCAGGATTTTCATCCGTGGGTCGTCGAATTTATCGTTGATTCTGATCTGGGATGCCCGACGTTCTTCTCGCCGGCTCAGTAACAAATCAAGACAATCGGAATAGACTGTGTGACCACAATTGGGGTTATTCATTGGGGGAGGAAGGACCAGCTGTCGTGATACTTCGAGTTCAGTTTGCTCATGAGTGTTCCTTTGTGATCGACGAACGGGTGTTTGCACGCTCTGGGATGATTGTTCTTGCTGGAGCTGAATGGTTTTGTTTAGACCCACCTGAAGCTGTGCCGAATGCCTCTGCTGTCTCTTCAATTCACCTTGGGTGTCTTGAAGCTTGGTTGAAAGGATGTTGTTGTGCTCCTGGATTTTTGCCATGTCCTTACGCAGTGTGTTCAGCTGTGCTTGCATTTCAGCCTTTGCTATTGCTGATCACGTGGAGGCCTCCGGAGGCAAGGTGCTAGATGGAAAACCTAGGCTTCCTTCAACATGCATGTCGAAGGGTGGACTACCTGGCAAGCGAAACTTGGAGGTGGGAGATGGCTCCATCTTAACTTGGTAAAGGGGTGAGATGTTTAGTAAGGATTCCAACATATAGTGTCAATCTGTTGACGCTCAAAATTGGACAGCCAAGATTGAGCCCAACTTATATGATGATGGTGCCTTCGGTACTTGAGGACCTTCGGTAGATAGGGTGTGACTTGTAAAGGGGTCGAAGACAAGTGTGAAAGCTTCGGCACCGGTGTGGTACCTGTCGTAGGCACCCCGAAGCTTAAGTTAGATAAGAGTAGAGTTAATGGATGAAGTTAGGATGTTCAAAATGTCATTACCTTTGTAGTGGGGGCGAGTCCCCTATTTATAGGCAAATGAGAGAGGCAACTTGTTGTTTTTCTCCGATGTGGGACTCGTGGGCATGGCCTGTGTGGCTGCCACGTATCCTAGGGCACAGTATACTTTGTAACACTCTTCATGGGATGAAGGCCCTCCCACTGTTGAAGGTATTCCACCTCCAAAGGCGTTTATCATGGGCCTATTGGGTTGAAGAGCCTAGCTAGATATGGTATAAACATAGGGCATGGATAATGTTGATACATTCACATACAATTTTTTTAATCAATGATTAGCCCCTTGCTAAATGAATAATTCATGTTAATATTCTTATGTGTAAAATATCAAATTTTGGGATAAGAAAATAAATGGATACATAATATTGTAGGAAGAATTGGTGCGAAGTGGTGTTGTCGCCGTTTATTTTGATCGCACAATATTGGTCACTTAGAAGGATATGATTGTTATTTTAAAAGGATACTGTATTGGAAAAACCCTAGTTGCTTTCTCACAAGAAACACTCCTAGAGCCCAAAAAAAAAAAAGGACTATGGAAAGCGTATGATCGGGTGGAGTGGGACTTTCTGGAGAAAATGATGTTGGCCCTCGGTTTTCCCATAAGAATTGTGACCTACTCTTTTATTGTTAATGGGGAGCCAATAAGGACTCTGTACCCAGCTAGAGGTTTGAGACAAAGAGATCCCCTATCCCCTTATCTGTTTTTATTGTGTGCGGAGCGGAGGGCTTCACATCTCTACTTTCTAAGGCGGAGAGGGCAAGGAGAATTCAGGGGATTTGGATCTGCCGTGCTGCTCCTACTATTAGTCACCTATTCTTCGCGGATGATAGCTTCATTTTTGTGAGGGCAAATGAGAGTAACTGTGGCGAATTAAAGCATATTTTCGATGTTTATGGGAATGCTTCTGGGCAAAAAATAAATTGCAGTAAGAGCTGTGTTTCATTTAGTGCAAATATCCCTGTCACAGAGCAAAGTAGGCTGGCCAGTGTCTTGGGAGTGACTCGCGTGGACACGCATGCAACGTATCTTGGCCTCCCTACTGTGATCGGAAGGAACAAGTCCTTTTGTTTCCGCAGCATAAAAGAAAGAATTGGGAAAAAACTTCAGGGGTGGCGTGAGAAGTTTTTAAGCGGAGCGGGAAAAGAATTACTTTTAAAGGTGGTGGCACAGGCTATTCCCCTGTATGCTATGAGCTGTTTCCTTTTGCCTCAAGGTTTTTGTCATGAGGTTGAGCAAATGATGGCTCGTTTTTGGTGGGGCCAGCAAGGAGAGGAAAGGAAAATCCATTGGTTGAGTTGGGTGAAGCTGTGCAAGCCTAAGAGCGAGGGAGGTCTTGGCTTTCGTCATCTACACAGCTTCAATTTGGCTATGTTGGCAAAACAGGGGTGGCGCCTTGTCCTGAACCCAAGTTCCCTTGCTAGTAGACTGTTGAAGGCTCGGTACTTCCCAACCTCCACCTTCTGGAAGGCAAATATTGGGAATCGGCCCTCCTTTATTTGCATGAGTATTTTGTTGGCTAGACCAGTGCTGGAGCAGGGTGCTCGGTGACGTATTCGGGATGGTCCTTCTGTGCATATTTGGGGGGATCGGTGGATACCCAAGACTCACTCTTGTGCATTTATTACCCCTCAGATTCCAGGTTTGGAGAATACAACAGTTATAGCGCGTTTACTAACCTGTAATCGGAATGAGAATAAGGAATCCGATTCCGATTATGGATTATACCCGTGTTTACTAAAATTGGGAGAAATCAAAATGCGTGGGACCCACATGAAAAATAGAATTCAATTCCAAAATTTGGGTGATTTGGATTCCCTACATTAATTAGGTATTTGGATTCCGAGTTTAGGGAGTAATCGGAATGCTAATTTTTTTCCCTTTATGCCCTCACTTACTGTCATTATTTCCAAGATTATATTTAACCCTAGAAATAAAAACAAAATCATTTTAAGTGTTAAAGATTAACTAATAGAAATACTTACATTTATATATAAAAACTTAATAGAAATACTTAGAGCATCTCCAACGAGTGGTAGTAAAAAACTCTTCAAATTAAAGTTTGTTGACTCACGTGGCAATTTGAAGAGTCTTATTTGCTACTTTAATGTTTTGTGCCTCATCGGGCCTCTTCAATTCAATTAATGCAATATTTAACTTAAAACAATAATAATTAATAACATTTGAAATAATTATTTTATGTTTGTGTTCAAAGCAGAAAAGAGGAAAACCGAGTCCCCACAACCATCTTCTTCTCTCGGATAAAGAGACTCAAGGAAGACACACACAAATGAAAAGAGATATAAAATAAATATGAGAAAATAATGAAGGCAAGCTTTGTCGGCCATTAAAGCTTCAACCCAAGAGCTCTCGGTCCCTTCTCTTCCAAAAGATCATTCATACCCATAATTCCATTCCCGACTACGAGCCATGAGCTCCAACTCAAGGACTTGGCTTTCCTCCGTGTGTGTTGCTTTTCATAGTTTGAAAGGTTATTGATATTTCGGAATAAAATATTCTCAACGAGATCGCTTATATGATTCTATGTACTTTGAGCCTAGCAAGATGATTAATCCGGCAAGCAACGTGATTATCCCAAAGAAGATGATTAACTCAAACAAACAACGTGATTATCCAAGGGTCCAATATGATAAACAAATAAATAAAAGGAATTATATTAAATTTTAAAACGAGATGTACATCAAACCCATCAAGCAAAATAAAATGTTTTTAGCATTTTTCATATGATTTTGATTCTCCCAAAACAAAATAAATATTTTGAAGAGCCAAGGTCAACTTACCGAGTTCAAGAGAGAGAATGAGGTTGCGACTTTGATGACCGAGGTTGAAGAGGCCGTTTGGAGGAGTTTTTCTGATGTGGCTCACCTATTTGAGCATCCCAAAGTGGTTGAAGAGGTCAAGAAGAGGTACGTTGGAGATGCTCTTACATTTATTAAAAAAATACTTAATAGAAATACTTAAATTTATGAAAAAAATAAAATAAAATAATTTTAGTGTGTCTATGAAATAAAAAAGCAATTTAATTTTTCTTACTATTATATACTATATCAAATTTTATTAAAAAAAAGTATATAAAATATTTGATTTGGGACAAGGGCATTTTAGTAATCAAATTGATTTATATTCGATTCTCATTTGAATTAGTAAAAATAACTTTATGGAATTCTATTCCGATTCTATACAGTTTTAGTAAACAACTTCAACAGGAATCTGATTCTGATTCCGCCTAATTTCAATTCCTCCTCAATTCAATTCCTCTCAATTTGATTACGAATTAGTAAACGCGCCATTAGTGATTTAATTAGTAGGGTGGGGCCCCTGCGTGGGATATGCATGCTTTACGCCATATGTTATTACATATTGACGTGGAGGAGGTTGTCAAGATCCCTTTGAGTTTTCGTGCCCCGCCGGATCGCTTGGTGTGGCATTACGACAACAAGGGTGTGTTCTCTGTCCGAAGTGCATATAAAATCGCTCTGCGAATGCATATGGATGATAGTGGTCAAGCCTCCTCTTATAATAACTCTGGGAATGTTCGGGTTTGGCGGTGGATTCGCTCGGCGGCTATTCCTGTAAAAATAAAGACTTTCATGTGGAAGGCTGTGCATGGTATTCTGCCAACTAGGGCCAATTTGGCCCAAAAGGGGGTCCCCATCCCCACCTCCTGTGTTGCATGTGATGCCCACTATGAGACTGATTGCCATGTCTTTGGCCAATGCCCCGTGGCTAATACTGTTTGGGCTCTGTCTTCTTTGAATAATCCTATAAATAACCTTTCCATAGGAAATGTGGGGGATTGGTTGGTTGGTTACCTGGCTGACAAGACAAAATTTCAGAGAGAAATTATTATGGGGGTTCTGTGGGCTCTATGGGAGGCTCGGAATTGCTTGGTTTGGCAGGGGTCTCACGCCCTCCACATCTGATCGTGTCACACATCCAGCAGCTTCTCCATGACTACAGGAAGATGAATGCTGTGTCCCCGAAGACGACGCATTGTCCCAACAATATCGTGCGATGGATTTCGATGCGACTTACAATCCATTGTCGGGGAAGGCGGCGATTGGCGTGGTTGTGCGGAATGGGGATGGGGCTTTCGTGAGTGCTGTGGCGAAGATGGTCGGCCATGTCCTATTTGCTGAGCATGCAGAGTGCTTGGCGACAAAGGAGGGAGTGATGTTGGCTATCGCTATGGGGATTGAGTCTCCTATCTTTGAGGGGGACTCTTTAGTTGTGATTACAGCAATTCCTAGAGTGGGCAGTGACTTTTCTACGCTGGGGGATATCTTTGATGACGTCCGGAGCCTCCTTTGTCAGGCCCCTAATTCAATTATCCAGTTTTCTCCTAGAGCTGCCAACGGTGTAGCGCATAGGCTATCAAGGTTCGCGTTAAGTAATGAGGTTTCTCATACTTGGATAGAGGTGCCCCCTTACTACATACAGGACGCCCTTTTATTTGATGTTTCGAGTTGGGGTCAGGCTTCACGTCCGCCACATTGTAACACAATTATATATTATCTTTAATCCTAAGCGGTCGAGTCTGTGTTTTCCAAAAAAAATAAAAATAAAAATTGGGTGCCAATTATTATTTTTTAAATACAAAGTGATACTGAGAAAGATGAAAATCAAACCTATAATATTGGATACACGAATAAGCAACTGAGCTACAAATTCCTTATATGTTTTTTGGGGGCAAAATGCTTAGTTTAGACAGCAATTTAACCACAGATTTGTTACTTAAGGTTTAAAATACTTCAGCCCAAGAAAAATGAAAACTTTAAAATATTGAAGAAGTGGATTGAAAGCCAAGGAAGAAAGAGACACAAAACAGAAAAGGTGTAGTGAATAAGATTAATTTATCCAAAAGGGTCTGCAAGGAAGATAAAGACACCCAACCATCCCTGACATGGTGACAGACAGTAGCTGTCCTCATCTTTTCTGCACTTTCCAGAAACATCTCTTGATTAAACCCACAGAAATTTCCATTATCACTAATATTTTTATTTACTGTGGAATTAAAGTAATGCTTAAGAATTAAGCTTGCACTTTTTAGAAATATAGAATAGTTCCAAATAATTCACCAACCAAAGAGCGCAAAAGGGTGTCAGTAATTTGTTGTCACTAATATTTTATTAATTAATTTAGCACATACAACTCAAACAATTAAAATGTTTGAGAGATTAGATAAGATAAAATGGAACGCTAAAGAACCTTCTTTCTAACTTTTCCTTTTGGACCTTCTTCATTTTTTGCTTGACATGTGTCATTCTCTTTGCACTTAAAACAACGCCATTAATATATTATACAAGCTAATTTTTACTTTCCAAGTTTACCCTTAATAAATGTATTCAATTTATCCAAAAAAATTTCACAACTTTCTTATCATCTTATTAATTTTTATTTAAAGTCAGTTATTTTTTATAAACAAAATGTCTGTTTTTTTTTTATAAAAAAAAGTAATGTCCGTTTTTTTAACACAAAGGGTTTAGATAGAAAAACAAAGTCCTTCAAACCCGTAAGCACCCCAATGGTAGAGTTTACAGACTAACATTTTTTCCAAAGGAAATTGCTTGATTGCATTTCTTATACTACTAAATAAACCAAAATATCCCCCAAATCTGAATAGAAACAAAACAACACATTTTAATATTAGCAATGGTGACAAAACATCAAATAGTGAAATCTGTATACAATATTAAAGTCTTCCCAAAAATTTCCAGAGTTTTGTTTAAAATAAAGATAAAATGAGTTTTATTTTCTTTTTTGCTTAAAATAAAGATAAAATGCTTTTTCATCATTTCTTTCTTTAACATGCTTTAACAGCTCACTCATAATGTTTGTTTCCCTTTATAAACCTCACTCCATTTCTCACTCAACCAAATCATAGCCCTCACTCCAGAAACCAAAGCTTTCAACTTTGTAGTGAGAGAAGGCCAAAACCAGAGTTCTAGAGAGAAAGAGAGAGAGAACAGAGAAATGGAAGGGAAAGAAGAAGATGTGAGGCTGGGAGCCAACAAATTCTCAGAGAGGCAACCCATAGGGACATCTGCACAGACAGACAAGGACTACAAGGAGCCACCACCAGCACCTCTGTTTGAGCCTGGTGAGCTCAAGTCCTGGTCTTTTTGGAGGGCTGGAATTGCTGAGTTTATAGCGACCTTCTTGTTCCTCTACATCACTGTCTTGACTGTCATGGGTGTTTCTAGATCTCCCAGTAAGTGTGCTTCTGTGGGCGTTCAGGGCATTGCTTGGGCCTTTGGTGGTACCATCTTTGCCCTTGTTTACTCCACTGCTGGTATCTCAGGTATATTTCTTTCTTTGTCTCTCATATTTTTGTTTCTTCGGTTTGATCTACTACTTGGCCGGGCTTCCTTTCTTCTATTGTTTTTTTAAATAAGTTGATGCGTTAGGTATATGAAGTACAAAAAAGTTTAGGTTTTGAATTGTTTCTTAAATTTATGTTTGGTTCCTAGGAAAGTTAGGGAGTGAAGAGTAACAGTGGAGAAAGAAAAAAAAAGGTTCCTTTTTAAACTTTTGCTTTCTGAGAGAACCAAATGGAGGATTAGTCACGTTTGTGTATGGATTTGCTGTTTTGGTTGGGTATCTGAAAGTTTTACTGGCCATCACTTTACAGATGTTTGTATGCTTGCTGATGAAAAATAAAGAAACCACTTACTAAAAGAGAAAAAAGAAAAAAAATACGTGATCTTGTTTTTGGATATTGTGATCATCTGAAATTTCAGAAGCTTATTTCTCTAGATTCCTGTTTGGTTAGTAATGGTTACTGCTAAAACTGAGAATGGTAGAGTGAAAAAATGGGATTTGTTAAAGGTGCAAGCTTTGTTCCTGATCTCCTTGATGCTTTTAATGGCCTTTATCACTTTACCTCACAACATTCAGGAAAATGAAAATCTTCATTTTTGTTATGCAGTATAAATTTGAAAGTTTATAGTATAAGGAAAAAACATATATATATTCTCGTCTCCTTGCTAATTTTCATATTCGTTATAAGATTGTATTGACCTGCTTTGTTGATCATATGGTCAGGTGGTCACATAAACCCAGCTGTGACATTTGGTCTCTTCCTGGCAAGGAAGCTCTCCCTGACCAGAGCTGTATTCTATATAGTCATGCAAAGTCTTGGGGCAATTGCTGGTGCTGGGGTGGTGAAGGGGTTCCAAAAGAACCAGTATGAGTTGCAGGGTGGTGGAGCTAATGTGGTGAACCATGGCTATACCAAGGGTGACGGCCTTGGTGCTGAGATTGTTGGCACTTTCGTTCTTGTGTACACTGTTTTCTCTGCCACTGATGCCAAGAGAAATGCTAGAGACTCTCATGTCCCTGTAAGTATATCTTACCTTTTCTTTTCTTACCTGTCTTTTTTATTACCCACTTGTTTCGACACTGCCCTCGTATGATTTTCTGTGACATGGATACAATTTTTACATGTCTACTTATATTCTCATTGCTGCATAATCACCATTGGAGTGAGATTATTGTAAAACTAACCATTTTGATAACCCTTCTCCACTGTTAATTTTAAAGTCTTGTTGAAAGTTCAATGCAGGTTGACTTATTTGCACTGAATTTTTAGTAATCATAAAGTGTGTTTCTATTTAAAGCTAATGTCATAAGCCTCATGAATCTGACTTTCGTATGGATTAAACTTTCAATGCACTCTTAATCTTCATCATTACTTTCAATCAAAGTCCTTGTTTGTAAGTTCTATGCAAGTTGACCCTTTTGCTTTTGCACTAAAGTTTTAGTAAAAAGTGGGTTTCTATTTAAAACTAATGCAGTGTGGTTCATGAATCTGACCTCCTTATGGATTGTGGGGGTTCGAATAGTGGTTGGTGTGACACTATTCACACTCCGCACACTAGATTGTGGGAGTACATGGGGTCACAAACTGTTATGATTCCAGAAAGATCAGATAGTTAAAATCTTCTCTCTTGTGATTTTTACTATATACATATTGATCAACTAGTATCGTATCCACACCTCCTCAATCTACTGATTTCTTGAGTTTGATTTTATGTTGCCTTCCCCTGTTGACTTCCAAATTGAGCTTATTTTATGGCTCACGTACACGATTCTTAACTTTTTCTGTATGCCAAAATTACCATGGTGAATAGTCAATCTTCTCTCTGTGTTGGAACATAATGAAATTCTTGCATGAAGTTGCAAGTGGTGTCATTATTTTGCCGCTGATTACTAAACAACCTTTCATGTACGAATTAAAATGCAGATCTTGGCTCCACTTCCCATTGGGTTTGCAGTGTTCTTGGTGCACTTGGCAACCATCCCCATCACCGGAACTGGCATCAACCCTGCTAGGAGCCTTGGGGCTGCCATCATCTACAACAAGGACCATGCATGGAATGATCATGTGAGTAAAACTGTTAAACGTAATTTGAAGTTACATCTAAATGAACGGGTGAGATTATATGTCCTAAACCTTTGGTGATTTTATTGTGTTTCAGTGGATCTTCTGGGTGGGACCATTCATCGGAGCTGCCCTCGCTGCCCTCTACCATCAGATAGTCATCAGAGCCATCCCATTCAAGACCAGGGATTGAGAAGTTGTGTCGTGTATCTCGCCATTCAGCCATGTGTTGGCAGCAACGTTTATATTATCTCGTTCATTATGTTCTGATGTTGAGACTGGAATATTTGGGGTGTTGATGTGCATAAGTTATTTGCCTTGTTACATTAATGGAGAGCTTTATTTAATTTATACTTTGTCATTGTGGTAATCCTTGTTGCATTAATCAGTCTCCACCAAGTTCATCTCCTTGTTGCAATCTTTGATACCGTACGGTTTAGCCGGGGTGGTCACCGCACAGCAGTAATCAATAAGCAAACTAGCTGGGGTGGCTGACCAGAAGAAAAAAATGGCTAGCTAGCTTGAAGTTGTATGTTTCCTGATCTATAAGATGTTTTACAACCCTGGAATTAGTCATTGTAAACTCGCCTTTTAATGGTTTAATAATCAAAATAAGATCTTAGATCATGGAAAATAATAAAAACACAGACGGTTAACTTGTTAATCTGATACCATGACAAACTATTTCAAGTTCCAACTACAAGAACAATTCAACAGACAAGGAAATGCTCTTAAATAACACTATCAACTTAACAAAGTTAACAAGAACAATTTAAAAGATAGGGAAATGATCTCAAATAACACTAAAACAGACTAATTATATAGGTATTATCTGAATATGTTGTCGAAAGCGAAACTGTTGATATGGTCTAATTATTTTAATAGCAAGCAATTATAATCTCATATGACAATGATAAATTATAAGTAAAGTAACAATGCAATTAGTAATGTTATTTGGTTGATAAAATAAAATAAAAAGGTTGAGAAAAAGTATATAAACAAAAAAATTAAAATAGTTTTCATTTTCCTATCTCTCATAGGTTCTTTAATTACAAAAGTTAAAAAAACGTGGGCCTTTAAAATTTTCCGATGTTCAGCTGACCCAAGCCCAAACTCCAAACTCCACCTTCAACAACTTTGGCCTACTACTGACAGTCGTTTCCAACTTTTCTCGTTCGATATTTCTCCATCTCACGCCACCACTAGCAGGTAATAGCAACTCCTCCTTCGACTGCACTAGCAGCCTTTCAAATTCAGTGTCTCGGTTTTCTAATAACGTAATTATATGTTTCTGTCATTTGGTTTCATTCTTCCTGATGCATATTCAATTCTCGGAAATGGACCTTCTTGCTTTATAATTGTTGATCTTGTGATGGGATGCCATTTTCTGATAAGGAAATTGTACCCATGTAAAGCTTCGATTTTTCCTTGAGTTACAGTCTTAAAATTGTTTTCTTTTTAATCTGCTAGCTCTTAAGAGCAATTTGGTGAAGTGGGCAGGTACTGTTCGCCTAAAATTTACTGAAAGATGTGAACTTTGGATGTGGGATTTGATGGGTTTTGATTAAATCTGTCATTAATTGATCAATTGATTGTCTGCCATTATTTTCTAAATAATCTGGATGAGTATTGATGGATTTTGGATGGGTTTTTGCTGGTTTTTGTAGTTAGTTTATCTTTGGAATATCTCTTTAAGTGGTTTGGTATTTTTTATATATTTTAAAATGATGATATCGGGGTAGTTTAAATGGTGTTTTATTAGACAATCGAAGCCTGTGTGTCGTGGAATTCTCTTTGTGCTGTAGTATCGGTAAGTCATCCAAGTTCCAAAGATGAATTCTTGTTTTAATGTTTCAGTTGTGCTTTTAATTCAATCACCGGTGTTCGTTTGAAGCGTTTGCTTATATTATCAGGTAATCTTCCTTCTTTTTTTTATTTTGGTTAACAGATTCTCCTTGGTACACTTTTGAATATTTCTTTTGTTCTAATACTTGGTTGTTATCTTGTTTCCAGAATATTTGTCTTGTCATTTTGTGATTTGCTATCACTAGGAAGAGCGCATACTCACTCTTATAGGTTTATAAATTGTGTAAATATTATAGGGAAAGCGCGCTTTTTTCTTTTGGTTGTTAATAACAAATAATATTCATATGGAAACACCAAACAAAAACCCTAATCTTCTAAGTCAACCAAACATCGTAGTGCACGGCTGAGTTCATCTACTGCTTTCTAGTTTCTAGGTAGAAAGAAACCATTGCTGGAGAACTGAAGGAAGGCAACTATGTCGTTCATGAAAGGAGATTTACTTACAAGAACCAGAAAGCTGGTGAAGGGCCTGGCCAAGGTTGAGCCTGTTTGGCTCAAAGCCATGGAACGGTTTGTCCCCCGCTTTCTCACCATTCTGTGATTCTTGGAATGCATTTTCTTATATTTTTTATTTAATTTTTGAAAACATAATGTTTTGGGAATTTCTCAGGGCACCGCCTGTAACATTTCCTCGGGCAGATGCAATTCAGAAAATCACTCTCCCAGAGGATGTCTACATAAAGAAGTTTTTCAAAAAGTATCCAGATTCCAAACATGAAGATGCCATCAAGTATGGTTTATCTTTGTTTTTTGTTGCAATACTCGGTGTTCATGTTCCTCTTTTTTTTTTGAATAGAAACTGTTGTATTAATAATCAAGAGGATAAGACATCCCCGATCAAACAACATACACATAGGAAAAGACTGCGCTCCTAAGAGCTGGGGAAACAGAACTTTAAAAACTACTCTAAGCAAAGAGAGTATAAAGATTACGAAAAAACTGCTTCAAACAAGGAAAGACAGGTTACTAGTACAAAATCATAAGACACGGGGTGAGGTTATCTTAAGACTGCCTTCATGTCCCTTTTGATAATAGAGTGATGATAATCCTCAAATTGACCAGAAACCGAAGCCCATAAGGATCCCCAATTTTTGACTCTATCCCATAATTCTTCCACGTTTGCACCCCTGTGATCCTGAAATATTCTATTGTTTCTCTCCAACCAAACAGTCCAGAATATAGCATGAGAAAGACATCTCCAAAGTGTTTGTGCTCTTTTTCTTTTCCGGCACTGTCCATTTTATGCTTAGGAGTTCAGTACAGTCCTTAGGAATCACCCAAATGACTCCTAGTTCATTTAGGAGTTTCCACCACAGCAAATGAGTTGTGGTCTTGTTACAAATGGGGTGTTTTCATAATTTATCCTTGGCAGACAAATGTGATTAGTACTTTCAGAATTGAATATGTTGCGTGAATCAGAAAGACATATTAACTTCTTATCAGAAAACACACGACATATTAACTTAGCAATTATGTTTGAACAGGTTTTCTGCTTTTGATCCTCCTCCAGCCCGTATATTTGGTTTGAAGGTGCTTGAGTTGACAGAGCAAGGGGTTTCTGAGCAGGAGGCAATGGCCGTAGCTGATGTATGTATTCGCGTTTCCTGTCCCTGAAATATGTACTCTTTCTAAATTGTTTCTAACTGTTTTTTCATGTTGTCTTCTAGATGGAATACCGGATGGAGAGAAAAGGGAAGAAAATGGCATATTCTCGCTTGAAGAAAATTGCACGCCTTCAAGGGAAGAAGCCTCCTCCCAACCCATATCCCAGCACCGTCAAGGAGATACAAGCTGAGGAAAAGAAGTATGTTCACGACCGTTTTTACAATCCCAGGATTAGGCAAATTTTAAGGAAATTGCAAGAGGAGCATGCAGCCGAGAGGAAGGACAGACTCCGAGGAGACGGAGGTTCCTGTTAACTTAATGTGCCATCTTTTGATAATAATTTTGGTCAGTTAGCCTCCCGAGATTTGTTATATTGACTTTAGCTTTTGATCAAGTATTAGACAAGTGTGTCGAAAAGTATTCTTTTCAAATATTTTTCTTTCGCACCCTTTCCTTGAAGGTTAGAGAAATGCTATACATTTGTGAAATTGGCATTATATGGAGGTTACATTTTGTGTCGTGCGTGCCTAATTGCCACATTCAATTCTTTTCCTAACCCCTACTCAACAATACATATTGCCAGCGTTTGGATTTGGAAGGTTTAACCTCTTGGTTTAGAGGTTTGATATGAGTCTCCTTTTTCAAGTCCCATTGCTTTCCAAGCCAATTTGCAGTGTGGCAATTGAATTGTCATTAGGGTTCAGGTTTCAGATTGCTACCAAACAACTTTTAGAAGATAGTAGATTTTGTATGCAGGTATATAATAAAGGAGGACAATGTTGAACGCATCACTAATAGTAGCAAGGCACATAGCTAGTGCCATGATTGCTATCCCCGTTTTACACAAGTTTTTCTGCATGGCTAGTAGATAATTGTAGTTTACAATGTGATCAAGAGGTTGGTTCAATTCAATCCAACATCTCTCATTCAATGAGGGCTAAATGGCTGGGCTGGCTGGCACTGACATAAGGAATTCAACTAGTATTTAATGTCTATTGAATGTATGCATTTCCAGGTAAAAGGCTTCTTAACCTTCCATAAATTTATCACAGCCTTGAAAGATTTAACTTGAAGTTTATTGTAAGGTGGTGCATTGTACCCTATCCACAAATCTGTCATTTCATAGACTGAATCCCCCGACAGAAACTACTATTGTTAACTGCCATGATGTCAAACGAATTTACAGTCATGGCGAATATGGTGAAAGGAGAACAAACTAACTAATAAACTTGTGAGAGCTTGTATGCTTAGATTTTTCTAGTTGACAACTTTGATGCAAAGTGAAATTTACATGCATCAACAAGAGTGCCTCGATGTCGCATGTGCAACTGTCGGGTTGTTGTGTGCATCAATCGGTCTCAAATGTCATCTCCGCCCTCAATTAGGATTAAGGTGTAGATGTGATAACTGTGTTTGATATTAAAGGACTAGAAAAAAGAATTGTTTAAAGTCAGATTACTTAGGTTCTGTCACCATCTGCCTTAATCAACTCCCACCAAGAATTGCAGCTGATCGCATAAGTTTGTTTCATATTGATACTTGATAGAGTACATAAGAGCATTTTCAAGGGAGATGTCAAATCCTATATGGCACTTTAACGTATAAAATAAAGGCTGAAATTTACTCTAACCGAACTGCTATTGTCAACATGGAATGGCGTCTAAAGCCTCTGCTGTCAAAATTGCCGGTAAGTGTTGGAGATGTCTTTTGATTGTTTTATTATTTTCTTTGCTCATCTGGTTTTGGCTTTATCCTTTTATTTAATACGCTCTTTCTTTTTTTATTCTTGTTATTATTTCATTTACCTGCTGTCAATTTCATCATTAATTTTCTTTTTAATTCTCTTCCTTTTTTATCGTCACTTGACTATACATATTGAATTTTTCCTGTTGAAAATTTATGTTGATGTTTTTTTATATTCTTCTCATCAACCAACGTGGAGATGAATGATTTATTTTTTTGTTTAATTATATTTTATGTTACATTTTATAATTAATTAATAAGTATTTTACCTTGATTAATGAATTACTCTTAATAGTAAAATATAAAAATACATTCATTTTAGAAAGTAATTAATAAATTAACACTAATGTAATAAAATAATATTTTAATTTGACATATCGAGTGCAATGTAAAACTATGCAAAATGTTAAATAGCCACGTCAGTTGTCAAATTCAAATTGCCACATCAGCCATTAAGTAATGTTTTCGTATACTTAATCTAAAATCGGAAGTTTTCTAGGCAACCACACAAGTCCTCACGCACATAATCTAAAAGTTGAACACAAATTTAGATAAGATAGCTGCAATTGGCTAGACCTACACCAGAGGAAAGGAAAGTATGGCCACCAATAAAAGCAGTGATAGAATCATTTCACTCTTCAAGGCTTCACCTACTCCAACCAACCCCCACAGAAATTATATCTACTTTGCTCGGAAGATGATCCAACCTCCAACCAGTCCTCAACGTCCCCTGCCTTCATGCATTGAAGTTTTGCTTCAATTTTCTTCACCACAAATCAGTCTTTCAATTTTCAAATAACAAAGTGATGGAGAAAAAACTTCCTTGTTCTTATCGATATACAATTATGTTTTTATCTCTCTTGTCACGTGATTAATCTTGTTTGTTAAAAATATGAATTGGTATACAACTATCTTTATATCTCTCATTATCATGTGACTAATCATATATTCGTAGTGATAAGAAAAAAAAACAATGTGAGTTGTATACAACTGGTTACGCATAAGATTATTGCAGATAAACTCTTTGTCCACCTAGTCTCACATGGCCAATTATTCCAAACATCTAGTTTCACATGGCCATTTTCAGGTGAATTCGACCTGCTTGGTTTGAACAATTAATTCATTCTTGCAGCCAGCTGCTGGTGAATAATTACTAATTACCATCACTGAAATGTCTGATATATATATATATATATATATATATATATATATATATATGTTGTAGGTTATTAGAGTGTTACTATTTGTACCACATTTATTGCTTATATTACTGATAACTTCTCTAATAGAGGTGAATTCCATATATGCTACTATACTAGTACGGGCCACTTAGAGAGGTGATCATCAACGTGAACTGTCTTATACTAAATATTGTCTCATTCTAGACACAGAGTGCATGTGATTCATATAGCACATATGAAAAACATGAAAGCAATGGGTGTACCATCTTTTATCCATACAAAAACAAACAACTAAATAGCTGAATCTTCTTACAGACGAATTACAATTTCATATTTATGTGTAAAAAAAAAAATATTTTTATGTATTTGTGTTAAACTGTAATTTGCATATACAAAAAAGCCAAGCAGTGTTGATTAAATTATGCAAATAATTAAATAAATGGGCATTTTATGTAACCCGCCCCATGACCCATCAATGGGAACAATAAAGCCAGCAGGTGTGCAATATTCTCATGCACAGACATATTCAACCCCAACCACATTTCCAGCCAAAACAAGAAAATACTTCCCCGTTAATTAATTTGTAGACCCAGCAAGCAGGGATAGCACAGTAATTTCAACCCCAACTCCCTCATTTAAAACCCCCGCCCCCGCCTTCTATCTCACACCATCCCTCACTCAAAAAGCCGACGCAGAGAAAAAACAAACAGCACTTCACACAGAGAGAAGACGAGAGAGAGAGAAGAGAAGCTTCAGTTTCCCAAACGATGTCGTCGCAGAAGCAACGGCGGAGCTTCCTTCCATTACGGCGTGCGACACTAGCGAAACGGCGTCGTACGAGTCGATCGCTGCCGACCTCGACGGCACGCTCCTCATCTCCCGGAGCTCTTTCCCTTACTTCATGCTCGTCGCCATTGAAGCCGGCAGCCTCCTCCGCGGCCTCGTCCTCCTCCTCTCCCTCCCTCTCATCATCATCTCCTACTTCTTCTTCTCCGAAGCCCTCGGCATCCAAATCCTCATCTTCATCTCCTTCTCCGGCCTCAAAATCCGCGATATCGAGCTCGCCTCCCGCGCCGTCCTCCCCGGTACGCAAAAATCAAATAAGAAAGAATTAATTATCATTTGCATTTTAATTTGATTTTTAATTGATCAGGTTTTATGCGGCGGACGTGAGGGCGGAAAGTTTCGAGGTGTTCGACAAGTGCAAGAGGAAGGTGGTGGTGACGGCGAATCCGACAGTGATGGTGGAGCCGTTCGTGAAGGATTTTTTGGGCGGCGATAAGGTGCTGGGCACGGAGATCGAGGTGAACCCGAAGACGAAGAAAGCGACCGGGTTCGTGAAGAAGCCGGGGGTTTTGGTCGGGGAATTGAAGCGTATGGCGGTTCTGAAGGAGTTCGGCGACGAAGTTCCTGATCTTGGGATCGGAGATCGGAGCTCCGATCATGACTACATGTCGCTTTGCAAGGTTCAGTACTAACTTCTGCTACTTCACATTTTTGTTTAATTATTTCATTTATTTGGTTTTTTTTTTCTTTCTAATTTGTTGTAGTAAAAGCATGGGACCCACATAATTTAACTTCCACAACTACCTTGCCAGCTAGAATTGTATGTTGCCCCCATTCAATGGAATTGTGATGGTGCTTGCCAAGGGACTTAAATTGGACTATAAGAAACAAGGAAACCATTAAGTCAATTATTGTTAATGCATAATTTGGAAATGCAACCATTAAATGATCATAACCTACCATATCTACTTGAAACATTTTAAGCAATAACCCTATAGTCAGGTCTAAAAAATTCGTAATAATAATAATAATAAAACTCTAGTTACAGTATGCTATATACTATGTTGAATTCACTGCGGATAATTATTCAAGACATTTGAAACTTGTTCCATTATTGTGATCAGATATCTATTCAACAAATTTATAAATAAGCTAATATGGTTTTAATTTTTTGGTTAAAAATGGACAATCGAATGATAATACTTATATTTGGTTTCATCATTTCCCCGTTGATATGAGCTTTCGTGTTAAATTTGATTTGTATGGTTGTAAGATCCGTTGCAGCTGTGTAGTACTTTTTCAGTTTAAAAAAATTGAATTTTAATAAAAACAACATAAATTTTTTAACATTTTAATTAAATTATTTTATAAATACCTTGTTTTGGTTGGTGTGGCTCCTTTAATTTTTTTTTTTTGGTGTGTAAATACCACGAGATATCCCTACACCCTTTGAATGGGATTAATCTCCGCTCGGATTTCGGTTTAACCTGATCGCAAAGTGCTTCTAAACTACACCACACCTTGTGGTTTTCGCTCCTTTAATTTATTCAGCTGTTTCATGTGAATTTTTGCTGACTGGTGTGGCTAATCAAATGTTGAGCAGGAGGGCTACATGGTGCACCCGAGCAAATCAGCCCGTCCAGTCTCGAAAGACCGTCTCAAAAACAAAATAATTTTCCACGATGGACGCCTAGTGCAGCGCCCGGACCCACTCAACGCCATCATAACCTATCTCTGGTTGCCATTTGGCTTTATCCTCAGTATAATGCGTGTGTACATCAACCTCCCTCTCCCCGAGCGCATCGTACCGTATACGTACGCAATGCTGGGCATCAAGCTCGTGATCCGCGGCAACCGGCCCCCACCGCCCTCTCCCGGAACCCCCGGCAATCTCTACGTCTGCAATCACCGTTCAGCGCTCGATCCAATCATCATCGCCATCGCGCTCGGACGCAAAGTCTCGTGTGTGTCATACAGCGTAAGCCGACTCTCAAGGTTTCTCTCGCCAATCCCAACCATTGCTTTGACCCGCGATCGTGAGGCTGACGCTGCCCGCCTATCAGCGCTTCTCCAAAAGGGCGACCTCGTGGTGTGCCCTGAGGGCACCACGTGTCGCGAGCCCTTCTTGCTGCGATTCAGTGCTCTGTTCGCAGAGATGAGCGATAGGATCGTTCCCGTGGCGGTCAACTGCAAGCAGAACATGTTCTACGGGACCACGGTGCGCGGGGTCAAGTTCTGGGACCCGTATTTCTTCTTCATGAACCCGAGGCCCACTTACGAGGCGACATTTCTGGACCGGTTGCCGAACGACATGTCGTGCAAGGCTGGGAAGTCGGCGATTGAGGTGGCCAACTATGTGCAGAAGGTGTTGGGCGATGTGCTGGGGTTTGAGCGCACTGGATTGACGAGGAAGGACAAGTATTTGTTGCTGGGCGGGAATGACGGCAAGGTGGAGTCCATGTACAATGCAAAGAAGTGAAGGTGCGTGATGTGGGAGGGTATTTTGGTCATTTGCAGTGATAGGAGAAAAGAGATAAATTGGCTAATTGGGTATTTTCTAGTATGAGACTTTGATTAGGAGGCTCTCTATTGGAAAGGTGTTCAGAAGGGTATATTGGTCTACGTGTAGAGAAGTTTTATGTGAATTTGGATAATGTGATTGATTAAGGCTCCATATGAAGTTGTTTCTTTGTTGTTATGTTAATCTATTATAATATTTAATATTTATATTCCTCCGGGCTGTTTTATTTTTCATTGGAGAGTGCAAGGCAAGAAGTTAAAATTAGAGCTTGAATTTGTTGAGATTTCCAATTTAGGTGGTAAGAGTACTTCTTCTCTGTATATCTTCCATGGCAGGAGTTCAAATTTGGCATTGTCCCTCTTCCTTGAACAACAAGAGAAAGAGCTTGACATCTGAAAACATAAGCCTGACTGACCCATGGCTTCATTCAATATAAGCTTTATTTCATTCATGTCACTTGAATTAAGTAAATGGTGTAATTTTCTCATTTACATGAACTTGAAAGAGTTACGTCCAACAAAGTCAGGTTCGTCATGCGTGCCCTTACGTTTCCTTGTCACCTTTATTTTGTCTCCTAAACCTACCCATGAGATAAATTTTTCCGTACAAAGGCTATATATAATTAGTATCTCGGCAATAAGTAGTTATGTGACAAGCGATAAAATTTAGGAAAAACTACATAAAACCCCCAAATTATAAGGTCATTTTCAAGTTCATATCCGCTTTGGAAACATGTGCAAATACATACTCAGAGTCACGAAAAACCTACAAATTGCCCATCCGTTACACAAACTGTTAATGAATATGTTAAATGTTTATGTGTCAAAAATGAGACCCAGTTTTTAATGATATAAACTTCCATGTAGAAAAATTAATTAAAAATTCTTTTATTTTAAATTTAATTTAAAAAATTAAAATGATATAAAATAATAATAAAAAGGGAAGCTTGACAAGCTTTATTGGCTTTACCTCACAATGGCAGCATTGGACAAATTCGCTTTCATGGAACTCGATTCAAATATGTGCCGAACCCAACAAAAACAACTCCATATTCAGATCTAGGTTGTGTGTACAGAGACTGGGGAGAAAGAAAGAGATGGGGGTGGGAGGGAAATGAAGGAAACATTTTGCTTCTCATGACTTGAAAATGAATTTAGCCACAACTTATAACACAAAAACATTCTAAATGGTGGATTAATTTTGCTTATTCAAGTTGAGCTAAGCCTATTTCATTTCACCAAAGTATCTTAAAATCTAGTCTCTTTGAGTGCCGAAAGAAAAAGAGAGAAAAGACAAAAGATTTTACCCTTGCAGACTTTTCTTGGAAATCCAAGAATGATCACATTTTGAAAAGGCTTTCTTATCCATCTTTGAGTTAAACTCCTTTACCTTATGGCTCCAAAGTAAAAACCCTCTACCACACTCACACATTGATTACATAATGCATTTTATTAAAGTTTTTTTCATTTTTTAATTTAGATGAGACGTTAAGAAAAATGCATTAAAAAATAGCTCACATAAATTACATGATACATTTAACTTAGAATCACACTTTTATTCTCTACCAAACACGTTTTCACTATTTTATTTTCTGAATATGTTTTCCAATTAATTTACTAGACGCATTCTCAAATCTTGAAAATGAAAATTTGTTTTCTCGTTTTCATTCTCTGAAAATATTTTCAGAAAACATTATTTGAAAACATTACCAGACGGACCCTTAGATTCCCAGCTAAAAATATACATGAAAAAGCATACAAACGTTGGACCACCATTCTAGGCGCACTAGTAGTCATGGTTTGTCATTTTCCCAATTTGTTTATACATAAATAATATATTAAATAATATTATTGTGTTTGATAATTAAAGAGATAATTTTATTGGGCTTTTAAAATATTTGGTAAGTAAAATTAAAGCCAAAAATATCATGGGCTTGGGCTTAGTACATCTAACATTGGGTTGGTCCGATTCGGTACGTTCATTCTTTCGGACCTGAAAAACCCGTTATTGAGACTGACACTCCTTGGGTAACGAACGTGATTTTATATTATTAATTCACAATATCTCAAGCTTTGTTCTTTTTGAAAAGAAACACAAGCTGAGGCAACGTATGTGAAGGAGGAGACTCCTCTGTTTTTCATATATGAAAGATGAATACAGTACATACATAGTAATATAGGGATGTGCTAGGCTATACAAGGCAAGTGCCTTAATTACAAAGAATCAAGATCCTATAATCAAGACATATACAAGGTAACTAAATCACAATTGTCTCCATATAATCTGTGATATGATTTGCGTATTTCAACATTTCCCCTCAAGTTGGAGCATGGATATTGTGCATGCCCAACTTGCGGCAATGAGCTTGAAACATGAGTTTACCAAGTGCTTTGGTAAACAAGTCTACAACCTGATGTTTAGATGGTGTGAAATGAGTTGTGATAAGCCCAGCTTGAATTTTTTCTCGAATCAGATGACAGTCTAGCTCTATGTGCTTGGTACGTTCATGAAAGATAGGATTAGCCGTAATGTGTAGTGCGACTTGATTATCACAATGAACTCGAGCAGGTGCGGTATGAAGGATTCGAAGATCTTGTAGCAGAAAACATAGCCATGTGAATTCACAGGTAATTGCTACCATTGATCTATACTTTGCTTCCGCAGAAGATCGTGATATTGTATGCTGCTTCTTGGTCTTCCAAGATATCAAGGAGTTACCTAAGAAGATGCAGTATCCCGTAACGAAACGCCTTGTTGTAGGACATGACGCCCATGAGGCATCACAATAACCTCGTAGCTGGAAAGAATTGTTGGATGGAAATATTAATCCTTGGCCTATTGACCCCTTCAAATATTTCAATGCACGCATGGTTACAGCAAGATGTGGTTTGCGTGGTTGGCTCATGAACTGATTGAGGACTTGTACTGGATATGAAATATCAGGCCTTGTTATTGTGAGATAAATGAGACGCCCCACAATTCTTCTATAACGAGTGGGGTCTTTCAACAATTCTCCTTCTGTTGACTGTAATTTTAAGTCTTGTTCCATGGGAAAATCCACAGGACAAGCCCCTAACAAACCAACATCATCCAATGAAGATGGCGAGTTAATTTACTGACGGACATTAAATTGACTTGAAAACTAGGAACACAAAGAACGTCTTCCAATTTTAGATGAGGAGTGATCTGAATAGAGCCAAGACAAGAGATATGTGCATGCGTACCATTGGGCAGGTTGACTGAAGAATTAGACAAGGTGGTTTTCTTACGAATCAATTTGGATGAAAAGAAATGTGGTCTGTTGCACCGCTATCAATTATCCAAGAGTCATGTGATATACCTGTAGCATTTGCAAAGGCTTGAATTTTACCATCGCCTCGTAAAAAAGACTTGATTTGATTGACTTCTTGGGGGGTGAATTTCAGATCATCCAAAGTCTGAGTAGCAGTTCCCTTTTGTGTTTTTTGGGTAGTAGCAGCGATCAACCATATGGGTGTCACCATTACAGTGTGTGCAATGTAAATTCTTGTTGTCATCATCATGTACTTTGCGAGGCTGTTTGTTGGTACTCTTGGATGTGTTCATGGCATGAAAGGAACTGATTGTGCTATTCTCAGTTATTTGTTGCTGTCTTTCTTCTTGTAGTAGCATGGCAAATGGTAAGGGAGACATCGAAGCATGTTAACTCGCAAGTGCACGAGGCGTTGGGTAGTATAGCTTGTGTAAGTACGAGGTCGATCCCACGAGGATTGATGATAGATTGATTCAATTTGATTCCCTGCACAAAATAGAAATGAAAATAAAATAAGTAAAACAAGAAAGAAAGAAAAGAAATTAACCCAAGCTAATTAGTTACCAAGTTCAATTTAGATTCACGGATTGATTCTAGCTAAAATATGATTAAGCCATGGTGTTTGGTCCTAACCTTGTATTCCTAATTCCCTAATTAGATCCTTGTTGTCGAACCTAAATTAAGCATTAGAAATCCATTAAGCATAGAAGAATGTTTTAAACAACCAAGCATGTATCTAATCCCTATTGTCGAATGTCCATACATACTCTTCCTATTCATAGTTCAATTTGAATTAATGCATGGTGTCTACTCTTAATTCAAACCAAGATAGCTAACATACAAGTTTTAATGGTGATCAATCATTCAAACAAGCATATTAACTTATAAGCATAATGAATAAGAACAAGAACTATAATTGAAACTTGAAAACTAATTAAACTTGAAAACTTAAGAAAAGAAATTACATTACAATGGAAAATAAATTACAACTAAGAAAAACTTAAAGGAAACAATTGAGAACTAAAAAGAAAACTAAGAGAATTTGAGGGAGAGAAGGGAGAGGAGCTCTAGAGAGATGTTTGAGAGCTCCCCCCCTTGGGGTGTGTTTACATGTTTGGAGAACTCACTATTTATAGGCCTAGGGGAAGTATAAATCTGATTATACAATTGAGTTTATTAATCACACTCACTTCACCAACTTACACCACTCAATTCACCACTAAAATGATTAGCTCATGCATGACAATGCATTGCAGTCAGCTTGTGGGCTCGATTTGGGCTTGTTCCTTCACTCTAACAAATCTGCAAAAATATGGATCTTGAAGCTCTTTGTCTTATCTTTCCAAGCATATGCAGCCCAACTCAAGGAAAATTCGGGAAGGCCTTCAAAAGTCATTTTTGGCCCAGTAACGCAGATCCTGCCGATTTTGACCTTAAGCTGCCAAAACTTGTATAACTTCCTCTAGAGGACTTGGAATCATGAACCGTAAAATGATCCAGAAAATAGACTTCCGTATCTTTCCAATGACGTATGGCTCATTATCTGGTTCTTCTTGAGCAAGTAGAGTCCAATCCGTGAAGTTGACTGATCTGCAGACACCGTTTTGAGCTAACTTGACTCCAAAATGCATTAAATGAGTCCCAAACTTATTACACTGAAACAAACACAAAATAGATTAAAAGCACAAGTTTAACTCAAAAACATAACCAAATCATAAGTTAGAAGGGTACAAAATGATATGTAATTATGCACCGATCAAAGCATCTGCATTTAACAGCCGAATAAGTATCATTTAGGCCCATAAGAAATTGAAGTACCTGTTCTTATTGTTCTCTGTCAGTAAGCTCCTTCATGACTCCACAATTGCAGGCTGGATCACATTGGCATGATGGCATGGGAAGATATGATCCCAACTCATCCCAAAGACCCTTAAGCGTGTTGTAATATGCTGAAATAGACTGTTGGTGCTGTCGCATTTCAGCAATTTCTCGCTTAATCTAAAAAATACGAGACACTTTCCCTTGAGAAAAACGCTCTTTGAGATCTGACCAACCTCAGCCGAGTTGTTGGCATAAATCACAGTGTTAGCCAATGAAGGGCTAATGGAATTAAGAATCCAAGATTTAATCAACTGATTGCACCTTCTCCAAAAGAGGTGTTTGGCGCTGGTTGTTGGCGGTGCTTTGATTGTGCCGTCAACAAAACCGAGTTTGTTTTTTGCTTCCAAGTTGATCAACATCGCCCGACTCCAAGTTGCATAATTGTCACCATCTAGAAGTTGCGTGACAAGGGTCAGACCTGTTTGATCCGCATGGTGTATGTAAAAGGGATCAGAGGCATCAATAGCCTCTGTATTTTGTGTGTTAGGCTTGATGCCTAAAGGTTTTGGTGTTTCGTCGTCGCCAGCCATGTCTTAGTGTTTGCGGAAGGTGTTAAAGGTGTGGGAGTCACCTGGAATGGTGCTCTGATACCATGAAAAGAAACACAAGCTGAGGCATCGTATGTGAAGGAGGAGACTCCTCTGTTTTTCATATATGAAAGATGAATACAGTACATAGTAATATAGGGATGTGCTAGGCTATACAAGGCAAGTGCCTTAATTACAAAGAATCAAGATCCTATAATCAAGACATATACAAGGTAACTAAATCACAATTGTCTCCATATAATCTGTGATATGATTTGCGTATTTCAACACTTTTCCTATTTTATCATGCACAATGAGTGGAGTGAGTTTGACCATGTTCTAAATTATTCAACCATTTTATTCAGTTTTATCAATTTATATAGTACTAGCAACATATATATATATATACATTGTGTCATTTTTTTTAAAAGTGTCTATCGTTGTTTTTGGCATTTAATTTGGTACAAGTAACAATTGTGACTGATATTAACTTGAATCTTCAGCTATTCATCACTTTTCCTTATTTTTATGACTCAAAATCTTGTCCACTGCTCACATTCACACATTCAAACCCAATTGAACCAAAACCCAATCGAACCATTAGACAGCTCAACCACTACCAACCATGGCTCAGTGCAACCATATGGAGATTTGTGACTTCGAAGGGGATGGAGATCTGCAACTTCAAAGGGGAATAAGAGAGAGAGAGAGAGAGAGAGAGAGAGAGAGAGAGAGAGAGAGAGAGAGAGAGAGAGAGAATGAGAAAGAACCAGAGATAGGTTGGTAGGGGACTACAAATTAAAGACTTTCAAATTTTAGTCAATTACTTAAGTCTCAAGTCAATTTATGGCCATTGCATCTTGGAAATTAGCCAACTTAATTTCTAGAAGCAGCAGATGAATGATATATGGAGACATTTTTCATGTTTTGTGTTGAGTAAATGTATGTGTGAATATGTGAAACACGTTACAAGGATATGCCAAAATTATTTAAATAGGAAAGAATCCGATCTCAAGTTGAAAGGATATACCAAAAATTAGTGCATCCTCTTCTTTTTAGCATACCAGCTAAAAAGATAATCACTTGAAAAAGATAATGAGATAATGTGAATATGTGAAACAGTTACAATGATATGCTTTTCAAAAAGATAATCACTTTTCAAAAAGATAAGTCTCGGTGGACTGGAAAAAAAAGTTGTCTGGAAAAAAAAAGTTGTTGGGTACATAGTTTGGCAAACACACACTTATGTTTTGCATTATAAAATCCATATTCTTTTTTCTCAAAAATGTGCTTTTGGTGGAAATAAAGAGCCCAAGTCTTTAAAGTCAAGTCATCAATACTTACACTACGACATAATAATTAAAATTTATTATTTTGATTTTGAATTAAGATCCATGTTCTTATTTTGATTTGGATTTTAAATTTTTTTAATATGATTTTTTTTAAAATTTACTATATTATTTTTATTTATTGAAAAGTTTCAATGCTTAATAAATTCTTTAATCAATGGCAATTTTTAGTATTTTGAATGTTTATTTTATTATCTATTTTTGCCTTTATATATATCGATAAATATGCTCAATTCATTTTAAGGGGGCTTTCCTTTGATAGAATTTTGAAGTCAAAATCTCATTGAAAATTTGAAATGCACAAATTACATAAGAAAGCATTTAGTCCTCAATTCCAATATGATATACATAGATGATATAGCTTACTACGTTGTTGTTTTTTTAAATCTTATAAAAAGGAGATACAATTTTAGATATAGCTTACTATGTTGTTTTTTTTAATCTTATTGTCACGACCCGACTCTCCTAGTAAGATATTGTCCGCTTTGGGCCCCCGCCCTCACAGTTTTGTTTCTGAACTCACGAGCAACTTCCCAGTGGGTCACCCATTCGGGAATTGCTCTAACCCAAACTCGCTTAACTTCGTAGTTCCTAAGGAATCCGGCCAGTGAGCTCCCAAAAGGCCTCTTGCTAGATAGAGACGTGCCCATCACCATTCCTCCCGAGCGATGTGGGATTGTTCACCGTTCTTGCTTCCCAAGACACGGGTCTCACAATCCACCCCCATTCGGATCAATGACTTAAAGTTTAGATTAATGAAAACCGTCCGATCGTGCGATCGCTAGAAATCTGACCGTTCGATCGAGACCAAACCTTGGGGACATGATTAGTTGACTTTGTTGGACCTTAGGAATGTTCGGATCCAATTTGGAGGTCGTGGGCCCCGCGGCCCGGTTGACCTATTTGGGAAGTTTGACTGCTCGGTTGACTTTGAGTCTTCCTATATTGTTTCACCTGCCAAAAACCTTAGAATGACCTTGGAACTTCCCCGTACATCACACTTCCACTTTAAACCCCGAGAACTTAGGATACGAATTTAAATTCGAGTTCGGCTTACTTTTATTAATTCAATTCTCGTATTCTGGTTTAGGTTTTCCGACCGAACGTACTCAGCAAGCAGGACCCTTTCATATTTAAGCAATGTGGGACCATCAGTGAGTGGACTTTGTTTTTAAACGAGCATCTTTTCAAAGAACGAATTTCAATGCATATAAAATAATTTATCTTGATGATTGGGAATCTAAATATTGTTTAATTCTTGGATTTGATTTCGATGGAATTATCGTAAAATTTATGCATATAAAATTAGTCACTTTGACTGTGGAGATTTAATGATATTTTGAATCTTGGTTTGAATATTTTATGAGGTTATTGGAATTTAAATTATATTCAAGTTTAGGCACGTTTTGGGGTCCCGGTTTATTTGTGGAACATTGATGGCTATACCTTAATTAAATATCTTTGAGTATTGAATTTGTGTATGATTTTGGGTATGGTGGAACACCATGGAATTTCTTGGGTTTGATATTTGACAAATTGAGGCTTATTGTTAAGTCGGGGTTCGAAATTATTTATTTTGGTTATTTTTGACCTTGGAATCTCTATATTGTTTTAATCATGGGATTTTTGGATGAATTTAATATTTGAAATTTTCGAACGTTGTGGGCTCTGAATTTATGTTTAACGGGTTGTTATATATATATATATATATATATACTTTGAACAAATGTTTCGGGGTTTGGATTTCATGTTTTTAAGAAATGGTTATCTACACTTTGATTATGGAGTTTTATTATTGTTTTAATCTTGGATTTGGTATTTTATGAATTTAGGGGATTATATTGATAATTGAGACTTATGTTTAATTTGGGTTTTGACTTTATGTTTTGGAACTTGAGGCTATCTTATATATATATATATATATCCGTGGCACCAAGTTTTTGACACAAGTTTTGACACAATTTTTGGGTCATTAGATTACTCCACTTTTAATGGTTGAGATTAAATATGACATGATAAGTAGTTTTAATTTTTTAAATAGATAATCATTAATTTTATTTTCTCTCGCATAAAAATAAAAGGAAATCTTTTTCTCTCTCCAACCTTTTTGCTAGGAGACGTAATCTCTCTTGCCTCTTTAATCTCAAATATTTATTAAGGTCTAATAATTAATTAATTATCTCTCATTTCATTAATTATCTTTAATTAATTCTTTCTCTCTGTTTTTCTACACAGATGACGCCTCCTCCTCTACCTCTGCT